>OX422213.1:14613642-15251142 GCA_949130495.1 Sambucus nigra | reverse complement strand
ACATGTGGATAAGTTCTAGAGGCTTAATGATCAGGACATCTTTAACTTTCTTTTGAGGGGATTTACTTATTTTGCCTTCCTGACAAGGTCCACATATAGGATTAAAAGAATTTTTAATTTTAGGTAAACCTCTAACTATCTCTTGGGAATTCAATCTTCTAAGATTATCATAATTTGTGTGTACCAATCTATTATTCCATTGATCAGAATCCTCTAATCTGGCAACATGGCCAGATTCATAATTGGGGATTACTGTGTAACAGTTTTCTGGGGTTCTGTTTCCTATTAAAATACAATTACCTTTTTCATCCATAATGTTGCAATCATTTTTTATAAAGGTAACTGAGTGATTGGAGTCATAAAATTGTGATATATCTAAGAGATTAACTTTAAGGCCTTTAATTAAGAGTACATCATTTAGTTCAAGAAGCCCATTCTCACTCAATGTTCCCTTACCTATGATCTGAGATGAAACACCATCTCTAAATATGACACTACCTCTAAGGAAGTCTGTCTTGCTTTTCAATTTGGTTTCGTCCCCAGCCATATGTTTAGAACATCCGGAGTCAAAGTACCATCCAGTTGAAGTGCTTGGTGCCTTTAAAGCAGAAATGACAATGTTGCACTTGAGATGGGGTAATAGATCATCTTTTCTAATCCAAATAGGCCTAGTTTTAAAAGTTTTGTGGCCTTTTGATTTAGAAAAGGTTTGAGGGGTCTTTCTGAAGTATTTTTTCTTAGTCTTGGACCCTCCCTTTTCTTTTTAGAGTCAAAGTTTTTTGTGGCCTGTTTAGGGAGTACATAAGTATTTCTTGATTTCTTAGAATAGTTAAAGTTTAGGTAGGTCGGGGTGTATAACCTTTTTTGTAGACATTCATCAAAAGTATGGCCGAAAATATCAGAGTATGTACAGTACTGATGGGTATCGGACTTTACTTTGTTGCTAAAGTCTTTGAAAATTGGCTTGACTCTATTGGGTACAGTAGTCTAGTTGTCATTGGTTTTAGGTTTCTGTCTTTGGTCTCTGGCAGAAAGACAAACATATTTGGTCTGACTGTTTGGATTCATCTGTTGATTGTACTGATTATGTGTTTCTTTAGAGACATTGAGACTAGATTCACCTTTTTGAACATTTTGACAAGTTTGGCCTTGTTTGATAAAAGTAACATTTTCAGGAGAAACTTTGGTCTTACTTGTGTGCACTATTTCTCTAAAGCATGGGCCAGACTTATCTTCAGAGTCAAATTTGCTTCCAATAACAATTTTTTCATAAGACTTAGTTTGTGTTTCAAAGTATTGGCATTTTTAAACACATTTGAAACCATTTGCTTTGAATCTTCTAGTTTAACAAGGGTTACCTTATATTTCTGTTCAAATTCGTAGTTCTTTTGAATCAAATCTTTTATTTTCAAGGCATAGTCTTCAATCTCAGTCTCGTGAGCAACATATTGGGCAGTATAATCTTCAGTGTTCTTCCTAATGGTCTGGTTAAGCAAATCGATACGCTCACTTAAGATTTTTATCATTTTTTCTAGGCAAGCACTCTTCTTAACCGTTTTCGTGTATAACTCAGGTAAATCAGGCAGATCATCATCAGACTCGCTAAGTGCATCGTGTGAAGTGTCCCCTATGTTTTTGAAAGGTTCTTTACTCGCGCACACATTCAATTCGTCATCAACATTATCACTTTGACTCACACACAATCTTTCAGTAGTAATAGGAATAAAATTATCAGCAATATCATTAACAACATCAACAGGCATAGCAGGTTCATGAATAGGTAAGCATGCATCATCACTATATATTATCTTAGCAAAGAAACACATGCAGTACTCATTTATCTGGGTTGACTCTATTTCATCCTCATCAGAATTACTAGAGTAGTCCCAAGTCTTACACATATTGGCCTTGTTATTGTTATTAAGACCAGTTGGACATTTACTAGCATAGTGACCTAGTTTACCACAACGGTGACATTTGTAAGAGGGTGGTTTAGATAATATGGAGGCGTAACCCCTTTTGAGTATGGTGATGACAAGGTTAATCAGTAAACACTAGTGATTTAGCCACAAGACACAAAGAACAGTTTGGAACGTATGAAACCCAGCTTAAACCCACAAATCTCTCGTGTATAACTCACAATATAATAAAGAACTCAGAAATAACTTAGCTAGAGGGAGAGAGAAGTAAGCATCCTAGATACACCTTAGTAGGCAGGTAAAAGAACACACACACCGAAAAGGTCTTCTTCAAGGATTTATGTCAAGTTATTAAAGCTCCCTAATAAATGATAAATGGTGGGTGGAAGAACTCTCTGGTTTTTCAATAACTCTTTCTCTAGTAATAATTTCTCAAAATCTTAGAAGAATATCTCCAAAAGAACTCTTTTTAGAACTTTTTGATCGATGCCCTTCCTTGGAGGTGGTTAGGGCCTTACACCACCCCCGAGGCAACTAAGTCATTAATGCCTGTGAAAGACCTCCCTCATACCTTATGTCACCAGCATTAAATACTTGATGCACTAGTTGTCTTTACATCATAAACATTAAATGCCAAGACATGCCTTTTGCCTAACCACTGTGTGTCAGGGGGCTGTTGCCACAGAGGTTGCTTACCAACCGTCTGACAGCCCCAAATACCACGGTGGTTTACTCAAGTGCAGACTTGACGTTGTCTAGCTGGCTAGTGACATCACCTACAGTAGATGGGACATAAAGTAGAGGGATGTTTGGTTCACAGCAAAGCTCCCGATGGAACTCGAAGCTACTTTGCTCTAGGTTCCACGGTGATGATCTTTCGGTGTTTTACCAGGTGTATCTAAGATGGTCAGGACAAGCCCCAACGGTGCCCCATTTCTCAATCCTCCAAACCAAGTCCCTCTAAAGTTCCCACGGTGAGGTTGTTCGATAGAGCATGAAAGCTCTCCCAGGCCCTGCCAAGCCTGGTCTCTCGCGAGTACCGTTCGACCTCACACCCATTCATTATTCTCGTTACAACATTACAGTCGTTACAACTCGTAGTCAATATAAACAAAGCTATAATATGACAAAGTAACAATAAGCTAAAGTACGAGTTGCCACGCCAAGCTCCCACCCTGAGCTGCCTCGCTGAGCTTATCCTCAGAACACTGTTGCTAATTGGTGGATTATCCCTAATCCCAGGATTACCCTCAGGCCCCCTCTACATTTTCCCCTTCGTGGAGGGATTTTTTGTGGGAACAAGAAGTGCCTCCACGAAAACTTCTCAATCTGATGAACCTTCTCTGTCTGGCCTGCTACTTTTTCCTAATGCCGAGCCTCAACCGTTCTAGCTTGAATATCTGAAATTTTCCCGAAGGACCTGCTAATATTCTCCCAGTAATGTTCGAAAAAGCGAAAAATTCTCCCCGATGTAACTGAGTCATAACTAAAAAACGTTTGAGATTCTGACGAGGGGACATCGTGGCTTTTTTGAACCATTGGGACATCTTCTTCGTTGGGGGGTTTATTGGATATGTCTGAGAAAATCTTGGCGCCCAAAACGCAATCTTGCTTAGGAAGGTAACGATGGCTGTTCCCTAGGTGTCACTTCGTTAATGACGTAGCATTGTCTTTTCCATTGTCAGAACACTTCCCGAAGTGCCACATGTACATTTGAAATGATTGCAGGCGGCCTCGCACGTGTAATGGTGGGAAACTTAAACGACGAACTTAAAAATTCAAACGGCTAAATCCTCCAAACACTTAAAACCTTCCTTTCTCTTACTTTGCCATTACCTTCTTCAAATTTCCTTCGCTTTTAGAGAGAGAGAGAGAGAGAGCTTCCATTGTTGAGCATCTGAAACCTCCATTGCTGTTCAAGCTTGTGCCATCCTTTTCTTGCTCTCATCTTCTACGCCACCTCCTGTGGTTGCTCTCCTCCATTGTCGTGCTCAAGCTCCTCTTACTCAAGGCTTTTTTCGTTTTCTCTAACACTCTTCCATGGCGTCTCCAAGTTACCCCACCATCTCTTCAACCAGTGCGCCGCCTGCTACCGCTGTTGCTACCACTGTTGCTGCTACTACTGCTGTTTTCGCTTTGGACGCTGCCCGTCGTGAACAGTTAAGGTTTTATCGTCGCTCTCCCATTTTTGGCAAGGATGATAGCTTTCCTGCTGCCTGCAAGACTGTCAAATTTGAATGCAAGTTTGAGACCTTATTGCTGGGTGACGAGGACGAAGAACCCTCGAAGTGGGGCTTTCTTCCTCCAGAGGGGACTCTCAGGTTTCGTCTGGAGCGAGGGGACTTCCAATGGTCCCAAATTGAGTTCGAGGCACCAGGGGGTTCTCCTGCCCATTTTGCTGCTTGGAACTCTCACATGGTGAGTTCCCATGGTGATATTCTGAGTAAGATTGGCCTTCAACGGGTCAAATGGTTTGGTGAGTTTACTCTCTCCAAAAATAATTTTGCTCTCCCCATTCTTATTTCCCGTTGGAACGTGACGACTCACACATTCATCGCTGCGTGGGGCGAGTTTACGATAACCCTAGAAGATGTCTGCGAGCTCCTGGGGCTCGAAGCAGCAGGCCATGAGCCTTATACCGATGAGCCTCTCGACGCCCAAGAGATTGCTGACCGTTTGGCGTTGGACCAAATATGCCGAAGTTGCATCGGTTCTTCAAACAAATCTACCTTCACTCCGCTAATTAACTACTTCTTCAAGGGTTCTAGTGAAGGCAGTTCTTCAACTTCAACGGATGCCCCTGGTCAAGGTACTTCGTTAGAGCTCCCCGCTTACATCCTTGTGATTCTTTCCCGTTTTCTTTTGACGGAAAACCAAATGATCAGCCCCGAAGGGACCTTATCAACATATCCCTTCGTTTGGCTCGGGGCATCAAACTTCCTTTGGATGTAATTGCCTTAGGGTCCCTCTACACCTAGCTCGACAGAACATTGTTCGACATGGAACGATCGCTTGGCCGTTATAACCTGGCCAATTTTTCCAACAACGTCCTTCTAACCGGCTTCCTGTACGTGCGCTTTCCTGTTGTAGCGGCCAAGGCCAACCGACCTCCTTCTGGGGAAACCATTCTGCCCCCACGCTCTTATATTTATCACAAGAGGCAGAGCCGAAAAGAGATGATCGCCTCAATTGACCGTTTTGAGGACTTTGTTATGAGGCCTTACGGAGAGGACGTCTTTTTTTCATACTTGTGATTTCTTCCAGCACGAATCCAGGGTGGTTCGGGTGGGGGTAGACATTGAAGATCCTCAGTTAGCCGTGGTGCTTCTCATTTCTCCGGGGTATCTGTCGTCCTATACCGAGTGGGGATATTCGAGCGAACATTATAACCCCAATCGGTGCAGTCATCAATTTGGGTTTGATCAGGGGTCTCCTCGCCCAGTTTTCCAAGCTTCAAACCCAAAGGTTAGCTTCAGCGAGGCATGTTCCTTATTTTCCTCTACTGCTGCGTGGGGGATAAGGGAATCAATGGCTGGGCGAGTCACCATTCCTTCCAACAAAAGGCAAGGGGATGCGACCGGTCTATTTGCCACGAAGTTCTGGCTGACATTGTTGAGTTCATAGATGGCGAGCCCGTGTACCCTCCAGTTCTGTCTTTTTCTGCGTTGGAGCTGGGACTTAAAGGCAACTCCGTTCTTGGGATTGAGTTCCCTCTAAGAAAAACCCCTAAAAGGCCTACCGAAGAGCTTCCTCCGTTATGCCCCATGATTCCTACTGCCATACCTAAAGCCAAAAGTGCTGGGGTATCCAGGAAGACTGTTCCTTCGACTGGAGCCCCTGCTGATGAAGGGTCTTCGCAGCCATCAACCAAGAAGGCTAAGAGTGGGGTGGCTTCCACGAAAAAATCAAAGTCCAAATCCCAGACTCCTGTGGAAGCCCTTCCCATAGCCTCCGTTCCTCCACCCATGTCTACTGAAAAGGCCGAGAGGTTAAGGAGGGAGGCGCAGGCTGAGGTAGATCGGGTAAATGCAGAGTTTCAACGGCGCGCTGTCGTCGTTCCTCCTTCGGTTGCTTTCCCTACGATCATCGTCGATCCAACTGAGCCAGCTGCAAGGAGGAGGAAAAGTTCGAAGGTTCCTCAAGCTATTGGCAGTGACGTGTCAAAGACAAGGAGGAAGACTTTAGGCACCAAGTCCCAGAGGAAGCAAGCTCCCACGGTGCAAGCTTCTCATTCTTCTTCCCGATCTGAGGTATGTACACTTATCTTGTTCTCTTTTCCTCTTTAGTTAAAGCAATCTGCATTTGCTTATATATATTGTTCTTAATTACTTTGGTGCAGGGGTTTAAAAAAACTGGGTCTCGTCCTCCTAGTCCCCCAAGTCCCCCCATAAGCCGTTTTGTGGGTGGTCGCTGTGGTGCCCTCTCATCCGATACTACCCCACCCCGTTCGCCAATGACCGGGCTTACTTACTCCCGTCATTCAATCTCACGACGGGCGAGGGAGGCAGCTGTGGAGGGTGAGGTTATAGAGCCCATGGATGTCTTTTCGCTACCAGAGACAACGCAATCCGAGACAACTACCCCAGTCACCTCTGGCTCACTGGCTTCCCCTGAGGTTGCTCTGCCCATTGTTCTGGCTGCTGCAAGTGACCCTGAGGTAATGATTTCATACTTAATTTGTCTGATCTGGCATTCCTTCTCTTTCACCCCATTCTGTGTGTTGAATTTGGGATGTTGGTTGCCCTAGGTCGAAGTGTCCTTGCTGCTAGCAAACATTGTTCGTCCAACGGTACTGGCGAGACCTCTGACCACAGGGCCCCTTTTCAATGTCCTAACTGAGGTAAGTAACACTTGGATATATTTCGCCCTTTTTTTGTACTTGTTCCTCTTTACTAACATTGGCTTTTATATTGCAGCTTTCCCCTGATCTTTCACCACCCTCTTCTTTGGGTAGTCTTTACGCACACAGGGCTAAGGTTGGGGCTTCTTCGCAACCTGGTGGTTTTTCTGCGCCCCTTCGTGTTGGGGCCTCTTTCGGGAGTCCATCATCTATTCCCAATGAACCCCGTACGCTTGCTTTGGTACCTTATGTGGGCGAGGGAACTTTGCCGATAGTTGAGGTTTCTGCGGCCAGAGACCCCGTTGAGGCTGATGAGGTAACAAGTCCCCTCCCAACGGTTCCTGCCCCTTTAACCTCTGTGGTGACTCCCATTCCTGCCCCTGTTGTGACTCAGGTACTTTCTTAATTCTCTGCATAAACTCCACCGTATGTTAGGTTTTTTTTTTCATAACTCCATCTTATAACGGTGATTTAACAACGAAAACGCTTGTTAAGATTTTTATATATAGTCTCCACCTTATAACGGTGACTTAACAACGAAAACGCTTGTTAAGATTTTTATATAATCTCCACCTTATAACGGTGACTTAACAACAAAAACGCTTGTTAAGATTTTTATATAATCTCCACCTTATAACGGTGACTTAACAACAAAAACGCTTATTAAGATTTTTATATATAGTCTCCACCTTATAACGGTGACTTAACAACGAAAACTCTTGTTAAGATTTTTATATATAGTCTCCACCTTATAACGGTGACTTAACAACGAAAACGCTTGTTAAGATTTTTATATAATCTCCACCTTATAACGGTGACTTAACAACGAAAACGCTTGTTAAGATTTTTATATAATCTTCACCTTATAACGGTGACTTAACAACGAAAACGTTTATTAAGATTTTTATATAATCTCACTGTTTTTTATATCTCTTCTCGGGTTGCTCGGGAGGATTCCTCACCAGCTCTTTCACTTATGGGCACACCTCGTCAGGAACCTGCTGTTTCGGAAGAATCTGATCATGCTGACCAAGGTTCCACGACTGGTGTCGAGGCAGAAAGTGAATCTGGGTGCGAATTACCTCTTCCTGACTTAACTCCTCCTGGCTTTTGCCTAATGGTGCTTCACAATTCTCCCCAAATGCCTGTGAGCCATCGCTTGGTGATTGAGCAGTTAGTGAACCATCACCCCGAGACCTTCACCGTGAACTGCCTACGGTCCAACATTCCCGTGATGAGTCATCGACTGCAAGGCATGGCGATCGTTGTTGCTGAGATTGCCAGTACTCCCACTTCTAGTGTCACCCGAGCCCTCATTAATCAGTTTCTGGGTTTTCTAAAGGAATTGGGTCGTGACGGTTTCCGTTTCGACTGGCTTATAACGGATTTGAAAACTTTGAAGAGTCAGTAACTGATCGGCCAGAGGGAACTACAGAGAAAGCACCAGGAGGACCAACGGGCTGAGGAGGTTAAGTTAGCTGAGCTGGCACCTCTTTTGGAATCGGCGGATGAAGAAGTAAAGAATGCCGAAGAGGCTTTACGTTTGGCCAAGCTAAAACGGGAGAGACTTCTTATTGAATGCGCACAGGTGCAAACCAGGCTAGAGGTTGCTGTCAACGCTCAAAGCTCCTTTGCGTCAGCTTCTTCGGGCCTTCCTGGGGATTTTTTCTCTTCCTCGGACCTATGGTTCCTCTTAGGGTAGTAAACTCCTGTATATATTTTCTTTCTTCATCCATTCATGTAATTCTTAGGCAATAGTTCCCAATTTTTTGTAATGCTCTCTTGTTTAATGAATGAAAGAATGTATATTTTCCAGTTTATCTCTGAGTTATGACTGCTTTCATATCAATGTCTATACTTCACGTCATCAATAAAACTTGTATATTCATAATCAAAGACTAGATACATCGATGGTACAAACTTAATTATTTACACATGATAGACTTTCAGCTATTTATTGTTAATTTTGAATGGCTTATCTTCCTCCAACTTAGAAATTAAGCAATTACCTGAAAAATGAGCTTCCTTCACGACGAAAGGTCCCTCCCAATTGGCTGCAAACTTTGGCAGAGGAAGTCCCCTAATATGTTTCACCGCTGCTTTCAAAACGAGATCTCCCTCCACGAACCTCCTTGGTCTTACCAGGTTGTCATATGCCCTAGAGAGCTGCTTTGTATACATTTGAAAATGTTGCATCGCGTTGTCTCTGTGTTCATCCAATGCCTCCAACTGCACATGCCTGTTCTGAGGAAGCATGCTACTTCGCAAGGCGTATCGAGCAGAGGGAAATTCCAACTCCACTGGAAGGATTGCCTCAGCCCCGTAGACAAGGGAGAACGGAGTGTACCCTGTGGGCTTCCTCTTCGTCGTTCGATAGGCCCACAACACTGCTGGTATCTTATCATCCCACGATCTTGGAAAGTCCTCCATCGTTTTAGCCAAGATATTAACCAGAGTTTTGTTAGTTGCTTCGGCCTGACCGTTCCCCTTCGGGTATGCCAC
This sequence comes from Sambucus nigra, assembly GCA_949130495.1. Taxonomy (NCBI): domain Eukaryota; kingdom Viridiplantae; phylum Streptophyta; class Magnoliopsida; order Dipsacales; family Adoxaceae; genus Sambucus; species Sambucus nigra. The sequence continues at coordinate 15,241,881 of OX422213.1, read as the reverse complement.
CGTTGAAGTGTGATGAACAATGGAGTACTTGTCTGTGAGCATCGTTACTTCTGAGTTGACGAAGGGAGTCCCATTATCTGAGAGAATAACCTTTGGGATCCCAAAACGGCAAATGATATACTCTCTGATGAAGTTACTCACTACCCCAGCCGTTGCCCTTCTGAGTGGTATTGCTTCAGCCCATTTTGTAAAGCACTCCGTTGCTACTAGTATCTATATCTTGCCCCTCGATGAAGGATGTATCGCCCCCACGAGGTCGAACGCCCAAGTGTGGAAAGGATAAGGCGTTGCCAGAGAGTGTAAGTCCACCGATGGGGCATGGATCATATTTCCATGAAGTTGGCAAGCTTTGCATTTTCGAATAAATTCGACAGAGTCTTTCTCCATCGTTGGCCAATAATACCCCAACGTCATCAGCTGATCATATAACTTGGCCCCTCCTATGTGAGCTGGGTCATGGGCTTATTTGAGGACCTCAGTTTCTTCTTCCTTTGTGATGCAACGCAATGGCCTGTTGAAGTACCCCCTTCGATAAAGCTTCCCCTCCTGGATATAGAACCTCGGGGTCCTTCGCTTCAGTCCCATCGCATCCATTTTCTCCGTTGGGACAATTCCATCTTGAATAAAGTCGATATAGGGCTGCCTCCAGTCCGTTTGGGCTTCGATGAAATGGCACTCAGCTGCTTCGGAAAATAGCTGACACTTATCATAATTCCGTTGTAGTTCTGCCGCATCCTGTTTCATTCTAGGCCAAAAATATCCCCCTCTTTGAATTCTCCTATAAAGAGGTATCTCAGTTGTTTCGCAGTGCTCCTCATGTGTTTTCTTCAACCTCCGCTCTGCTTCCTCTGGCCCAATGCATCTCGATAACCATCCTCCTGCATTTCTGAAGTAAAGATTTCCCTGGTTTGTAAAGTATTGGGCTAACTCTCTTAGTCCCATAGCTCCTTTGCCAGACTCCAGTTGCTTCCTGATCTCTCCTCTCCAATCCGCGTCTCCCTCCATCGGTAGTATTGACTGCACCACCGAAGGAGCTGTTCTTCGTTGGATCATAACGATAGTCGTATCGCTCCTCATTACCATCTTTTGAGCAATAGTGGCATAAGTGTCTGGATGACGGTTCATCGTTCTGGGATGTCTTCTGATTTTGGTCCGATGGAACTGGCTGAGGAGCCTTTGAATGATCGTTCTGTACGGTGCCAAACTCATGTGCTTCAACGCATATTCTCCGTTAACTTGCTGAATTACTAAGTTCGAGTCACCCTTGATGCAGAGTGAACGAATTCCCCTTCGAAGAGCCTCCAGCAACCCTAGTACCAACGCTTCGTATTCTGCTTCGTTATTGGAGCAAGGGAAATCTAGTTCGTAGGAAAGGCAAATCTCCTCCGTTCCTTTTGAAAGGATGACCCCTACCCCTCCTTTTTTCTTTGCCGAAGACCCATCAAACTGCATCGTCCATTCCTCATCGGTTGCATCCAGATAGTTGGCTTGTAAGTCGTCTCCCGGAATGTCTTCTTTAGGTGGGTCAAACGTTCCTGATGGAAAGATTGCCAACAGATCAGTATACTCCTGGCTCTTGATAGCACGAGGAACCACACACTTTAAATCATATTCGGAGAGAATAAGGAACCACCTAGCTGCCCTGCCAATCAAGATAGTTCTAGCCAACAAATACTTAATATGATCACATCTAGTTACAATATGAATTGTAAAAGACAGCATATAATGTCTAAGTTTTTGTGCTACAAAGACTAAGGCCAAACAATGCCTTTCTAGGCTGCTATATCTAATCTCTGGCCCATGTATGATCCTGCTGAGGTAATACACTGGCCGTTCTTGCCCGTCAATCTCTTGTTCCAGCAAAGCTCCAACGGACCTTGTAGTGGAGGTGAGGTACAGCTGCAACGATACTCCTGCCTGTGGAGGAACCATGATTTGTGGTGAAACGAGCAGCTTCTTCAACTCATCGAGAGACTCCTGGTGATCCTTTTCCCACCTGAACTTTGTGTTCTTTCGCAGCAGCTGCATCAACGGGTGTGTTACCTCGGCCAATCCCGGTACAAATATTCTGAGGTAGGAGACTTTGCCGAGGAAACTTTTTAGCTCCTTCGCCGTTCTTGGGCACGACATCTCTAAGATCGCGCGTTGTTTATCCTGGTCCATCTGCACCCCTTGTCGATCAACCACAAAGCCTAGAAACTTCCCGCTTGTTACTCCAAAGACGCACTTCAATGGGTTCATCCTTAATTTATACTTCCTACATCGAGTAAACACCTTCTTTAAGTCGTTTAGGTGGGACTCCTCCTTCTTCGATTTGATGACCAAATCATCCACATAGAATTCTACAAATTTGTGGAAGAAATCGTGAAAAATGGCCATCATTGTTCTTTGATAAGTAGCTCCCGCGTTCTTAAGTACAAACGGCATTACTTTGTACATGAAATTGCCCAACGGGATTCTGAATGTCGTTTTCTCTGCGTCCGCGGGGTCCATCTTGATCTGGTTGTACCCTACGTACCCATCCATGAAGCTATACATCTCATGCCCAGCCGTGGCATCTATCAAGCTATCAATGGAGGGTAGAGGGAACTCATCTTTAGGGAAAGCCATGTTCAAATCTCTAAAATCCACATAGATCCTTATTTGACTCTTGTCCTTCTTCCCTACTGGCACAATGCTAGATAGCCAAAGGGGATGTTGTATTGGTTTAATGAATCCTGCTGCCAACAAACGCTGAACCTCTTCCTTAATCCTCAAGTCCAACTCAGGTTTATAAGTCCTTGTTGCCTGCTTCACCAGGATGGCTGAAGGCATCACGTTTAGCTTGTGGCAGCTCACTTCCTCATCTAGCCCTTCCATTTCGGTATACTTCCATGCAAAGACATCTATGAACTCCCGGATTAGCCCAACCAAGGCTTCTCGTTTCTCCTTACCGAGATCCTTAGCGATGAAGATGGGCCTTGGGTCTTCCCCTTCTCCTGCCAGGTTCAACTGCTCCAACTCTTGTGCCTGGGGCTTTGGTTGATTTGCCATGTAGTCTCGTTCTTCGACGACCTCCTCCACGAACTCCTGTATGTTGGAGTTGTCTATCACCATACACTGTCCCTGTTGATCCACCAAGAAACACTCATATAACGGGTCAGCCCCATCCTCGGTCTCTTCGGCCGCCCGCTCACATCGTTATAAACGGTATACCACCTTCCCCTCTTCAGTGACCACCTTCTTGCATTGCCTGTTGGTAGCTGTTGCCACGGCCTTCCTCTTCCTCTCTCTCGAAGCCTCATCGATTCTTCCCCCTGAAAAGCGACTCAGCAAGCTTTGCCGTTGGACCTCATGCTCCATAGGATCCACTCTAAGCCTTACTTTGTTTTTGAGCTGCTTCGTGGTACTTTAGGGTCGAGGGATCACCTGATGGGTTTCTTCGGCCCTCACCCCTTCGTTACTCGCGGCTTCTTTACTTTGCTCGTTTAGAGGCCCCATTCTATCTCTGATCGAGGGAACCCATGCCCCCTCCATTCTTCTCATTAGGACTCGAGCATCCTCCTCCAACTCCGTATAAAAGTCCGCATCTACAAAGTGAGCTTCCTCGATAGCAAAAGGCCTTTTTGTAGCCCTAATGGTCACTTCTGTTCCTTTGACATTCGCCTTGGCGCATTGATGATAGGTTGAAGGAACTAAACCTTGATTGTGCATCCACACTCTTCCTATTAGTAAATGATAGGAAGTTGCACTTTCTATTACATGGAACTTGATGTGGGAACTCAGATTTCCCATTACAATTCCCACATTCACATACCCAATGGATTTGGAAGATTGGTTATCATACCCTGAGATTACCAGAGGCATGGGGACCAACCTTTCTTCTGGGATATTAGCTACGTGGAAGGAGTTGATCGGCATAATGTTGATGGAAGCACCCCCATCCATAAGCGTTCTTGCAAAACTAACCCCGTTGATACTGGCCGTCACATACAAGGGCCTGTTATGAGGGAACCTTACAGCTCTATCTGCATCGCTGAAGGTCACCTCTAATAGGAACTTTTTCACCAGCCTCGCCATGGGTCCCCTCCATTTCAACGAGGGAACCGCGTCCTTCTTCGCGATGTCTAGGATCGCCCGAGTTATTTCCAGTTTGCTCTCCTTTGGTATCCCCACTTGATCGAAGAACCAAGCGAACTTTGGGGATTTTGAAACTGCGCTGTATTCAACGACTGCCTCCATTTCCTAGCCCTCAACGCTGTATACGTCTTCCACGTCTTTAGCACTTGTTTCATCGTAAGCTAAAACTACGTTAGCCATTCATGTGGTGCAATGTTCTAGAGTTTCTTCGAATTCCCTTTGCTTCATTGTTGACCTTCCTCCTTCTCTTTCCGCCTCATCATCGTAGGCCATCACCAAGTTGGCCCCATGCGCTGGAAGTGGGTTGTTGTTAACGTTCTGTGGGGGGATCTGCAGCGTCCCTGCCTTCATGTACTTGTCAATGATTCTTCTCAGTGTGAAGCAGCTCTCTGTCGGGTGCTGGATCTTTCGATGAACCTGACAATACCTAGGATCCGCCTTCGTTGCGTCATCGGGTTCTTCCGCCGGAATGCCTTTTGGTAGGTAGACCATTCCACCTTGGACCATGGTGTTATAACAGCTCACCGCCTCTTCTATCGTGCACGGTAACGGTGGTGGGTCTTCTCTATCCCTTCCGAACTTCCTTTTGTTGTCCTTCTTCGCCGCCTTACCCCCAACCAATCTGTGCCGAAAATTGTATGATATGAGGACTCTATTTCTACCACAAAGAACTCAATTAGATTCAAGATATTTCATGTTCTGACTGGCAGATTATTTTTCCTAGTGGCATTGTAAATCTCCCTACGAAGCCGACAACAAAACTGCAGCCTCCATGAGGTGAGCTAGGTTGAACTTCAGCTTGTGGAACAACTCTAGGTATATCACCTCTAATGAGATTCCCTGATCCACCAGCAGCTTGTCAATGTCTCAATTTGAAATTTTAAGGGTTATCACGAGTGAATCGTGATGTGGAGTCCTCACTCTGATTAAATCTTCTTTATTGAAGACAATGTGTTTGGTGTAGTCAATGCTTGCCAACTTGGCTCTTTGCATAATCTTTCTGGAATGCCTCCATTATAACAGTGACCTTCTCCAGCTCCATGGATCACCGCAAATTCCTATCCTATGTCATCATCAAGGATAATGTCTGAATTTTGGTTCCCATTTGTTGTGACATTGTCAACTTTCTTTCCTATGTATTCATTAAGAAGCCCATCTTGGGCACACTCTTCTAAGTGTGACTTCAGAGCCTTGAAATTCTCGGTTCTATGTCCACCCTCCATGTGGAATGCGCATCTCAGCTTATTGTTCTTTTTTGTTAGGATACCACTCATCTTCTTAGGCCACTCGATGAACGGTTGATCCTTGATCTTGCTTAAGATCTTGTAGATTGGTTCCATAATGACTATGTTAATAGCCTTAAATGCCTTTGAAGGATCAGCCTTATCCCATTCTTAGAGCCATTCTTGCCCCCATTCTTGTTCCCTTTCTTTGAAGTGTCACTCTTATCACCTCTATTGCTCACCTCTACTTAACCGCTGCCCCCTCCATTAGAGTGTACCACACCCTCATCCTTGGCATATTTCTCAATACAAGCCATAAGGTCATCGATGGTGATGGTTGCTTTTTTTTATCAAGGACTAGTGTAACAGAGGTGTGGTCAGTGGACCAATCTTGACGGATGCTACGAAAACTTTCTCCAAGCTGTCCTCCACTTCATGAAGACCTCCTAATACCTCTTGGAATAATCACGAAGGCTCTCGTGTGGATTTTTCTTTATCCTGAGAAGCGAATCCATCCTCTTGGGGTGGGACCTGCTGGTTATGAAGGAACCAACAAAGGCCTCTGCTATGGCCTTGAAGCTTTTGACTGACTTATGGGACATGTTCTTGAACCACTTATGTGCCAGGTCATGTAGGCTACAAGAAAAAATTTGACACATTAAGGAATTATCATGGATCCACAGGGTCATTACCTGCCTATACAGCCGAACGTGGTCTATGGGATATGTCTTCCCGTCATAAATCTTAAACTTGGTAACGACAAAATTCTTTGGGGGTTCCTCTTCTTTAATCGCCCTTAAAAAATTATATTTTATTTGAGTTTTGAGAGCTCTCCATGCTAGATCCCTAGTATACCTGGCTTCTCGATGGGCTGGATGTTGCTCCATGTCTCTATGGAGAAAAATTTTGATGTTCTCATCCTGACGATCATTGCTTTTGTGGCGCCTCTCTAATCGGCCATGTTCTACTTGGTGGCGCCTGGTGCTCCTTCCTCGGTTGTGATTATTTCTCGCCTTAGGGCTAGGAGTCCTATCACGATGCTTCCTTGTATCTCTATAGAGATCTCTATCCATCCTTTCAAGTCTCCTTTGTAGGCGAGCATTTTCTTCCACCTGGAGGCATGTGGCCTCCTCTGTTTCTCGAAGCTCAGCGTCATAAGCCTCGACTAACCTGGAGATCTATGTAGTCGTCCCTGACTTTCTTTAGAATGCTACCTTTCTTGGCGAAACCTAAGATTTGGTTACTAGCAAATCTATTACTTTACCCTAGGTGGGACTGGGTCATCTTGCACATCACCAACCTGAGGAATGTTGTTATGGTGGTGATACATCATAGGCTTTCTGTTAATGAATACTTTCATAGGGAAAAAAATCATTTCCCACTGACGGCACCAATTATGAGTGAAAGAAATATCACGATAAATGATCAAGAAAGCAATATTGGGATGAAAGAAATTTATCACATACATAATGATATATATATATATATATATATATATATATATATATATATATATATATATATATACATTGTTAGGCAACTTGCCTACGTCCACAGAGAGGTTACTATATTTTTATTAGTGTCTGTCAATGCTCGAGGTTACATCCCATTGCCCTAGGCCAGGTTTTATAATTTATAGATGTGCAAAATAAGAGGTTGAGTTATGCAAGTAACTCAATGAGATTGTGGATAACTCGTGGTGTTCCTGAATATCTCCTCCGAGATTGTTGGTAACCGATTTGAGTATATCCTTATGTATTTAAGTGCATGTTAAATACACGAGTCTTTAAAGAATAACTTATTCGGGTCCGGCAGTCCACTCTCCATGTTGGGCTGGTCGACTACTCTCTTAGGATAAAATAAATAAATCCCCACATTAATCACTCACCATCAGGTTTATAGCAAACCTAAACAAATATAATGATTTAAAATAAGAATATATCAAATTTAATAAATTATAATCATATCATCTTCATAATAACTAGGGTACAACATGTTTGTGCGTGTGATTCAAGCTTAGGATGTGCCTTAAATAGACGATGAAGGAAACTAGTCATAAATAAGTTACACAAAATATAGTAATAAAGCAACTTATTTGTTTGCTATATATAGAAGACGAAGTATGTTCATTGAATCATCTTTGTAATCCTTTAGTTCTCTCCAAAAAACTCTTTCTCTCATTCTAACAGAATATCCTCTACTAGCTAGGTTTTGTCTTATGTGTAATGTCAGTGTTTAATGAAGGAAAAAGTCTCTATAAAAACCATTAATCCCGCGGGCCTCCTATGGGTCTAACTTAAGACTTCTAAATAAGTATAAAAGTTTTATCTAAACACTTCCAAAACTTATCCCAAACGGTTACCCAACCTTGGGTCCTAAATTGGGATACTAAAAACTCCTCTCTAGGGCATTGTATCTCCCAAAGTCGAGTCCTATGGTAATACCTTGCAATAAAAAATAAATCAACAAATAATAATAATAACTATTATTATATGTTTGATCAATAATAATTTAATTAGACTCCTTTAACTTATTAATAGTATGTAATATGTATATCACAATAATTCACATAATTATATTCCACACACAACTACCATACACGCAAGTAATTATTATTCAAATGAATAGTCAACAATAACATAAAAATACTAGTATTATATGTTTCCACCTTCCCATTTATCCATTTTTTCTTCCAGTAGTTCAAATTTCATGAAAGGGGTATTATATTCCACATAAATTGGATTGAATGAGTTCTAACACATCTTTGGCTTATAATCTTTATCTATGAAGGGCCTCTTTATCCTTTTGCCTCCGAAAGTGGAATAAATTATGTAAAACACTTCAAATGAACTTTATTATCCATTATATACTTAAATATTGTCTCCTCTGGATATCATCCATTCTTCATAGATTTTTCTTAAAGATGAGACCAGACTTCTCAACAATACGAATAACAAGGTGTCAACTTCAAATAACACTCAAGTTATAAGGCATCAGACCCAAGCATTGGGGGTAGGTGTGTTGGCCACAGTTGACCATCCTATATCATCTCAATTATGTTCATAGAACCAAGTACCAGACAGACTCTCAATAGAACCAACACATCTAGTGTTGGCCCGGAGGACACTGCCAGTTCAGCTAGGCATGAAAAGAATGATAGGGATATCTCATTTATTACAATACAAAATTGTTAATAAGAATCACTCACGCACACGAGGGGATTCACATCATGATTACTTCACCATCAGAATGGAAAAGTGGCACTCTCTCATAGATCCTGAGCATCAATTAGACATGGAATGTATGATGGGGGCAACAATGCGCACCCACCTACCTCAAACACGAGAGGTATCTGCTGGTTATCAGCAAAATTCTTCTATCGACTCTGAGCCGTCATGAGTATCTGCCAAATAACTTGAAATTTATTGATTATCTCTCTGATCATATCTAAGTTTGTGATATGTTTACCACCCACTTCTATCCAACAAACTAGAGAGCGGAACAACCTCATATAAAGATCTTTATAGGGGGACATACCAATTTTGGTTCGATAACTGTTGTTCTAGGGAAACTCCACCAGATGCAGATTCTTCGCCAAAGTACCCAAAAAATCAAGTGCACAAGCCCTCAGCATATATTCCATAATCTGAATGATCCGTTCTAACTGCCCATCTGTCTCGGGATGGTAAGTTATACTCATGTTCAAATTAGTACCCAATTCTTGCTAAATCTTCCTCTTAAAAAAATACACAAACTGGGGATCCATATCCAAGATGATCGAGAGCAGGACGCCATGAAGATGGATTATCTCTCGAACATACAACCATGCTAACTACAAAAAGTGTGCAAACTTCATCAGTTGATCCACTATAACCCAAACTTCATCATTGCCATGTTCATACCATAGTAAAGCCATGATAAAGTCCATCGTAATGTGCTCCCACTTCCATTTCGCTACTTATAGTAGTTAAAATAGCCTTTTCAATTTCTTGTGCACAACCTTCACCTGTTGCCATGTATAGCACTTCGGCAAATACAATGTCACATCTCCCTTCATACCGAGCCACTAAAAATCTCTGCATAGGTCCTTATATATTTTAGCAACATAGGGATGTATGATAAAGCATGAATGATGGGCCTCCATCATCACCTCATCCTGAATTTCATCGATTATTAGAATAATCAATGTTCCTTTGTGCTACACCCCCATCTTTATCCATAGTGAGAGTATCGAACACATCACCGCTTTGGATGCGATCACGGTAATGTGCAAACTTGGGATCACAGGACTGAGCTTTTAATACCTTCTACTGAATGAATGGTCTAGCTACCACTCCCCAAAGATATTCTCTATCGTAACCCCAATGGACATGTAAATCAAACTTCTACAACTCGCCAAACATATTTGCACGGTAACACTTCATCGCCGCTAGCATAAGGTAAGACTTTCAATAAAGAGCATTGACACCACATTGGCCTTACTGGGATCATACTCCAAGGAAAATTCATAGTCTTCCAGCAACTCATTCCATCCTCTGACCAAGTTTTAAATTTTGCAGAGTGAAAATGTTTCGCGGGCTTTTATGATCCCTATACATCTCAAACGATTTGCCGTTTAGGTAGTATCTCCAGATCTTTAGCACAAACACCACCACAAATAAGTTCAAGTAGTGGGTGGGGTAGTTCCTCTCATGAACTTTTAAATGATGGGATGCATAATCGATCACCTAACCATTCTGCATCAACACTAAGTCGAGCCCTGATCTAGAAGCATCACAGTAGACGGTATAATCTTTGCCTCATTCTAAAAGGATAAAAATGGTCATCGAAGTCAACCTAACCTTTAACTTCTGAAAAGATGACTTGTAATTCATTGATAACTCGAAGCGAACATCCTTTCGCGTCAATAAAGTGAGAGGTAATGCAACCTCCGAGAAATCTTGCACAAATATCATGTGGTAACCAACAAAACCCAGAAAACTACACACCTCCTTAATCGTCTTCAGCTTATCCTAAATCAGAACGGACTCGACCTTGGATGGATCAATGGAAATTCTCTCACTAGAAACTACATGTCCAAGGAACTTAATACTTTCATCCAAAACTCACACTTGTTAAATTTGGTGAACAACCGATTCTCCCTTAGAACTTGCAGCGTCATGCCAATGTGCCCCTCATTATCCACATTTGGAGCCGAATAAACTAAAATATCATCCATAAAGACCACCATAAACCGGTCTAAATATGGACGATAGATATGATTCATCAAATCCATGAACGGTGTTGAGGCATTCATCAAACTGAAGGGCATCACTAAGAACTCATAATGGCCCTACCATGTCCATAATGCAATCTTAGAAGTGTTCTCCTCTCTGACATGCAACTGATGGAAACCTGGAACGAAGAGTCTTCGAAAACTTTTATAACCCACACAAGTGGTCGAACAAATCATCGATGTGGGGCGTAGGGTAATTATCCATTAAAATCACCCTATTTAACTGCTTATAATCAATAAGAAGTTATATGAAGTTATCTTTCTTCTTGGAAAAAAGGAATGGAGCTCCCCAATGAAATACACTGGGATAAATAAAACCCTTCATGTTCAACTCTTCCAACTGAACCCTCCATTCTTGTAATTCTACTGAATTCATCATATAAGGAAGTATAGAGGTAAGTGAAATGATCTAATGCACTTATATAGAAAAGTCCACCTCCCAATGTGTGGATAAACCAGGAAGATCATCGAGGAACACATCGAGAAACTCCCGCACTAGCGGATAATCCAACAACATGCGACCAGGTTCCCTTGAGCCACTATACTACTCAACCAATCGAAAGTCCTATGAAGATAGGAGGGTAAAACTGATCTACCTCTAAACCTAATCTAAAAGATAAAGAAATAATGATAAAAGAATGTGATGTGGTCGAATCAAAAAATGCCTCTAGCCAAGTGCTGAATAATAAAATCATACCTTCCATAACTGATGGATCACCAGAAGGATATGTACATTAGGACATGACATAAGAACATCCAGTTTAACATACTACTTTGACAACTAGGCACCTAACCTTTCCCATAACTGCTTTGACCCTGACTAGGGCATGAACCATCCACACTATGCATTACTAGATGATGATAACGGGATGGAAACTGCTTCGACTAGATGGGGGTCATGTAACTAGAACTATGTCCAGGTATGAAGTTGACCATTTGCTGACTGCCCTATTTATTCCCAGGAGATTGATAGGGTCACTCTCTCTTGAGATTGCCTGAGCACCCACATGCGTAACACGTTTGCTCGGTAGGGGATATAAGATATTGGTCACTAGTACACTGAGAAGAGAATGAACTAACAGTTATAGGAACTTTAATCTTCATAAAGAAACCCCTCGCATCGCTCTTGAACTTTTTCCTGTTACTACGCTGAGACCCACTCACCTCCCACTTCTTCTCCCGAATACCCCTACCATCCTACCACTCAAGCTCAAGTCATATGTCCTTTTTAACTAAGCCCCTAAATTTTGGAAAATCCAAACTAGCCATAATCTTCTAGATACTAAGATTAAAGCCCATCGTAAGTAGCCTTGTCTTCTCAGCCTCATCCTTCTAAACCGCGTCCACATACTTAGACAGACTCTCAAACTTGACTTGGTACTCATTGACAAACATATTTCCTTATATCAAATGAAGGAACTCATCCTTCCTGGAATATTGAAAAGCTTGAGGGAAGTACCACTCTAGAATTGCAACCATAAAACCTTCCCAGTCTACTATCTCTGTTACACTGTCTGAGTATGCGCTACACCAGTGATGAGCTTGCTCGATTAGATGAAAGGTCGCTATCATGAACTTGTGCCCAACTAGAATGTCTAGGATGCCCATAACTCTGATGACCTCATCTAGACATTCCTCTATAGCATCAGGGCTAGCAGCCTCATGAAGGTCGGTAGGTTCAACCTCTTAAACTCCTTCAAGATAGAGGTTGAAGTGTTGCTTTCAATCATTCCATGATGGTTAGATTTATGTGATTGAGGGTGGGAGTTGGTGAGCTAATGCATCTCCTATTCCATTCACTTGAGCTCGTTGTTCCCAAATCCACTAGCACCGTGACAGCGTGTAGTAATATACATAAGAAAGGGAGAGTTGGATACAACAACGATAGCTAAAATGAAAGTAAAAACTATAACAAATGCATAAGGAAACGTACCAAGAAAATGTAAAACACCCTATCAGACATGAGGATCCTAATGCTCTGATACCATTTGTAACGCGTCAAATCGGATTTGGTCTATCATTGGATGAACCCTCACCCGAGTCGAAGGTGTTAAGGGGGGAGGGGGAAAGTCCAATTTTATTATTAAGAAAATCCTTTAATTTGCACTATTTTAAAAGGAATAAAATGTAATTAAGATGGTTCTAGTTTAGGAAATAGGTTTCCACTTTAAGTAGTTAAGTTAATTAATAAGATTTATTTAGGAAAATTTCATTAAATCCAACAATGCTGATAATAAGAAAATAAGTTGTTAAAATCCTGTACTATTACAACACATGGCCCATGACCCGAATAAAATATTGTTTAAAAATTCCATGAATTCAAATTCCCAAAACACATTATTGAAATTCCATGGTAGAGCTTTAACGATGATTCGTTCCCTTTGAGGCCTTACCAACATCCCTACCAGAGGTACCTAGCGGGTGGGGATTTTTAACATAAGAAGTGGGGTTGAGCAAAGTGCTCAGCAAGGTGGGAAGTACTAAGCAATAAATTTTATACGAAAATACTATACATATAACAATTATATTAGCAATTTGAAAACTTTATCACTTTATGAGAATAAATGCAACTACCATGCAAGGCAACCCGAGCTATGTTCTCATACCCACACTTGACTAATTTATACAAGCTTTCCACATAATTAGAGACCATTTAATCATCTTTATTCACTATTCTACATTCGATTGTCATTCTTACATTTTTTAAGCACAACCTTATTCATTTCCATTTTTGTCATTTTGTTATTAACATTATTTTTTTCTCGCAATTTACCAAATAACCACATACTTTAACGAGCTCCACATCACCGGCGACGCTACTATATGCTCTTGCCAGCGATTTTGGATCTTTCATTCAAGGGATTTGGTCCCTTCCTAGTTATTTCCCGATTGCATCCGAGTTCAAATTAATGTGTTTTAACATTTTACAAGGTTCTAAAAGGCGCGAGGCGTGGTCAAGGCATAGAGGTCAAGCCTTAAGAGCCTAGGCGTAAAAACGCATTTTTCCTTTTTTATTATTTTAATTATTCTATGGCTAATAATATAATAAAATAATACATACATTGAATTTTGAAAATATATCCGTATGTTTGGTAGCCATCTTTCTCATATTCATGCTCCAGAATCAATATATAAAATGTATTTTTGATTGTTTTGGACGAGATATTGGTTCGATTTGTAAAAAAGTCTTTAAATGGCGATATCATTTCACTAAGGCATCTTTGTTTTAAAAAAAAGTGCGCCTTAATCCTTTTACCAAGAATAAGGTGTAGGCGATGCATTTCTCTCAAGCCTCAAGCCTAGGCGCGCCTTTTAGAACACAGACATTTTATCAAATGTCCACATTATTTCACTATCCTTATCATTCTTACGGTTCACATTTACGTTTCGCATCGTTTTCATGCTATTTTATTTATTTCACCCATTTTTCTTAAAAATGATCGATAAGGTCAAATGAGGAAGTCCAACTACTAGGCCCCTCTATTTTACTAAAATTACCATTTTTCCATTCATTTCCCAATACTTTAGACACATTTATATCATTATAAGATCATAAGTTGTCATTTTATGTTCAAAAATACATACTTCATCATTTTACTTCAAGAAAGTCTAATTTCTTCATATTTCTTAATTAGAAACACTTTTAACATTTTGAAGGTCATTTTTACCAAAATGTACATTTTAGCCCTATAATAATATGTTGTCTTAAACATCATTTTTCCTCATTTTATCAACACTATACAACATATATAGGGGCTGAAATGATCAACTTTTTTATTTCACTTTGAAATTCATTTTAATCCTCATTTATCATGTTCAAATATCATCTACTAATATACAATAAGATTGTACACATGTGAGGGTGGATTTCAACCTAGAAATCCCATAAAAATGAGTTTAAACATGAAATATAAATGAAATCACATTATATGTGAATATTCAACATTTCCCAAGATTAAATTATACTTGTTCTGCAAATATCCTTTCAAGTTTAGTTTTCTTTAAAACATGCATTTTTCATAAGAAAACTCAAAACATAATAGAAAGTAACTTTGCAAGATTACCTACATTGCAGCATGCATCCTAACATGCATCTTACGTTTTAAACTAGAAAACATACTGAGGAAAACCCTACCTTGAATATGAAGAGGAGAAACTTTGAATGATGACTTGAAAGCTCCTAAAATTCCAATAAAGCACTAAGAATTCTCCAACTCTTCTTCGAAGTTTCAATAACAACTCTACAACCCAACTTCTTCCTTAGACAAGGCTTGAAATTGGTGTTACAATCTTGAAAATGAGTTAAATATTACTATTGATGTAAAAAACTAGACTAGGTCTAATTGCCTAATCACAAATAATATTTGTAAGTAAAAGAAAGAGATAAATAGGTTTTTAAAGTGGTTCGGCTTATTGAAAATAGCCTACATCCATTGTGCTTAATATTGCCTTCTATTTTCCTATCAATCACTTGCCCTTGACGAAGGGATTATAACGTATTTATAGCCTAGTAGAGGACAAAGAGATGGAATGTTATGGGATGTAATGCCTTTATAAATTAGGCATTTACATCACTACATAATGTCTACGTTGTTTCTGATTGTTGGCGTTTTGCTGATAAAGTTGGTTGGCCTCCCTACTATTGGTCTGGCTTTCTAGTGTTGGTTGGGCTTTTTGTACACTGGTTGGTATTCCAGTATAGTGGTCAGCATTGCCTGCCTTGGTCAGTGATTATGATTTTCTAACTATGATTATTGCCAAAGTGGATAACATAGGTATATTTCTGATTGGTCCACATAAGTGGGTAATTTTTGCATCAACAGAAGCCCCCAATGTTCCATAGTTGATTCTTGTTTGAAAGTATGGAGAACTTAGTTCTGGCAGTAGCTCGGGCTATATTTCTGATGCTCGATCGGTTGCCGATTTCCCACACTTGTAAAATTATTAGCTTTGCTAACAGTGTATACTCCAGATGGTAATTTTTCAAATATCCAGAACTATAATAAATCATCTTGGGGCAAATACATCTTTTTCTTCTTAGCCGCCAAAATTTCAATCGTCGTTTAACTTTAATCATTACGTTCACCTATTTTTGAGGAAATCTATAAAAATGCGGTAAAATTTTCGGTTATCTCTTACCTCAAACCTTCTAAGTTTTTGCTACAAATTCTTGAGCTTTCGTGCTATCATTCTTCCCGTCTTCTAGTTCTTAAGCTTTTGTAAGATTTCTTTCCCTTTCTTCTTTTCTCCATATTGAATCATGATTTACTCCGTTGTTTCTCTAGACGAATTTAGGAACAAATGGAATATACCTACTTGGGTGAATTTTGAACTCCTCAATCCTCCTGTAAATCTTTTTTCTTTTTCTGCGGGTCACTGGATACCCTCACTGTTTATTGCTGAGCATGGGTTTAGTTTTCCCACAAACCCATTTTGTTTGGAATTTTGTCAATATTTCGATATAGTCCCTATCAGGGTAGAGCTCAATACTTGGAGGGCTATCAATGGTGTTCATAGGCTCAATCAACTCCATGGGACCCACATAGGTATTCCCGAAATCATGTTTTGTTATAAGTGGGTTAGTATTTAAAAACTAGGATTGTAAATAGAGCTTTAGTTGTTAACCTTCCTGACTCCAATAGGGATTACTTCGACCATGGAGTGATTGCCAAAAATTGGCAATATGTATCCCTAATAGGGGCTGAAGTGAACAATGGTCCAAATTTCCGCTAAGAGGGTCAAGGGATAGGTTATTTTAATTCTCATGTGACTTTATTAACAATTTTTCTGTTGTAATACTAATTTACATTATTTTTGCTTTTGTTTTTATCATAGTTGACCGGAAGAGAAAGTGCCCCAAGGAGAGTGAAGTTAAGCTTACTGAGCTTAATTTTTTTTAGGGTATTCACCAAAATATTGGGGAAGAGCATACTAGGTCAGCCTCTTATTTATTGAATTACAAGAATTCCACAACTTCCTTTGTTGCTCGTCCCACCCCTGTTGTTCCCTATCTTCTCATCGACCTAGATCAAGACCCATTTCCCACTTCCTCAACCACTTCATCTTGTAGTGGTGAACTTGCTTTAGGCCCTTCTTCATCCTTGGACTCTGACCTTGCTCTTATTGCTGGTATGGAAAAGAGGAAATTCCTCAATATAATAGGAGATGTTGCTCCTCCTGGCTCCACCAAATCTGCTATTAGTGGGGCCATTAATAAAGAAGATGCTGGGAAGAAGCCCCCAGATAAGAAGGGTGAGGAGTACCTTCTTGAACGCATAAAAAATGGTCTTCCTTCTAGACATGCTGAAGAAACTAGTGGTACCGCTGACCAACAGAACATGGGACAATTTGCCTGTTGTTGCTACTGGCTCACCTGTAGCCACAGGTCCTGGCTTAGCCATACAATTGATAATGTTTGATACTTTGCCAAATCATAGGGGTGTTGCCTCTGCCATGCCCTATTTAAAAATTTCTGATAGGCCAACTCGAAGCCTTGCCTTGGTAAGAATTCTTGCTTTTTCATACTTGTACTTTTTCATTGATTTATTGCACTAATTTGGCCTCTCTTTTTACAATTCCTAATTGATTTCAACCAGATGTTGGAGAATGATGATGCACTTCTTTCTTCTTCAAAGGACGTAGAAGAAGCTTTTGAATGCTTGAAGAAGTCCTTGCTTAACTCCCAATAAGCATTGTAAAATGAGAAGCAATCTTGGGAGAACGAAATAAAAGCAGTTGAGGAAGCTCAGAAGAAGGTTGAAGATGAAGATGTTTAAAGAAGATCTTGGTTCTTCAGAAGGCCAAGAGGGTGAAGGCTAGGGCAACCTCTTAAAATAAAGGATGGGAGAAAGCCATCGCAACTGCTTTTGTCCAGATTGAATATATGAAGAAGAAGTTCTACAAGGATGGTTCGTCAGCTGCACTTACTGAGGTTGGTACTCCTCGAGAGTCTTAACTCTTACTTAGACATGACCCTGGTTCCCCACCAAACATGGATGAGGAAGTTAAAGATGACGTGGGATCAGGGGATTACACCATTATTTTGGAGTCTGCTACCGACCAACTACAGACAGTTGTTGAGTCTTCTCTTCCACCTACCTCTAAGCAAATCACTCCACCCATTCCTGCCCTTAATCCATCAGGAGATACTGTTGGTATCTTTTTCCTTTTTTTCCCTTATTTTTTTTTATTACAATGTACTTGTAACTTTTCTTTATATTAATGAAAATGATTATTTCCTTCACATGCGTTTGTCACCTCTTGATTGCTATTTTATGCCCTTCGTTTATTCTTGATTGTATTTCTCTTTATTCTTATAGTTCATGTCCAAAATGGAACAAATTTATTCCAATAATTCTGATCTACTCAAGTGTTGTAATAATTTGTTCAAAGCTGGCCACATGACTTTAACTGATGAAGAGTTTTCTGACTTTCTCGATGCAGATGCTACTAGTCAAACCAAGTATGCATATGCTTACCTCAAGTTTCTTCTTGATTGAGTTGTGGCCAATAACGTGGATTATTTTGAAATGATTAAAGAACTTCAAGAGGAGCATAATGAGGCCAAGGATTTGCTTCATGCTGACTATGAGGCCAAATATAAGGCTTTGAGTGGAGCTCAGGGATTTGAGGAGAAGTTATAGAAGCATTTTCTGTCTTTAAAAAGAAAGAATTCCTACTTAAGTGTGAAGTTGATGAATCTAAAGCCATTGCCAAGCTACTGGAGGAAGAAAATAACAGTTTGAGGGAGGAACTAAATGCTTTGAAGTTTCCTTCTGAAACTGTTGCTTCTGATGAAGCAGTTTAATTTTTGGAAATTGAAAATTCTAATTTGAGGGAGGAAATGGAGGCTTTAAAAAAATATATACCTTCTTCCTCCTCTCGATCAAGGGCAAGATCTAGCCGAGATATGATTGATGAAGGTAGGACTCAACAAACTCTTGCAAATCAAGCTGCACAAATAAAGGACAAGAATTTAGCCATTTCTGAGATGTCTCAAAAGATCCAAACCCAGGGCGAGCAGCTTTCAACCCAGTCCTCTCAACTATAGGCTAAAGAATGAGTATTGAAGAAGCTGCAACATCAAGTTGAGAGATTAACTTTCCAATTTCACAAACAACACAGGGAGATCTAGATGGAAGGATATAATGAATCTCTTGGTCATTTTGGTGATCTATTTAGTCAGGCTCAACGTGAAGGTTACAAGTGGGGATGGACTAATTGCCAGACGGTTATAAAGCTTGACCAAGACAGTAGACTATGGTATTGGGTTAATCTGGGTCTTTTAGAGTGTCAATACCCTCCCTTTAAATTGGATGTCAGCTGAATCCATATTAATATGATTCCTCAGTGGTTGATTTCTAAATACTTAAGGGATTATGGCCTGCACAGCAAGCTAGAGATATTTCGGCCTCCCCGTCTCTTGAATACTCCGAGAAGCAGTAATAGGATAGTGCTTCAAGTTTTTAACTTTATTATTTACCTATACACATTTGAGGATCTTCCAGCAGGCATGGAACCATCACCGAGCTCCTCAAAAGCTGAAGGAAAGCGCCCAGTAGGATAATTTATTCATGTATTGCATTTGTAAACAATATTTGCACGTAATCATCATTTACATAAATGAAAGGCATTTGATTAACTTACCTTGTTAATTTCTGGGTGCTTGAATGACTTTTTTGTTCCATTAGTTCTATTGATACACTTAGGCATTTTCATAAATTTAGTATCAGTTACCAATGAGATTATCATAGGTTCTACTGATATACTTATATTTCTAAGTTTAATTCTAGTTACCATTAATGTGGCCACAAGTTCCACTAGTGCACCTAAATTAAAATCCAAGTTTCGTACTAGTCCCCCGTGGTATTTACATAGGTTCTACTAATGCACCAAAATTTTAAGGTTTGGCATTAGTTACCAGTGGTGACCAAGCGTGTGTGGAATATGTGTCTACATTCCTATTTTGGAATCTTCACAACGTTCTTCCCCGATTTTGCTCAGCTTGGATAAAACTTGTTGATTTTTATATAGAGTTTTATCCCTGATGTTTCTTGGTGTTTTATCGATCAAGTATCGTCTTTTTTAACTAAGTCCGACCAATTACTGAATTCTTATTGACCAATTATCCGACCAATTACTGAATTCCTACCGACTAAGTATATGGGGATGCATATCACTAATATGCCCAAAAAAATCAAAAAAATGGAAACAAAAAACCATTTTTTTATTGATACTGAAGCAAATTGATTAGAAAAGAGATTGTTTGCTACATTACTGGTAATACTTCCTAAGATGATCGACATTCCAAGGATTTTTGCATTCTTCCCCCTCCAAAGTTTTAATTCTATAAATTTCTGGTCGAACAACGGTTGAGACACGGTAAGTCCCATGCCAATTGGTTTCAAGCTTGTTGGTCTTCTGAATCAGCTTTTTAAGTACATAATCCCCCACTTTTAAATTGATCGGCTTCGCCCTCTTGTTATAAAAATGTGTTGTTTATTATTGATAGGCAGCATTCCTCAAGGCTGCACCTTCGCATACCTCTTCCAACATGTCCAGGTCTAGCCATCGCATCAAATCACTAACAGAAAAATCAAAGTTTAACACTCTATAAGTTGGCAACCCTTTTTCAGTTGGTATGTCGGCTTTCATCCCAAATTCCAGCATGTATGGTGTTTCTCTAGTGGCAGCTCATGGAGTTGTTCGGTATGCCCACAAAACTGAGTGTATTCATTTATCTAATTTCCATTAGCATCATCAAGTCTTTTCTTTAACCCATTGAGTAAAGTTATATTCGTTACCTCAGTTTGCCCATTGCTTTGACGATGACCTGGAGCAGAGTGCAACTTTTGAATCTTGGATTGGGCACAGTATGCTATGAACTTCTCATTATCGAATTGGATACCATGGTCAGTAATGAAGGCATATGGCAAACCATGTCTACAAATGACATTTTCCAGATAAATTGATACATTTTCTCATAGGTCATATCCAGTAATGGTTCTTCTTCAACCCATTTTGTGAAATAATCAACAGCTAGGACCAAGTACTTAAATCTTTCTCAGGTGGCCGGCAATGGCCCGACCAAGTCTATCCCCCAAATATCAAATGGCCAAGGTGAAGTAATGGGGGTCAAAGCTGCATGTGGAGTTTTGCAAATATTGGAGAACTTTTGGCACTTGTCACACTTCTTTGCAAAGGTTGTACAATCTGCCCTCATGGTCGGCCAATAATACCCTTGACTATGCATTCGATGTAGTAATGATCTTCCTGCCACATGAGCTCCACAAGATACTTCATGAACTTCTTCTAGTAGGTATTTATATCGTTGTAAAGTAGCTGTTAACCCTATCCTATACAAATACTCCTTTGTCTAATACGTACCTTGCCACCATATACTTAAGCATTTTAGCCTCAACTACATCTCTTGGCAGAATTCCTTCTTCAATGTAAGCTCTGATGGGATCCATCCAGGAAGGTCCCATGTCTACTGTAATGAAACTAATCATCAAGTCTTCATCAATACTTCGATTGGCTAATATTTCAATGGGAATGGATCTCTTGAGCTCAATTCTGGTTACTGATGCTAGCCGAGCAAGTGCATTAGCTCGGACATTCTCTAATCTTGGAATTCAGCTCATCTGAGCAGCGGGAAATTTTTCTATAACCTCTAATACCTTAGCTAGGTATCTTGTCATCAGTTCACCTTTGGCTCTATACAAACTCAAGATTTGATTCACTACCAACTGAGAATCACTATATGCCACAACTTGCTCGACATTTAATGATTGAGACAAACAATCCTACATGAGATCTTTATATTTTACTTCATTATTTGAGGCCTGAAATTGGAATCGCAAAGCATACTCAATATATATACCATTAGGAGTGTTGAGTATAATACCTGCCCCACTTCCTATTTCACATGATGATCCATCTACATACAAGTTCCATATTGGGCTATGATTGTCAAACCCTTGGTCTAATAATATCCCATGATGGAATATTGTATTTGGCTCCTCATATATTTTAACCATCTCTTGTACCTTTCTTGATTGTTCTAATAGGTCGATAATAACTTTTTCTAAGCTCTCCCCTACTGGGGTCTGCTGGGGATATTGGTTGGTGAAGACTTTCGTTAAGTTTTCCCCTATTGGGGTTTATTCCCCCCGTATTCGTTGTTGCTCAGGGACCTACGGATAAGTAAATTCTGTAATAAAGTCTTCTACAACTTGACCCTTTAATGAGGATCTTGGCTCTTATATAATATAATATTCCCCTAGTTTTACTGCCCAATACATTAATCTATCAGACTTCTCACATTTATAAAGAGCTTTTCAAAGAGGCATATCAGTGTATACCACAATGCTAAGTGCTTGGAAGTAAGGTTTCATCCGTCTGGATGCCTCAATCAACGCCAAAGCTAATTTCTCCAACCGTGGATATTTAATTTTTGCTTCTTGGAAGGCTTTACTGGTGTAGTAAACTGGCTTCTGAACTCCATTATCTTCTCGTATGAAAGCAGAACTTACATCTGACTCAGAGACGACTAAGTATAAATACAAATTATCTCCCAAAACTGGTGGGGAGAGCAATCGAGGTGATCCCAGATACTTTTTCAACTCCAAAAAATCTTTCTCGCATTCATCGTTCCATTCAAAAGTCTTCCTCAACACTTTAAAGAATGGTAAACACTTGTTTGTAACTCGAGAAATAAATATGTTCAATGCTGCGACTCGCCCAGTGAGCCTTTTCACCACCTTTTTGCAGGCCGGGTACTACATTTCAATAAATGCCTTGATTTTCTCAAGGTTAGTCTCAATTCCCATCTAATTTACTATGTACTCGAGAAGCATGCCTTCTTGGACACCAAATACACACTCGGTCAGATTCAACTTCATTTGGAGCTTCTCCAGCTGATTAAAGGTTTAGATGAGGTCGGTAATGTGATCAGATGGTTTTTTTCTCTTTGATAGAATGTGATCTACGTATACCTCTATTTTTTGCCTATTTGTTGATCGAGTGGAAAACTGAGCGTCCGTGTGAACATATGAATGTGAATGTGACAAATTCACAGGGAGTTAGGACGTGTAACTAACCTCAATACAAAAAACCTAAACTTGTAACTACACTCTTAAGGAGTATAGTGGTGAGTCTAGGCATCGAATCCACAGGGAATGTTTGATACAATTTAATTGATTTATTACTTCTAAAATAAAAGTGAAAAAGATGATGATGGTTGAAAAGGGAAAAAATAAAAAAAATTAACTATGCATGCATGAGAAAACTAATTAAGATGAATGAGAAAGTAGGTTGGAATACAATCCCCTAACCCTAGTAATTTACCGTGTAGAATACTAGAATTATAAATTATAAATTTGAAGGAATCCAGTCTTAATAGATCCTAAGCATTACGTATATGAGGTTCAAGCCTGCACCATACGAAATCAAGGTAAATATAAAGCGGTGATAAATAATTATACGCACATCGTATTCTTAAACATCCCAAGTACCTAGGGTAAGAGAGATTAAAATATCTACAATGTTTGTAAAATTGTCTCGCACGATTCTTTCAAATTTTTAATTTAAATTCTATTTTCTACATAAGTAATTTACATTAGGATGGGTTCATGCATCCCAACCCTTAAAAACTTAGCTATGCATGATTTTATTAAATGAAAACAAAATTCTAGATGTGCAGGAAGTCATAGGTCTATTATGAATTGAAAAGGAACTTGAATTGAGAAACAAAATTAAACTACAAGAGTACTTTAAACTTATAATATGAAAGAAATTGAAAGTAGAACTTAGCAATACTTGAATGGAAGAAGGTGACATGAACTTGAAACTTGAATCTTGTATAACTCTTATTCAACTTACAAACTAGGGTTTCTAAATCCTAAGGAAAGAAAAATATGAAATTATATGCCAAAAGGAACTCCCACCTCTTCCTCTTACGGTTTTCCCTTTAATATATCTCAAAAATGACTCTTCCCATGCCTCTCCACATTTTACAACTAATAAAAAGAAATTATACAAGAAATTTTAAGAGTTGAAACTCTTCAGCTTCCAGAATTAATTTCGACTTTTGACTTTCTATCTCCAACTTTAAATGGGCATAACTTCTTCACCGTAGCTCGGATTGGAGTGCCGTTTTTTCCAATGTTCTTGTAATTTAGAGCTCTTCAACTTTCTAGCTTTCCACCACCGGAATATATATGTAAAATTTAGAAAATGCCCTTCAACTCCTCGTTTCTTGGTTTCTTTCACTATTTTGCATTCTCTTTCACACTAATTTGTATGAAATCACTGTAAAATAGATAAGAGATACACCAAATATGAAATACTTGCCAAAAAGGGTTAGTAGCATAAATATAAGACAAATCCAAGCTATTTACAATGCACGGGATCATAAAAATACCAAAATTAAGGGGATAAATGTGAAGAATTTATGCCTAATAAAATCCCCCTAACTTAGAACTTTGCGCGTCCCGAGCAATGTAAGAGAAATGAGTTGACTTTTGAAATTCCTTTTATTAAAATAAAATTTCACTATCGCAGGCAACCTATTGCATTGAGCATATGCAATAAGCCTTTAAACCCTTAGGTTACCCTAGTAGGACGAGTTTTGTCTCGTCAGGGTTTGTAGTGAATACACCCACAAAATTCTTTATTGACTCAAATAAATATCAAAATACTTAAAAATTATACAATTTAAACTTTTCAAAAAATAATCACCACAAATTTATATTCAAATGTCACAAACCATAGTGTGTGCGTGTGTGCAAAGCCAGAAATTAAACCTCAAATTTCCACCAATTGAGCATTATGTTACTTTCCAAAAATTCGTTTTGATTCAAATTCTTACGGATGCACTCACAAACGAATCACTCGGATTGTCATTGTTTTCTCTCGGTATGCATGATATAAAGAGTAAATAAAATGGACACAATTTCACGCATACAAAATTGAAAAGAAGAAAATATATGGTGAAAAGATCTCATCATCGGAATACAGTTATTAGGAAACGGGAAACATCATCTCTTAATCACACCATTTTAATCTTTTTTTATTATCTTTTCATGTCTTAACTCTCCATGAAGTAATTAATTTCGCCATTCGGACTCGGTTAGGACTTTTCGGGTTAAAAAGTGTAAAGGGTAAAAAAGAGAATAGACGGAATGTTCGGAATTGGAAAATGTCCTTATGACGTCCATTAGTGCTTTTTTCGGCATTTTCTCATTTTCCTTTCTTTTTCTGTTTTCATTTTTTTTCTTCCTATTTTTCTTTTCTTGCCCTTTTTTTTATTACCCACTTTGGACTTACTTGATGAATTTCTAATTTTTCACAACTTCGGGCTATTTGGGTTTTTTGGGTTATCAAACGAAAGGGAAATATTTTATTAGGCTCAAAGTGGGTTGCAAAGAGATAATTTTTTTCACAAATTTATTATGGCTAATATTTTTGGGTTAAACAAAATAGGGCCTACTTCATTGTCCAAATTGCTAATCACATTATCATGTGCATTTCGAGATTAATTAAGTTTAGAGATATATTTAGCACAAATTTTGAGACAACATTTCACACATTTTCCATAACCGATCAAAACAAAGGATTGAGATCATCAACGACTTATTAAAACGCTGAAAAGAACTTTGAGTTAATCATAAACTCATATTGATTTAAAAACTCATAAAAAATTGAAAGGCTGAAAATCTCACTGGGTTTGATCAATCTCCACACTTATTCGTTAAGTCACCAATTTTCTTTCAATTTCCATCTTTAGTCAATTTTGGCTTAGTGAATTTTGATTGTTAACAACTTGACACTTTAAATAGAATAAAGGTGATGTTTTTGAAAATTTTAAATTCCAATTTTTATTTATTTTGAAGAAAAATATTTTGGTCTTTTTTCAAAAAATTTCAATTTTTTTAAATTTTTTGAAATTGTCTCAAAAAAACACACTTGGAAAGAACATGTGATCGAATCAATGAATCTAAACAATAAATGGGAAGAATATCCCACACCCCCTAACTTAAATCTTGCATTGTCCTCAATGCGAATCAAGAACACAACATAAAGAGAGGAAAAGAAAGATATTCCCCAAATGGAGCGATCCCCGATGAGTGCGAGTCCATTGAAACTACAAAACATGTTAGAACCAATCATAACAAAAAGAATAACAAAAACTTTAACTAATTACTCTAAACTAAAAAAAAGAAAAGGAAAAAGAAAAGGCTAATTATGTACAACCTAACATTTGAACTTCTAATAAGTTATACACTAGAAGTCGAAAATTTGAGGGTTCACCCAAAATACAATTTGACTTTGAGGGGTAATCAGTGTACCCTCATTAGAAAGCATGCCTCCCGAAAAATAATAATTTCATTTGAAAAACGGAAGACATGTGTAACGCGGAAGAAATGATCCATCACCTATTAAAAAATTTAGGGGGATAATGAATGATTTGGGTGCATAGGGGGACAAGTCCCATTGGGATGCAAGAAAAATAGAATCACCTCCCATAGATTTTTCAAGTAGTATGGGATGTGGGGCACACAAACAGAAAGAGTCCATCTTGGAAAATAATTCAAGCGTAGAGTCTTTGTCCTCAAAATCTTCTCCCCCAAAATTTTCAATTGGATCTGGTGGAGCGACACGTCTAAGTGTATGGCCCGTAAGATGAAGCATCTCAAAATAACATTCCCATACAAGAATCGGATCAACAACCTCAAGACATTCATCCAGTTCTTGTGATGGATTTAATGGTTCAATAATAGTGGGTACACAAGGAGACAAATGATCTTCAACCTCAGTAGATTTTGCAATATTTATAAGAGGTTAATATTCAAAAGAACTTGATTAGGTTAAGCGCAAGTCTCGACCTTCTCTAAGTTGTCCAAATAATCATTAAACTCCTTGCAAGTTGCTCTAATTTTCAACTTTGTAGAAGCAAGGTCATCAGATAGATTTTTGATAATAATAAAGAGTTCTTCCAAAGTAGGATTCTTTGGTTCTAGCACCTTGGATTCCTCATTTGGTTGAAAACATTCTTCAACTTCAAAAATATCTGAAGAAAAATCCTCATTGGGTTCAAATAATGTATCTAACTTTTGTTCCCAAAAACGATTTTTTTCTCGATATTCTTTTTCAAGTCTTTCTTCTTCAAGCAATTCATTTTGATAAATTTGGATGGCCTTAGCACTGGGCTTGTATTTATGAGACTTATCTTTAGTGATATTGATCCAATGTTCATAAGTCTTGAGCACCTCCTCCTCACTATTATCATAACAATTAAAGCCACTAAAAGAGTTAAAGTAAGACATTTCAAATTGGGAAATTTAAGAACGTGGCACCCATATATATATATATATATATATATATATATATATATATTGTGTATTTTTTTCAAAATAGTAAGTCAATTAAAATCTATAACAAACAATCCCCGGCAACGGTGCTATTTTGAACGAGTGGAAAAATCGAGCGTTCGTGTGAACGTGTGAACGTGAATGTGACGAATCCACAGGGAGTTAGGACGTGTAACTAACCTCAATACAAAAAACCTAAACTTGTAACTACACTCTTAAGGAGTATAGTGGTGAGTCTGGGTATCGAATCCAGAGGGAATGTTTGATAGAATTTAATTGATTTATTACTTCTAAACTAAAAGTGAAAAAGATGATGATGGTTGAAACGGAAAAAATAAAAAAAGTTAACTATGCATGCATGAGCAAACTAATTAAGATGAATGAGAAAGTAGGTTGAAATACAATCCCCTAACCCTAGTAATTTACCGTGTAGAATACTAGAATTGTAAATTATAAATTTGAATGAATCCAGTCTTTATAGATCCTAAGCATTACGTATATGAGGTTCAAGCTCACACCATACGAAATCAAATGTAAATATAGAGCGGTGCTAAATAAATATACGAACATCGTATTCTTAAACATCCTAAGTACCTAGGGCAAGAGAGATTAAAAGATCTACAATGGTTGTAAAATTATCTCACACGATTATTTCAAAATTTTAATTTAAATTATATTTTCTACATAAGTAATTTATATTGGGATGGGTTCATGTATCCCAACCCTTAAAAACTTAGCCAGACATGAATTTATTAAATGAAAACAAAATTCTAGATGTGCAGGAAGTCATAGGTCTATTATGCATTGAAAAGGAACTTGAATTGAGAAACAAAATTAAACTACAAGAGTAATTTAAAGTTACAATATGAAAGAAATTGAAAGTAAAACTTAGCAATACTTGAATGGAAGAAGAAGATCTGAACTTGAAACTTGAATCTTGAATAACTCTTGTTCAACTTACGTACTAGGGTTTCTAAATCCTAAGGAAAGAAAAATATGAAATTATATGCCAAAAGGAACTCCCACATCTTCCTCTTAGGGTTTTCCCTTTTATATATTTAAAAAATGACTCTTACCATGACTCTCCAAGTTTTACAAATAATAAAAAGGAATTATACAAGAAATTTCAAGAGTTGAAACTCTTCAGTTTCCAGAATTAATTTCAACTTTTGACTTTCTGTCTTCAACTTTAAATGGGCATAACTTCTTCACCGTAGCTCAGATTGGGGTGTCGTTTTTTCCAATGTTCTTATAATTTAAAGATATTCAACTTTCTAGCTTTCCCTACCACCGGAATATATAAGTAAAATTATGAAAATGCCCTTCAACTCCCTGTTTCTTGGTTTCTTTCACTGTTTTGCATTCTCTTTCACACTAATTCGCATAAAATACCTATAAAATACATAAGAGATACACAAAATACGAAATACTTGCCAAAAACGGTTAGTAGAATAAATATAAGACAAATCCAAGCTATTTACAATGCACGGGATCATAAAAATACCGAAATTAAGGGGATAAATGTGAAGAATTTATGCCTAATCATCTGTTCCTCAAGACTTTGTTCACCAGCACCTGGTAGGTAGCACCTGCATTTTTCAAGCCAAATCCCATAACGTTATAGCAAATAGTTCCTCGGACAGTAATGAAATAAGTGTTTTCCCTATCTTCGAGCTTCTTCTTAATCTGGTTATAACCATAATATGCATCCATAAAACTCAATAGTTCATGCCCTGACGTAGCATCAACAAGTTGATAAATCATAGGAAAAGGAAAGTGGTCCTTTGATTAGGTTTTATTCAAATCTGTGAAGTCCACACATATTCTCCATTTGTTATTTTTCTTTTTGACCATAACAACGTTGTCCAACCAATCTGGATATTTCACATCTTTAATAAATGAGGCTTTTTGAAGCTTATCAATCTCCTCCTGGATAGCCTGGTTCTTCTCGATGCTGAACACCCTGTGCCATTGTTTCACTAGCTCGATATCCTAGTTGACGTTGTGCAAAGTAAATTGGGATCAATCCCAGGCATGTCCTCATAACTCCAAGTAAACACGTGTTTTCTTTGTCTTAGGAAGGTCACTAACTCCTATATAAGAACAGGGTCTAGCGTTGATCCTACCAATATAATTCGCTCTGGCTTGTCGTCATCTAAGATGATGTTCTCCATTGCTTCCACAATTTGTCCTTTTACCAATTTTGTCTCCTCTCTTGGATCTAAGGTTTTAACCTCAGATTTTCTATTGGGCTCAGTAATGTCCACTTTGTAAGTGGTGATCTTTTTCTTTATTTCCTTGAGATCTTCTTGCTCGACAGAGGAGTAATAACATTCCGGGGCTACTTTTTTATCACCCTTTACTACACCTACTCCAAAGTTGGTCGAGAACTTCTAACACTGATGGGATGTTGAGGGAACTGCTTCAAACTTATTCAACTCTACTCTACCCATTATGACGTTGTAGGTTGATTGCACGTTCTTTTCCATCACAAAGAAATGAACTTTCCTGATCCGACTAGCTAGCCAGGTGACGATCAACACCTGCAACTTGATTGTGCCCAAAGGATAAAGTTTTTCACCAGAAAAACTAATCAAAGTCCTGTGGTATGGATCTAGCTGACTGAGCTTCAAATCCAGCTTTTGAAAATAAGAATAAAACATGATATCTGCTGAGCTACCATTGTCAATCAACACCCTAGAAATGATTGTGTCCCGGTATCTGAATTTTGACCACCAGAGGGTTGGCATGGGGGTACAAGATTCTTAACAGGTCATTTTCAGAAAACCCAATCACTAATTTTTCTTTATTCACCTTCCTCGACCTATCATCCTCGATTAAATTGATCCTCTGGATGTAAGAACAAGTGAAA
Organism: Sambucus nigra; assembly: GCA_949130495.1. NCBI lineage: Eukaryota > Viridiplantae > Streptophyta > Magnoliopsida > Dipsacales > Adoxaceae > Sambucus > Sambucus nigra. The sequence goes on along the minus strand of OX422213.1, from coordinate 15,212,019 downwards.
GCCTCATTGAGGTAAGGTTTCCTATCTGTCGTATGATCTCCACCTCCAGTATCTCCACCTATAATTATCTGACAATAAAAGGAACCAAAACTAAGTTTAAATACCTCACGTTCTGGTTGCTTGGTTTTTTTTTTAACGAAATTGGAATCGTCTTCAATAACATCTTTATGATTTATTTTCTTTTCTTCCTTGGACCTGCATGGAGACTTTGACCTGCACTGAGCTCCTCTATAGTCCTATCGATCAACAAATTTATCCATTTTCCCTCGACGAATGCGGGTTTCCATCTCATTTTTCATAGCAATGCAATGATCTATAGTATGACCATGGTCCTTATGAAATTCATTATATTTAAATATGTCCCTCTTCCCAGCAGGTGCTCTTAGCTTCTCGGGCCAACATACCTCCTTATTGTGCTTAATTTCCTCAAAAATATGGTGAATGATCATCATTAATGGAGTGTAATTATTGTATTTCCTGAGCTTGTCATCAATCTTATTTTGCTTTAAGTCCTTCTACTCCTTGTGTTCTTTTTGCTCCTTCTTTTCGGTTTTCCTTTTAGACTTTATGCCCGAGCCTTGTTCTGCTGCCATGGATTTCTCGGCATTCATTATCTTAGCTACTTTGGCCATTAATTCAGACATAGTCTTGGGAGGATCTTTGGCAAGTGTGTAGTAAAACTTCTCGGGAAGTAATCCATTCATGAGGGCTATAATAGCTATTTTTCTTTGTAATCAATGACCTCCAACTTTTCATTGTTGAAGTGAGTAATGTAGTCCCTTGTACTTTCCCTTGCTCGCTACCTCACACTTAGAAGGTGAGCTACTCTTTTTACAGGCTTGGCTTTGAAGCAAAAGTTGCCAATAACTAGGTCGGTAAGTTGGTTAAAACTAGAAATTTGTCCCCAATGAAGGCTCTTGTACACAATCTGGGAAGGGCCTATGATTGGTCCTAAGAAATCCTTACATCTCATCTCATTAGGGACAACATAAATATTATCTATTGCTTAACACTGCTCTATATGAAGAACATGATCAATATTTCCATCATACTTGGGAGTAACCATTGGAGCTTTAAACTTTAAAGGAGTAGGAAGATCCATAATAGTTTAGACAAAAGGAGACCCTTTCACAAAGATTCATTGCAAAGGGTTCTTTGCTTTTACCATCTCTCCTAACCTATCTTCCAATCATATAATAGAACCTTTCCATGCATTGTTGCTAAAATCATATTTATGAGTGGTAGCTCGACTATTATGGCTAACTATCCTGGCTGAAATATCCTCCTGTGAGGTCTACTCGGTATGGATATATCATTGAGCATCTGATCTGGATTGGACTGAGACCTCACGTTGATCAGCTGGTTATCAAGTATTCCTCGACAATGCCCTAGGAATAATTTTATTCCCTCTGGGTTCCAGACGATCAATGGGATATGATCTTCTCAGTCTTTCTAAGTCACTTAATCTTTCAGGAGTAAATGATTTCTCATCATAAGGCTCTGAAGTCCTAAGAGAAGAACTTACTCTTGGATGGTAGGATGTATCCCTAGTAGTCCTGGATTGGTTGTTCCACCTAGTATATATTCCTATTCTTATGAATAGACAAGGTGGTAGATCCAGATTTTAGTGTTTGGGCCAATTGCCTAATAGTATCCTGTATAACCTCTTGTCCTATAGAAAGACTCACCAAGATTCTAGTCAAATCATTATTTGTTGGAGGAGCTAATGGAATAGGCATATTTCCATCATTTCTGGCACTGAATTCAACAATGTCAGTCATTTTTGGATTCGAGAATGAAAGCATTTAGCAATACGTTCCCACAGACAGCGCCAATCAGTTGATGTAAAAAACTAGACTAGATCTAATTATTTAATCACAGATAATATTTGTTAGTAAAAGAAAGAGACAAAGAGGTTTTTTAAGTGGGTAGGCTTATAGAAAATAGCCTACGTCCACTATGCGTATTATTGCCTTCTATTTGCCTTTCAATCACTTGCCCTTGATGAAGGGATTATAATATATTTATAGCTTAGTAGGGAGATAGAGAGATGGAATGTTAAGGGATGGAATGCCTTTATAAGTTAGGCATTTACATCAGTACATAAAGTTATTTCTGGCTATTAACGTTTTGCTAATAAAGTTGGTCAGCCTCCCTACTGCTGGTCGGGCTTCCTGGTGTTAGTCGGGCTTCCTGTACGCTAGTTGGTATTATAGTATGTTGGTCGACATTCCAGGCCTTGGTTCGTGATTATGCCTTGCTAGCTAGTATTATTTCCAGAGTGGATAACACAGGTTTATTTCTGATTGGTCCACATAAGTGGGTAATTTTTTGCATTAATAATTACTAAGAATGAAGTTTTGGATCGTGGGGTGGAGGGAAAGAGGTGGAAATGGAGGGAGAAGGCTTGGAAGTGTAAAGAGAGTAAAAATATGATGAAAATTGAGAGAAATGGGTTCTATCCACCCATTCACCTCTATTTAAACCCAAGAGCCATTAATCCCTTTAACCATTGGTCCACCAAAGCCTTGATCCACTTTTGATTTGTGTCATTGGGAGCTTGAAATATCAACTCATCCAAGGGTCCACATTGTGACAGCACAAATATTCTGCACATTTTTCAAATTTTTGTTATCACGTTCAAATGAGAATAGACCTTGTTTGGACGACATCGATTCTCATTTGAATGGGGTTCTAACAAGATTCTAACGAGGCTCGAAATCTGAACAACAACTTCTCACTCGAATGTCATTTGAAGATTCATTTGAATGGTGGCGCTTTTTCATTCAAATGTCTTTGTTTTTCATTCAAACGACCCTAAAATTTTTTCTTATATAAATTTTAGGCCATTCAATTCCAAGGTTAATTTCACACAAGGCCACAAGAATAAATCAAAATAGACAACCATCCATTATTTAGTTCCATGTCCCATAGGCATGGAAATTACAAGAAAAGGAAGTATAATCTTGGGCATGGGCGTCACAATTGTGTATCTTATTGGTGATCCATATGAGGAGCGATATATTGATAATGATGATATTGTTGCCTAAATCTATGTAGAATGCTCTGAACGTCTTGAATCTTCTAGTATATGATCTATCAAAAGTAAATCTTTTGTGTGGACACTCTTGGACATGAAAACTTGGTGAAATATGAGATAAATCACTCTTTATGTCCTCACCCGTTCACGAAAACGTGAATATTATTTTCCCTACCCGTATCTAACTTTTCATAATGGATCATTGCCCAAAAACCAAAGCTTACAAAAATATAAATTGGTATAAGTCACAGGCTTTAGTTGCACAGGTCTTCTAGAGAGTTTTGATCCTCCTACATGGGTAATGGATTATACTAAGGATCCAAAACTAATAATTCAATTGTCTTCCAAATAAATACTTGGAAATACTAAATCACAACCCCATAATATATTTCCTTTCCTTATTTAATAATGATTAATTCTACTAAAGAATCGGGACTGCACCCAATTTGATTATCTCTATATCACTCGAAATAAATAAATTTTATATAAAAGTTCATTCAGTACATAATATGATACCACGTGTTAAATGTTCGATGCCCTCTTCATCAAATCAATTTTCAACTAATTGATTTTAACTGACACCAAATTATTCTCTTGATTCTGAGACATAACTTATTTCAAACTCCACCGGGTAATGAAATAATACACAGATCAGTTTTTAACTGGTAGAAGCAAAACATATAAGCCTATTAAAGGGTATAAAAATCCAATAAATCTCTTGGACACAAATTCCTCCGAATTATTATCTTTGACTCACCCATATAACCATTGCCCAATTTGCGGGGATCATTTGATTCAATCAAAAATTGCCTCGCACTTAATGCGACAGTAAAGCTAGTATTACAATCATCAAAACCCTCGGGATTAAGAATCTATCCACCCTTCGCAAATAGTGTGATTCTACCCAAGTGTAATAAAGATAACCCTTATACTTGAACCTCATGGGTGGTCATGTTCAATATGTTCCTAAATATACCGATCGCAATTCTCTTTTGAATCATCAAATAATTTCTTGAAACACCAAACATGTTCTTATAGTTTGAGATATACTACAAGGACTGAAGACGGATATTTATTAATAGGATGTCACTTCTTTTATTATTTGTGATCTATTCAATTAAATTAGAACCGAAATTTCGATCTCCTATAATTAAGTCGAAACCATCTCACTGGAATTCCTATTATGTGAAATTGACTGACATTATATACAATGTTTTTCAACATAAAATAAGGCATTCTCACAAACACGAATCTTATTTCAACATGAACTCACACACCTTTCATGAAAATTAAAAGGAATACATGGTTTTAAGAATAAAACCCCAATATTTTCTTTAGCACACCTCCAAGACTCTCTGATAATGAATCAATATACACTAAGTAGTTAACTCAACTATGTGGTAGTGAAAGTATCGTGCATAATTGAGCTCTGTAAAAAGTATGTGTGATACTTGATTAAACAGAATTTGCAATTTACAAGTTAACCTTATTTAGTCAGTGTCAATTTTTAATCCAATTTAATTCAGCCCTAAAACATGAAATTATATGTGGATAAATCAAACAATCATAAATAAATTGCTGACACACATATTTCAGGAAAAAATCTCTTTCGATTAAAACATTTATTTCGCTATGTAAAATAAATAGCAACTTACATACATAATGAAATCTGCAATGATTACTCTTCATAACAATCACATAGACACGTAGCCTAGAGTCAGCAATGGAACAACCACAACAGCCCACAAGAATGCGCAGTCCAATTCAGCCAGGAACACCCACGAGCACTCCTAATTGACATGCAGTTGCAGTCAGCCCAACACCTCCCTCAAGTGGCACCTAGATCATAAGTAAAGATCTTCTCTATAAGAGGCACTTCAACAAAATTGTGTTCTTAGGTTCCAAAACAATTCACATAAATATTGGGATGATTTGTGAATTGAAAACAAAAGGATTTGAATCCTAAATGAAGAAAACAAAGGACTATACCGATTTGTAGTGTTTGTAGAAACTAAAACGTCAGGTTTTCTTAACGAAAACGGAGTGGTTTAACACACTTTATATTAAAACATTAAGTCGGCGCATCGTTCAAATGAAAACTTTTAGTCGCTCGAACGATGCCACATGTCTCTCAAACGAGCTTCGCATGACATCATCCCGTCGCTCAAATGAGATAGGAAAAAAATAAAATTTTTATTTCGCCAAAAATACTCTGCCTGAACACATAGAAAAAAAATTTGACGCAAAACTCCGCTTCTACACTTAGAAAATATTTTAGAAAAATTATCCCAACACTCTTAGTGAACCGTTAAGGTATAAAAACACAACCTTGCCAAAATTAATCTCGCAAAGGCTTGAATGTTGAAGAACTTTGATATTTGGATCCGTCTTGACGCTTGAATGATCTTGAATAATTCTTCGACGGTTGTAGTGGTATATGACATACTCAAATGTAAATCAAACTTATAAGATATGCCATTACAAAATAAAAATATGAAATTATCAAAACAAAATACCTATACAAATCTAATACCCTCCCATGAACCCAAAACTGAAAAGGTATCAAAAAACGCAAGTCTGAAACTTTCTTAAAAAATCTTCAACATCAAATCTTTGAGCTTTTCTGATCAGGGTGTGCAAACCAATGATCTTAAATTTTATACCAACACACATGAGATGCATCGAGTTTGAAATGATATAAGAATAAATCAATCATCAATAATCAAATCTCTCCATAATACAAAAACAGCCCCATAATTCGTTCTCCCCCTTTTTATTTGTCCGTAATAGACAAGAAAGTGAATAAACAAAACAAACATGGAGTGTCACGACAAGTATGCATAGCAAACATGGATCAAACTATAATCATGCAAAGGAATAACCCAAAACCTTCCACAAACTATTTGTGATTTTTTAATTTTTCATACAAATATGCAAAAATAATTTTACAAAAAATCACAAAATGAATTTACACTAAAATAACCAAATCATGGAAATGGAATGAATGGGTGTGAACATATTCGATAGGAAAATTAATGCAATCAAACATAACATATGTGCACGATGAATATGTGTACTCCTAACGAATGAATCTCAAAATCGTCCATAGGTGTCAAAAATGTGAATTTAGATGTCATCACCTGAATCAAATCGACAAATCAAAGTCAAACATGATTTTGACATCAATAACGTCTAAAACAATGTAATGCATTTTTCATTACTTTTTCAAGATGTGCAAACCTGTTTTATATTCCATCCAAACTCTCTCATAAATAATAATTCCTTTTATTTTTCTTTTGGGGTGATAAAAAAAAAAATTGGCCCACTTTATGGCATATTTTTCTTTTTAGTGCCTTCAAATATTTTCGGGCTCTTTTCAACCTCTTTGGACCTTGGCTTCTATTTTTGTCAAATTTTTATTTAGGTTCGATTTAAACGGTGGCTTAATCACAAAGGATAAATGACTACCTTTTGTAGCCCTTCCCCGTTTTTCATAAATATCACACAAACTCACAAATAATGGTTCTTACATGCACTACTTTCATTGTCAAGTTTTATTATATTTGGTTCATTTTAAAGACAGAATTGAGATGAAAATAAATTTACCAACATGTGATAGATAAGAACAATAATCAAACAAATTCGTGCAAGTGTGCCCTAAAGGAACTCATAAGTCAAACAAGTAGATAGTCACAACAAATCACATCTCAATGACTCCAAACATTGTAAAGCACAAAAATAAAATGACAACGCATATCAAAACACTATCAAACAGTCACTTGGATATGGAATGAAATTGTTACTCGGTCATCCTAAATGTCCATTCATAATGGTGCAAAACAAAATACAGAACTCTTTTTGTCTTTTTCAAAAAAAATTATCTAAATAAAATCTTTTTGTATTTTTTAAAAAATTTTAAAAACAAAAATCTAATACAAAATGTACACGTGTCATCACACTAGCAAACATATATCATGAAGCACAACTAGTGTGTGACAAACAAAGAATGTAAGCAACTATCCATAAGAAATAATAAGTGACGCATCATGTACAAGCATGTGAGAATCAACTAGTTTACTATCTAGCTACTCTAAAAGTGATTTCCAAACCCAAATAGATGTGAAATGTCGAATAGGGGTTTGAGGAATCAACGGAACTCTTGACGTCTACTTCCTAGGACTTCTTCCAAGGTCAAAACAAAAATGCCTAAGGTGACCTTTCCTACCACAATGTCAACATGTGTAAATGGGTGGAACGACACCTATGGGTTGACCTTTTCTAACCTCCTTAGGATTTGTTGACCCTCTAAAACAAATAATATGGTCTTGCCTTTAACACTCGAAACATGAGAACACGACGAGCCACTTCCATTACTACTAACACTACTCGAGTCAATCAAATTATTTTTCAACTCCAAAATTTTCTACTCAAGAAAAGAATTGGACTCTTCTAATTTTAGGGACACCTTCTCTAAATTATTCCAAGAAGGTTATCACGTTCTCCCTTAAAATACGCACACTTATCCCTAAAAGTCTCTTCATGTGCCACAAACTCATCAATTAAAATATTTTTTTCCTTTTTGGAACAAACACAAATCCTAGAATTTTTAAAGTCATCCCATTCTTTTTCTAAAAATAGGACTCTTTCATCACTATCCTTTTTGGACAATTTTAAAGCATTAAAGTCACGGTCCAAAGAAATAAATTTCTGACGATAAAAATCTCTTTGACTTTGAACCGTTTGCAAAAGATCCATAGAGGATTTAAAAAGAGAATTTCTTTTTTCAAAAAATTAATTCTTTTCACAAACGTCAAATTCAAACTCTTTAAATCATCAAAACTCTGACTCGTGTCATTAACAGGGTGCATGCGATTACATAAGTGCTCCATTGAAAAAATAGAGATTTTTTCACAAAATAAAATTTTAAAAAATCAATATCACAAAATTTTGCAGAAAACAAGGATCACTCGATAACTTAGAAAAATCGAATTCACAAATTTCCAAGTTAACCTTATTTAATCGGTGCCAATTTTAATCCAATTTAATTCATCCCTAAAACTATGACACCCGGCCTAATTAAATACTGGGTGATTAGTCCTTTATTAAAATAAATCAGAATATCCTGTTGGTTCATTCTTAGCATCACTATCGCAAAACAATATTTAATTAATTAAGGTAAGTGTCAAAACTTTTCCAAATTTTATTTTAATTAAATCCATACCACCATAGTGAATAAAATAGGTAACACCCTAACACAACTTAATTAAAATTCAACTAGTATAAATGTAACTGGAATAAACTCTCCAGTTGAAATATCTCAATATCACCATCCAAAACAAAATGATAATAACAGTATCAATATAAAACGAATACAATATCTGGAACTGAAATGAGATAACTAAATCCAGGGAGACACGCCCCACATGAGCCAAATACTATAAAGATAGGAATCAAGAGAACGAGTGCGTCTAATCCAAAGCTGCATCCCCAGAAACTCGTCAAAATATCCATCCTGTAAGTCATGCATCCCTGATGTTGGGCACCTGGTAATATAGATATAGTAGAGAAGATAATATACAAGAAAACGGGTCAGAGCCCGATTGTAAAAGATTTTAAAAACAACAAGTGTTTAACAAGTGCAATTAAGCAGGTATTATGTACATGTTAGTTCTTGGCTCTCACTCAAGAATCTCACCTCTCATCTAGTGTGCATGCCTAACGTACCCTATTATTCCCCTAAACAAGGTTCTCAATTATCTTCCTATCACTTCTCATTATCCCGTATTTCCCATGCAATACTTTATTTAATTAAACATGTTCATTTCTCTTTAATATGATCTAAGCTTTTAAATATTAAGTATTCACATTCTATTCACTAAATCACACATCGCATCATAGCATATATATATATATATATATATATATATATATATATATATATATATATATATATATATATATATATATATATATACGACACCCCCAGACACAACTGCGGTGTATGAATACTCTGCTATCATGTCCTGGTGCATCACTCACTTCATAACGAAAAATTGGTTCGGCGTCTCTCACGAACCATAAATCTCATAACATAAATATTGGAGGTGAGCATACGCCCCAGCCAAATGGGTCACGCACATACCTACATTACCATTTGACCATCAAAACTATCATTCACACCGATAACACGTGTTCAAAGTCCTATGCTCACTGTATGAATCTAAATCCCCCCCAACTGGGTCCAATTAGGATAAGACCGTTCACAACACGAAACCTCCACCCCGATAGCAAGTAGTGTAGGTATGTCATACAAAAAATAAATCATAATATAGGTATTTATCCCACCTATATATATATATATATATATATATATAGGGCATACGCACAACCGATAACAATTCCCTTACGTAGTATATTTATATCCCGAATATCTTACGTATTTATAGATTATAACTTTACTTATTAACATATATTTCTCGAGATTTCTCATCACTTGAAAGTTAGCCATTATTTCTCAAACAAATTTTAGTAGGTAATTATCCAACACCCTACTAGTTCATGTCATCCCAAATCCCGAATTTTCACAAATTCATAATATCCTCGAATAGATTTATTCTTCGATAAACTCTAATTAATTTTAATCCATTATTCTTCTCTCAAGCCTTAAAAAATGAATATGCGAATTTTGCGGCAGTCGATTGATCCTTCTGGGATCGATCGATCAATCTAGTCGATCGATCGATCAACCAGGTATAAGCCTACTTTTTCTGCATATTGCATATGGGTTTACCCAATTTTTATCCTCAAATCCTCTATATCAAAATCCTAAACTTGTTATGAGTCATTCCTCATGATATAACATTAAATATTAATGATTTATAATCATTAAACAATCCTAAAACATCAATAGGTTTTAAATTAAACAAATTATTCTCCTAATTTTCAGAAAATCCATCTTTTATGATTTCTCCAAAAACATCATATAAAACCTTGATTTTCTTTATCAATTGATTCCAAATTCATGGATTAATATATATAATCAGAGGAAGGTTTATTTTACATAATTCGCAAATCAATGATTCCATTATCATCATCATGGTTTATCTCTAAATCATGCAATTTTCTCAGAATTCTATAATTATCCTAACAGGGGCATTATACGTGCTAATTTGTATAGATTAAGTCACTTGCCTCTAATATGTAGGTCTGAAACTTTGAGGATTATAGGCTACTGGTGGTCCTCCTCTTTTACAGCCAACTTTTGGCGGTGGTGGTGGTGGATGACCTTGTCCCTTAGTTTCCTAGAGTGGCCCTTCCCTTTCCAAAAAACTTACTCTTCTCTAATTCTCTCACTTTAAAGTTTTGGTGAAATGAACACGCATCCTTACCCGCCTTAGAATTATAAATAGTCATGCATTTTCATGGTTACTATTCACCTCCCATGTAAATTGACCAAAATACCCCTCTAGGGTGTCTATTCGGCTCCAAAGTGACATGGGACCCAAATCAAACCCCCAAGTAGGCATTTTTTACTACTTAAACGCTTCCGAACACTTTGGTGTAGTCAAAACCACCATTTGGGTGAAATAAAAATATTTTACTTTGAATTCATTTAACTTTAGTCCCGACGCATCTCACACGCGTGTCCCGACCTAATTCTCGAAATTGTCGTATTCATCACTGGCGATAATTTTTATTAAATCACATAAATTCATAATCATATATTACTTATAATCACTATGTAATATTCAAATTATATCAAATATTACTTTACTCTCGAGTAATATTTAAATCCGTATTAATTTTAAATATCTCACAATTAATCCTAATTAATCCCATTTTAAAATCATTAAAAATTACGGGTATTACATACTTCACCCCTAATAACGGAATTTCGTCCCGAAATTAGGAAAAAGGCATACCTGGTAGAACTAACTCCGGGTATCTATCGCTCATATCATCCTCGCACTCCCAAGTAGACTCCTCTACATTATGGTGTGCCATTGAATACGCACAAGTGGAACTACCTTCGATCGTAAATGTTTCTCACTACGGTCTAGGATCACCACTGGTCGCTCCTCGTAATAACTATCTGGCTGCAAATCAACTTCATCCAATCAAATATAAGTGTGCGTGAACTCATCTTGAAGATACCGCCTTAGCGAAGAAATATGTAACACATCATGTATACGATACAAGTGCTCCGAAAGTCCAAGTCGGTACGCGACAGGTCTGACCCTCTCAATAATAGGAAATGGTCCTACATATCTCAAAGTCAATTTCCCTTTCTTATCGAATCTAATAATTACTTTTATAGGATACACATGCAATAACACTTGTTCCCCCACATTAAAGTCCTTGAAGAACCTCTTGGCATCGTCGTAGATCTTCTATCTATCCCGATCTACCCGAATGCTACTCTTGATCATTTCAATCCTGGAAGATGTGTCCTGAATCACTTCCGACCCAAGTAACTTATTGTCCCCCACCTCCAACCAACACGAAGGAGAGTGACAAGGTCTACCATATAATGACTTAAATGGGCCCATACCAATGGTGAACTGATAGGAATTATTATAGGCAAATTCCATCAGTGGAAGATACTGCTCCCAACTCCCTCCAAAATCTAGAATACACATGCGTAACATATCCTCTAACATATGGTTAGTATGCTAGGTCTGCTCATCCATCTATGGGTGATAGGCTATACTCAATCGCACCACAGTACCCATGGACTTATGAGAACTTTCCCAAAATATGGAGACAAAGATCTTGTCCCGATCAGACATAATATCTAGCGATACCCCATGTAACCTCACTATGTCGTCTATAAAAAGTTGTGCATACTTCCCCATCGAAAAATCAGTTTGAACTGGAAAGAAAGGATCTACCTTAGTCAAATGATCCACAATAACCCACATGGAATCATGACCCCTCTGAGTAGTAAGCAACCCAGTGATAAAGTCCATGGAAATGCTTTCCCATTTCCACATTGGAATCTCTAGTGCTAAAACAACCCGATCGAATTTTGATGATCCCCTTCACTAACTGACAGGTAGCATACTTAGAGACGAACTCAATAATGTCTTTCTTCATCCCACTCCACCAATATTGTCTCCGCATATCTTGATACAACTTATACCCAACGGAATGCACCGCAAATCGGGATTCATGCGACTCTGAGATCACTGTGTGCTTTAACTCTTCCCCTTCTGGAACAATCAGTTTACCGTTAAAGCGTAAGCCTCCCTTTAAACTCACTGAGTAAGACTCTGCTCCCTTGGCCAAAAGTTGTAGAATTTTCTCTTGACAAAACGGAATGCTGCCTGAGCCTATACTCCCCGGTAACGGCACCATTTGATAACTAAGCTTTTTGTGTGTCGTTGTTTTATAGCCAAGTTAGTCAAAACCTCAATTACATACAAAATATAACAATCTCAAGTGTAGAGGTAAGTAAGGGTATCAATCCACTTCCAAGGGGGTAAAGCAAAGGGATATCAATTGTAATTCACTTTTTATTTTCTTTTTGTGCTTTTTCACTTTTCTAATTTTTTTTTAGCTTTTCAAATATTAAAACAATTGGGTGAGGTGAGGATTTAAACTAAACTAAATAAAAGGGGGAATCAAACTAAAAGTAAAATGTGAAAAATATAAGCAAGTGTGTAATAAAAGTGAGTGGCGTGTAACTAAATGAGAGAAAATATTCAAGGGACGGAAAATCCACCCTCAATTCACACAAATTTATCTAACTTGCACAATTTTAATTTCAGCAATTTCCAAAATATTCATGTAATTCAAAAGCTAATTATCATTACACTAATGAATTAATTGAATATTCTTTTAGAAAAGTAAGTTTAATCCCCACAAGCACTACTCTAAATGAATTAAAATCAATTCAATGAATCACCCGCTAGGATGGATTCACCAAACTAATTTTAATTAAACAAAGTAAAAACAAGAGTAGATGAAAAGTATACTAACATTTAAATCAAGTGATAAGCCTATCTCTAGTTTGAATCAAATGATCAAATGATAATAAAATTTTCAATCCTTTCTCATGGATGATTTTCCATTTCTCAATGTGAAAATAATTAGGAATTAAGTTTACTAATCAAAGGAAACTAACAAAATTATAATTGACAATTAAACCAAATTGGATTCATGAGGGTTTCAATTCATCCCTTGAATGGGATGACTAGCCCTCCATAATCATCATCCAATAAAAATTAGAATCAAATAAGAGCATAAAATGAAAATTAGAGAGGAGTAATCAAACCAAAATTGCCTTCAATTGCATTAATTCTTCAATTCTTCATTCATCTCAATTAATTACAACACTCAATTTATTATATTCTTTCTCTAATCTAAAAAAACCAAGCTATTAAAAAAATAAAAATGGTGTTTCTCTATCTAATTCTCTCTCTATTTGATAATATCTCCTTTTGGGGTCTTGAGTTTTCTTTTATAGTAGATGCATGGCACACATGGGGCTAAGGGGTATTTTTGGTTTAATGTGCATGGAAATGGGGTGTGTACACATGAGGTAAGAGAGGTTTGAGGTCATGTGGGTTAAATGGGGTGACAAAATCTGATTTGGTTTAGAGGGTATAATGGGAAGTTGGGGTAGAAGTGGTAGTTGGGGGTATTTTGGTAAAATGGTTTAAAGGGTTAATTGGCTAATGTGCGATTTGTTTTGTGTTTGTTTGGTCTTTGGCAGGTGAAATTCGTGTGTGGTTTAGAGATGGGTAAATGGGTCTCGTGGAGGTCTCGATTGGAGAAGAGGATCCGGGTTTGGGTTGTCACGGGTTGGAGTTTTGAGGTTGGATCGAAAAGGGTTGAACGCTGACAAGGGAGCAGGGGGAACACCACCAGATTCGAGGTTGGTGGCGATGGGTTTGGGAAGCTAGGTAAGGGCAAGTCGAAGCCAGGGAGTTTTCGGCATATGGTGAGATCGTGGCCAGGTGGGTTTCGCCGACGCGGGTTGTGGCCCGGGGTTCCGAGGGTCGCGGCAAGGGGCTGAGAGGGTGAGGTCGCAGGTGGAAGGGCTGGTGGTTGCTGTGGTCGGTGCCGGGGGGTTCGTTGGATGCCATCGGGTTCGACTTTTGGAGGTCGCTGGTCGGTTGGACAGGGTTGCTCCGGCGTGGGGATAGGGGCATCCGCCGGCGGTGGGGCTTGGGGGTAGGATGGAAGTGTGGTTTGTGTGATGGAGTTGTGTGTGTGTTAATGGAGGAGAGAGAAAGATTGGTTGTGAGGTTAAAGATGCAGGGGTGTGTGTTTGTGTGTGGTGAGGGTATAGGATTTTTAGGTGTGGGTGAGTTAGGAGATATGGTGTAGGTAAGGTGTATGGTGGTTATGGTGTGAGTGGAGTTTAGTTTAATTGTGTGTGGTGTAGGATGTTTGTGTGTGTGTGTTTAATTTGTACCCAACTAAAATAATAAAAAGACTCAACTAAAATTAATAAAACTATAAATAAAAAATAAAATCTAACTAAAAATAAAACAAACTAAAAGCAATAAAAATAAAAAATATTAAAACCAAAAAAAATAAAATCCTAAGCTTATATAAAAACTAAAATAAAACAAAAGAAATAAAAACTTAAAATCTAAATGAAATATAAAATCCTAAAAAAAATATAAAATCTAATAAACTAAAAATAAACTCCTAAAACCTAATCCTAATAAAACTAATAAAAATCAAAATAAAATAAAATTACACTAATAAAATAAAAATAGAAAGTAAAACCTAGAAATTCTAAATAAATCTAAAATAAAACAACACAAAATAAAAGTTAAAAAAAATTAAAATGGGACAAACAAAACACACACAGGGTTTGGGGTAGGTTTAGGCTCGGGTAAGGTTACGGGGGAGGGATTTAGCACCATTCAACGCGCATTTGCCTTGATATATAGCTTTTGACATCGCAAACGGACATTTGACCTACAAGATAAATATTTAAGCACATAAGACCCATATTGTCGAGAATTAGCAACTAAAGTACGTCTATTCGGAGTATAAAATGTACAGTTTTGGGTGCTTATCAACGGTCATAATTGACATAAATGACCTAACAAAGACATCCTGATGGCCTAGTTCCTTCCATTTATCCTTCAACATCACAGCTAGTTCAACCTCAGGCCTATGACTCAATGCATCTACTACCATGTTAGCCTTACCTGGGTGATAGTGTATCTCAAACTAATAATCTTTCACGAATTCAAGCCACCTGCGCTGTCACATATTCAATTCTCTCTAAGTGAAAAAATACTGTAATGACTTATGATTTGTGAATAGGCAAAATTTTTCACCCAACAAATAATGTCTCCATATTCGAAGGGCAAATACGACTGCTTCTAGCTCCAAGTCGTGGTTAGGGTAGTTCTTCTCATAAGGCTTAAGATTCCTAGAGGCATAAGCTATAGCCTACTCTTCCTACTGTAGCACCCCACCTGATCCCTATAGTGATGCGTTAGTGTATACTAGGTACTCCACTCCTGGCCTAGGCAGTGCTAATACAGGTGATGAAGTTAACTTATCCTTCAATTCATTAAATTCCAAATGGCACACATCATCCCAAACAAACTTAATGCCCTTACCAGTTAGATTTGTCATCAAACCCATAATCTTCAAAAAGCCCTTGATAAATCGTCTGTAGTAACCAGCTAATCCCAAGAAACTGCGGACTTCGATCGGTGTCGTGGGTTATCCCCACTCCCTAATCACTAATACTTTACTAGGATCCACTGCTGAACCCCTATCTGACACTATGTTCCCTAAAAACTACACCTCCCGGAGTCAAAATCCACACTTTTAATACTTGGCATACAACCGATGCTCCTGTAGTGTCTGTAGGACCTTTCACAAACGCTCAGCATGTTCCTTTTTATTACGAGAATAAACCAGGGTGTCATCTATGAAAACAATGACAAACTGATCTAGGAAATCTTTGAACACTCTATTCATTAAGTTCATAAATACAGTCGGTGCATTGGTCTACCCGAATTGCATAACCAGGAACTCATAAGATCCATATCTTATCAGAAAAACTGTCTATGACACATCCTGCTCCTTGATTCACAAGTGATTATATCCGAACCTTAAGTGTATCTTTGAGAAGTACGTTGATCCTCTCAACAGATTAAATAAGTCATCGATGCAGGGTAATGGATACTTATTCCGGATCATGACTTTATTAAGTTCCATAGAATCCACACATAATTGTAGGGATCCATCCTTTTTCTTTAAAAACAGAACTGGGTACTCCAAGATGAGGTACTCCTATGAATGAAGCCTTGTCCTAGCAACCGCATGATCTGATCCCTCAACTCCTTTATCTCTGCAGGAGCCATACGGTGGGGGCACGGGCTACTGGTCGAGTGTCCAGTGCTAAGTCAATCACAAACTCAATCTCCCTACTCGACGGTAACCCTAATATGTCTTGAAACACATCTACGAATTCCCTAAGAACAAGAATCTAATCAAGAGAAATCAAAACTCCCGTAGAGGTCACCTTCTCTATATAATACAAGTGAGTGGATGATCCTCCCTCGGGGCGAGACATCGCCACTAAAAACATCTTCTGGCCTGGGATAGAAAATATAATACTCCTACTAAATCAATTAATCGTGGCTCTATAAGAAATAAGCCAATTTAACCTAATAATAGTATCATATGCAGACATGTATAACACAAGCATATTAGCTGGTAAAATCAGACTCCCAATCTCAATACTCACACCCTGGTGTGGGTTCCCGAAATTTAGAACCATGGGCCCGGACGAGTAGCCCAGTCCTGATGGCCCAAAGTCCGGTCCCCTCATCTCTTATCGATCCGATCTCTCCCACGTTCCCACAATCGTAAGTTACACGGGAGATGGAAAACGTGGAGAAATCCATCACCTCCACTTACCTACATGTATATGTATATATTAAACCCTAGGTCCGAGGCAAAAGGACAAGTTGTATTCTCTATAATCATTCTCCGGAGTATATAGAAATAATATCGACTGCACCACCGTGGACGTAGGCACATCTTTACTGAACCACGTACATCCTTTGTTGTGTGATTGACATCTTATACTCCTTATTCTTTTCTTGATAATTGTTTCTCTCGTATTTATTTGTGTTGCATAATAATTGCCTCCACAATTGGCGCCATCTGTGGGAAACGTTCATCTTTCCCTGAGAAGAGCCCACTTCAAGAAAGGAATTTAAGATGTATGGCCACAGCAGCAATGCTCCCCAAGCAGGAGATATTCAAGAGCCACCTGCTCCTCGCAGGATTAGGTCTGAAGTCCGACGTTCAGATCAGAGAGCTCGCCTGGAGAGACCAGCCTCAGAAGAAAGTCAGGGACCAGCGAGGTCCACGCAGATATCCAGGTTGATTGATGCGTACGAGGAAAGGCTCCACGAGCAGAGGGAGTCTTCTCGCAGATACGAGGCTGAGAATGCCCACTTGAAAAAAGACTGGAGAAGGAGCTTCGTCCTGATAACAGGAGACGCCCATATCGCACTCCTAGCCCTCAGGCGAGCAAATCTCGCAGCTGAGGAAGGATCCCTAGGCGAGCATCTCAAAGGGAAGAAGGAGGCGAGTCAGACGACGACCTCCGCGAACAGCTGCGAAGAGCTCGCCGCTGCTAGAGCCCTGCTCGCAGCGACGAAAACATATGAAACATGGTCCGCAGGGAGATGGACCAGCATCCCACTCACCACGGAACAAGATCAACCAGAGAACTCGCGAGGCGAGCTCTCAAAACCCAGATGAAGTCACCTTTCACAAGAGAAATCGAAGAGGAGGAAGCTCCCAAGAAATTTGCCATTCCAAGGTTCAAGATTTACGATAGAAAAACTGATCCCATCGATCACGTCAGGCAATACCGACAGGCCATGACCCTCTGGAGTCACTGAGATGCCCTGATGTGCCGCATTTTTCCCTCGAGCCTTCATGATGTAGCACAGAAGTGGTTCGAAGAGGAAGAATGCATTGAGATGCGCTTTTCACAAAGAGGGAGGACACAAGACCGAGCACTGCAAAGCTCTTAAGTCTCACCTCGAAGAGTTGGCCCAGTCCGGGCATTTGAGCGACTTTATGGAAAAAAGGGCAGAGAAAGTGACTGCCAACAAAGAGACGAGACCCGACAACGTGTTGGAGGATGATGCTGGACACGAGTTCACAGTAATCCACGGAGTATCTGACGTCAAGCAGATACAAGGGACTCAGCTCGAATGGAGATGAAAAAACTTACAGCGGTAATGCAGGCTTTTCAAATCGATCCAGTAAAATCACAGTCAGGAAAGCGTCGACGAGCAGAGGACGTCAACTATAACAAGCATATTGTTTTCACGGACGAAGATTTGATGGGAGTAAGGACCCCACATCATGATGCCCTGGTCATTACACTCAGGATAGCCAACTTTGACATCGATAAGCTGCTCGTCGATCAAGGAAGCTCATCCGAAGTAATGTACCTCTACCTATTCAGGAAATTAAAGTTGAGTGTCGCCGACTTAAAAGAAGCTACTGTTCCTTTGGTCGGCTTCGCTGGAAAAATGACCATGCCCCTAGGCAAGATAGTGCTGCCAGTTCGTGCGGGGAACGTCTCCAAGATGATTGAGTTTTTTGTAGTTGACATCGAATGACCGTACCAGGCCATCCTCGGCAGAGGATGGCTTCATGCAATGAAGGCGGCCTCCTCGACCTACCATCAGAAGCTGAAGTATGTAACCAAGCGAGGAGTAATGGAGATCCACGGTGACCAAGCGATGGTGAGGAAGTGCTTCATAGCAGCCATCCGACCAAAGCCAGAGAAGAAGGCCGGTCAACCCAGCGAGAAAGTTGAAGAGGGTGTGATACCTTGTAAATAGTAATTAAAGTATGGAAGACCAGGAGTAGAGGAGACCAGGCTCCTCCCCTTCGAGCATGTCATCGAGGACCTGGTAAAAGTTATAACCGAAGCTGGAGACAGTAGTAGAGTCTTCTTGATTGGATCATCTCTCACCGACAAGGAACAGAAGGAATTGATGACCTTGCTAAGACACAACGTAGATGTTTTCGCATGGGAACCATAAGAGCTGCCTGGCATTGATCCTGATATGGTCTGTCATCAGCTGCACATCGACCCCACATTCAAGCCAGTCACGTAGAAGGCACGGAGAACTGCACCCGAGAAGGCTAAAGCGGTCGAAAAGGAAGTTGAAAAACTATTGAATGCAGGATCCATACGGGAAGTGCAATTCCCCAAGTGGTTGTCCAACCCAGTAGTAGTTTCGAAGAATAATGGGAAGTGGAGAGTTTGCATCGACTTCACTGACCTCAATAAAGCATGCCCCAAGGATAGTTTCCCCCTCCCAAAGATAGACCAACTAGTAGATGCCACTGCAGCTCACGAGCGAATGAGTTTCCTGGACGCATACTCGAGATATCACCAGATCCCCTTGTATGCCCCAGACCAGAACAAAACGGCGTTCATCATGACAGTTGGGTTATATTGCTACAAGGTCATGCTATTTGGGCTCAAGAATGCGGGGGCAACCTATCAGCGGCTGGTCATAAAAATGTTCAAGGATCAAATGGGAGACACAATGGAGGTCTACATTGATGACATGCTCATTAAGAGAAAGAAGAAGGAAAATCACCTCTCAGACCTCTCAAAGACCTTCGAAATCCTCAGGAAGTACCGAATGAAGCTTAATGCGAGCAAGTGTTCCTTCGGTGTCCAGTCAGGAAAATTTCTTGGATACTTGGTCAGTAAGAGAGGCATAGAAGCTAATCTAGACCAGATCGATGCAATCAACAGGGTACAACCTCCTTGAACAATCCGAGACGTGCAGAAGCTCACTGGAATGCTCACTGCCTTAAATCGCTTCATTTCCAAATCCTCCGAGAAGTGCAAGCCTTTTTTCCATCTTCTAAAAGGGAGTAAACCGATAGAATGGAGCCTAGATTGCTCACGAGCATTGGACGAGATCAAATCCTACCTAATCACTCAACCGTTGCTGGTCATACCACAACAAATGGATTCTTTGTACCTGTACCTCTCTGTATCCAATCACACTGTCAGCTCAGCGCTAATATGCGAGGTTGTAGGGATCCAACACCCCGTTTATTACATGAGCAAGACCTTATTAGACGCCGAGCAAAGGTACCTGCCATTGGAGAGGCTTGCCTTTGCCCTAGTAATAGCCTCGAGGAAGCTGAAGCATTATTTTGAAGCTCATACTATCATCGTCCTTACATCGTACCCCCTTAAGGTGGTCCTAAGGAAAGCGGATTTATCGGGCAGATTGTCTAAGTGGTCAGTCGAGCTCGGCCGGTTTGACATCCAATTTTAACCAAGGATAGCTATCAAGGGTCAGATCCTTGCTGATTTCATAGCCGAATTCACAAGCAAAGAACTCCCCGACCAACCTCAACCAACAAAGCAAAAGGAGAACTAAGCAACAGTGGAAACATGGAAACTATTCGTTGATGGAGCTTCCAACTCAAAGGGGGCAGGCGTAGGCATTGTTCTCATCACCTCAGAAAACACCATCCTTGAGCAAGGAATCAGGCTTGGATTTGCAGCCTCCAACAATAAAGCAGAGTACGAAGCCCTAATAGCCGGTCTCCAAAAGGCGCAAACTCTGGGAGCAAAACGTTTACAGGTGTTCGGCAATTCTCAACTAGTCTCCAATCAGATAAGTGGAGATTTTAACGCGAAGGATGAAAGAATGGAAGCCTACCTCGCCCTGGTGAGAAAACTAATGACGAGCTTTGAGGAGATCAACATCCAGCAGTTTCCTAGAGGGCAAACAGTCATGCCGACGCCTTAGCAGCCCTAAGTTCGGCAGTTGATTCTAGCCTTAAAAGGGTCATTCCCATCGATTTCCTCATTTGTCCGAGCATTAACCACAATAGAAAGCTGCCAAACGTGGAACCAATACTCCAGGTTGGATCAGCCCCCAGCTGGATGGACCCCTTAAAGGACTATTTAAAGGAGGGCACGCTCCCAGAGGATAAGAAAACTGCCCACCAGATAAGAGTCAAAGTTGCTCGCTTTCACTTATCCACAGGAGGCGACTTGTATAAGAAGTCCTTCTCCGGTCCCTACCTTAGATGCATCCACCCAGGCGATGTTGTGTAAGTGCTACGCGAGCTTCACCAAGGAATCTGTGGAAGTCATGTCGGAGGAAGGTCTTTAGCCTTTCGAGTAATGAAGGAAGGCTATTGGTGGTCATATATGCAAAAGGACTCCGCAGTATATGTCCGCAAATGCCTGAAATGCCAACTTCATGCTTCTATGGTCCACCAACCCTCCAGCGACCTAAAATCCCTGACCAGTCCATGGCCCTTCGCCCAATGGGGAATGGACATCGTGGGACCACTACCCACCGCTGTCGGCAATCACAAATACCTGTTGGTTGCAACTGACTACTTCACCAAATGGATCGAGGCAGAACCATTGGCAAACATTCGAGACGCTGATATGATAAGGTTCATATGAAGGAATATAATCACTCGATTAGGAATCCCTAGAACCATCATCACTGATAATGGGACACAATTCGAGAGTGGCCCCTTTCAAGACTTCTGTAACGA
The DNA here is from genome assembly GCA_949130495.1 of Sambucus nigra. Lineage (NCBI taxonomy): Eukaryota > Viridiplantae > Streptophyta > Magnoliopsida > Dipsacales > Adoxaceae > Sambucus > Sambucus nigra. The sequence continues at coordinate 15,190,406 of OX422213.1, read as the reverse complement.
ACACGGGATCAGGCACAACTTTAGTTCGGTGGCCTACCCTCAGAGCAATGGACAAGCAGAAGCTTCCAACAAAACTGTGATTGATGGATTGAAAAAGCGATTAGAGCGAGCCAAAGGCGCATGGGCAACCGAGCTATCCCATATCCTATGGGCATACCGAACAACTCCTCGGGGAGCAACAGGAGAAACCCCATTTTCACTAACATATGGATGGAAACAGTCATCCCACTAGAAGCGGGTTTGCCAACAATGAGATCCGACCTTGTCGACCAAGGCCAGAATGATGAGGCATTGCTCGCTGAACTCGACCTCGCCGACAAGCGTAGAGAACTTGCCCTAGTGAAGCTTGCAAGCTATCAGCAACAGCTCGCAAGGCACTACCACAAAAGGGTTAACCCGAGAAGATTACAAGTTGGGGACTATGTTCTAAGGAAATTCCTGGGCAACACAGTAAAGTCATCAGACGGCAAGCTAGGCCCAAACTGGGAAGGACCCTTTAAAATAACTAAAGACGACCTGCAAGGTGCCTATCATTTGGAAACGATGGAGGGCAGAGAGATACCACGAGCATGGAACGCAGCTAATCTCAAGAAATTCTATTTTTGAATCTTTTTCTTGTATTAGTTATGTGAAAGGGCAGTTCATTTCCCTTATTACTAATGAAAGTTACTTAATTGATTACCCTCTGATCAGTAACAGTTGCATTTTATCACACATATTTTCCAAATCACAGGCACGATGGTCGATATAGCAGGGGAATACCCCTCCTCAGGTCATCGTCATGAAACACGAGAGACCTCTTAGCATTGCCCCTGGCAATATATAAAGCCCTACAGAGGATTCTTAGGCAATGCGACCAGATTATATACTGGCCATCAAACCTACTTTGGTTGAGCAAAATCCTGATCGGATGAAGACATCCAATACCAGGTGTGTCCTCGCCAATTGCCCTACTTAGGCCTAAGGGAGTGTGACGACACAACCTAAAAGGTAAAATGGGGCATAATGGTATCTCGGTATTATACTGGACTGGGGGGACACTTGCATAACAAAACAAAAAGGATTATGAAGTAGCAATAATATAAAAAGATTGGATGAACACGTTTAGTCGGCAAAATTGCCCAAAACACGAACTTTTCATTAATCTCTTATATTTACAACAATGATAATACATGTTTAGTCGGCGAAGCTCGTCCAAAGCATTTACATTATAAAAAAAAAGGATTATGAAGCAGCAAGAATATAAAAAGATTGGATGAACACGTTTAGTCGGCAAAATTGCCCAAAACACGAACTTTTCATTAATCTCTTATATTTACAACAATGATAATACATGTTTAGTCGACGAAGCTCGCCCAAAGCATTTACATTATCAAAAAAGACAAAAGAATAACAACTTGCAAGATCTCAAGGAGGTGGAAGCCTCCGAACAAGATAATCTGCCACTCTAGCTCTTCGTCCGTCATCAGGAGTGGGGACTAGCTCTTCCACAACCTCATTTGCGTCCAACTCCAATAGTTGCCGAGGAATAGCATCAATGGGGATCCATCGATCATCCCTCCTGAATGGGTTGGGCATCAGAGTGGAGGAGGACATCTCGTGACGATACCATAACACCGAGTTCCTCGAGACCTGAAGCTCTTTCAAGGCACTTAACCACCCTCTGATGAAAGAAAGTTCCTCGAAATCAGATAGTCTTGTTGGAGCATCTAGCCAACCTTGATCATAACTGTCAGCCCACGCTTGCCGAGGACCTTTTTTGAATAAGTGCCGCAATCGGGTAATGTCTCTTTGAAGCCTAGCAGCAATTACATATGCTCACCGGACATCATCGCGGAGCTCTTCCATCTCCTTATCACGCTATTCTTCTGCTTCCCTGTTCCTGCCCCTGGTGATCCTACCAGCTCGCGGGAGGGGAGGACGAGTGGAACCTCGCGGCATAGGAGGAGTATATCCAGCTCGTGACGATGAGGAGCCTTACAGAACCGCTGAAATAGTGCTCGGTGCATGCTCTCTAAGTTGTAAGACTTCCCTCCTCAGGTTTTCATTCTCTTGCTGTAGGAACTCCCCAACTTGGTTGATCTCGGTGGCCTCTAGTAACCTTGCTCTTAGTACATTGACTTCCTCTTGCACTGAGGCACCAATGCCTTCCATCTCCTGGAGCCTGTCCTTCAGCTTATCCACTAGCTCGGACTGCTCCTTATACTTTTGATTCCTTGACCTAAGAGATTTGCAAAGCCTAACAAAGGCCTGACGAACCTGAGGACTGGCATTGGGACCAAGAGTCCTGCCCAAATGAGATGTGGCAGGAATATACTCTTCTGCATCAGTCAACTACAAGACATAAAAGGACAATGGAGAGAAAAATCAATCAATGCACTGGAAAAAGAAGCCTTTTCATTTCATTGATAAAAGTCAAGTACATCGAGCAGAAATTGGAAAAATTACAAGCAGAAGTACAAAAACAGTCCTAAAAGAAGATTAACTAGCAACCTCAGGCTTCCCGGAGGTAGCTGGCTGTTTCCCCTTATCAGCAGCAGCAGAGGCATCCCCCACTACAGGGATGCCCTCAGTCGCCTGGGTAGGACAAGCACCGATAGGAATTTTCTGAGAGGCAAGATCAACACCCTCGATGGCTGGGGCAGGGGCTTCTTCGTACACAGTTGGCCTCAGACCCGGGTGATGCTCGTCGAGCAGAGAAGATTCAACATCAACACCAGCAGCTAAGAGGGCCTTATTCCATCCCTTCTTGAAGTTCAAACGGCTGATGTAGCCTATCTGAACCTCAGCGTCTTCGTAAGCAATAATCCACCCGGAGTTATATGAATCCTCTTTGATGGTGGCTACCTGGGACTCTTTCTACTTTAATTGCTCAGTCAGAACCTTGTTCTCCTCCATAACATCCAGCTTGCTTGAGCAGACTAGGTCATAGGCCTGCCTCAGCTCGCTCAGCTCCTTAACCGCCGCATCCCTCTCTCGATTAGAATTGACGAGGGCCAGATCAGAGGAAGCTCGGGCGGCGTCAGAAGTCCTTAAATCAGCCTCCAGCTGAGAACTCCTGACTTCCAGAGCGGACTTCTGCTGCTCCAGCTTGCCATTCTTTCTCACCAACTCGTCGCGAGAATGATAGAGCACGGCGAAATCAGTCACAAACTGCCAAAAATTAAGAAGAGATCAAGAAGGAGAAACAACTAAAACTTGTTAAAGAATTGAAAAATGGAGAGGATCTTACCAAGGCTAGCCTCTGGCTAGCTTGTAGGGCCAATTGATCAGACCCCAGCGCCCTCTGGCGATCTGCAGGGAGAACTTCCCTCTCGAGCAGCGCAGGTGCCAGCTGAGGAGAAATGGCAACTGAGGCCCCCTCGGGCAAAGCATACACCGGGACCAAGGCTTCCCCAGCCTTCGTCCTTGACTCCATCTTTCTCCTCTCTTCCTCTTTCTCCTTCTCCATTCTCTTCCTATCCTCCATCCTCTTCTTTTCCTCCACCTTCTTTCTTTCCTCCTCCTTTTTTCTCTCCCTCTCTCTCACCTGCTCTTCCTCTCTCCTCTTCCTCTCTTGCTCCTGAGTAGAAGACCGAGAACCAGTAGCCATGGCCCCAGAAGTAGACTTTTGTTTTTTTACCTCTGTGCAAGAAGCCCGTGGTCCTCATCATCATTATGTCTAATCAAGTTCTTCCTTAGAGGCATCTCTTCACCTGAACTGCTGGAAGTTCTCGACGATCCTCGAGATTCAGAATCCTCCTCACAGTTAGAGGAACTGCTACTGTCAGAGCTCCCTTCACCCAAATTACTCGCAGCTCCTGCAGCCTCACTCTTAGAGCTGCTCTCCTCTTCGTCCAACTGGATAGGCTCAGCACTAGTCTCTTCAAAAGGATCAAACTCTTGTACACTATCCACATGCCATGCTATGAAGTTGGAACCTACGTTCTTATACTCGAGCAAAAAGGCAGCTGACATGGGATTCTCACCGTCATCCAGAGGCTCCCTGATATTCCAAGCTTTCACCAATTCCGAGATACGAACCTCGCTGAGAGCAGGCTCCAAATTCTTTGACCTCGCTGTGGAAGAAAACGCAAAGAGGGGTTAAAAAAGTCACAAATCAGCAAAGGTTGAAACAACAGTACAATGTCTACCTATATATTCTTCCCCGTAAAAAGGAACAGTGAACCTCTCAGACCTCGACCCTTCAAACTGGGGAGGGAACTGCCAATTCCTAACGAGGAAACCCTCTTGCCAGTAGTCCTTATGGGAATCAGGTAGGTTTACTACCAATACCCTATCAGGGCTCCTAGCTTTGAGGTATAAGACACCTGAACTAGTTCGAGAAAAGGAATAACAGAAATAGATCTCGACAAGTCCTAACCTAGTACCATACAACTGATTTATTCTATGGACGCCATTTACTATTTTCCACACATTGGGCGAGCATTGTGCAGGAACAATATTGAAATAGACAAAGAAATGCAGAAACAAATCATTGGGAGGGAAAGTGAGTCCCCCCGGGAAAGTAACAGAACATGGATCAAGTGGGCATCCTCTATATCCCTAACGTTCCAAGGAGGGGAGGCATAACACTCAATATCTACCCACTCAGGAATATTATAGAACTTCCTAAATTCAGAGATTGACCTATTTCCAATCTTCGCCATTGAAAAACTCAAGAAAAGCTACAAACCAAAGAGAAAGTGCAAACAAAGGGCACGAGAAACTTACAAAATAGAGGATCGGTTCAAGTGATGAAGAAGCACGAGCTCAAGACGACTAAGAAGCAATGGGAATAGGGATTGAGAGAAAAAGGTACGAGGCGCTAGATTTCTCAGAAGAAAGAAGAGTACTGGAAGGGCTGAAGCGACGGAAGAAAAAGTGGCTATCCCAACAAGCTTTCAATTCTAATCATAGCGCATAATAAGCGAAGCGGGTGCCGCCAAATCAACTTCACAGTTTTCGAAGAATCGCAAATCAGCCATAATGGCTGATCATTTAAATCCATTGAACCCATAAACATGGCCCAACAAATTTAGGGGCAATTGTGGGTACTCGAAATTTAGAACCAAGGGCCCGGACGAGTAGCCCAGTCCTGACGGCCCAAAGTCCGGGCCCCTCATCTCTTATCGATCCGGTCTCTCCCACGTTCCCACAATCGGAAGTTACACGGGAGATGGAAAACGTGGAGAAACCCATCACCTCCACTTACCTACATGAACATGTATATATTAAACCCTAGGTCCGGGGCAAAAGAACAAGTTGTATTCTCTGTAATCACTCTTCGGAGTATATAGAAATAATATCGATTGCACCACCGTGGACGTAGGCACATCTTTGCTGAACCACGTACATCCTTTGTTGTGTGATTGGCATCTTATATTCCTTATTCTTTTCTTGATAATTGCTTCTCTCGTATTTATTTGTGATGCATAATAATTTCCTCCACACCTGGCATATGAAGAAAATAGGCATCCCACTACCCATCAGTCAGTCTACATAAGTAATAGTACTACTGGTCGTGTCTATTAACCCCATGGCCCATGCAAATTTAGTGGCTATGAAGGACTGTGAAGCCCCTGTATCAAACAAAGTACATCCCATAGACCCAGAAATAGAAAACATACGCTCAACTGCGAGTGGTGGCTGCTGAAGTGATGCTTACTGGACGTTGTACACATGCCCATACTGTAACTGCCCCTGCTGTGGTGGAGCGACAGGGGCAATGGCTGGTAAAGCTGACACTATTACTGGTGCTGAAAGGGAAACTAAAGACATAGGTCTCTGTGGCTCTTGATGCACACCCTGTTGATGGGGTGTCTTACCCTTATTTGTCCACTCCTGCTTCCTATGGCCAATTTTTCCACAAGTGAAGAATTTGTTAGCAAATTTCCCTCCATTACAACCCTGTTGGCCTCGGCCCTATTGATGATTTCCACCTCTCCCTTGGCCCTCTTGGCCCTGATGAGCATCCTGTTAAGGTACTCTATCAGGTTGAAGACAGTCCCTTCACACTTATTGTAGTGACTCGAAAGTATTTTTTTTCCTTGTCCTCGTTGTCCCTGTTGGTAGGGTCGGGGTCTCTCTCCAGTCTGATCCGGACAAGTTAAACATTTATGTTCAGAACTTCTCACTTCTGAAACACCTTTTTATGACACATGTCTGACCTTCGCTTTGATGGCCCTGTCGGTTTTGGCTCTTGCTACCAATTTTATTGTACTCTTGGTCTTAACGACTCTGAGGAAATTATCGCTTCAGTAATTATATTCCCACACGATTGTTATCCTTGGTCACGTCAGATGAATTGACTTCACTTGTTCGTTTGTCCCCTACAAACTGCACACTGCGATCTTGGTACTGTAATATTGTAGTGGTACCTACCTACCACAATAGCTATTATCTCGAAAATTATCACTCTCTCCTGGGGTATATGAGGTACTTGATGACCTTGCTCCGTATTAGCTTCCCCAGCAGTACTAGTCTGTGTTTCTCTAAGTGACATCTGAAATTTTAAATGGATTGTATAAGTTCAACATCTATACTAGGTAAATCGCAGAAGTATGAAATTCCAATGCATACAGATGAAAACAACAGTCCTAATAGTTGGGCTCTATATCAAAGGATGCTAAGCAGAAAGCACAATAAGCCGTACAGATCCTAAGGACACTAGAAATTGATGCTCTTATATCACCTGTGACACCATGCCTAGTTAAATACCGGGTGATTAGTCATTTATTGAATTAAATCAGAATATCCAGTTGGTTTATTCTTAGCATCACTGTCACAAAATAATATCATATTAATTAACCTAATAATTAATTAAGCTATGTGTCAAAACATTTCCAAATTTTATTTTAATTAAATCCATACCACTATACTGAATAAAATAGGTAACACCCCAACACAACTGAATTAAAATTCAAATAGTATAAATGTAACTAGAATAAACTCTCCAGTTGAAATATCTCAATATCACCATCCAAAACAAATTGATAATAACAGTGTCAATATAAAAAGAATACAATATCCGGAACTGAAATGAGATAACTAAATCCTGGGCGATATGCCCTACATGAGCCAAATACTATAAAGATAGGAATCATGAAAATGAATGCGTCTAATCCGAGGCTGCATCCACAGAAGCTTGTCAAAATATCCATCCTCTAAGACGGGTATCCCTACTGCTGGGCACCTGGTAATATAGATATAGTAAAGAGGAGAATATGCAAGGAAACGAGTTAGAGCGCGATTATAAAAGATTTTAAAAATAGGAACTGCTTAACAAGTGCAATTAAGCAGCTATTATGTACATGTTAGTTCTTGGCTCTTACTTGAGAATCTCACCTCTCATCTAGTGTGCATGACTAACGTACCTTAATATTCCCCTAAACAAGGTTCTCAATTATCCTCCTATCACTTCTCATTATCCCGTATTTTCCACGCAATACTTTATTTAATTAAACAGGTTCATTTCTCTTTAATATGAACTAAGCCTTTAAATATTAAGTATTCACTTTTTATCCAATAAATCACATAGTAGATCACATCATAGTATGTACACACACACACACACACACACACACACACATATATATATATATATCCATCACACTATTATATCTATACGGAACCCCCCAGACAAAGTTGCGGTGCATGCATACTCTGCTATCATATCCCGGTGCATCACTCACTGCATAACGGACAATTAGTTCAACATCTCGGACAAACCATAAATCTCATAACACAAATATTGGAGGAGAGCATACTCCCTAGCAAAATGGGCCACGCACATACCTACGCTCCTTTTCGACCGTCGAAACTATCATTCACAACGATAGCACATCTCCAAGGTCCTATGCTGAGTGTACGAATATAAATCCCCCCAAATGGGTTCAATCAGGGTAAGACCATGCACAACACGAAACCTCCACCTCGATAGCAAGTAGCGTAGGTATGTCATACACAAAATAAATCATAATATAGGTATTTATCCCACCTATAAATATATATCAATAGGGCATACGCACAACTCATAACAGTTCCCTTACGTAGTATATTTATATCTCGAATATCCTACGTATTTATAGATTATAACTTTACTTATTAACATATATTTCTCGAGATTTCTCATCACTCGAAAGTTAACCATTATTTCTCAAAAAAAAATTAGTACGTAATTATACAACACCCTACTGGTCCATGTCATCCTAAATCCCAAATTTTCACAAATTCATAATATCCTCAAATAGATTTATTCTTCGATGAACTCCAATTACTTTTAATCCATTATTATACTCTCAAGGATTAATTCACACAAAATAATTTTCGGGTCTCAATTACCACCCCACTAACCTTCCTAAGCCCCATTATGCTATAATTAAATTACACTAAACATTCTTGGAACTGGGGAATTTAATCTAGCCTTAAAAAATAAGCATGTGAATTATGGTGTAGTCAATTGATCGACTGTCTTGGATCGATCGAGCGATCTAGTCGATCGATCGACATTCAAGGTCGATCGATCGATCAATCACGTATATTCTTCTGTTTCTGCATACGGCCTACGGGCTTACCCAATTTTTATCCTCAAATCCTCTATATTAAACTCCCAAACTTGTTATAATTCATTTCTCATGATATAACATTACAAAAAATTGATTTCCAATCATTAACAATCCTAAAACATCAATAGGTTTTGAATTAAACAAGTTATTCTCCTAATTTCCAAAAAATCCATCTTTGATCATTTCTCCAAGAACATCATATAAAACCTAGATTTTATTTATCAATTCATTCCAAATTCGTGGATTAATATATATAATTAGAAGAAGGTTTATTATACATAATTCATAAATCAATGATTCCATTAACATCATCATGGCTTATCTCTAAATCATGCAATTTTCTCAAAATTATATAACTATCCTAACATGGGAATTATACGTGCTAATTTGTACATATTAAGTTACTTGCCTCTAATATGTAGGTCTAAAATTTTGAGGATGATAGGCTACTGGTGGTCCTCCCCTTTTCCAGCAAACTTTCGGTGGTGGTGGTGGTGGTGGTGGATGACCTTGTCCCTTGGTTTCCTAGAGGTGGCCCTTCCCTCTCCAAAAAAACTCTTATTCTTTTCTAATTATCTCACTCTAAAGTTTTGGTGAAATGAACATGCATCCTTACCAGCCATAGACTTATAAATAATCATGCATTTTCTTGTTTATTATTCACCTCCCATGTAAATTGACCAAAATACCCCTCTAGGGTGTCTATTCGGCTCCAAAGTGCCCCGAGACCCAAATCAAACCCTCAAGTATACATTTTCGACTATTTAAATTCTTCCGGACACTTTGATGCAATCAAAACGACCATTTGGATGACATAAACTATTTTATTTTGAATTCATTTAAGTTTAGTCCCATCACGTCTCACGCGCACGTCCCGACATAATTCCCGAAATTGTCGTATTCATCACTCGCGACAATTTTTATTAAATCATGTAAAGTCATAATCATATATTATTTGTAATCATTAAGTAATATTCAACTTATATCACATATTACTTTACTCTCGAGTAATATTTAAATCTGGATTATTTTTAAATATCTCACAATTAATCCTAATTAATCCCATTTTAAAATTATTAAAAATTAAGGGGTATTACAAAAACATGCAACTACGTGTGGATAAATCAAACAATCATAAATAAATTGTTGACACATAGATTTTGGGAAAAAAACTTTCAGGTAAAACATTTATTTCACTATGTAAAATAAATAGCAACTTACATACATAATGAAATCTGCAATGATTACTCCTCAGAACAATCACATAGACATGCAACCTAGAGTCAGCAATGGAACAACCGTAGCAACCCACAAGAACACGCAGTCCAATTCAGCCAAGAACACCGACGAGCACTCCCAATCGATACGCAGTCGTAGTTCACCTAGCATCTCCCTCATGTGGCAACAAGATCAACAGTAGAGATCTTCTCTACAAGAGACACTTCAACAAAATTGCGTTCTTGGGTTCCAAAACAATTCACATAAAGATTGGGATGATTTTTGAATTGAAAACAAAAGGATTTGAACCCTAAATGAAGAAGACAAAGGATTCTGCCGATTTGCAGTGTTTGCAGAAACTAAAACGTCAGGTCTCCTTAACGAAAACAAAGTGGTTTAACATGCTTTATATAAAAAACTTAAGTCGGTGCGTCGCTCAAATGAAAACTTCCTGTCGCTCAAACGATGTCTCATGTCGCTCGAATGAGCTTCACGCGACATCATCCTGTCGCTTGAACGAGCTTCCTCTGTCGCTCGAACGAGATAGGAAAAAAAATAAAATTTTTATTTCACCAAACATACTCTGCCTCAACATTTCTTTGATGATAAACTCCACTTCTACACTTAGAAAATATTTTAGAAAAAATATCCTAACACTCTAAGTGAACCGTTAAGGTATAAAAACACAACCTTACCAAAATCTATCTCGTGGAGGCTTGAATGATGAAGAACTTTGATATTCGAATCCATCTTGAGCCTTGAATGATCTTGAATAATTCTTTGACGGTTGTAGCGGTAAACTTAAATGTAAATCGGACTTATAAAATATGTCCTTACAAGCTCATCCCTTAGCACCTCAAAGTCTCATTGATAGTTGGAGTTCCAAAACCAACGACACTCTCTTTTTCGATAAAATGAGTCAGTGGCCTTAAAATCTTAGAGAACCATATACGAACTATCGATTATACCCTTCTAGTTCGAGAAAACTTCGCACTATGCCATTGTAGTGGGTTGTTCTCACTCTTACTCTTGATATCTTACTATAATCTAACAAAATTCTAGCCTATTACACAACATGTCAAAAAACTGAACCTTTCGAAGACAAAATTCACACTTTGAGAATTTTTAATCCAACAAGTGCTCCTGTAAGGTCCGTAGTAACATCCTCAGGTGGTGTTAATTATAATTGCTAGTGAGTTAATAAACCAATATATCATCAATAAAGACAATAGCACAGTAGTTTAGTTATGGTCTTAAGACCCTATTCATCAAGTACATGAATATTTTTGGCTTATTAGTCATCCCAAATAACATAACCCTTAATTCAAATAATCCATATTGGTTCAAAAAGTGTTCTTCGATATGTCCTCCCATATTCATAATTGTTTGTACCTGAACCTCAAGTCTATCTTTAAGAAGTACAAGAAAATTCTTAGCTGATGAAACAAATCATTGATATGAAACAATGAATAATTGTTGTGAATTGCGATTTTTTTCAAATCCTTTATAATCCACCCATGAATGAACTTATCCATCCTTATTCTTTATAAATATAACTGGGGCTCCCCATAGTGATGTACTCATTCATATTAACCTGACTGACTAACTATTGTGTTTTCTCTTTAACCTCACTCATGTCTAATAGTGATATAAAATATGCTTCCTTCAATATCAGCCTAGTATTCAGTGCTAACTTAATAAAAAAATGTATCTTTCAGCTCAACAGAAATCCTGAAATCTCCTAAAACACATATGGGAAATTTTAAACGATCGGAATATACTTTAAGGACATGGCAGACACCTTGAAGTCACCCTCCTCGATATAATATAAATGGGTGTTAGACCTTCCTTTAGATATAGGCATAACTATGTAATACACCTCTTATTCAAAAATAACATATGCTAGCCTTCCCATGACAATTTACTTGGGCATGGTAATTTGATAACCATTCCATCTCCAAAATCACATCATACAAAACATGTCTAACATCAATACCCATAAATTTACAAACAAGGATTAAAGATATACCTTTACCCAATGGTGTATCTATATCAATCAATGTATCCCCTTTAGTATACAATAAGCCTGAAGACTATGCAAATCTACAACTAACAAATGAATGTGATGCACTAATATCAAATAGAATGTTGTCATATGACTTTAAATAGACAACATACCTTCAATCTCATGAAGTGGATCATGATCATTCATGGGCATGAAGTTATAGACGTCTCCACGATGAAGATATGGCTATAAGGATTGTGAATTTGCCAAAATAGATGGTGATGGATCACCTTTGACCCTAGCATACCATTACTTTCTTTCTTACCCTCATTGCCTCATTAAAAATTCTTGTGATCTTGATAATGCATTATTGAAACATCCGCCACTTGGGTGTAAGTGTTGTCGGATATATTTACCTACATAATGTACTTAATACTCCACACAAACACAAAATAAATAGATCAATCCCCTTAGACTTTGTGATAACCTCATATGGTTCAAACAGTGAGAGTCTAGTGAACCCCAGCTCGTACTAGTCTATCTCCCTCTATTAAATTAAGGAACTCTCACTTTAGTGTTAATCTCACAACCTATTTCATATACTTTTACTCATAAACTTTCCAAAAGCTAGAAATATACATAGTCATCCTCTTCTTACTGGTGGTATTAAATACCTACCATTGTAGTGCATCCCCTATTAACTTAAAACTTATGAGCATCTGACATTGAACCTCTAAGTAATCAACCAACCTCATATGGTGCTCGATATCTCACTTACATGGTCAATCAATCATCTGATAAATATCCTTTGTGAACTCGGGAGAATTGACCTTATTAAAGTCACTATGGGTTGTCTCCCATCTTGAACTCTAAGCTGCTGTTAGTTCAACTAGATGATGTGGAGGTGGTGGCCATTTCTGTAACATGGAACCACCGTAATGATGATAGACTTAACAATAATAATAATAATCAAGTCTAGGGGTGAAGGTGACTGACCCTTTCTCGACTCATTGATAGTAGTATACTCACGACGCTGAGGTTTCCTACACGTGATTTCCATATGAAAGGTAAATTTGAAAATAACATCAGTATCGTATAATATATAAATAGAATAAAAATCCTGAAAATTACAAATCTACAAAATATCAAAGAACATTACATAAATGTGGTGAAAAAAATCCCTATATACCCTGACACTAGAACCTATAATGCTTTGATACTTACTAGGACACCTTGTGTTTTCCATGCATAAAGTGGCCAGTCCATGCATGGTTAATAAAGGCTATCGAACAATATGGAAATATTTTATGCATATAAGAATAAAAGAAATGGCAAATGTGATTACTAAAGGAACAATAAGTAATATAAGGTCCATCCATCTACTAATATATAAAAAATAACTAAGAGTATCAAACTTCCAACATAATCCCCATTATAACTTGAATTGAGCTCATAAGTAAATTCTAGAAAGTACGTGATAATTAGGCGACACGCAATGCCTGAACATATAATCTAAATAAAAATCAATGAATGAAAAACAAATATAGAAGGAACGATTCATCCATTGACATCTGTATATGCAATCAATCCCTAAAACAATGTTTTATTGGACTTAAAAGTGTTAAACATAAATAGAGTCGAGATCAAGAAAAACTTTCATATATGACCCTAAAAAGCGAATCTTTAGTATTAAAATAAAATTATTCAACCCCAATTAATGTTAATTAGATAATTTCCTAAAACCAATTACAATTATAGCGTCCTCACTTATTGCATGTACTTTTACCATTAATAAAATATTTCAATATTAACATATTTTCTTCAATTATTAATATAATTAAGAGGTTAATTATATGTTAATTATATGACATATCTAATATACAAATTCAAATACATTATGTAGGGTACCAAACATGGGCCACATAAATTAAGAGTTTAATTATATGTTAATTATATGACATATCTAATATACAAATTCAAATACATTATGTAGGGTACCAAACATGGGCCACATATCTTTGAGCATGTCAACAGGTCACATATACTATACATGGATAAAGTACAATATATAATGGGTATCCTGATAACCATTAACCATAAGGCGTCCACACCGATCGCACTTAATAAGTAGAGAATAATCATATTAATACATTATCTAGTGCCAGGGCTGGCTCTATAATTTTTGGAACCCTAGGCAAAAAATCAAAATCGGCCCTTTTGTATAAAAAAAATTAAATTAAAGAAAATGTGTTCTTCCCACATTTTTTGATGCAAAATCAATTTTTATATAGCAAATCAATTTTAATATACTAATGTCTAATCCCATTACTAGAATTCTCATCAAAATGTTTTTCTATAAATATTATGTTTTTCACGAAATACGAGTTCAATTTTCATTTCTTTAGGAAAATCTATAGACATATTCACACAACACAACACAACAACAAGTGTAATTTGCTAGTAGACATATTCACACAACACACCAAGTGTAATTTGTAAAAGCATAAATTAATCACACAACCACAAGATTCTCAATAATATTGACAAACCATATTAAAGAAAAATGCTAAAGAGGAACAATATAACCTGATTTGAGTGCCAATTTGAGAGCAATCTCAAATTTTAATTTGTAAATGCCCAAATAACAAATTGGAATCTGCGGAAAAAAAAAGCATAGCACAAATATTAGTAATAACACAAACAAATTTATATAGTGGGATATAACAAAACAAATGAATAATATATACTTACACAAACAAGCTCCAACCAATCTCCAATCAAGCCCTAACTTGAAGAAATTAAAACCCTAGATTTTTAAGCCTTATTTTGATAATGTTAGTTCAAGAAAAAAAAGGGTGGGGGGAGGGTGCTCGCTTTTTTTTTGGGAGGGGGGGGGGGGGGGGGGGGGGCAGCGGCGGCTAAGTTTTTTTTTTGGGAGGGTGGGTAAGAGAGGGGTTTATTCTTGCTTTGGTTAGTATAGAAAGAGAGTAGTGTGAGTGAAAGAGAAGAAGAGAGGAAGAGAAGAGAATTGAGAGAAGAAAGTAAGTGAGAGAAATGAGAGAGTTAGGGTTAGAATAGAATAAATAAGTAAATGGGTTGAGTTGGGTTGGGTTACGATGGTGAGTTTATTGTGAGTTTTTTTGTGGGTGGGTTATTATGTTGTTGTTGGGTTTAGTGTATGGGTTTATTTAAAATAGAACAAATTTTATTTTTAGGGGACCTTTTTTTTACAACTAATTTTTTTTAAACCTAACTTTTTCCGGAAGGGGCCCAATTAATCGGGGGCCCTAGGAGCCGACCTACCCCGCCTATGCCTAGAGTCGGCCCTGTCTAGAGCTTCCGCACTTATCAATAGAGAGAACTCTCATCAAATCATTCAATAAGATTGTACTCATGCATCTATAGTGCATAATCACATCAATACATTATGTGGATAATCCCTAACGAAACTCATATTAAACTCATGAAGCATCCTATTAATCATTAAACTCTCTATGTAAGAATCCTTAATGTAGTCTCGCATTTATAGCACGTACTTGCATGATTACTCAGCCATAATGGAGTTCATGTTAAACTTAGTAAATGTGCTTCGTAACACATTAACACATTCCCACCATTCATTAAAAATAATCAAATATACACTTTAAGGTACCAAATATTTTGTAGTATTTAAATCCTTTGTTTATATATAATATTTTAATTAAAAAAATTTAGGGACCCCCCCCCTCCCCCAGCGAACCAATCCATAACCTTTTTCAAAGTGCCATGGCATGGAAGATCCATTTCCAGGATGACTAAATTCATTTTATGGGACCTTGCCAAAAAGAACTTAGTTTTTCCTCCAGGTTTTACTCCAAATTCCAACCTAATCAATGTCAATTTGTTCCATAGAGTTCAATAATTATTTAGGAAACTTAAGCTACCTTTTATATGAATCTAAATCATGGATTTAGAAAATTAATAACAATTACCAAAAAATAAAGCATAAGAACAATGTGAAACATTAATAACTCTAACACGTGGCTTTTGAACATCGTAATTTTGATTATTCATTTCAATTAGAATTTTTTTTGTAGGGGTTTAATTTAAAGATCATTACTTTAACATCTTTAAACTTCCCATTTCATTATCTATAAATAATTCTACCAATTTCAATTATAACATATGAATCGTCAATAACCTAGCTTAACCCATGTTCAACATTAAGTTCTATTACAAAATAATTCAAACTATCATACAAAATTCTAAATCTTTGTAGTGTAAATTCATAATTTTAATTGAAATGAATTGTGAACCATAATTAAAATATTATACGAGATGGTTAAATTTCAATTCCAAGCAATAACAAGTTTAAATTTCCCAAATTCAATGATACTTTCAAGATGTCAATTTAACTAACTCAATTAGACCAATTAGGATTATTTATCTTGTTAAACAAGATTTCATATTTACATAATAGATTCAAAGGATAAGATTAAGATAAAAGTTCTGGCCTTTGATTTCAAATGAAAGTCCATGTTTGGATAGTAGAAGACGTTATAGTTTGTGGTGTTTCTTCCTAGTTACAACTTGAATTTCCTCAAAATCCCTCTTCTAATATTTGCATCAAGATTTCTCCTCTAAACCTTTTTCTCAATTTTCCTCTTCCTCTCTCAGGTAGACTCCCTCGGTTTTGGTTTAGGTTTAGGTTTTAGGTTTTAGGTTTGTTGATGTTTTAAGATGGGCTTAAGATTAACTTAACTTTCCATTTATATGTTAATTTTCGTAATTTTAACAAAACCTGATTTTTAATGATCCTATGGGCCTTAAAACCCATAGAAAACTTGTCCAAGATTACCCAAATGGGTTACCCCACCCATAGGTACACTCTCCCATTATTTTTTACCTTATTTGACCCTTAAATAAACCCCAAAACCAATATAAAACCCAACAATATTTTTAGGCACAACTAACATGTTATTATTTTTTATTAACTATTTATTAAATTATCTAGCTAAGAAACTATTATTTTAGTTAGTAAAAAGCATCACGTAAGAAACACATAGGAGCAACACAAATTCTAATGTACTCACATTATCATTTATTATAATTTATCATGAAAAAATGATTAAATTATTTAACTTGTGCAATTTTATTTCATTTTTCAATATATACACACACACATACACACACACACACACACACACACACACACACATATATATATATATATATTGTAAGAGGATAGTTTAGATAAGACAGAGGTGTAACCCATTTTAAAGTATAGTAATGATAAGTTAATCAAGAAACATCTTTGACTAAGTAAAGTACACAATCATGATTTGGTGAAAACCAATTCAGTTTGATCTTACAAATCTCTCGTGTATAACTCAAAAGATAATAATGAACTCAGAAGTAATTCATTTGGAGAAATAGAGAACTAAGCATCCTAGATACACCTTGGTAGGCAGCCAAACTCACCAACCACCCTCAAAGATCTCTGTCAAGTATTAAAAGCTTCGTAATAAATGGCAATGGTGAGTGAATGAACTATGGTCTATAATAAATCTCCCTCTCTGCTGTATTTTTCTCTCTAGCAATAACTTCTGAACTTTCAAATGAACCTCTCTTCCTCAGAGGTGGTTGGGGCCCTAAAATAGCCCCCACACCACTCCTGAGATAACTCAGCCATTCATAAATGTGAAAAGACATCCCTCATACTTTATGTCATGAACATTAAATGCCTGATGAGCTAGTTAGATCCATGTCATAAACATTAAATGCCAAGACATGCCTTTTGCCTAACCACTATGTGTCAGGGGGTTGTCGTCACAGAGGTGGCTCACCAAGTGTCTGACAGTGCCAAATACCACAGGGGTTTACTCAAGTACAGATTTGACATGGCCTAACTAGCTAGTGATATCCCATAAAGTAGATGTGATATTAAGTAGAGGGTTATTTGTTTCACAACTCAACGCCCGATGGAACTCGAGGTTCCTCTGCCCAAGGTTCCACGATCAAGGTCTTTTGGTGTTTTACCAAGTGTATCTAAGATGGTCAGGACAAGCCCCAATGGTGCCTCACTTATCAATCCTTCAAACCAAGTCCCTTTGAAGTTCCAACGACGAGGTCATTCGATAGAGCATAAAAGCTCTCTCAGGCCCTACCAAACATGGTCTCTCGCGAGTACTGTTTGACCTCTCCCTAAAAATCATTATAACCGTTACAACTCATAGTCAATATAAATAAAAGGATACAACGAGACTAAGTAAAGTAATAGGACTAAAGTATGATCTCTCTCGATTATCTTCTTCGCTGGGAGATCCCTCTGGACTGCCACGTTGAACTACCTTGCTTGAGCTGCCTTGCTGAGCTGCATCGTTTTGAACTACATCACTGCCTTACTGAGTTGCATTTCTGTCTTACTAAGTTGTATCGCTTGAGCTGCCTCACTGAGTTGCCTCGCTACCTTAGTCCCTTGAGTCTATTGTATTAGCTGGGCAGGATTATCCCTAATCTCGAGATTATCTTTGAGCCCCCTACATTTGCCCCTTTATGGAGAGATTTGTTGTGGGAACAAGAAACGTCTGCATGAAAACTTCTCAATCCAATGAACCTTGGTGTCTCTGTCTTTATTATGTCCTCGGCCATTATTACTATCAGGAAAAAGTAAAATTCTCCCCGATGTACTTGAACCAAAGTGCCGCGGATTGCCGACGATTTGGGGAAGGGACATCACCACTTTTTCCTGTTGCTAAGCTTCAACCTTTTTGTCTTTGCTTCCTTGGCTCAAAAACACATGCCGACTTTCTCAAATACTCGTTTTGACTCTTAGGAAGTGAATTTCTCCCATTTAAGCTTTTGTGGAGTATAGTTGTAGGCAATGGGTTTTTCGTTGGGAATCCCCCTATTGTTGAGACTTGTGGAATTCTCCCTATATGGATTCAAATTGTCATTATTAACAAGCTTTTCGCTAGTTCTCTCCCTTTAATCATCTCTTTCATCACCACTTGTGATTGTATTCCTCCATTTTCGTCCTCCTCTTCGCTTTTTTAAGATTTTTTCTTCCACCATCCATTGTCATGGCCTCTTTCAGTGTTCCAAGCACACCCACCACCAGTGCTCTGCCTGTAACCACCCTGTACATGGTCTCCTTCATGTCAGCACGCCAAGAATAACTTTATTTTTTTCGTCGGTCTCCTATCTTTGGCAAAGTTAATGAGTTCTCTAAGGGGTGCAGGACTAGCCATTTTTCAGCTAAGTATGATGCTTTGCTGCTGGGTGATGAAGACCAAGATTCAACTTCTTGGGGATATTTTCCTCTAGAGGGGACTATGAGGTTCCGTCTTAACGAAGTTTACATCCCTTGGTCCTATATTGACTTTGAAGGACCTGGTGGTTCCCCTTCTTACTTTTCTACTTGGAACTCGTTTATGCAGACCACTTACTCTGACGCTCTTTCCAAGGTTGGTATCCATCGGGTTGCCTAGTTTGGGGAGTTTACTCTCTCCAAACACAATGATGCCCTTCAAATCTTGGTCTCCCATTGGAACATTATAACTCACACCTTCGTTGCCTCGTGCAAAGAGTTCACCGTTACACTTGAGGATGTTTGCAAGTTGCTTGGGCTTGAGCCCATAGGGATTTTGGCTTATCATGATGAGGCTTTGGATGCCTAAGAGACAAAGGCCCGAGCAGACTTGGATCAGATTTGCAGGAGCTGTATCATTACTTCTAACAAGGCAACCTTCACTCCCCTCATAAACTACTTCTATAGTAACAACACTACTACTGAATTTGGCCCAGACAAAGGTACATCTCTTGAGTTGTCAGCCTATATTCTTCTGATTCTATCTCGTTTTATCATGCCTGGCAAGCCTAATGATTAATCGCGTAGGGACTTAATTAATTTGTCTCTCTGTTTGGCTAGAGGGTATACGCTTCCTCTAGTAGCGATGGCCTTAGGATCACTTTATACGTGGTTGGACATGACCCATCTGGATATAGAACGATCCTTGGGTAGATATAACTTGGCCAATTTTTCCAATGCCCTCATTTTGATTGGTTTCCTTTACTTCCATTTTCTTGAGATATCTACCAACCGTATTCCCCTTCGTGATGAAGAAATCATCAAGCCCTATCGCCTTTTTTCTTTCACAAGAAACAGAGCAGAAATGAGCTTCTGGGCATTTTTAACAAAGTAAAATGCTTCGTGATGAGGCTTATAGTGAAGATTCTTTTGCCCATACTTGGAATTTTTTTGGTGTCGTACCTAGGGTGGTGGGGCCTACTTACGAGGATCTTATAACGGAGAACCCTTCTTTTGTCATCGTTTTAGCTTTGACTCATAGCTATCTTCCCTCTTATACTAACTAGGGGTATACATCTAAATATTATAACCCTAATCGTTGGATCCGTCAGTTTGGGTATTACCAAGGGGTTTCTCAACCGGTGTTTCAAGATTCTCTCCCCAAGGCATCTTTCACTAAGGCCTGTGCCTTTTTCACTGTGTTAGCTGCTTCCAAGATCTTCTCAGCCATAAGTGGTCGTGTTACCATTCCTGCACTTTCTATAAAGGGGGATATAACCAATGATTTTGCGATGAAGTATTGGCCAAGACAGATAGCCAGAGTTCACGAATTCATCCAAAGTCCCCCAGTTTACCTCGTTGTTCAAAGTTTTACCCCTTTAGAGCTAGGGCTGAAGGGGAATTCCATTTTGGGAATTGAGTCCCCACTCAGCCAAACACTAAATGACCCTCCTAACGAGCCGCCTCCATACTACCCAGCAATCCTCGTTGTTGCAGCCAAAGCTAAGAAAGCTTTAACACCTAAACCCCCAGCTGGAGGTACATCTGTCGCTGTAGATTCCGGTGAAGGTCCCTCGCAACCCCTTTCGTAAAAATAAAAAAATACTAAGAGCGGGGCCTCTTCGAATCCCAAGTCCCCACGCAAATACCAAGCCCCTATAGATGCTTTTCCCATTGCCTTTGCTCCCCCCAATGTTGATGTGCTTGAGTAAATATGGGATGCAGTTAGAAAGGAGGTAGAACGCCTTCAACACATTTTTTGTCAAACTTCTCCATCAGTTCCTCCTACTGACTTGTTTCCCACTATCTTTGTGGATCATACTGAAGGGATTTCACAACCAAAGAGGGGTCCTTCAGGCATTGGCGCTTCTGGTAAGAGGAAAAAAACTTTGGGAACCAAGACAAGTAAGAAGCAAGCCTTTATAGTGAAAACCATAGTAGTTACCTCTACTCCTAGGCGTTATACTTCTCCCCCTCCCAATGGAGTTATACTAGTTAATGAGAGCCCTAAGACTGCAGCTGATCTCACCGAGAGGGGTTTTCCTCACTCATCTCCCCCGACTTCGCCCGTTGTCATACCATCACACTCTTCTTCTAAGCATGTGGTTAGTCTTCCCATAATTAGTCTTTTATAACTTAGTAAATTCTCTTATCTTTTTTAACACTTGTTCTTTCTTTCTTATTTTAATCAGGAGGTTGATGAAGAGAGGCCTTCTCCTTAATTCAACCCTTTCGTGGGAGGACGCTTTGGTGGATCTATGATCGAATCATCTCCTCCCCCATTCGCCCATGATAGGTCTTACTTACTCACGTCGTTTAGCCTCCAATCGAGAGGAGGAGGCTGGCCAGAGGTCTGCTATGCTCGTTGAGTCTGTGGGGGTTTTTCTGGCTGTGATTCCACTTTTGCAAAGCTCTCCCGAGGTAATAATTTCTAAACACTTCTAAATCTTTCTTTTCTATCTTTTATGCTGTGTGAATTTTCTTATCCTCTTGATGTATATCAGGTTGAGGTAGCTTCCTTTCTAGCTTCATCATTCGCTAACAGCCTTCTTCCACCTCTATTAACAAGACCTATAACTGTCGCTCCTCCTTTCATCCATATTACTGAGGTGAGTTAAATGCTAAGTGTGTCTATTCTTACTGTATTATTCCCCTCCTCTAACACTTATCTTTGTCTTTACAGCTTTCTCCAAGTCTTATCCCACTATTATCCTTTGGGATTCTACCGATTTCTAAGGCCACCATTGACTCTTGTACTCATCCTGGTGCTTCTTCTGCCCCCACTAGTGTTGGTGTATATGTGGAAGGTCCAACAGCTTCTTCAAGTTCCCCCCCGACACTGGCCTTGGTTCTTTTTATTGATGCAGGAGCTTCATCCAATATTGAGGTTCCTCTAGCTGGGGTTCCTTAAGTTGAGGGTGTTGTGGAGGCTTCTAAGGGGATGAATCTATCCTCAACAGTTCCCACCATTGTTGCCTCTTTAGTGACTTACGTTCTTCTTCAGTCATTGTTGAGGTATTTTTCTATTTACTCTTTATTCTTTATTGTTTTTCCTTTATCCAGACAATGCACAATCTAGAAGAGACTCATTTTGAAACATTCAAACTCCACCAGTAATGGTGACTTAACAATGATGAACACTCATTAAGATTTTCGTCAAACTCCACCTGTAACGGTGATTTATAATGATAAACACTTGTTAAGATTTTTTGTCAAACACCATCAGTAACAGTGACTTAGCAATGATAAACACTTGTTAAGATTTTGCATCAAACTCCACCAGTAATGGTGACATAACAATGATAAAAACTTGTTAAGATTTTTAGTCAAACTCCACCAGTAACGATGACTTAACAATGATAAACACTTGTTAAGATTTTTCGTCAAACTCCACCAGTAACGGTTACTTAACAATTATAAACACTTGTTAAGATTTTCGTCATTAACAATGATAAACACTTGTTAAGATATTTCATCAAACTCCACCAGTAACGATGACTTAACAATGATAAACACTTGTTAATATTTTTTTTGTTAAACTCATTGTCTGCTTGATTTGTCCTCAGGCTGATAGGGAGTCCCCTCACATTGCAAATCAACCTCCAGTAATTCCTTCACCTGTCACCTCGCCAAATCGGGAACCAGCTGTATCTGAGGAAATGAGTCCTAACGACCAAGGTTCCACGACAGGTGCTCAGGCTGATAGTGAATATGGTTGTGAGATTCCTATGCCAGCTCTAGCCCCTTAAGAGTTTTGTCTCATGGTCATTCATCGATTTCCCCAACTACCTACTAGCCATCGATTGGTGATTGAGTAAATTGAAGCTCATCACCCCGAGACTTTTACTGTTGACTACCTGAGTTCAAATATTTGTGTGATGATCAATAGACTTCAAGGTATGGCGATCGGTATTCTCCTACTGCAAACATTACCATGCCCCTCCTCAACCAATTCTTGGGTTATCTAAAGGAGTTGGACCGAGATGGCTTCCAATTTAGCTGGTTAATTGGACACTTGAAGACCTTGAAGAGTCAGTAATTGGAAAGCCATAGGGAACTACTATAGAAGCACCGAGAGGATCAACGAGCTAAGGAAGTTAGGCTAGCCATGCTAGCACCTCTACTTAAAGCTTCCAATAAAGAGGTAGAGGATATCGAAGAAGCTCTGCGTCTGGCGAAGATAAAACGGGAGAAACTCCTTATTGAGTGTGCACAAGTTCAAACAAGGCTGGAGATTTCTATTAATGCCCAATAATTATGCCTAAAAGCTTCTTCGGTCCTGACTGGAGATTTTTTCTCTGCTCCAGACTTGTGGTTCCTCTTAGGACAATAAACTCTTTCAAACTTGTATATGTTTTCCTTTTTTTCTCTTATGTAATTCTAAAGCAATAGTTCCCAATTTTGTAATGCCTCAAAATTTATGAATGAAAGAAAAGGTTATATGTTCTTCAATGCCACTTCTTCGTGCTATAACTACTTGCATAAAATACAAACTCTTCAATCTTTCATCTCACTCAAGTTGCAACAAAAGACATCTTTTTAGAAAGAAAAAAGATTTATATATTCGTAACAAAACAACTAGATACAACGATGATCTAAAGTTAATTGCTTATACATGATAGACTTCCAACCGTTCATTATTAATATTAAATATTTTATCTTCTTCCATCTTAGAAATTAAGCAATAACCTGAATCATGAGCCTTCTTTATAATTAAATGTCCCTCCCAATTCACTACAAACTTAGGCAGAGGAAGACCCCTGATGTGCATTACTGTTGCCTTGAAAACGAGGTCACCCTCCACCAACTTCCTTGGTCTCACCAAGTCATCATATTCCCTGGAGAGTCGCTTCGGGTACATTTAAAAGTGTTGCATCTTATTATCTCTGTGCTCGTCCAACACTTTCAACTGCACATGTCTGTTCTGAGGGAGCATGCTACTTTATAAGGCATATCAGGTAGAGGGAGCTTTCAACTCCACCAGGAGAATCGCTTCAGCTCCATACACAAGGGAGAATGGGGTATATCTAGGCCCATAATACAAGTGGTATTTTATGATCGCATGATCCTGGGAAATCTTCCATCGTATTGGACAAAATGTTAACCAATGTTTTGTTAGTTTCTTTGGCTTGACGGTTTCGCTTTGGGTAGGCCACCGTCGAAGTGTGATGAATAATGGAGTACTTATCTGTGAGCATTGTTACCTTTGAATTGACCAAGGGGGTTTTGTTATCAGAGAGAATAAACTTTGGAATCCCAAAATGACAAATGATGTATTCTTTGATGAAGTTTCTCACCACCCTTGTTGTTTCCCTTCTTAGTGGTATCACTTCGGCCCACTTTGTTAAGCACTCCATTGCCACTAGTGTCTAAATCTTCCCCCATGAAGAAGGATGTTGTGACGACCCGGATATGATTATGATAAACCATAAGTAAATCATGCTTATCATATTGGATGGGGATAATGTGTTATTAGAATATATAATGTTAAGTTATTATGTTTAGTCTAATCCTGCCTTCATAACTTATGAAATATTGAATTAGTCACAAACACAAATTTGTGAAGTCTTCGGTAGGAATGTTCAAGTTCGGGACTAGTTTTGGCCACTATAAAATGATAATTGACTTGGTTAGAAAACTAGATAATTGTATATTTATGAGTTAAGTTTGTAACACAACAAACAGTGTATAAAACAAAGGTCTGAGGAAGGAGTTATGCTGACATTACGAATAGGGGGTAAAGTAGTCATTTAACTTTAAAAGATATTTTGTCTTATATGGCGACACATGTCATATTTTGATTGGACCAATGGGAGGTAACTTATGTAGACTTTAAAACCTTGAAATGAACTCCTCCTTCAGCCAAAATCAGGCATGAGAGATTTTGGCTTGAAGAGAGAGAATCGAGATGCTCGGGAAGTAGAAAGTGAGGAGAAAAATCCGTAGGAAATTATGAAAAAGTCCCTAAGGTATTTCTATGCATAAATCTTGTTATTATTTTGGTATTATTGATTGAAATTATAGAAATAATTATTTTTTTATTGAAATTTCATGACTTGGTGTATATGTACGGATAGATGCAAGTTTAAGCAAAGTTGAATGTGTAAATCATGTATATTGCTTCGATTGGAAACCTTGTGTATTCAAACTCCTATAAAGTTTTGTATATTTATTGGAATTTAATAACTCTAGTTGGATATGAAAATAGACTCATATATGTATAACATATTCGAGTATTATGTGAAAATACCAAGAAATGAATCTTTGGTGATAGTTTGAAGTTCATGTATCAAATCTGCCCCAAAGGTGTAAGTATGCACACCAGGTGTTCGATGTTTTGCTTGACATAGAAAATGAACCCTTAAAAATTATGAAACTTTAATTTTGTATTGTTAAATATGTTTATTTATGTTGGGTGAAATATCAAAGTAAATTATGATGCATAAAAATTATAAAATTTCTTCGAAGTTGACTGAACGATAAAAGAGTCTATAGGGCAGATTTGATTTGTAATAAAGAAATTGACACATCTTGCTCTAGGAAACTTGAAATGACGTGTTGTCTTTTATATTAGGAACCTAATATGATAAGAATTGTATTAACAAGAAGAAATTAAAGTATGTTTGGGCTATGTATTGGATATGTTAAATATTTTAACATGAAATTGGATGAGACTTCATTTATGATAAATGATTAGAATGGGTTGATATGATGCTTATGAATTCGGTTAAGGTTACGTCATTCTTTGGATTGTTAATATCCTTATGATGATACTAATATTTTAAGACTTTATATGTGAAAGGGAATAAGAACCGATTGAACAAGTTCCAGACAAAGGCAAGGGAAAAACACATGAAGTGGCCAAGGTGAGTGTACTCACTGTAAAAAGATGTATTATACATGGCTATGGATATGATCTGAATATCACTCATGGGTAAGTTGTATTACACATGGTTATGGATATGATTTTGAATATCATTTACGGGTAAGATGTATTACGCATAGTTATGGATAAGATATGAATATCACTCACTGGTAAGAGGTATTATACATAGTTATGGATATGATCAGAATATTATTGATTATGAATTTGTTCATTTAGGTTTACCGAAATGGGAGGGTACTCCCCGACCCGAAATGGGGGAGATTTGTCTATTAAAGACAAGGGGTTACTCCTCGATCAGGAATGGGGGAGAATCGTCTATTATAGACAGGATATGTGAATCATGATTCGGATAAGTTGGTCATTCTTTATGAATGAGCCAAATAAGTATATAATTGGTCATTCTTTATGAATGAGCCGGATAAGTATATAATTTGTAATTCTTTATGAATGAATCGGATAAGTAATACATATAAGTAATACATAATTACGAATGGGTCGGATAAGTATACATAAATTACCACATGAATATGATTTACTGCATTGAATTATATGCAATACTTTAGTAGTGATGCATTCACTGGGCTATTTTGCTCACGGTTACTATGGTTATGTGTTTCAGGTAATGTGATGTCACTGCCAAATCAAGGAGGTCGGGTTGGGTTATCAAAGGATGCATAAAACCATAATTTTGGTCAAATGAAAAAGGGATAATTTAATCCTACTTATCCTTTAAGCAAGTTTGAATAAGTATAATTACTTTAAAATTGTGAAAGGTTATAGTTTAATTGCTTCATGTTAATAATTGAAAAAGGATACTCGTGTTTAGGGTTTGATTAAGGTAACTATGATTTGACTCACTTTGACTTTCATACTTAATTATAAATAACTGGATTGGGGTGTGTCAACTTTGGTATCAGAGCGTAGGTTTTAGAGGTTCTGGGGTGAGGAACGCCTAGATTTGGCAGTGGAAGTAGAAATTGTTTTGAGTCATAAGTAAATTGGCTTTTTTTAACTAACATTTGTTAGTTATACGTACATATTGTTGTACGATATGTGAAATGAAAGGATCTTGCAGGAAAGGAAATGAGATGTTAAGGTTATTTCGAGGATGGCAGCGAATACAGGTATTTTTGTATGAATCATTGCATTATTTTATTTGTGGTACGGATAAACATGTCATTGAAGGAAAAATTTTAAAGACAAAATGTGGTATATGAAAATTGTAAAGTATTGGAAGTAATCCCTTCTTATACTGGAATATGTAAACTTGAGTAGTGTCACTTATTAAGCCATGGTTTGGTGTGTGCCCATTTATGTGGGAGTGTGAGGTACGGGAACCCATATTCCGTTAAAAGATGAGATGATAAATTGTTAGAGTGTGAATCAAATGAAGATTCACATGGTAAAGGTGAAGTGAAAAGATTAATAGTTATGTATGTTTAAATTTAATATGTTAAATGGTCTGAAATTCAATTACTAGTCAATATATCACAATTGATCCGAATATGGGTTCATACTGAATTATGATAAGTAGAAGAAAAGAGTAATAAGAGTTGAGATGTATTTTTTTATAGTATGCATATATGTAGTGAATATTACTCTTGGGATGTTTTGAAATGCTTATATGAATAGCAAAGTTGAGACGAACTGTTAAAGAGTTGGAAGTTTAAAAATATTTAAGAGCCCTTTTAAGAGTATGTGTTGTGTATGGGTATAAGAAAGATGTTAATCGGGTTTGAATATCGACAACTGGTTTGGGTGGATATTGAGTTATGTTTGTCATTTTACGTACGTGTTATCACTAAAAGTATGACATATAATGAATATGATTGACATTATACGGAGTCACCAAGAAGTATGTCTAAGGATAATGTGCTATGTGAGATACCGTAAGGGGATATGTTAACGTATTTGTTTAGGTTATTTGAAAGAAATACGACATATAATAGCTAGAGAAGTATTATGGGGTTAGTAAGTATGGCTAAAACTTTAAGTGGTGATGGTACGTTTAACTTCCATGTTACTAAACGTGTAGGATGATTGTATTAATGATATTGCATAAGAATATCATGTTAATAAACATTAGGATAAGATTATGATGGTAAATTTATTATGTTGGATAAATGAGTTATTAAGGTCATTGTATGTTTTGTTAAAGAATAATCAAATGATACTGAAAAAGGGAATATAATGAGAAGTTAGATTGAGTTCATAGTGCATGACTGCATAATATACATGAAGGTGAATATGAAATCTTGGTTAAGAATAAACATGGAGTGAATGATTGTTCAGTTTTGATATATGAATAGTAGTGAGGATATATTTAAATTAAGAAATTGTAAGGGTGATATTTAACATACTTTTAAACTTCAGAAATGATACAAAAAGTAGTTAAGGTCAAACACATGTATTTGGTGTTGAATTAAGGATGAGAAGATGGCATATAATAAGCTAGTCTTGTAATATTATAATTATGAATTGAAATATTGAATGGAAGTTGGAAAAAGGAAACATAAGAAGTTAGTCTTGTAATAGAATATTTCTTATTTGAAATATTACATAATAATAAGAATGGACCATAGGAATGAAGGTATGAAGTAATATATGAGTTGGGAATTGACTTTCATTTATAAGAAATCATTAGATGATTATTCTTACGTATAAGTGATAAATAAAATGAAGATGATATGAGAGAAGATTTTTCGGGAGTGAGGAAATAGTATTCCCAATTGGTTGGTAAGTGAAAATTCTCCTAAATTTCGAGGATGAAATTTTCTAAGGGGGGAAGGTTGTGACGACCCGGATATGATTATGATAAACCATATTTAAATCATTTTTATCGTATGGGATGAGGATAATGTGTTATTAGAATATATAATGTTAAGTTATTATATTTAGTCTAATCATGCCTTCATAACTGATGAAATATTGAATTAGTCACAAACACAAATTTGTGAAGTTTTCGGTAGGAATGTTCAAGTTCGGGACTAGTTTTGGCCACTATAATATGATAATTGACTTGGGGAGAAAACTACATAATTGTATATATATGACTTAATTCTGTAACACAACAAACGGTGAATAAAACAAAGGTCAGAGGAAGGTGTTATGCTGAAATTACGAATAGGGGGTAAAGTAGTCATTTAGCTTTAAAAGATATTTTGTCTTATATGGCGACATATGTCATATTTTGATTGGACCAAGGGAAGGTGACTTATGATGACTTTAAAACCTTGAAATGAACTCCTCCTTCATCCAAAATCAGGCATGAGAGATTTTGGCATGAAGAGAGAGAATCGGGATGCTCGGGAAGTAGAAAGTGAGGAGAAAAATTGAGAAAAATCTGTAGGAAATTATGAAAAAGTCCCTAAGGTAATTCTATGCATAAATCTTGTTATTATTTTGGTATTATTTATTAAAATGATATAAATAATTGATTTTTTATTGAAATTTCATGACTTGGTGTATATGTACGGATAGATGCAAGTTTAAGCAAAGTTGAACGTGTATATCATGTATATTGCTTCGATTGGAAACCTTGTGTATTCAAACTCCTATAACATTTTTTTATATTTATTGGAATAGAATAATTCCAGTTGGATATTAAAATAGACTCATATATGTATGAAATATCCGAATATTATGTGAAAATACCAAGAAATGAATCTTTGGTGATAGTTTGAAGTTCATGTATCAAATCTGCCCCAAAGGTGTAAGTATGCACACCAGGTGTTAGATGTTTTTCTTGACATATAAAATGAAACTTAAAAATTATGAAACTTTAATTTTGTATTGTTCAATATATTTATGGATGTTGGGTGAAATATCAAAGGAAGTTATGATGCAGAAAAATTATAAAAATTCTTCGAAGTTGACTGAACGATAAAAGAGTCTATAGGGTAGATTTGATTTGTAATAAAGAAATGGACACATCTTGATCTAGGAAACTTGAAATGACGCGTTGTCTTTTATATTAGGAACCTAATATGATAAGAATTGTATTAACAAGAAGAAATTAAATTATGTTTGGGCTATGGATTGGATATGTTAAATATTTTAACATGAAATTGGATGAGACTTCATTTATGATAAATGATTAGAGTGGGTTGATAAGATGCTTATGAATTCGGTTAAGGTTAAGTCATTCTTTGGATTGTTAATATCCTTATGATTATACTAATATTTTAAGACATTATATATGAAAGGGAAGAAGAACCGGTTGAACAAGTGCCAGACAAAGGCAAGGGAAAAACACATGAAGTGGCCAAGGTGAGTGTACTCACTGTAAAAAGATGTATTATACATGGCTATGGATATGATATGAATATCACTCACGGGTAAGTTGTATTACACATGGTTATGGATACGATTTGAATATCACTCACGGGTAAGATGTATTACGCATAGTTATGGATAAGATCTAAATATCACTCACTGGTAAGAGGTATTATACATAGTTATGGATATGATCAGAATATTATTGATTATGAATTTATTCATTTCGGTTTACCGAAATGGGAGGTTACTCCCCGACCTGAAATGGGGGAGATTTGTCTATTAAAGACAAGGGGTTACTCCTCGACCAGTAATGGGGGAGAATTGTCTATTGCAGACAGGATATGTGAATCATGATTCGGATAAGTTGGTCATTCTGTATGAATGAGCCAGATAAGTATATAATTGGTCATTCTTAATGAATGAGCCGGATAAGTATATAATTTGTAATTCTTTATGAATGAATCGGATAAGTAATACATAATTATGAATGGGTCGGATAAGTATACATAAATTACCACATGAATATGATTTACAGCATTGAATTATATGCAATAGTTTAGTAGTGATGCATTCACTGGGCTATTTTGCTCACGATTACTATGGTTATGTGTTTCAGGTAACGTGATGTCTCTGCCAAATCTAGGAGGTCGGGTTGGGTTATCAAAGGATGAATAAAACTATAATTTTGGTCAAATGAAAAGGGGTAATTTAATCCTACTTATCCTTTAAGCAAGTTTGAATACGCATAATTACTTTTAAATTGTGAAAGGTTCTAGTTTAATTGCTTCATGTTAATAATTGAAAAAGGATACTCGTGTTTATGGTTTAATTAAGGTAATTATAATTTGACTAACTTTGACTTTGAAACTTAATTATAAGTAACTGGGTTAGGGTGTGTCAGATGTATTGCCCCTACTAGGTCAAATGCCCATGTTTGAAAAGGATAAGGTGTTCCCAGATAGTGTAGATCCGCCGATCGAGCTTGGATCATATTTCCATGCAATTTGTAAGATTTACATTTTCGAACGAACTCAACAGAGTCTTTCTCCATCATAGGCTAATAATACCCTAACTTCATTAGCTGATCATACAACTTTGCCCCTCCTATATGAGATGGATCATGAGCCTATTTGACGACTTCAACTGCTTCCTCCTTTATGATATAACACAATGGCATGTTGAAGTACCCTCTCAGATAAAGCTTCCCTTCTTGAACGTATTACCTTGGGCCCTTCATTTGAGTCCCACCGCATCCATCTTCTCTATTTGGATGACTCCATCTTTAATGAAGTCAATATAGGGATGCCTCCAATCTGGTTGAGCCTCAACGAAATTGCACTCAGCTGCTTCGAAGAACAGTTGGAACTTGTCACACTTCCATTGTAGATATACTGCATCCTACTTCATTTTAGGCCAGAAGTATCCCTGCCTTTGAATTCTTCATTAAAGAGGGATCTCAGTTGTCTCGCAGTGCCCTTCATGTGTTTTCTTTAGTCTCTGCTCTACTTCTTCTGGACCGATGCATTTTGACACCCATCCTCCTGCATTTCTAAAGTAAAGGTTTCCCTGATTTATAAAGTATTGGGCTAACTCTCTCAGTTCCATCACTCCTTCCTCGGACTCTAGTTTTTTTCTAATCTCTCCCCTCCATTCAGAATTATCATCCATCACCAGAATTAACTCTACCACCGAGGGAGCCGTTCTTCGTTGAATCACGACTATAGTTGTATCGTCTCTCATGATCATCTTTTGAGCAATTGTGGCATAGGCGTCTGGATGGCGATTCATTATTTGGGGGATGCCTCTTAATCTTGGTTCGATGGAGCTGGTTGAGGAGCCTCTGGATGATTCTTCTGTAAGGTGCCAAACTGAGGTGTTTCAACGCATATCCTCCATTTACTTCCTGAGTCACTAAGTTTGAATCACCCTTGATGCAGAGTGAACGAATTCTCCTTCGAATGGCCTCTAAAAGCCCCAGTACCAACGCCTCATACTCTGTTTCATTATTGTAACAAGGGAAGTCTAACTTATTGGAATGCAAATTTCTTTTATAGCTCTTGAAATAATAACTCCTGCTCCTCCTTTCTTTTCTGCTAAATATCCATCGAACTGCATCGTCCATTACTCTTCTCTTGCGTCGATGTGATTAGCCTGCAAATCATCTCCTAGAATTCTCTCTCGTGGTATCTCAAATATCCCAGATGGAAAGATTGCCAAGAGGTCTATGTATGCTTGGCTTTTGATTGCACAAGGGACCACGCATTTCAAATCATACTCTGAGATAATGAGGAACCACCTAGCTGCCTTACCAATCAATATAGTTCTTGCTAATAAAAACTTAATAGGATCACATCTCATTACAATATGAATTGCAACTTATAATGTCTAAGCTTTTGTGCTACAAAGACTAAGGATAAATAATGTCTTTCCAATCTACTGTACCTGGCCTCTAGCCCATGTATTATTCTACTAAGGTAATAGACTAGCCAATCATGCCCGTCAATCTCCTGTGCTAATAGAGCTCCAAAGGATCTCGTGGTGGATGTAAGGTATAACTGCAGCGGTATTCCTGCCCTTGGAGGAATCATGGTCTGTGTTGAGATGAGCAGCTTCTTCAACCTGGTGAGAGACTCCTGGTGAACTTCCTCCCACTTGAACTTTGTGTTCTTTCGCAAAAGCTACATCAACGGGTATGTTATTTCGACCAATCCAGGCATGAGTCTCCTAAGGTATGAGACATTGCTAAGGAAACTCTTGATCTCCTTCGCCGTTCTTGTGACCTCGTGTACCACGAGGAACACGAGGTCACAGAGGTGGCTTACCAAGTGTTTGACAGTCCCAAATACCAAGGTGGTTTACTCAAGTGTATATTTGACACGGCCTAGCTAGCTAGTGACATCCCATAAAGTAGGTGTGACATTAAGTAGAGGGATGTTTGGTTCATAACTCAACGCCCGATGGAACTCGAGGCTGCTCCGCCCAAG
The DNA here is from genome assembly GCA_949130495.1 of Sambucus nigra. Lineage (NCBI taxonomy): Eukaryota > Viridiplantae > Streptophyta > Magnoliopsida > Dipsacales > Adoxaceae > Sambucus > Sambucus nigra. The sequence goes on along the minus strand of OX422213.1, from coordinate 15,157,201 downwards.
GTTCCACGGTCAAGTTCCTTTGGTGTTTTACCAGGTGTATCTAAGATGGTCAGGACAAGCCCTAATAGAAAGAACTTTTACATGTATCTTTTTCTTTGTTGTTGTTTAAAAAGTCCTTCTAATCAAAACCTCAATTACCTACAAAATATAACAACTCAAGTGTAGCTGTAAATAAGGGTATCAATCCACTTTCAATGTTGTAAAGCAAAGGGAACAAAATTGTAATTCACTTTTTATTTTCTTTTTGTGCTTTTGCTTTTTCTAATTTTTTTAGCTTTTTTCAATATTAAAACAATAGGGTGAGGTGAGGTTTTAAACTAAACTAAACTAAGATGAAAATAACTAACTAGAAAGTGACTAAAATGAAAACAAAGTCTAACACTAAAATAAAAGATAAAGTGAGGTAAATAATTGTGAGAACAATCAAGAAGTGGGTTTACACCACAAATTTTAGATATTCTAGCTAATGAATTTAATTAATTGAATTCTACCAAATTAATATCAAAATTACAAACCAACACTCGTTGCAAGTGTAATTATAATAGTAATCTTTTAGAATGTTAAGTTTACACCCCACAACTCTAGAAAAATAGATCCACACTCCTTTGAATTAATCACCCGCTAGGATCGATCAATTAAAATTTATGTCAATCTTAGAAAATAAATTTAGTGTTGAAATTCAAGTTATAATACCCCACTTAAGAAACCCCTATCTCTAGTTCGAATCTAAAATGGGTATTATAACTAGAAATTCGATTTTCTCTCGAAAATCATTTACCCTCTCTCAAGGCGTAAATTTAAGGGTGAGGGATCAAAATTAACATTCAAAGGGACTTTTCAAGTAATTAAACTAATAAAAATAAATAACATCAAAAAAGGGTTCCCCCCTCCCCCCCCCCCCCCCCCCCCCCCCAATCCCTTGAAAGGGGATTTATCCTAACATGATATGAAATTTGACAAATTAATAATCAAGGCTACTAAAATAAAATAGAAGGGAATAGAACAAGAAAACCAAATCTCTTTGAGAAAGTTGAACTTTAATCTTCTAAATTGAAGCATACAATCCCTCCAATTGAGCATCCAAATGATTTGAAATTAAATATTCACTCAATTAACTCTCTTACAATATTTAATCTCACAAATATCTAACAAAAATAAAAAGAATAAAATTAAACTATTTACAAATGGTATTTTTCTCTATAATTCTCTCTATAGAATTTCCTCTCTAAAAGATCTCTCTCATATGGGGTCTTCATCTTCATTTATAGTAGGCACATGGATCATGGGGGTATTTTTGGTAATTGGCTTGAGTGTGCATGGATATGGTGAGGTGTGGAAATATAATCTGATTTTGTATTAGGGTTATTTGGATAGTTGGGTTAAAATGGTAGTTGGGGGGGGGGGGGGGGGGGGGTAAAATAGGTAAATGGGAATAAAGTGTTTTATTAGGCACATGGGGATTGGGTTTATTTGTTGGCATTTGGTTAGACAGATCGTGACTTGAATGGGGCATGGTTTTTTTTGGATGAAAATGGGTTTTGAATGGGAAATGGATTTGGGTTCTTAGGTATGGGGTTCTGCTGTTGGAAATCGGGTATGGGGCATTGCTGGGTCACCGCCGGGGCAGTTGAAGGCGGCATCGCCATCGGAGTGGCAGGGAGCACCGTGGGGTGCCTGCGATTGGAAGGGGCTGGGGTGAGATGACCGTCGGGTTTTAGCGCCGCCGGAGATGGAGGTCGATTCTTGGTTGGGTCGCGATCGTCTGGGGAGTGGTCCAGCCGGAGAAGTGGAGTTTAGGTCGCGGTTCAGTAGATTGTAGCTGGGCCGGACCGGGTAGGTGGTATAGCGAGGAGATAGCCGCCGGGGGTGGAGGACAAGGGGTCGACGGGTTAGAGAGTGGGTGAGTGATGGGTTTTTGGCTATGGTGTGTTAATGGTGGATAGAGAGGAGAGAGAATGTGGGTTGTTTTAGTGCGGAAGAAGAGAAGAGGGGGGTTAGAGTGTGGTGAGGGTGAGTGTTAAGTAGTATGAGGGTGAGGGTTGGTGTTGTGTGTAGTGTGGTGTATAGAAGTAGGGTGTCTATGTGTGTTAATTTGAACCCTATTAAAATAATAAAAATAACTAAAATCCTAAAAAATAAAAATTAGTAAAAACTAAAATTAAAATTTTTAATCTATAAAGTAAAACTAAAATAAAAGAAATAAAACTAAAAACCTAATAAAAATTAAAAACAAAAGATCTAAAAAGTAATATATAATAAAAACTAAAAATAATCTCTTAAAATGAAAATATAAAATCTAATAAAACTAATAAATAAATATAATCCTAAAAATTCCAATCCTAATAAAACAAGATAAAATAAAATAAAAACTAAGACTAAAAACTTAATAAAATTAAAATAAAATAAAATATATTTATATTAATAAAAATAAAATATAAAAATAGAAAATAAAACCTAAAAATGCTAAATAAATCTAAAATAATCCTAAAATTAAAATGACTCAAACTAAAAATCTAAAAAAATAATAAAAGGGCACAAACTAACACACACGGGTTTTGGGGTAGGTTTAGGCTAGGCTAGGCTAGGATAGGGTAGGGTTACGGGATAAGGGAATTAACTCCATTTTAACTGCAAATTGCTTGAAAATATAGCCTTTGACACCGCAACAGCAATTAAGCCTGCATATTGAACAATTAAGCGCATAAGACCCATATTGCTGAGAATTAGCAACTAAAGTTCGTCTATTTGGGGTATAAATTGTACAGTTTGTGGTGCTTATCACACCTCCCCCAAACAGAGCGTTGCTAGTCCTCGAGCAATAAGATAAAGAGAAAGAGATAGATAAATAACCAAAAGTGTACCACTTTTGCGGGCACTTGCGATTGCACTTAGCATGTGCAACGAGCTTTTAAACCTATAGGTTGCCCTATAGGACGAGTTGTGTCTCGTGAGGGTTTGCAGGGAATACACCCACAAAATTCTTATTTGCAAAGATTTATTGAAAGGCAGTCAATCTCTTATTAGACGTAGAATAATCGCACAATCCATCATGAGATAAATGATTTGAGAAATACAAGCTAGAATGTGTAAAAAGATTAAGCTAAGTAAATACTCAAGGTACATCCTTCCTAGAACTCAACGTGTGCAGTGTGAATCAGTCAAAATGGGTCGAGTATCACAAGAGTGATTCCTAGATTGCCTTGTCGGAATCAACGCTTCAACTTCAAATCTCACAGGATATAACTCTCTCAAACGAACTCTCAAGATATGGGTTAGTGTATCACTCTTGTGTGTGAGGAGGTGAGTAAATGTAAGCAAGTTCAAACATCTCACACACACATAAGAAAGAACGAACAATTAGAAAGAAAGGTGATCTCATGAAAGAATGTTAATCACTATAGTGAGAACGTCGAGTTATTCACCAAGTCGACTTTCATTTGCCCGAACACCTATGGGAAAATATGGATGATAATGGGTGAGGGGGAAATGAAATGGGAAGGATATGATGATGTGAGGGATAATATGGATGGTGATAGTGAAATAGGATGGGGTGATGATATGATGGATGGTGGATATGTGAGAAGAGTATTCTATACTTGAAGAACAAAAATGTCTTTATTTCAAAACTAACTACAACTCTCTTTCTTTTCTTTTCTCTCCCTTTTCTTTTCGATTTTTCTTTTCTTTTTTCTCTATTTTTTTTTCTATTTTTGTTATTTTTTATGTTTTTCTCTTTTTTTTCTTTTTTCTTTTTCTCTCACTTTTCAAACCAACACTGAAGACATTTAACATTTTGAACAACACTCTTTTTCTCAAAATTGAAGGATGATACATGAATGTGGTGGGATATGTATATGGATGGGGAGAAGTATGTGGGAATGTGGAAGAGCACGGGAATATAATGGGTGAAGTGAATGGAAATGTGATATAGGGGAAAAGTGGTAGGTGTATGGAAGAAAATATAGTATTCGGGACAAATTTCAAGACACGTATTTCTTACAACTCGAAAGTGATGTCGTTCTCAGTGATCAAGCTAAAATTTAATGAAGGATAATGAGATCATACAACAATTAACGTGCGGACCCAAAAGAAGTTGAATTAACTTGTGACTCGAAGATTGCGTAAAACTCTCTGAAAGGGTGAAAGGCACAAATCTCACGGGCTAAAGCCTCTACTAGTGATCCTTAAGGTTCTCTTTAGAATTGTAGTACTCCTCAACTCTAAACCGTATTGACGTGATAAGTGCGCAAATTTTATTGAGTCTAGAAATTCATGGTGCAAAATGCCTAGTTACGTATTACATAAGCTATTTATAAAAATATTCTCTAGCTTGATTCCTAGACTTAAAAGATGGATGATTGAAAATTCACATCAATAAGTGAGATGAAAGAAACTGCACGAAATTTTAAAAAATCAGGTTTAAAAATCAAATTTTTCAAAAGAGGTACGATTTTGATAAAATTCCCCACCCCAAACAAAAAGGAACATCGTTCTCGATGTTAGATGAAATGATTTTTAAAATTGAGAGCATAAGGTGGAAAGAGAGTACCAGAAACAACCGCTAATGAAGTGAACAGATGAAGCCAAGAAGAAACCTGAATGAATGATAAGAGAAAAAATGTGTACAAGTCTATAACATGGTAAATCATTGGGTGATGTGAAACACCACCCCCAAACAGGATGAGACTAGTACAAGAAATGCGGGCTACCTCCCGGTAGAGCTAAGTTTAATGTCGTTAGCCAGACCGAACCATTCTCACCCTAAAGATAAGATCTATGAAAGCGCGGGGCTACAAAAAAACTGGTGATGAGAATCACCGCCAAATAAGACTGTAGTGCCAATCTTGTTGGATAGAGGCTAAAACAGGTCAATGCACTTGTATGGCAAAGTGCATCACACGATGCAAAGCATCGGTGGACCATGGGTGGGTGGGTATTAGGGTAAGGGTGAGAAAGGCATGGGTGATGAAGTATCGGTCACGGGCCTTATTGAGCCGAAAGGTGAGGGAAACTAGGGCCCTATAAGCATGGTGCTCTAGTTGATGAGGGAGGCAAAATGGTTTGGTAATAGGAATGGGGTGGGCCTCATAAAAAATACACGAGTGTTCTTTAAATGGGCTATGGTAATGGTCGCGCCATGACACGCCAGGGAGTTGGTGAGGGGAAAAATCAGCACCACGAGAGAGTGGCGGGCATAAGGTAACAGCTCAGTGTCACGGTGGAGAGTAGCACCAAAAATACTCTCATAGGTGGGGGATGGTTCTAGGTGAGGATCTAAAACTATATATGGACACGTGAAATGTGTAAAATCAAGATCCAAACCAGGTGGTAGGGTGGAAGGAAAAATGGGTGGGTAGGGTGGGATAAATGGTGGATCGGGTGGGATAAATGGTGGAGGAAGATGATCCAACTCAAGCGTGGGAGACACACACTCATTGGGAGGAGTAAAGGAATACTCACAAGGGAGTGTGGTTTCTAAAGATGGAGTGGTCAACTTCTCCATAAGAGTAGCATCGGGGAATGTGGTGGTTGGGTCAAACGAGGCACCAAGATCAGAGATAGAGGAATCACTAAAAATATCGGGCTCAATGGGAGCCACGCATGGTGGGACATCATCCATATCCGGATAGTTAGGAACTATCACGGATTCTATCACGAGAAAATGGTGAACACTCGTAGTCGGAGCTAACCTAAAATGAAGTGGTTCCTCGGGAACACACACGATGGGCTCAATGGGTATAAACTCGGGCATGTTTTTGGATTCTATGGGAATGTGAATGGGAACCGCGAGGTGGGGTTCATATGGACATGGTGGGATTTTATCAGGATCACTATATAAAGGTAAGTCAACACAATTGTCGACTTGGGACCCGGACCATGGAATGGTCTTAACTTCAAGATTCTCGGGGTGGTAGGGTTGGTCACACTCAAAATTCGTGTCACAAGAGGACACAACATCATCACACTCGGGTGCAACTATGGGTGGATCCATGGGAATATCCAACTCTTTCGCACACTCCAATTCATTTAACCTTTGTTCAAGCCTTTGGAGAGCTTGAGTTTGAATTTGAGTGGCTTGCTCTTGCTCAAGTATGAACTTTTGCAAGAGGCTTTCGAGTGCGAAGGTGGATGATGATGGTGGTGGTGGAGTGACGGGTGATGGTGGTGGGTGAGGTTGACACAACGTGATATTATCATGAGTATATGGAGAATACTCGAATGAAGTGGGTGGAGAGGGGCCAAGTGCATCATACATGAAATGATCGCTTTCGTGATGGACAAAGGGTTGATACTCATAGGGTGCGTAGTAAGGAGACACGTCGACACTTGACACCGAGGGTGATGGAATAAGAGGTGTGTGCAAGGACGGGTCAAGAGTATCAAGGGTACTCGTGAGAGAGCTAAAACCATGAAAAATCTCATAAAGAGACGGCTCGAGATCACTCTCACACGTGTCATGTGACAATGGAAAATGTTCAAAGTAGTCCCGTAAAGGACGTTCTTTGTCCATGTGGAGAGAAGTATTTTTTGGAGTTTTTAATTTTTTGTTCAAAAGGAAAGAAGGAAAATATTTTTGTGATTTTTGTAGAAAAATAATAGAAGAAAATATTTTTGGATTTTTTTTGAAAGAAAAAGGAAGAAAAAATATTTTTGGATTTTTCTAAAATGAAAGAAAGAAGATATTTTTGGATTTTTGTAAAAGGAAAGAAAGAAAATATTTTTGGATTTTTTTTTTATTTTTATAAAAATGAAAGAAAATATTTTTTGATTTTTTGGAAGAAAAGGTGGGGGAAAATATGGACTCTCTGAATGGACGAACTCACTAAAACTCGACTATCGAAAAATAAATTGGACACACACAAGTCAAGAAGAAATCCTAACTAGCACATAGCCAATTTTTATCTTGAAATTTAGTGAAAGGGTAGTCAAATTTTAATTAAGTCCGTGGGCGATAAAAAATCACGAAAATATTTTAGTGACCGCCTTTGCAAAATATTCTCCTAGTGGGTTATCTAGTTGATTGATTTTAAATTTAATGATGGCTAGGGTAGCACACAATTGGTAAGCGAATGAGCCGGGTATTGAAATCCCTTCTCGTGAGTGACCGGGTGTAGGTCTTAGCAATTTAATTCATCACACCATTCAAAAATAAATGCAAGAATAAAATCACACACGATTACACAAGAGCACACAAAAGAATGGACTCGCTAACAGGAGAGGCGCGAGGGTTTAAGAATGTACCTCCCACGATTTTTAGGCCGTGGGGTGCCGAAAAATTTGAGTCCACCGGGGGGAGATCACGCCTATCTCAGTCGTCCCCGGGAGTCCTACCGACCCAAGGTAGAGAGGCTTCTAAATCCTCACCAATGGACGCCCTCTCTCTACCTTGTCCGGTTTCCCTATCATGCTTGTCTTCGATTATTACAAATTTTAAATGAAAATGAAATGGTGGCTCTAAGCACCGCAATACAAGCCAAGATAATAAAGTCCTAATACAATCCTTCTAATAAAATGCAAAAATGGTACTAAAAATAACATAGTGCGAAAAATAAATGAACTACAAAATTGAATCCGCTCCGAGCTTCACAATCCCAAGAATGGCAACGACGCCGTTTGATAGAAAGAATTTTTACGTGTATCTTTTTCTTTGTCGTTGTTTGAAAAGTCCTTCTAATCAAAACCTCAATTACCTACAAAATATAACAACTCAAGTGTAGCGGTAAATAAGGGTATCAATCCATTTTCAAGGTTGTAAAGCAAAGGGAATAAAATTGTAATTCACTTTTTATTTTCTTTTTGTGCTTTTGCTTTTTCTATTTTTTTTAGCTTTTTCAATATTAAAACAATAGGGTGAGGTGAGGTTTTAAACTAAACTAAACTAAGATGAAAATAACTAACTAGAAAGTGACTAAAATGAAAACAAAGTCTAACACTAAAATAAAAGATAAAGTGAGGTAAATAATTGTGAGAACAATCAAGGAGTGGGTTTACACCACAAATTTTAGCTATTCTAGCTAATGAATTTAATTAATTTAATTCTACCAAATTAATATCAAAATTACAAACCAACTCTCGTTGCAAGTGTAATTATAATAGTAATCTTTTAGAATCTTAAGTTTAACACCCCACAACTCTAGAAAAATAGATCCACACTCCTTTTAATTAATCACCCCCAGGATCAATCAATTAAAATTTATGTCAATCTTAGAAAATAAATTTAGAATTGAAATTCAAGTTATAATACCCCACATAAGAAACCCCTATCTCTAGTTCGAATCTAAAATGGGTATTATAACTAGAATTTCGATTTTCTCTTGAAAATCATTTACCTTATCTCAAGGCGTAAATTTAAGGATGAGGGATCAAAATTAACATTCAAGGGACTTTTCAAGTAATTAAACTAATAAAAATAAAATAACATCAAATAAGGGTTTCCCCCCACCCCTTGAGAGGGGATTTAGCCTAACATGATATGAAATTTGACAAATTAATAATCAAGGCTACTAAAATAAAATAGACGGGAATAGAACAAGCAAACCAAATCTCTTTGAGAAAGTTGAACTCTACTCTTCCAAATTGAAGCATACAATCCCTCCAATTGAGCATCCAAATGATTTGAAATTAAATATTCACTCAATTAACTCTCTTACAATATTTAATCTCACAAATATCTAACAAAAATAAAAAGAATAAAATAAAACTATTTTCAAATGGTATTTTTCTCTACAATTCTCTCTATAGAATTTCCTCTCTGAAAGCTCTCTCTCATATGGGGTATTCATCTTCATTTATAATAGGCACATGGAGCATGGGGGGATTTTTGATAATTGCCTTGAGTGTGCATGGATATGGTGAGGTGTGGAAATATAATTTGATTTGGCATAAGGGTTATTTGGGAAGTTGGGTTAAAATGGTAGTGGGGGGGTGGGGGGGGGGGGGGGGTAAAATAGGTAAATGGGAATAAAGGTTTTTATTAGGCACATGGGGATTGGGTTTATTTGTTGGCATTTGGTTTGGCAGATCGTGACTTGAATGGGACATGGTTTTTTTTTGGATGAAAATGGGTTTTGAATGGGAAATGGGTTTGGGTTCTTAGGTATGGGGTTCTGCTGTTGGAAACCGGGTATGGGACATTGCTGGGTTTCCGCCGGGGCAGTTGAAGGTGGCATCTTCGTCGGAGTGGCAGGGAGCGCCGTGGGGTGCCTGCGATTGGAAGGGGCTGAGGTGAGATGACCGTCGGGTTTTAGCGCCGCCGGAGATGGAGGTCGGTTCTTAGCTAGGTCGCGATCGGCTGGGGAGTGATCCGGCCGGAGAGGTGGAGTTTAGGTCGCGGTTCAGGTCGATTGTAGCTGGGCCGGACCGGGTAGGTGGTATAGCGAGGAGATAGCCGCCGGGGGTGGCGGACAGGTGGTCGACGGGTAGCGCCGGAGCAGGTGGAGGCGGCGGCTTAGAGAGTGGGTGAGTGATGGGTTTTTGGCTATGGTGTGTTAATGGTGGATAGAGAGGTGCGAGAATGTGGGTTGTTTTAGTGGGGAAGAAGAAGAAGAGGGGGGGGGGGGTTAGAGTGTGGTGAGGGTGTGTGTTAGTAGTATGAGGGTGAGAGTTGGTGTTGTGTGTAGTGTGGTGTATAGAAGTAGGGTGTGTGTGTGTGTGTGTGTTAATTTGAACCCTATTAAAATAATAATAATAACTAAAATCCTAAAAAATAAAATTAGTAAAAACTAAAATTAAAACTTTTAATCTATAAAGTAAAACTAAAAGAAAAGAAATAAAACTAAAAACCTAATAAAAATTAAAAACAAAAGATCTAAAAAGTAATATATAATAAAAACTAAAAATAAACTCTTAAAAAGAAAATGTAAAATCTAATAAAACTAATAAAAAAATATAATCCTAAAAATTACAATCCTAATAAAATAAAATAAAATAAAATAAAAACTAAAACTAAAAACATAATAAAATTAAAATAAAATAAAATTCTATTAATAAAAATAAAATATAAAAATAGAAAATAAAACCTAAAAATTCTAAATAAATCTAAAATAATCCTAAAATTAAAATTACTCTAACTAAAAATCTAAAAAAATAATAAAAGGGCACAAACTAACACACACGGGTTTCGGGGTAGGTTTAGGCTAGGCTAGGATAGGCTAGGGTTACGGGATAAGGGAATTAACTCCATTTTAACTGCAAATTGCTTGAAAATATAGCTTTTGACCCCGCAACTGCAATTAAGCCTGCATATTGAACAATTAAGCGCATAAGACCCATATTGTCGAGAATTAGCAACTAAAGTTCGTATATTTGGGGTATAAATTGTACAGTTTGTGGTGCTTATCAAGCCCCAACGGTGCCTCACTTCTCAGTCCTCCAAACCAAGTCCCTCTGAAGTTCCAACGGCGAGTTCGTTCGATAGAGCATGAAAGCTCTCCTAGTCCCTACCAAGCCTGGTATCTCGCTAGTACCGTTCGACCTTTCACTAAAAATCATTATAATCGTTACAACTCATAGTCAATATAAATAAAAGGATACAATGATACTAAGTAAAGCAACAGGACTAAATGATGAGCTTTCTCAGTTAGCTTCTTCGCCGAGAGATCCCTCTGGACTTCCACGCTGAACTACCTTGCTTGAGCTTCCTTGCTAAGTTGCATCGCTCTGAACTACATCGCTGCCTTACTGAGCTGCATCACTTGAGCTGCTTTAGTCCCTTGAGTTTGTTGTATTAGCTGGGGGGATTATCCCGAATCTCGAGATTATCTTCGAGCCCCCGTAATATATATATATATATATATATATATATATATATATATATATATATATATATATATTAGAGGTGAAAATAATTAGGATGTGATCCCTTGATCTTTTATATGCTGCTTAAAATCCTTCAAGAGGTACTCAATATCCCGATCAGATTACAATGTCTTGATACTTTTCCACTTCTACCTAATAAAGTTTGAATTTCTTAAAGGCTTGGAACTTATTGCGCCTTAGTTAAACTTACTTGGACCTTGTGAAGTCATATATGAAAGTCATAAAATACTCAAAGCCATGTCTTGCTAAGGTCATCACCAGTCTACATATTTTAAAATGATCTAATTCCAATAGTTATTGGTCTCAATAGCCTTTGGACGCAAAAGGCATCTTGGACATTTTACCTTACAAAAATGATTCACAAACTAGAAGTGCGTCCACTTACAATGAGCTTAATGTCCTACTTTCTACCAACCTATGATCATTTTTAAATTAATATGACCTAAATATTAGTTCAAAATATACATCTAGTTCACTAAGGAGTGTTCTTTGCCTTTAAATTTAATTCAGTCTAATTATGCAAAATATTATTTTATTGCATGGGAGAGAGATTCAAAATATTAAGATTATGTACCAATGCACCATAACAAATAAAAGATTTGTTACTCTTAATAACCACAATTTCATTAAAATAAACTGAATATCAATCAAAGGCTAAGATAAAAGATGAAATCAAATTCCTTCTAATTGAAGGTAGATAAATATAATATTTTAAAAGTAAAATCTTATTACTATTAAAAAATTAAATAATTATCTCCTGCATCAACTATCGTTATTCTTGTAACATCTCCCATAGTTCGATAAATATATCCATCACTATGATGTCTGGTTTCTTGGAACTCTATAAAGAATTGCATTTAAGATTATTGGCTCCCACATCTACACACCAGGTAATAGTAGTATAACTACAAAACATGATTCAACTACAATTGGATGGAATATACCCGTGTTATTATACTTCTTAAGGAAAATCAATCGATTCTTCTTCTAATGTCATGACCGCTTGGAGTGAAAACATAAACCCTTAGTATTTTTCATACCTCCTCGAAGCCCATGAGCTGCCTGAGGGACCATACCCTTTTTTGAGCCTGTTTTTGCTTCTTCTTTCCCATACACTTAGAAGTAGAGCCGTTCTTAGTAACAAATTACGTCTTGACTTCTTTGATGAGGCTATTTGCTACTTGTAGTTATTTGAGGTCCATAAAAGATTAAAAAAATTATTCATATTATAATCTAGGCAAAACTGATTAAAGGACTCATGCAATGACTTTAAAATAACATTGACTTAGGTTTCCCCATCGATATCTAATCTGTAAATTTTAAGCTCATGAATAATAAACATCATTCTTAAAACAGGTTCCTTGACTAGGGTCCCCTTAGCCATTATGTGTTCATACGCACTGTTATGGAAGCTTAGCATTTAGCACAATTTAGATCCCCAAACCTGTATTTGAGGTCCAACATCATGTCATCAGTGTTGGTTGTCTGTTGATGTTGAAGAACATTGGAGATTTACAACAAAATGTAACACCATGTCATCTCATCAACCTTGATCCTATTCTATTACTCCTAGGTTTCCATTTTTCTCTCCCCTCACTAAGTTGCTCAAGACAAGTATGATGGAGAACAAACTTTCATTCTTCAGTAATCAACATTATGTCTAATTTCCATTTTTAGTTAACTTGATTTCCATGAGAATGACAACAATTGGATTGAAAGATCTTCCCTTCTTAACACTAAGAATCAAATAATAAAATCAATTATTGTAGGGCACAAATAGGTTTGAATTCAAAATTAAAATGAAGGTTCCTTCTACCAATTTAAAAAGATTTCCCCAACATCCTAATTACCATTTAAATAGTATTCCTATTAGTAAAATCCAATTTTTAAAAATAATTAGTCAAGCTAATTCATTTTAACTTTACTATCTAAACAAGGAATATTCCAAATATAATTAAATAACTGAAACATTTATCCCATAAAATAATTACTCTTTAGTGAACCTACTATTATTTTATGTTTAGGTGTATACCACCAAATAATATTAGACTATCACATATCACATAGACTCCTCCTTTGGGGTCTGCTTACATAAATAATGAATCGAAAATTACCCCCAAAGAAACTGGTACCAAACACACAAAAAAAAAATTGTATTCCTCTTTAGAGGGCCTACATATGATTGAAAGTCTACAAATTTTTTATGAAGACCGTAGGATTTGCTGAAGGCAAATTTCCTCTCCTACTTAGTTATTTAAAAAAAGTGAGGGTTATCAAAAACATATGTGCCCAATTTTAATTATTGTAAAAATTCTAGGACATTTCACATAATTAAAAAAAATACTAAGATACAACTATTTTTACATATATATATATATCAAGAAATATATGGTAAATCATTAATTAAATATTTAAAAGTGACTTAGTATTATGGGCGACTATGGAAATATCGGGGTATTAGGTATCGAGGGTTTCCTTGTTTGGATTATCCCCTCAGTGTTGGGAACCACTGATCGTGAAGTAGTTTCTTATAATTTTGTGCCATGCTTAACTGCTAAATAAACAAATAATTCACATTTCGACTCCTATCGACAAAATGTTAGTTTATGGAGTTATTTAATTGGTTGGGTTTTTCCATATTTTGGGTTGGCATTTGGCATGATTAGAATGTTCATATTTGACTTAAAATAATAGGTTTTTAAGTCCATTCGATTAGTATATGGATTGGGTTTAGTTTTGGACCATTTGGAGGTTTTTTGGGTTCATTGGGTGGAGACCTATATGGGACCTAAGGCTAATTTCGTGGGTAACACTCTTAAAGGGCAGTAGACTAAAATCAAATTCACATTAGATGCACTTGAGAAATAACCTAAGGCTTAGAGACAAGTGGCACTCTAAAGAGGAGGAATTAAAGGTTCTTGGGTTTGATTCAACCTAAGACTCTAAGGCAAGTTTACTTAGTGCATAAATTTAGTTGTCTTTGTGTTGTAGTACTAATTATTCATGTGAATCTAAACTAATTGATGTTATAATCTTATTATTGAGATAAATTAAGTTAAGAGTTAATTTTTGGTGAATGTTAATGTTATGCACAAATTTTTGTAGAAAATCACAAAATCTGAATCAGATTTTGATTATAATGTTTAGGATTAAGTTAGGTAACTTTAATTAAACTAAATCCATTGAGTAATTTCATGAATTGATGTAAATATGAGAATTTATTGATAAAACTTTGAAACCATGGTTCTTAATTTTAAAATTCAAAATTAAACATATAAATCAAGATATTGGTGACTAAAACTTGTAGATATAGGTTAGTAATGCTATTAGACAACTTGTATCTAATGGAGTACGAGTTTGGTTATGATTGCAGGCTTCATACGTAGGTTTTGGGGTATAAAGCGATGGATTTGGAGTTTTGAAGGAGATGAATGTTTGAATGAGATTAACATCTTATGCGACGAGAATTGGTAGTTCATTTGAATGAGTTTAGAACTCATTAGAATGAGATAGCGATTCTCGTCAAACGACATTATTAGGTCGTTCAAATGACTTATGTAATCTCGTTTGAACAAGATAGGATCTTGTTTGAACGACTTCATCACTGTTTGGATGATTAATTAATTAAATTATGAATTTTGGAATAAGGCTTAATAATTTTGTGTGATTTGTATTTCTATTCTTTGATCTTACGTGTAAGGATACCATGTGTGCGTCTTGTGGGGAACGTACTAAGAGGTCATTTGATAGGTCACATGAAACATCGAATGTGTTAGTACCTTAGGGATGCGATGAGTTTTACTTTGGTCATTTTACACTGATCCTACAGGAAAAAAGTACCCATTACATCCCGTGGTTGTTAACGGGGGGATCCTCTTATATCGCCTGGGGTATGGGGCCATATGATTAGTGAAAAGGTGTAGTGATTATCCCATTATTTTTGTTTTAGTTTATAGGTGTGGACGACCTACAACTATACCTAGTTCGCATGAGTGATCCCCAAAGGCAATAGTGATAGGCCTTAACTTAGGTGCGCCTTATTCGTATCCATTTATTTGTACGTGTCGGGGATCGTAATTATATTGATATTAGACATAGTTACTGTCTTTTTATGTTGATTTTGTACTAAAGACGTTTATATACTGGCACTTATTATAGAACCATTTAATTATATTCAATGAAGAAGAATATTAAATTATCATGGGGTTCACTTGGGCTTGGGATTAGACACATGATATATTTGGGGATGTTTTTGTTGGGTTAACTAAAAACAAAAAAAAAATATGGGAGGAAGATGCTTAGTTATTATTGTATCCAAAATTCCATTAAATTTGTACTCTTCGTAGGCTTGTTGTTTACATTGTTGTTGATTTTATTTTTCAGGAAATAAGTCGTTGTTATAGCCTCAACCCTGATTCATCCTTTTTTTCATTCTCTCTAGTTGCCGATCTATTATGATGTAGGTGGTGATCCTGCATGCTCACTCTATTTTTATTTATTTAGATTTTAGTCATGTTGGATATTGTAGTTTCTATTTCCAATTGGTGTTGACTTTATTTGAGAAAGTTGTATTTATTGAGTTGGGTTTATTACTGATGGATATATGGTATCAAAGATTATATGGTGCACTCTTATTATGTTAGCGTGATTTATTTTATGAACATTAGCTTTGCTTCAGTCCTGCTTGGAATGATATTCAATTTTTTTATACCCATGTATTATTTCTATTAGATTTAACAAACCTATTATGGATTTTACGGGTGTCACAAGGACGATATGGGGTTTTGCCTGCCAGTCAATTACAAGGTAGGGGGAGGCCTCCCTTGGGAGGGTCTAGGTAATAGTGCCCTTCATGCGAGGTCAAGGGGAAGCACCCTTGTAACCGTGCACCGTCTTACACTTCCAAAACTGAATCATGCGTTAAAAACTTCCTCTAAACTAGTTTTGCAATCTTCAGCGAAAACATATCATCGAAAACAATAACAAATTATATAGGTCGTACGCCTTCATGAATGATTTCTCATTTTACGTTAGTACAATATTCATAGTATAATAAAATGACATCATTCCTATGCATCCCAGTTGATTTAAAATGTTACACGATAATACATTCATGCCACATAATAAAACAATAACCACAAATAAACCATCGTGGAACCCAATCACATAAAACAAATATCAAAACACATGACCAAAATAACTATATTAGATTATTGCAAAACATAATTTAGCATAGATCTACATTCTACCCAACATTCATTCACATATATGATTATTTTAATTAGAAAACATGGTTATGTTCAACCTATATCCAATATAAACAAGGCTTTAATATCAATTGTTAGAGAGACTGCACAAAGGTCTCTTGACCATTCTTACAAATCAAATTATAAAAAATCATTTTCTATGATGTAAAACCCTACAAGGCCTAATTTAGGGTTTACCTTCAAGATCTCTATAGATTAACATCGTCTCAATATTACTAGTGTTTTATGTAAATTCATATAGAACATAGACTTGATGTACCTCACAATCTTCCACCATATTTTCAATATGAACTATCATAAATAGAGTATCTAATTTTCATTCATTATCACATATCCATTGTGTGTGTGTGTGTGTCAAATACGAATTAGTATTTTTTGAGTTCTATGTGTGACAAACTTGTGAGAACATGAGAGCCTTAGGTGCATATATAGTCTACGACAAGCACCTTAATGGAGATAAGGATGTGGATCCTATTAGGACGAGGAAAATTGAATCCGACCAAAATTATAGTTATAGTCTAGTCATTACAAAATCATTCCACTAAATAATAATAATTCAAACTCCACTCATTATCCCAAAATTATATTTTGATAGCTTTCTTATTACTTACTTAATCCTCCCTACACTAACGTTATAAATACCCATAAATAAAATAAATTATTGATAATGTAGTTTGATTAACTTTTTTAAGTCCTTAACTAGTCCAGATTATCTTATTTGTAGTATCAGATTAATATAATATACTCAAAGGGTTTGACATATTCAAAATTAATAAGAATCTCACGGGTATCATCAATATTTACACGAAGACGTGGATTCCATATATAAAATCTTTTAACCATACATTAATCACCACTTCCCAATCAAATAAACTTATAGATGCAATAATGAATGTAACCCTATAGGTCAAATTGTTAAATAACTAATGCTCGTATCCATTAAAAATATGATGTAATGCCCTTTGGTCTGAAAAATGCAGGAGCCACTTACCAGCGGTTAGTGAAAAAAGTCTTCGAAGACTAATTGGGGTCAACATGGAAGTATACATAGATGATATGTGCACTAAGAGAAAGATATCCACCAACCATATTAAGGAATTGGGGCAAACTTTTGACCAGCTGAAAAAGCACCAGATGAAGCTCAACCCCACGAAGTGTGTTTTTGGAGTAAAAGAAAGCACGTTATAAGGTTTCATTGTTAACCAACGTGGTATCAAAACTAACCTAGATAAGATCCAGGTGCTGATCAAGATGAAATACCCTACTAAGAAGAAGGGTATTCCAAAATTAACAGGGTATTTAACGGGTTCATTTCTCAAGCGGCGGATAAATGCTTACCTTTCTTCAAAGTACTGAGGAAATTGTTTGATTGGAATGAAGAATACGAAAATTACTTCCAGGAGCTGAAGCGTTATCTAGGCTCATCCCCACTCTTATTAAGACCCATCGTTGGAGAAAAAATATATTTATACCTTGTCGTGTCCGAATCAGCAGTCAGTTCGTCACTAGTAAGGCAGAAAGATGGAGTATAAAAACCAGTTTACTACACCAGCAAGGCATATCGGGTTGCTAAAATTCATTATCCCCGAATGGAGAAGTTGACCTTGGCACTAAGGTAAGATTTAAGGAGGATGAAGCCATAATTTCAAGCCCACGCCATTGTGGTCTACGCTGACCTACCCTTGAGACAAGTCTTGCACAAACTGTAGAAATCTGGTCGGCTCATGGCTTGGGCAGTAGATTTGGGTGAGTATGACAAACGATATTATCCCAGGACAACCATCAAGGGGCATGTGCTAGTGGATTTCATTTCTGAGTTTACCTATAAAGAGATTCCAGCAGAGCAAACTCCCCCGACAGAGATTTTGACAAATAAAAAGACTACCCGAAAGAGAGCTTAGTCCTAATTGAAGCAAAGCAGACTTCCATTCGAGAGATATCCTCATCATAAGAAGATAAATTTCAATACGAGGAATCACAAAATAAGCTATTCAGGTTCAGCAAGCTTGAAGAAGCATAATTCAGCCAAGATAGTATCATCTGGAAACTATTCATCGATGGATCGTCCTACTCGACGGGTAGTGGTGCGGGCATTATTATCGCCACACAAGATGTGATAAATGTCAATCATGCTTTGTTTTTCCAATTTAAGCCTCCAACAATGAAATGGATTATGAAGCCTTGATTACTGGGTTTTGTCTCGCCTTATCCATGGGGACTGACTACATTATCGCACACAACGACTCCCAGTTAGTTGTGAACCAAATATTGGGAATTTATTAAGCAGTCAAGAAGTATATTGATAAGTACGTAGCCATCATAAAACAATTGATGGAATGGTTTGTATAAGTTAAAGTTATGAGAATTACCAGGTCGAAGAATGTTTGAGCGGATGCCCTGGCCCATTTATCCTCGGCCACCAGAACCGTTTTAAAAAGAACAGTACCAGTTAAGATACTGACCCAAAAGATTATAAAAGGAGCACGCCCGAGTCTAATGGAAGTGAACTTGGGACCGTTATGAATGGAACCCATACGAGCATATATAGAGACCGACGATCTCCCATCTGATCCAAAGGAAGCCAGTAAGCTGCGCTATAAAGAGACCCATTATGTCATGGAGGTAAATGTGTTATACAGGAGCGGGCATGTTATCTCTCTAATAAGATGTGTCCACCTCATAAAAGTCAGAAAGTTAATTGAAAAGGTGAATGAAGGTTATTGTGGAGCACATTCCGTCGAATGGTCGCTAGTGAAAAGATTGCGACTCAAGGCTACTATTAGCCTACCATGAAAGTTGACCGTGTAGAATATGCAAGGAAGTGCGACAAGTTCCAGAAGTACGCTAAGATACATCACACAATAGGAGAACCATTTGCACCAATCACATCTCCTTAGCCATTTGTGATATGGGGTATTGATCTGGTCGTCCCACTATCGAGGATGAAAGGAAGGTTCAAATATTTAGTAGTTAGAGTAGATTACTTCACTAAATGGGTGGAGGCAGAGTCCCTGGTTGAGATGCCCTATGAACGAGTGTTCCAGTTCATCTAGAAAATGATCACACGTCATTATGTCATGCCATATGCATTCATCACGGATCATGGAACATGATTTAACCACCATGATTTCAAAAATGGCTACAATAAATCCAATTTCCGAAAGCTACACTCCGTAATAGGTCATCCACAATATAATTGGAAAATTGAGATTACCAACAAAATGTTTATTAATGGGATCAAGAAGAGACTTGATGATGTGAAGGGAAATTAGATTAATGAATTGCATAGTGTACTCTGGGCATACAAGACCACTCCACGAACAGCAACAGGGAAAAATGCCTTACATTCTCACTTTCGGTATAGAGGCAATAGTTCCTATGGGGATAGGACTCCACAGTAATAGGGTCCTAAACTTTAATTCCCCAAAGAGCGATGATATGAGAAGATTGGATCTCGACCTGGTGGAAAAAGTCAGAAAGAATTCAACATTATGTGTTGCTGCCTATCAGCAAGGGAAAACTCGTTATTACAACCAACGCGTCATCCTAAGCATGTTGAAAGAAGGAGACTACATCCTCAAGAAGGTGATCGAGAAGAATTATAAACCAGAACCTAATTGGCATGGGCCCTACCGAGTAACAAGTGTGGTGAGGTCTAGAACTTACTGCATTGAAACTCTGGAGGATGAACAATTCAAGAATTTGTGAAATTCGGAGCATCTTAAGAAATATTATCAGTAATGTCTATTTTACTTTAGTCAAGTATCGAGCCTTTTAATATTAATAAAATTTTGATTTCACCTTCCATGTTTTGTTTCTTCGTTTTATTTTCGGAATGAGATATGTTTGCACATACCTAATTACATAAGCACCATATGGTTTCGTTTAGTAAACAACATACGAATAGAATAAGCTCTCTATATCTTCATTGAATAGATAAGTCATGAACATAACAAATACTGTATGACTTTGTTGAACAAACAAGTCACGAAGTAAAACTGCACGGTCAGGTTAAAACTAACAGACAATGAATAAAAAAACTTTCCCCATGTATAAACTTGTCAAGGCAAGTTTGAGAACAAGGTGCTCGGCCTAACCTCTGTACGACCTGACCGATCCCGAATAAAAGTGACTACTCTTTGTACGATTAAGATAAGTCAAGAACGAAAATTATCAATTGTTATTTGATGTAAATATGCAAAGTCTGATCATTCTCAACAAACAATTTACAATAAAAATGAATGCAGCTAGAATAGTCGGCTTCATTAAAATAAAAGACTATGATACAAAACAAAACCAGTGCATAAATTATTTTGTTAACATCACTGCAATGCCCTAACAAAATAACAATAAGGCTAACCAGTACCATAAAGATCAAAATATAAAGGAAACATAATAAAAACTTCACAAAATTTCACAAATGAGGAGCAAAAGGACTGACATATGCTTGAGCAGAATGAGAAGGCAGAGGATCATTCTCTTGGTCATCATCTATATACTCCCCAACCAAAGTGGTGGCTTCCTCATCATCACCCTACCACTTGTCGACCACCTCATCTATGACGGGATAATGGGTCATCACCCTTTTTTCATTTCTTCATAACCATCCAGGGAGAAGACAACACAATCCACATTGCGTTCTGTAGAGTACTTGTACTTTTAAATACCTATCGCCTCAATAGAAATAAGATCACCACGGGCAGTTTATAAGTCCTTCTCAGACTTCTTCAAAGATTCTTCGGCATATGCACGAGAATCATGTAGGCTTTGAATGGTGGCATCATTCGTATTAGACTTATCTTTAAGGGTGGTGATCTCCTTTTCGTCATCGCTTAGGTTAGTAATCCTTACCACCAACTGATAATCCGTCACTTTTAGATCGTTAGATAGTCTATCAAATCTATCCTTTAACTTTTGATGTCGGTAGTCAATCCTTCAAAAGCATAATAGTTTGCTAGTGCCTTCTCCCTTAGGGCGATACATGCCAGGCCTGTTAGCTGATAAGATAAAGGTAAAAAGCATAAATATAAATTAGATAAGAGTAGGAATTACCACTACCAGCCTGTGCTGGGCCAACCTTCAAAGAGAATCTGGATCATACCCACTAACGAACTCAAAGTCCTTGCCATGACCATAATAGCTGAGAAGATCAATGGCATTGTTGGTGTGATAAAAAATAGATTCCTAATCGGCTTTCAACTCCTCAAAGGTAATTTTCTAATTCGGATCAAACCAAAATTCAAGAACCTCGTATTAAAGAGAGGTGTGGACCGAACCCCTCACTAGCATACGAAGGGTCTGCCTTTCTTCCCCTTTAAACCTCAAAATTTTGCTCGCTTTCTCGACATTAGGAGGGCCAAAAGGTCTTTTCTCTCTAATAGTGGGGCCTTAAAAATGCATGTGAGTTTTCCCTTTAGACTGGCTCTAACAGCGGTGGCGACACTGCAGCTTTAGTTTATTTCTGGTGAGTAACCTGCTTGGCCACCATGGCAATGGTTGCAGTAACCATATTAGCCCCAACTTTTCCATGTACGACTTTCATCTTTTTATGTCTGGCTAAATCCATGGCCTTACAATCAGTATGATGAGGAGGCATCCCTAATGTTTCTTTTGACGGGTGCTCCTCAACACCTGACAATAGATGAGCAGATGAGTTAACTAACATTAAATAGGGAAAACAAAAGGAAAGATGTGAATTTACCCCATACACGCTTGAAAACTCACCTTTTCACCAGTAATCTGCTCACCTGCTCTAGTATGTGTTTCACACAATACGTAACCCCCAACTGTTGTGTATCAAATTCCACAAGCGGAAGTCTATATAGTAGAGTATGATACACAACTGTAATAAATTTTCTAACAAAATTAACTCCTCGAATGTAGGAGGTTTTTTCCTATAATATGCCTTAATAAGGTCGACCAAATCTTTGGCAAATTCGGGGGCTCGCTTCACTGGAAAGGAAAAAGTAGCAGAGCAGAATGTCAAAGTAAGTAATACAATCAAAAATGAGCATTAAAACGGAATGTAACCTATTCGATTAGGTCCAGCCCATTATCTTGGGACACTACATGATTTATCCTACTCATAGGACCTAAGCTCCTTGTCCCCTTTCACAAACATGTATTAACCTTTCCAACTATGGTTACTTCTCTAAACTACTGTAACCATTCTATACTGACTCTTTCAAGGATAAAATTAGTAATATATGGGGTCTTTGGAGTTGTCCTTTAAGCCATGAACATACCTGAAGAGATCCCCCGTCAAATCAAAACCTTTCCTGGACTTCCAAAACATCATAGCCCCCGAAATTATCTTGTAATCATTGTGGTGGAGTTGGGCTAGATTTAACCCATAACCTCTCAAGATTGATCGAATGATTGGATGAAAAGGCAACCTCAGCCCCACATAGAGATCCTAAAAGGGGAGATAAACTTCCTCGACGTCCTTCACTGAATAACACCTCCCCTCAGTACTAAGGATCCTTATCTTAATAGCTATGGGGATGGAAAATATTTCTTTTAACAAATTCAACTCATTATCTATAATGGTACATTCATACCACCTAGCATCAGTCTCTACGAGATCATAAGAATTAGATTACCCAGCAGAGTCATCATCCTCCTCCTCCACAGCATCACCAGAAGACTCACCTATAGGGGATGTATACGGGTAAGAACTAATGCTCTTAGGCTGCATATAATTAACTATGTCTATAAGAACTTCATAAGTAATAGGATCAAGGTATATAGCATATATTGATATGGTATTTATGAAATCACCCTCAGAATGGAGAGGGGCAACAAAACTGGTAGCAAAAATACCTAATATAGGGGATTTCACATAAGGTTCACTTGGGTCAGGTGCAGTGCCACTACTCAATTGAGCTTTGGGCATATAACGAGGATGGATTAATTTCTCCTCAGGCCTAACCATATTTAAAGGGCATGGAAACCACCTTACAGTAATTCTGGGTCGCTCCGACTCAAGCTCGCGGATGAAATTATAAATTCGTTAAACGTTGGGAGGGAAACTCATAAATATATAAGCCCAATTGAAGAAGAAAATGACAAAAAGGGAAATTAGGGGGTTTTCTTTACAATAAAAACCTAGTTCAAAAATGATGAAGAAGCGCCAAAGCTCATAAATCCTCTGGCGATAACCTAGGTCAATAACCAAAAATATAAACAACAACAAACCACCAACAACCAATAGATAAAAAACCAAAAAGATAAAGTTTCGAACCCTAACAATAGTGAAAAAGTTCATGCCTGATGGAAATCAATCGAAAGTAAGGAATTAGAGTAGATACCGAAAAGCAAAGCGGAAAGGTCCAAAGAGGCGCTCTTATTATGACAACTTTTTTGCTTTAGAACACTCCAAAGGATGCCTGAATATTTTTATCTCTCTAATATTTTCTACAAACATTTGAACTGTGATAGCAAATCTAATTTGTGGCGGTATTTATAGTTTTGAAGAAGTGATTAAAAAGATGTGGCAGAAAGAATGCCAAAAGCCTACATAAACTGGAATGACGGTACGAAGAACATATGAATATGCTCTAACACAATAATTGAAAACTAAATCCTTTGTATACCTTACTAATTGATTGTGGCTAAAAACACACACGTGCATAATTTTTTTTTGAAAATTGATGGAACAAGTGCTTCAAAATTTTAAAATAGTCTCATAAAGTTTAAAATGTTTTTAAAGCATTTTTGGAAATTAGTCAAGTCATTTTGAACTCTTAAATACTATTGAAAATCATTGTTGATCTTAACAATTCTAATGGCTCTCTTTTGATCTCATGCGCACAGCTCTAGTAGCACAGTCTTACTTTGTTCCCGTGTGCACGACTTCCACATAGAGTCCACACTGGACAGAGACATGTCCAGATCGAGCCATGCACACGACGATGTCAGATTTTGGAAAATTTCTATTCAAAGGAAAAGTTCTCTTTCATTTTTTAACATATGAAAACCTAATAACTCAAACATAACTCTGCGAGTATTTTTGAGGTCGAGAGAATTTTTCTTTAATTATTTTTTTGATTTCACTTGTTCCCTCCAAAATTATTCAAACATAGACCTATACTTGATATATGCTTTGAGAACTAATTAGGAATGTCTTAGTTCCAATACACATAACCTATTCATTTTAAATCAATTTATCTTTGAATTGCAATACCATATACTCATATATCTAAAGGAGGAGGCAATTCATTATATTGGAGAGATGGGAGTGTGGCCTGATTTACAAGGAAGATAATGGACTTCCTCATTCACGATGTGTAGCTCCTTGAGGATTCTCATTGATTATGGGGAAGAGTTTAAATCTTCATAGGTGACTACGCAATAGTGATTTTGTGAGAGGTACCTTCTTGACATTTTAAAATTTCTTTTCAAGTAGAAATGAGAATTGGAGTGCATCAAGGTTTTCTACCCTTAGGTGGGGGGTTTCCCTCATAAATATACCTTATGGTTGATTGTTAATGACTAATTTGGGTATTCACACATTTGGTCACATACATAACTTATATCTAAATTGAATATCGTGAATTAAACTAAAATTTACTTAGATGTGTTATATCTAGTTTTCTTCATCTAGATTCACCGAATTACATTGTTGTGTGAGTTAATCAATTTAATTTGGTAAGGTTTCAATTGAGTGACTTGAATATGCAAGAAAAAATATCAGAAGTCAAAAGCTGGTCATGAGATGCCTTCAAACCTATGATGTTTACTTAATGCACATTACACACTTCTTTTGTTGGTATCAGAGCTAAAAGATCATATGAATGACATTAACGAGCTTCAGTTGTTCCTCATGCTTATTACGTGTTTGTTATAATCATTGCTTAGATCTAATTTTTGTGTCCATGAAGGAATTTTCATGTCCTAATTTGGGTAGTCTTGATTGTACCATACATTTGGATCCTATTTTTGTGAGTATAAGTGAATGTTTAGATCAATTTAAATCTAGATTTAATAAGAGCATTTTGATATCATTTCATTCTCAGGAAGAATAAAAAACTTCTAATATTTATTTCATTGAAATTGAAAATATCAAATCATTGATTCAAAAGAATGAAGTGTTGAATTCCCAACTTCTAAAAATGAAAAGTATGGATGTTAAAGTGCCTAGTCAAGTCAAACTTTATGAATAAGAAAAAATATCTTTAATGGAGTTTGAAAGGACTAGTCAACTTACAAGTTAAAGCTGACATTGATTGAAAAAGAAAAGGGCGAGTTGTTGGATTTTTAAAAAAAATAAATTTTTGGAACAAGAGAAATGATTTGACACTTGAACTTGAAAAAATGAAGGAAGAACTTCTTGTTTGTGAAAATTCTAAGAGTGAACTTGAAAAGTGACTTGAGCCCTTGCAAAATGAATTTGACTTTTTCAAAAGTGTGAAAACAAATCATTATATTCTCAAGTTGACTCATTGAGTGAATGTTAATCATATGATTTAAAGGAAAAATATTCCATGTTTATAAAGAATGTAAAAGAAAGTTTGCATTCATGGTGAAGAAAGATAATAGGGTTTCTTCAGAGTCTGTGGTGAAGAATAGTAGGACCAATGTTTCTAGAAATAGGATGCTTAGTTATTATCTATCATGTTTTAGCGACAGTTCACACACCTCTATCCCATGATCACAAGATGGGAGTGATGATGAAGTGAATTACATTTATGAGGCCTATGATGAACGTTTTCAAGATATCCTAAAACTTAAGAATCAAACACTGATTTCTTTAACAAAATGAAAGTTTTCCAACATGAACTTGATAAGAAAGAAGAAAAGTTTGAAAATGTTCAATAAAAGTGTTTTGATCTTCAAAAAGTTGTTGAAGTTTTTTCAAATCAATGTGCATCTTTGAAATCACAAAATGGAATCATTTCAAAAGAAAAAGAAGTGGTTTATATCAAAATTTCAATTTTAAAAGTTGACTTCGAAAAATTTGAACTTGAACTTGAGAAAGGATTTGAAAATTTAAGTATATGATAGAACTAGTGTTCTTGATAGAATTTTATTCAGTAATGCTCAACCAAAACCTAACAATCATGGGATTGATTTCAATTATTCAAAGCTTGAGAAACAAGGGTGGAAAATCAAATTGAATGTTGAAAGTTCAAGTACTCAAAAGGAGGATAAGGTACAAACTCCTATGCTTCAAAAGAAGGAAGTTGAATATAAAATTGAGATTGCTAAATATACTTTTGGTTGTCTTTTTTTGGTAAGTCAAACCATGTTGGACATTTTTTTTTAAAAGAAAAGGACTTAAAGATGTTGGTCATAGGACAAATTTTTTAAAAGAAATACTTGAGAAGGAATGAGATAAGGTTTAAAAGGAATAATGTTATGAGAACAAATGTACCCTTTTATACTTTTTATAAGGTACAGGGACACATAAATTATACTTTTTATAAGGTACAAGGCCAAACAAATCAATATTGTAAGTGCTTGAGAGAGATAAATAATAGATTCATTGGAAATAGGAGGCAACTTGTTCATAGGGATCATTTTTGTGAACTTTGTGCCAAATTTGATAGGTTAATGTATTTCCTAGTGCATGATAGATGTGAGTCTATAAGAGAGTTTCCCAGACCTAGACATAGACCATGTGCTCAAATTCAAAGTACTAAGTGTAAGAATCCTTGGAGGAATGAGATATGGATTCCAAAAGTTAAGAGTGGTTGCCTATGAATTCACCAAGGAAGAAAGTAGAGGTTGTTGTACACAAATAAAGTTGGTGAAGAAAGAGGTTAAAATTTTTCCACACATTGATTTTAGAGATGATCGTTATATAGATAAATAATTTTCTTAGGATGACTAGCTTCTTGTAAGTTTTCATTCCTAGTTTAATCTTGATTTGTTGGGGAAAAAATCGTTGTTATTGAGTGACTAAAATTGGTATCATGTTTCATGTTTTAGTTAGGAATTTTGAATATGTACATCTTTCATGCATTTTCTTTATATGCTATGTTTCTCTACTAAACATGATTTTGTAAATACATACACAAATCATATTCAAAAATCCAAAAAGATTTTGTGTTTAATCTTTTTATGTATTTTAGTTCAGTCTTTGATTCTTTTTTATTTGATCATTGATATAACGTGAATGTCGATTAAAAAGTGATATCTAAACCATTTGATGATAATGTCTGATTGATTTAATTATTTGGTTGAAATTCAATTGACATATCACGATGGAAAAATTAGTTGAGATCTATGGTATTGACTTCATACTACTTGCACATGCATATCACTTGTTCAATATTAATCTTATCATGTTGATCTTAATTTTGGTGTTTAATTTGATCATGGTAAAATTCTTGAGATCTTATTGGAGTTTCATTAGTGCACATGCGATACTTTGTGTGATTCTTACTATAAAAGAGTTGAAAAAGGATAAATTTTAAGGCATTGATAAGTTCAACCTCTAGGAGTCATTATACCCATTTTTTTAAATTCTAATATTTTTGGGTAGGTGTGATCTAGGCATGTGAAAATCCAAAATATATTGAAAATGGGCCATAAGCCAAAATCTTGAACCGAGACATGAAAAATAAGTCAGGGCTAAGCATTTATAAAATGAAAATTTCTATTTATCTAGCATTCAAAAGATTTTATATTAACATATGCTCGAGGAAGTTGATGGCTTGAAACTATCATTTTGATTTTAAGACTATATTGATGTAATGATTGTTTTTAAGCATCATTCTTAATATCTTAGATTATTTTACTATGTTTATTCATGTTGATTTTGTATATAAATTTGTCACATTAATCGTACCTTAATTAACATTTCAAAGTTGTCAAATATGGATTTGATAAGAATTTTTATACCTTTAATATTGAATTGATTGAAATTAAGGGAGTTGTGTTTTTAATCCATGTTCTTTAATCAAGATTTAAATCAAATCACTATGTCAAATCAATTGATCATGAGTTACGTAATCACATTCACACTTTACACATTTGGCGTATGCACTTGTGTATTTGTGTGAGAGTTGTTGGTTTTTTCTAACTTTGCATTTTTATCCCAAAGTGGTGATACAAAAGTAAAATTGAATGATTTTTCATGAATTTTCATTCATTTTTATAGTATTATGAGTGTTGGGAATCAATAGGCTTCGTTAAAATTATTTTGGAAGTTTTTAGACTGTTGGGGGAAATTGCTTTGTTTCATGAGCATGCCTTAAAAAGATGCCTATTCATACGGATCTATACACGTGACTATGTTGCTTTACCGTGCGCATGCTTTTCTATTCTTGATACTTTAGGTTAAACTCAGGTAGGTTCCTTCTATGTTGGTACACTTATTCATGAGTTAATTTTTATGTCGCGTTTCACCTAATGCCATGGATGTTATAATTTCTATATCGTGTTTGATTGAGCCTTTTGGGTTCTCTAGGATTGTTATCGACTGTCAGTTTATATGGTTTATGTTCCCTAAGTAGTTTTAGTGAGTGTTGAGACCTTGATTGTTTCTTAGATTAGTTATTTAAGAGTTTCACATGAGTTTATGAGTTGAGATTGTGCTTATCTTGCAAGTTCAATATTTTATAAACCTTATCCCTTGTAGCTTTTACTTGTCTCTAGTGATTTTTTTTTGTGTTTTTATTCACTAGTTCTTGATACATTATCATTGTTATTGTCTCATTTGTATTATCACATATTTCATGCCCACATGCCTCAATCACATGATTCCATATTTTATATCCCTGTTCACATGCTCACCTGTTCTCATATAATCTTCATGCTATCTTGTTATTGTGAACTTACACCTATGTTTCACATGCCAGGTATGATATGCTTTTTCATGTTCTTGATTCTCTTCTATAATGCATATCTTTATGGTGAGTATGCTTGTCTTAGGGATATTACATGTTCCTTGTTGAGATGACATTTGATTGAATTATTTGTCATGTTTTTTATTGATTATTTCTAACATGTTATTTCTTTTATGAATTGGTTTTTGACATCACATGATTCTCTTGCTTTATCATTGTTTCCTTCGCTTTTATCATTGATATCATGTGACTTGTTGTTATGAATGCCACACATGTGTTTGATGAGGATTAGAGATCTTCTATGTATCTCTATATCCATTGATTGTATACTGTTGAGGCAATGTACCTTGTTGTTGGTATTATGGTGATTCGATATTCGATATTAGTACCTTATTCTTTGCTATTTTTTTGGTTTTCCATCCTACATTGGTCCATTATTCAATTGGTATATCCACGTTTCTTTTCAGTTTGAATCCATGTTTGTATGTTCATATTAATATATCCATTCTTTCTTTCCATGCTTTCTACATGATCTCATTCTAGTTATATTTCTTGTATATCACTTATCCTGCTTCCAATCTTATTGACTCAAATCTTTCATCTACTAGTTCCTGTTTTGAGATTCATATGATGATACACTTGTATATTCTCATTTTGTATTCCCTTGTTATAGCTTTGATATTATGCATGCTTTCCTAGAATTTGCTTCAATAGTTTCTCTTGCTTATGTGACTTTGTTTGTTGCCTAGATATACCCATTGTCTATGTTATTTCTTCTCATTGACTTTTTCATGACCGAAAAGGGGAGAAAACTTTAGTCCCGAAATAAATGGTGAGAAAACATTATTTCTTTATTTTTACTTTTTGTAAAAAAGGGAAGTAAATGTTTCCTTCACTTATTAAGGGGGATAAAGTTGTTTCTCACTTTATTTTAAAATGGAAATAAAATTTTATTGTTGATGTCTAAAAATGGATGGGGTCCAAATTTAAAATCATAGATAAATAAGTTTAGTCAAGCTAGACAAACACACAAGAGACAAGATTTTTAAAGTGGTTTAGCTATAAGAAAAGCCTACATCCACTGTTGGTATTATTTCAGGTGGTTACAATATCTCAGTATGGGGTGTGCTTGTGCTTGATTGAATCATCCTTTGAGTTAGGGAGAACATGCATTTATATTGGTTAAGAACTCAAGATATGGAATGCTTGTATATTTTTAGGCATATACATCTATATACAGTAAATAAGACTCTTGATATTCAGTTCTAGTCGCTATTCCACCCAATTAAAATTTGCCATTCCTTATGGTTTATGTTCTTGGTTTTGTTTAGCATTCTATCACACTAATTGTCTCTAAGTTAGCCAAGATAGTTGAGTGGCCAAATAGGAGGACAGACATTTACTTTTCATTGGTCCACGTGGGAGAGTAATTTTTTACATACAATAAAGTCCCCCAATGCTCCATGCTTAATGATTAATCGAAAGTAAGGAGTATTTATTCAAAAAAAATCTCGGCGTAATCTCTGAGAGGTGGTTGGCAACCGACCTCCCTCACTTGTAAAAATTTTCACCAATACTATTGATAATGGCTTTTTTGTAAATAATTCAAACTTTATCGAACCGCCAAAGGGCGTACCGGGCCGATTGTGCATTGGGAAGCGTATAATCGGTGGTAGTTCAAACATTCATTTTCGAGACAACCTATAAAAGGGTGTAAGTTTCCCTCTATTTCACTATACATCAAACTTTCTCTATACTTTTCTTTTCTCTTCCTTCTCAATCCTTTCTTCTTCACTATTTGTTGTTTGTCTCTATATGCTATATTTCCTTTATTTTCATGCCTTTTAGTTATGATGTACATCGTAGATGATATTTCCTTAGAGGAATTCAGGGAAAAGAGGAAAATTACTAGTTGGGTAGGGTTAGAAATTTCCCATGGCTCTATTGATGTGTATTCTTTGGCTGAGGATCAGTGGATTCTCACTCTATTCATTTCTTAATGTGGAATTACTTTTCCTCCAAACTCAATTATGTCAGTATTTTTATGTTGTTCAAGTGAGAATAGCCCCAAATACATGGAGTGTTGTGAATGGAGTGAGTAGGTTAAATGAACTTCATGGGACCCATATCGGGATTCCTGAATTTATGTTCTGCTATAAATGGGGAACTATTAGGGATAAAACATATTACTTGAATAGTAGGCAAGCCAATAGGGCTTTGGTGATCAACCTTCCAGATTCCAATAAAGACTGCTGGGATTATGTTGTCATTGTTAAAAATTGGCAATATTCCCCCTTCCTGAGGGGGTAACATACATTGGACTTAGGTACACCCTATGAAGGGCATGGAATATGTCATTCTTTTACTCTGAAACTTCTGCCCATGTTTATTAATTGTTCAAAGCCTTACCATATAACTATCTTGTTCTATTTTTAGTGCAGAGGAAAGTAAAAAGAAATTCCCCAAAGAAACTGAGGTTACTATTAACGATCTCAAGTATTTGTGGTCCATTCATCAAATGGTAGGAGAAGAGTATCCCCACGCAGCTTCTGTCTTGTTGTAATACAAGAGTACTATCATTTCGTTTGTTGCCCGACCTACACTTATCTTGCCTCAGTCACCCATCAACTTGGACGAGGAACCTATGTCTACTTAAACTACTACTGAGTCAAATGGAGTAGAGCTTGCCTACTATCCCCACTTCACCTACTACAGAGATGGTGAAGAGAAATATCCTAATTTTGTTGGCTGAGTTTGGGTCTCCTCTCCTTTCTAAAAAGACCACTACAGATGATAAAAGGTCTCAAGATACTGAGAATAAGTCTCAAGTCCTTAATACTAAGGAGGCCTAAATTGAGTAACCTCAGTATAAGAGGTTGAAGGAAGGTTTACCTAGCCATCAAGAATTGGCCAAAAACTCTACTGAGTTGGTGAAGAATTCTATTGCCTAGCAATAAAAAATTAAAGATGCCTCTGTGGTGATTAACCCTAGGTTGTCTAGGGGATTGATAAAGGCTCGTCCTCTATAAGGAGATATGTCAACTGTAGCCCCCATGACCAGAGACCGATTAACTTAGAGGGCTAACCAAACTTTAGCCTTGGTAAGTTCATAACTCTTCTGTTGATCTTCAACCATGTTTAGTGTTGTCCTTCTAATTTGATGTAATATACTTACTCATTTGCATTTCCTAGCAGACTTTAACTAGATGCTACAGAAAGATGACCAGCTAAAGTCCTCCTCGACTGATGTGAAGGGAGATTTTGAGGGTTTTCAGAAACCCTTGAAGTCTTTTGGGGAAGATCTAATGAGAGACAAAACTGGTAGAACAAAGTTAAAGATGCAGAGGGCAAGGCTAAGGTGGAAGAGGACCAACAAAATAATGCTTATGATAATTTAACCTAGGCCAAGCAAAAATTTACTAAAGCTAAGCGCGAGGCAAAGGCTGCCGAAGACAAGACTTCCAGTCTAACTGTTGATAACATTGCTTTAAAGGCCAAGGGCAAGAAGGACAAAAAAGAAGCTGCCAATAAGGGTTGGGAAAAAGATTTTACTACAGCAGCCATTCAAATAGAGTATGAGAATAATCTTTCCTTTAAAGAGGGTTGGTAAGAGGCTTTAAAGGAGGTCGGTACCCAGGCAGACTTTGAATTATTTCAGATACATGACCATGGAACTCCTCCAAACTTAGACGAGGATTTTGATGATGAGGAGGAGGCTTTTAAATAATCATCCATGGAGCCTGTAGACAATGTCAACCTTCCTGCCGATGACCAGGACAAAGCTAAGGACAAGGAAAAGGTTTAGCTCCATTTAGTTAGTTTCCTTTTGCTTTCCTCTTACGTATTTTTCATTTATTCTTTTTTTTCCTTTGTAATGTAATCAACTCTTTAACCTGTGATTTATCAATGAAATGACATAGTTTTGTTATATCTTTCCCACTTTATTATGATGTTTATTGCTTGTTAGTGTCACTACTATTTGTACTATTCTCCTTTCTTTATATACTTATACTTGTAAATTTCCATCTTGATTCGAGGAATAATGTGATAGTTTTTACTGAATTCGACCTACTGAGGTGATGTAAAACTCTTCTTAAGGATGGTCGTGTTTCTTTGACGAAAGAAGATTTGATGGGGTCGCTCAGCCAAAATGACTCCGACCAAGTGAAATATGCATATGTTCATCTTCACTATCTTCTGGATATAGCAGTGGCAAAGAACGATGGGTATTATAAAATAATTGAACAAGTGCAAGAAGACCACAAACTCTTCATGGCATTGCTTCATTCTGATTATGAATATAGGTACAAGTCCTTGGGAGAAGGTTGGGGTTTTGATAAGAAGGTTTGAGATATTACTTCTTCTTTGAATAAGAAGGAGATGGTGTTGAATAACGAATCTGAAAATGCTAGAGAAATTGCTACACTTATGTAGAAAGAAAATAACATTGTAAGGAATGAACTGGATAATCTGAAGAAGTCAATCAATACTGGGTCAGACGAATGAGTATCCTTTTTGGATACGGATAATGCCAGGCTGTTAGAAGAGCCAGATAACCTCAAGAAGAAGAAAACCAAATCTATCCAATTTTCTAAGAAAACCATAGTTGCTCGGCCAATCATAGATGAAGAAATAACCAAAAAGACCTTGGCCGACTAAGCTGATCTATTCCATGAAACGGATAAGGCTATCAAAAAACTATAAGACACGGTGGACCAATTAACTTTCCACTTCCATAAAAAGTCTGGGTTGTCTGGATGGATTGTTGCGATGTGACCTTAACTTACTTGGATAAACACATAGAGCATACAAGGTCAGATAGATATCAATAGGGTTGGTTGAACTTTCTTGGAATGCTGAAGATACCTGAGGGAAATTGATTGTGGCTTTGTCGTGATCTAGGCATGTTAGATTATCCTAATCCACCTTTTAAAATTGATATTAGTTGGATTCCATCTGGTGCCATTCCTTAGAGTTCAATTAGAAATTATATTGAGGATTACGGCCTTGAAGGAAAAGAGGAATATATTCGTCCTCAGCGCCTACTGGATTGGTCGAGCAATAAAAGACATACCAGAATGAGGGATTTTAGATCTACATCTCTGCCTAGCACCCTTGACGAGCCTCCTATTAGGATGGGCAAAGGTGAAGTAAAATTCCATATAGGATAGGTTTGTATTTTTGTATTTTTGGATCTTTACTTTGAAATACCCAATTCTTGGAATGAAATGAAGTTATTTTTATGGTTTTGATCCCTTCTCATCTTTATTTAACTTGTGATTTCTATTAATTGTATTGTCGACTAGGTAATCTGTCTAATGATTAGCTAATCCATTTGTCAACTAAGTAACATGTATAAATGATAAATGATTGATTCATGGTTGGATCTCTTAGCAATTCCTTAGATTCGACTAATGCACTTAGATAAAACTATAAATAGTTTTGTTGAACTAAGTTTTGGGCATTAGTTATCATGGTGACCATTTGTATTAGGAATGTATAATTATCCTTATGTTTAACTTAGTCGGGTAAAATCGCTTGTGTTTGACTTTGAGTCATACATGAAGTTAAACTAACTTGTTGTTCTTGATTTGTCGAAGATAAAATCATACATGAAGTTTGGAGTTATTTCAAAACTTTCCTGAAGTTGGAAAATTTTGAACTAGAAATGAATTTTTTTGAACTTGGAAAAGTGTGAATTAGAAATGAACTTTTCTGACGCTGGAAAAGTTTGAACTAAAATTGAACTTTTCAGAAGTTGGAAAATTTTAAACTAAAAGTTATATTTTCTAAAAAGTGATCATTTCTGAATTTGGAAAGGTTTGAACTAAAAGTTAGAAAGTCACTCTGGTAGCACCATATTCTGGAAAAAAATAAAAATGGAAGCATAAGTAGAAGAAACTTGCAACTTCATTAAATTGAATAATCGATTACATTAAGGCAAAATTACTGATAATATTTGCGAAGATGATCTGTGTTCTAGGGATTTTTAAATTCATCGCCTTCCAATGTTTCCAATAGACATGTTCTAGCTCAGATAACTATCGAGATACGATATGGGTTATTCTAATTTGGCTCCAACTTGTTGCTCTTATGGATTACCTTCTTAAGTACCAGTTCTCCCTATTTTAATTTTGTCGGCTTGATCCTCCTGTTGTAGAACCTAGAAATCCTTTGTTGATAAGCAACCATTCGAATTGCAGCATCCTCTCTGAGTTCCTCAACCACGTTTAGATCTAGTCGCAACATGATATAACTTTTAGGGGAATAAAAATTCATCACTTTGTGAGTTAGTAGACCTATTTCAGTTGGTATCAATGCTTTAGTGCCAAAAGTAAGCATGTATAGATTCTCCCCTATTGTTGTTTTGGGTGTAGTCCTATAAGACCAAAGGACACTGTCCAGTTCATTGATCCAATTGACTTTAGCATCATCCAACCTTTTATTAGATCCATCAAGCAGAGTCTTATTAATAATTTCTATTTGACCATTACACGGTGGATGTCTAGATGTTTATTGAAGATTTTAAATTCCAGACTGGATGCAATATTCCACAAACTCATCTTTATCAAACTGGGTACCATGATCGGAGATGAAAGCATAAGGCATCCGATAACGGCCTACATCCATATAAACTGGAAAACCCTCTAATAAGTCATATCCACCAAAGGCTCAGCTTCCACCCATTTAGTGATGTAATCCGCTACTATAGCCAAATACTTAAATCTTCCTTTGGTGGTAAGCAATGGTCTGACCAAGTCTATTCCCTAAATAGAAAACGAAGAGGGAGAGGTGATGGGAGTGAGGGTAGCCCCGGTCTTTTATGGATAGTGGAATTTTTTTTTTTTTCACTTATCACACTTTTAAAGAAATACCATTTGTGTTCATCGTTGGCCAGTATTTACCCTGCATGGCTATTCTTTGTGTTAATGATCGACCGACTGAATGGCCTCCACATGAGCCTTCATGTACTTCTTTGATCACAACGAAGTAAAGAGGCAATGTATCCTCTTCTATATGGAATGCCCTTCTCTAAACATAACTGGCTACTTTGTATGTCATCTTCTTAGCATCTTTCTGGTGGGAAGGTAACAAGACTTTTTTAATATAATCTTTGATGGGATCCATATAATAAAGACCTAATTCTATATACATTTATAATCACAGCTTCCACATCAATACTTATATGGGTGAGAATTTCTACTAGAATAGTTCATCTGAGCTCTATCTGAGTTGCTGAGGCTAGTCTAGCAAGGGCGTTTGCTTGGGCATTCTCCACCCTTGGAATAAAACCACCATAACTGCAAGAGATAAAGAGATAACATTTATAGCCTTATTCAAATATATCATAATTATTTTGACTTTGACTCTGTATATCTATAACATTTGATTGATAATAAGGTAATAATCATTGTGCGTTATCACCTACTCGACACCTAGTGATAAAGATAGTTTTGTCCCTGTAATCAATGCTTCATACTCAGATTCATTTTTGTAAGCTTAAAACTAAAATCGCAGAGCATATTCCACATCTAAATCATCTCAAATGTTGATGATAAATCCAACTCCACTACCAGTAGCGCATGAAGATCCATTTATAAATAATTTCTAGACTAGAATGTCATTGGTGAAGTCATTTTTGACAGCACTCCATATTTGAATTACTTCTTGATTTGTTCAGCCATTGGTTGAGCCCCTTCTTGAGCAATCAATGATTCTGGTTGGTCGATGACAATCTGAATTTTCTTTTGAGTTGATCTCCCTTTTAAATGCGTATGCTCGAAAGACATACTTGGATCATTCGATACCTTTGTATATGTGAACTTTGCAATGAAGTCTTCCACCTCTTGCCCTTTTAAAGTAGTTTTATCTCATAAACAATCTCATATTCCCCAAGCTCAACTGCCCAACACATCTACCTTCCTGACTCTTTAGGTTGTTTAAAGCTTGTCATAGATGTAATCGTATACCATAATAGTAGGGCCTTGAAGTATGGCCTTATCCTTTTAAAAACATTAATAAGTTCCAATATCAACTTTTCTAAGCATGGATATCGACTTTTGGCTCCTCAAAATGCTTTGCTAGTATAGTACACCGGCTTCTAAACTCCTCCCTTTAATCGGATCAAAGTCGAGCTAATAGTTGATTCCGAGACTGCCAAGTACAAGTACAACTTTTCTCCCAAAACTGGTTGGTAGAGGAGTAGGGGAGATCCCAAATATTTCTCAAATCCAGGAAAACTTTCTCTGATTGATCATTCAACTCAAAAGTCTCTTCAAGCAATTTACAGAATGGGAGACATTTATCTATAGCTCGAGACACAAAATTATTTAGAGTTGCCATTCTTTCAGTAAGTTTTTTTACATCCTTCTTGTCGGTCGGCCTTTATTTTATCATGACTGGCTTCAATTCCCCTTGATTCATAATATATCCTAAGAACATTCCTTTTTGTACCTCGAATATACATTTAGTTGGGTAGAGCTTCAGTTGGTCCTTTTCTAACTAATCAAATGTTTGGGTTAAATTTTCAATATGGTCGGCAACAACCTTGCTCTTTGTGAGCATGTCATTCACATATACTTCCATGTACTTGCCAATTTGGTCTTTAAATACTTTATATACTATCATTTGATATGTTGCTCCAACCCTTTGTATCCCAAAGGGCATAACTTTGTAGCAATATGTTCCTCGGCTAGTTATAAAGGACATTTTTTCCTTATCTTGTGGCTTCATTTTAATCTGATTGTAATCAGAATAAGCATCCGTAAAGCTAAGGAGTTCATGACCTTCAGTTGCGTATACCAACTAATCAATCTTTGGTAAAGGGAATGATCCTTTAGGTATGCTTTATTAAGGTCCGTGAAGTCTACACACATGAGCCATTTGTTATTCTTTTTTTTACCATCACCACTATGGCCAACCATCTGGGATATTTTACATCTTCAATAAACTATACCTTTTTATAACTTTTCCACTTCCTCTTGGATTGACATATTCTTCTCACGACTAAAGACTTTGCATTTCTTCTTGATCGGCTTATAGTCCTTATAAATGTTAAGCTCGTGGCAGATAAAATTAGGATCAATCCCTAGAATATTCGCATAGGTCCAAGAGAAAACATTATTCCTTTCTCTAAGGAATGTAATCAATTCTTGTTTAAGGGAAGGAGTTAATCTTCTACTTATTTGAGTGGTGTTTTTGACTTCTCATCATCAAGCACAATAGTCTATGTTACTTCCATGACATGTCCCTTCCCCAGATCTTCCTCTTCTTTAGGATCCAAAGTGTTGATATGATAAGTGGTAGTGACCTACTGTACTTTTTATTATCGGTTAAGGTATAGTAGCATTATTTAGTTTCTATTTGGTTGTCACTCACTATGTCAATTCCATAATTGGTAGGAAACTTTATGCACTAATACACAATAGATTAGTACTACCTCTAACTGTTTCATTCCCACTCTGTCGAGAATTATGTTGTAATCTAAAGGAACATTTTTGTTCAGTATAAAGAAACTTATCCTTTTTTTTCTGCAAGTGACCAAATGCTGATCATCACATCTAGCTTGATTATTCCCAAGGGATACACCCTTTTTCTTGAGAACTCGATGAGGGGCCTGTAATGAGGTTCTATCTTATTATCTCGTATCCCTAGGCTGTGGAAACAGTTGTAGAATATGACATCTATAAAACTCCAATTATCGGCCAGAATCTTTCCACTCTACTATGGCGAACCCTGCAAGTGATGATTGATGGATCATCATGAGGATATAATACTCCACTCAATTCATTCTTATAGAAGCCCATCACTAATCTGTCCTCATTAACCTTCCTACGCCCACCATCTATGCACTCAGACATGTCAATCTGTCTAATAGAAGGACAAGCCTTGGCTTCATTTGGATAATATTTTCTTTCGACAGTCTCATCTCCTCCATTGGCGTCTCCACTTGTAATGAAGTGGCGGCCAACAGAAATCATTCCTACCTCTACTTCAGGTTCATCAGGTTTCTTTGGCAAGTTAGGATCATCCTTATAGTCATTGTTGCATGCCCTTTTCGTGTCATCCTTCCCTTGACTAGGTGACTCATAACTTCTTTTGGAATCTCGACTACCATTCCGATTAATAAATTTAATTTTCCTCCTTAAACGAGATTCTCCACTTCATTCTTTAGAGCGATGCAATTGTCAGTATTATGTTGATGATCTCTATGAAAATCATAATAGTTGGTTTTATCTCTCCTGTTAGGAGGTGACTTTAACTTCCTAGTCCAATATAAGTCTTTGATACCTTTAATTTCCTCAAATATGTGATGGACACCCTTGGTGAGTGGAGTATACACACATGTTCTATCATATTTATACTTTGATTCTTATTCGAGGATTCCCAATTAGAGGGAGTTTCTTCATGTGAATGTTATTTCCTTCATGATGTCGTTTGTTATTTCATGAATTTTCAGGCTTAGTATTGACGATTCCGACTCTAGATAATGCTTAGAGACGCCTTTTGTATTGTCATTTTGGTCTTATGGATATTTTATATTACCTCCTACTACATTCACTCTATGGCTAGTGGAGTGTATGTCTTATAGGGCTAATATGTTGATTTTGGGTTTTGGGGAGTTTTGTCGGTGAATAACTAAAAGGAGAGAATGAAAATGTAATTTTATAATAGTTTAAAATTTGGCTAGATTCACATGACAAAACATTTAATTCGTTGAGTTCATCATGTCAAATAGAATTAATTATTTATGAGTTAGGTGTGGTTTAGTTCAGGTTAGATCAATATTGATGGCATACATCGCTGCTTATTGAAGACTTTTGTTTCCATGCATTCACATTGAAGTGAAGACAATATCATTTTGATATATTGGGAATTGATTATGT
This sequence comes from Sambucus nigra, assembly GCA_949130495.1. NCBI lineage: Eukaryota > Viridiplantae > Streptophyta > Magnoliopsida > Dipsacales > Adoxaceae > Sambucus > Sambucus nigra. The sequence goes on along the minus strand of OX422213.1, from coordinate 15,117,436 downwards.
CTAAGCACACACACACTCGTAAGATATTTTTGAAAATGTGTGGGGACATTGAAAATTACTAGAAAAAGTGTTTAAAATAGTATCAGAGAGTTTAAAATGTTTTTGAAACTATTTTGGGAATTAGTCAAGACATTTTGACGTATTAAAACGCTTTGAAAATGATTGTTGGTTTTAACCATTCGTACGGCTCTCGTTTGAGCCCGTGTGCAAGGTTCATTTTGCACGACCCTACTTTGTGCCCATGCATACGGCTTGCTCATGATGTCCATACTAGACATAATCCTGCGTACAATGAGATCTAACTATGCACATGGCAGTGCTAGATTTTGGAAAAATTCAATTTAAAGGCCACGTTCCCTCTCTTTTTTTAACATCTGGAAACCTCATAACTCAAATACTTTTATCAGTACATTTTCGAGGTTGAGAGCATTTGATCTTTTTCTTCTATTTCCAATTTCACTTGTTCCCTCCAAAAATTTTAAAACTTTTATTTATACTTGATATATGCTTTTGAGGGCGAATTGAGAGCGTTTTGGTTCAAATCCACATAGCCATTTCATTTTAAATTAATCTATCTTTTGATTGTATGATCATCTACTTCTACATCTTAAAGAGAAGGAACTTTATTCTATTGGATACATTGAAGTATGCTGCAATTTCCATGGAAGAGAATGGACTTATTCATCTGTGGCCTCAAACTTGTTGTGGATTCCCACTGACTATGTGAAAGATTTGAAAGGTTCATAGGTGACTACACAACAGGGATTGTGTGGGAGGTACCTTCTTGCTTTTGATAAAATTACTTTTTAAGAATAAATGAGAATTAAAGTACGTTGATATTTTTCACCCCTAGGTAGAAACTTTTCCTCGTAAATTTGTCTTAGGCTCGATTGTGAATGATTAATTTGGCTATGTACACATTTGATCACATCCATTAGATCAAAATTTAAGATAATGAATTGAACTAAAATTGACTTAGGTCTATTTGATCTAGTTTTGTTCATCCATATTCATCTAATAACATTGTTCTATGAGTTAATAGAATCAATTTGATTATGTTTACGTTTAGTAACTTGAATGTGCAAGCAAAAATGATTGAAATAAAAATTTGGTCAATAGATGCCTTCAAACCTATTCATCCCATCTAGGCTTGTTGTTGATGTTTACTTAGTGCACATTACATTCTTCTTTCACTATAATATGCTTGTTTTATATGTTACAATATAGTATATGTATAATACGTATACGAATAACACTTAGTTAATCTTAAATAATTATGATATTGCACTGTGGAACTAAATATAAATAATGTTGCTCATTATGTGGAGCTTAATTGTTACTTGCATAATGGATCGTGTAATACCCCATTTTGGAGAATTAATTAATTGATAATTTATATTTATACAGGTGAATTAACGGTTAATTTATTTGTTTTAATTATTTTGGATTATTAACAAGAATTTAAAATGAAAATTCTAAATCATTTGTGGACGACTTGTAAATTAAATTGACTTGGTTGTAACTACTATGATATTTCGGATTGGTATATTTGGACTAGTCTTAGGGGTGTACAGAGCATCAAAATGATATTTTTAATGTTAGGTATACATTTTATCTAAGTTTTAAGAGTATCTGGTTATTAATTTGGCTTATTTGGGGGTCCAAAGTAAGCCCGTAGTAAAGCTTTGGGTTTAGGTTTTTAAATAGATTTATATCCCTCATTAAACGTCATAATACATCATTATTAAAACCATATCATCAAGAGGCAATCTTTGGGATGAGAAGAAGAAGGCCCAATAGGATTTAATCAAGGATCAATCTTTTTTAAGGCCATCAATACTATCTTGCTTATCGTATTAGTGTAATCGATTTATGACATTCATCACTATGTATGATTAATTGATTAAGGACACACTAATATGGTTTAAAATATGAATTGATTTGTATATTCTAGTTTATAAACACGTTTAATTTAGATTCGATTGACTAATTAATGAAATCTGTGTTTAGGTCAAAATTCATGTTTAACATTGAATCATATGGCTTATTTTGTTGGACCTTGATTTATGAAAATTGAATCATCACATGTTGTTTACATGATTTGTTTGTAGTTTGAATTCTTGATTAATGCGTAATTGTATGCTTAATAAAATAATTTATGTTATTCATTTGTTAATATGGCACAATTGCATAAAGAAGATGAAACTAGAATTTGTACTAAAGATTCGAAATTGAACTCTTAAATGTATTACAATTATGTTAAATTTATGTAATACTTGTTATATATGTTAATGTGTGACTTTGAAATATATAAAATTAGGTTTTAGTTATTTTAGAACCCCCATGATGAATTTTGAAAACATTGGGGCCTCCATAGAAGTACTGTTGGGAAAACTTGGCTACTAGTCCTTTCGAATTAATCTGACACTGGAGGTTGGGTGCAGGTTGGTCATTTTTTATTGGGTTTTGTGTTTTGTCCGTTTGGGATGAAACTTTGGGTGTTTATATATATATATATACACACACACACATACACACACACATATATAGTTTACAAAAAAATAAACTATGAGCTTGAAGTGGGATTTTATATTAGATTCGAGTGAATTAAACCTATTATTATCATAATACGGTTTTGAGGATTTGGATAGCTATGGGTATATTGGTGTGTATTATGTACTAAGTGTGAATTATGATATGTATGTATGTATGTATTATACATGGTGGAGTTTAGTTACTCCATGGGACCAGACGGTTGAAGTGAGGTTAGTTGGAGTGCAGGTAGTTGTATTGGGGTTGTAGTATTGTACACTATAGTTATGAGCTTAATCATATATATATATATATATATGTATGTGTGTGTGTGTGTAGATGTTTAGTCTGATTGTAAGGACAATGTATGAATATTAAATACCTATGCATTGGGATTACAGGTAGTTTAAATTTGGGCATTGTGTACTTCGATAGTTACGGATATTTGGTATAGTTATTTTTATACACGTATAGGTATACATGGTATTTAATTAAATCTACGAGGATAATTTGGAAATACATTGATATATGTTAAACGTAATTAATGAAGGTGTAGGTAACTAGTGCAAATGTTAAAATACGTCGGGGATGGATTGATCATATAGTATAAATATGATTAATAGTATGTGATCTTGGTATATTCTTCATGATTGGATTTATTTGAGTAGTGAAACTCTCTGTACGGATTAAATGTGGGGCATGGGTTAGGTTGTCACTCAACCGTTAGACGATTGTGTTTTGGATTTACCTATTAGGATGATAGACAGTATGAGTTAGGTGGATACTCTTTGTTATGGTTTAATTATTAGATGGTAAATGCTATGAGTCGGGTTACTACTCTTTGTTATAAGTTGGTTTGATATGGTTGATTTCTTTGAGATATCACGTTATGTATATTAGATGCTGTCTACATATTCTGGATATGAGTATTTGCTTAAGGAGTCTTTTACCATTGTCTTAAATGAATGATCCTACTACACAAACGTGTATTGGAGGTTCCTTATTTGGACTTTGCTTACGAGACATCCCACGAATTTAGTTTAGTTTGGTCGAGAGTTTAGGATTTTGAGCATAGGATCCTTGGGACTTACCTAGTGATGGATTCTTGTCTTGTGTGGATATTGTGTTATGTGGATTCTTAGGCTAATGTATCTTAGTGACCGACGAAGTTAAGAAAAAGTTTATTGGAGGTTCCATGTTTGGATTTTTCTTATGAGACATCCTACATATGAAACGTAGTAAGGTTGGGAGTGGAGAGACAATTAGGAACTAGAATATAGGTTTTACTTCATAGTGCACATATGTGGATTGATAGCCTTAATATACTAAGGAATGTATTGGGTATTGTTAGTTATAACTGTATCAGGTTGGATGAGAGGTGGGGCTTATTCTTGTAGGAGTACCGAAAGGTTACGTTATAGGGCATAAATGGGATGTATTTAATATTTTTAAGCGATATAATATTTCTTACAAATTTAGGTCACTGACCCAAATATATAAAACCTTTTACCCTAGGTATTATTATTGTTATATAAGGCGGCATGACTGTGCAGTTAAAGGTGGACCGATCAGTCAACATTAAAGATTTTGGAGACCCAATTCATCATCCTTAGTGTGGAGTTGATTTCATTTCAATTGCTACTTTAGTATCTATTCTTCTTCATGAGTTTATTTTCATTCACTGGGAGACCTTTTGTATTATGGACAAAGTGTCAGTTTGAGTGTATTAATGTATTAATCCGATTTTCAGGAATTGGAAAGGTATGGGTATATTAATGTATATTATATCTAAACTATGAACTATGATATGTATATATGTATGTATTATCATGTTGGGGTTTAGTTACTCTGTGGGACCACACGATTGAGGTTGGGTTAGTTCTAGTGCAGTTACTTGTATTGGGGTGTAGTACCATACGCTCTTTTTTATAGTTGTATACCTAGATACTTAGGTATAATTATTATTCTAGAGGGATTATTCTCAATTTTATATAGGTGGATATTTATAGTGCGTAACTATATGGAGGTGGATATTTATTAGACCATGGTATTATTCGAGATTATACATATATGAGCTCATATATATGTGTATATATATATATATATATATATATATGTGTGTGTGTGTGTGTGTGTGTGGATATTTAGTTTGGTTGTGAGGACAATGTATTAATGTTAAATACCTATGCGTTGGGATTGTGGGTAGGTTAACTTCGGATAATGTCTACTTTGGTGGATAGTTTGTATAGTTTTTTGTAAATTCTCAGAGCAATTTTCTGACATTGGGCACAATTTAGGCCTTTTTATATTCTAGGATACTTTGGTGTATCCCAATACAAACCATCATGTACCATATGATAAACCAACTCCAACATGCAAGACTTCCTTACATCCCGTAAATATATGAATCAATGAATGTTTAAAATTATTCATAAACAATATTTAGGATGTTTATTTTAAAAACCAAGGCTGGATTTTTTATGAAAAAAATAAAATAATTTTTTTAACCTCATTTAAACGAGATTGATATCTCGTTCGATCGAATTCGCCTTGTCATTTGAAGGGTCATTTGATCTTATATCGAACGAACATCCAACGAGGGACTTTTATTAGAATTCTCTTAAGCTCGTTAGAAGTTGGTTCAAATGAGATTGGAGTCTCGTTAGAATGAACTTTATTTTCCTTCAAAATAAATGACGTTTTATTTCTAACGAGCTTCAATTTCGTTCGAAAGAGCTGCCACCTCAAATTTTGTGCATGACCTATAAGTACCTGTTTCAATTCGAAGTTTCATTAGACTTTTGCCAAAACAATTTTTGCATATCTGACGCAAAAGTTTTTTCAACATTTTTATTTACAAAATATCTTTTGATTCACAAACACATCCCCAAATATAATTTATGAATCGATTTTGAACCTTAGTTAACTTATACTCAATGTGGAGAGATCATTTCTACGGCTGACTTGTGAACCTGAAGGAATCACGGCTAAAAGTTGAAGGATGAAGGTTGATTGGTGGATACCGAGGGCGGATCGCCACATGTGGACTGTTAAAAAATGTGTGGTATTCTTTAAAGATTCTTTGAAGACCGCGCGTTACACTTGTGGTTGTATCAAGTAATATTGTAAGTCGAGTGTCTGGTAAAGTTTATAAAGTGCTGATATAAAAGGTTTTTCCTTGAAAAGGGATTTTTCCTTAGTTTCCGCGTGGTTGCATATTTTATTTATCTTAGGATATTAAGATAAAATTGCATTTGTGATTAGACACTTAATTATATAAATCATTCCATTAAGAGCATGTGTAAGAATTCTAACAAGTTCTATCAGAACAGATTACACAAAAATACTGTGTGATCTTTTTTCCACAAATTTTTTTCTTTGATACCAATTTTTTTAAAAAAATTTGATGTTGAAAAAGGTCGGATTTTAATGGATAACTTGTATAATCGAATGCCCATCTTTTATTGTTCTAATTATTCATATTAAAAAGCTAGGATGAGATTAGCCTTAAAAGCAATAGATGAACGTGTTTGGTTAGTTTGTGAAAGAGGGCGGACTCTTCCCAAAATCAATGTTGATAATGTCATTGGACCTAAACCTTTAAGTGGAATAATTTTAATTCGCGTGGCCTTAATGCTATTTTTGGAGCCGTCACCCCTGACAAGTTCCGCCGCATAATGATGTGTACCACGTCTAAAGAAGCTTGGGATACTGTCCACCTCACACATGAGGGTACCAACACTATAAAGTCATCTAAGCTTCAAATTTTTACCTCCAAATTTGAGACCATTCTAAGTCTTTTGATATGTTTTATGCATATTTGTTAGACATAGTTAATTCTAGTTTTAATTGGTGCGAGAAGATTCCTGAGACGATAGTTGTGAAGAAAGTTTTAAGGTCCTTCCCTACCCTCTTTATTCCTAAGGTCACCATACTTAATTCGTTAGGGATCCTAGACACTCTTAGTTTAGAAGATAGGAGATCTTCAAATGTGAGAGATTGATATATTCCCTAAATATATTAAACCTAAGGAAGTGGGTATTGATTTAAAGACTCAAACTAAGAAAAATAATAAAGAGAAAGTTTGTGAGTCTAAATAAGAGGTTGATCTTAACTTTGATGACTTGTCCCTTTTTGCGAAAAATTTCAAAAACATTTCTCAAATTTTGAAAAGATAATTCTTCCAAAGAAAAGATTTTTGAGTAAAATAAAAATAAGAATGAGGGAACGAGAGGGGTAGAGAAAGAGGAAGAGGTTAGGTGTTATTAATGTGAGGGTAAAGGGCATAAGTCACAGAGTGTCCCACTAGGCTTAAGAGAAAGGGCAAGAAAGTTGCGCATACGACCACTCTTAGCGATAACGATATCGAGTCGATTGATTCAGGGGGAGAATTACCACATGAACAACGTGTTTCATTCATGACTTGTCCCGTCAGCACTTCTAGTTTGTCCCACACCAATGAGTACACATCTAATTGTGAAAGCCTCGATGATGTTTTGATTCATTCTAGAGATAGTGAGAGTGAGGACGAAAATTTGAGTGGGGGAGAAGGTGATCTCCTAAAGGCGTTTAATGATCTTTGCATCAGGACTTTGAAAATGAAAAATCTAAATAAAGATTTGTATCTTAGAGTGTTAGATTTAGAGAAAGACATGAAAGTTCTAGGAGAGTGTGAGGCGTCGATGAGTCAACTCGAGAAGGTGAAGATTTCTTTATGTGAGAAGTTGATCATTTTAGTCCGAAAAAAGACCGATTTGACCAACACCTTGGATAGTCTTATGGGAGATCTTCAATCCTTATTGGAGACTTATGAGAAACTTTAATCCCATGTATCCCAACTCGATAGCGATCTCGAACGTGCTCGGGAGGTCTACAGGACACATTTAAGAAGGTTGTAAATATGCTACTCGGTCCCTCTTTAGGTAACATAGAGAGTTAAGGAATATGTTATGACGATGCATCAATTTCCCATGCCACACCCGAGCCAGTTCTCGAGTTTGTGTTGGATCCTTATGGACCTCGAGGAAACCCACCTAGGTGAGCTCGTCCTAGATATTTTGAGGTAGGAGGACCCAAGATTGTGTATGTTTATTAACATTCCAAACAAAGAGGGAACTTTAGAGAGTATTATTTTAAGCTAAGGAGAGTGTCTTATAGGTATGTTCCCCGATATTCTCGCACATGTATTCCCACTCGAGTTCCTACACATCAGTTGAGAGATTTTGAAAGTTTTCGAGAGAAAGTAGAATATTTAGTCAAGACTTCACAAAATTTGATGGCGGTATTTCATAGTATATCATCTCCTTTGGAGAACTAGGTTGCGACTTATTTTTAGAATAGGGTGATTTTTAGGCTCATATCTTACATCCTTATTGCTAGATTGTACTATCATTGTATATCTATATTTTTTCATTTTCATATTTTTTTTAAATTCGAAAAGTTTTTTTATTTATTTTAAAAAATACAAAAAGATTTTCATTTTTTTAGAAAAGTTGAAAAGGGTAAAAAGATTTTATTTTGATGAACTTTTGAAAAAGGCGAAAAGAATCTTGTCTTTTTTTACTCCATATATGGATGAACATTAAAGATGTTCGAGTCACTCAATCAGTCCATATCCACATGACTGTTTTTTGTGTTTTGAGACATGGCATCATTTCATATATGTAGTTAATAATGTCTGGAATCATTAAGTTGTGATTTGATGATAACTTGTTACATGTTTGAGTCATTATATCCTTTAATGCAATGAGCAAGAGATTATTTGAGTATTTCACTTACCTGTCACATGTCTATCATAATGCTTTCATCTCAATTTTTCTTTAAGACGAACCAACAGTGAAAAACGAGATAAAAAGTTGTGCATATATGAACCATTGCACGAATTTAAAATATTTCTCCGATTAAATTTGTAAATATTAAAGCAAATGAAAGAGCAAGTATTTGCATTAAAAGGCATTATTTCCAAGAGCCTAAAAATATTAAAGGCACATAAAAATAGAAGTGCCAGGCCATTTTGTTTGAACATTGATGCTTTGCTACACATGAGCATTAATTTCTTCAAAATAATTAAGAGTATTATTGCTATATGTGAGATTTTGAGGGAGTTAGGTCGAAGATCAGTGAGTTTGCACAAACTATAATAAAATCTTTGGAAAACATTATATAATTTTGGGTGTCATTGGTGTTAAAATCACTTACGATCTTTATTTGTTGATTAGGTTAAGTCAATTTCACATGAGTTCACAATCTTTTATACCTAAGGTAGACGTTGAGATCATTTGTTAATGGTATCTCAGTCCTTCTTGCACATGTGTTATGTTTGTCTTTGTTGATTAACCTATGGAATATAGTCACGCCCCTACATTTCCCTTCCATGATTTGGGTATTTTTGTGTTAAGTCACGGTGTGCTGATTTTGTACAATTTTCTATTTGAAAATTTTCAAAAATAGTAGGTGAATTTAAGCCTTTAAGACTATCATTTCATGTTCATTATTTATATCTTTTGTGATGATATTTCCTTCATATTCTAGACGATTTGATTTAATGACTATGTTTCTACTCCTTTGTCTAATGCGGATAAAAAGGCGGAGAACCAATTAAGGGGAAGACTTGATGAGTTTGATTTTTGGGGAAGAACATAATCACAAGTTTTATTTCTATTTGAAGCTCTACGCGTATCACAGTATTTTTCTTTGCTTAATGTGTGTAGGTTCAATATGCGGAAATCAAGATACACTGGATGAAGTCAAAGAAGCCCAAGGAAAGATAAGAAGACAATGAAGACAAAGAATCTTATGCCATTCCATTTCTAGGGTTGGGAAGGGTATTAGGTTACTTTTGCCATTTAGAAGGGTATTTTATGTAATTTGGATTTCGGTTAGGTTTCTATAGTTATGTATCGAAATAGCCAAAGCGGGAGATTTATAAGAGATTTTTTTTTTCATTGCTCATAGTTTTTCGCTTTTATATTTTAGGCTAGTTTGGGGTATCACGATACAAGTCGTCATGTAACGTCACAAGAAATCGACTCCAACAAGGAAAACATCCATACATCCCCCAAAGATATGAATCAATTGGTATTTAAAATTATACATAAAATGTATTTAGGATGTTTATTTTTATAAAAATCGAGGCTAGATTTTTTATCACAAAAATAAAATAATATTTTTCGACCTCGTTCAAACATGATTACTCTCTCGTTTGAATGAATTTTCCTTGTCATTAGAAGGTTCATTTGATCTTATATGGAATGAACATCCAATGAGGGCCTTCTGTTGGAATTCGTTTGAAGCTCGTTAGAAGTTGGTTCAAACGAAATTGGATTCTCATTCGAACGAACTCTATTTTCGTTCAACCGAAATGCCTTTCTTGTTTGAACGAGATTTAATTTCATTTGAACGAGTCACCGACTTCAATTTTCTGTAAGACCTATAAGTATTTGTTTCGTTTCCAAATTTTGTGAGATTTTTTCCAAAATGATTTTTGCATATCTGTTGCAAAAGTTTTTAACATTTTTGTTTACAAAACATCTTTTGATTCAAAAACACTTCCCCAAATATATTTTGTTAATAGGTATTAAAGCTTTGTTGAGTTATACTCATTAGGGAGAAATCATCTCTACGACTGACTTGTGAACCCAGAAGGATCGCGGCTGAAGACTGAAGGTTGAAGGCTGATCTGTGGATACCGATGGTGAATCGCCACCAGTGAACTGCTCAGGAACGATTGGTAGTCTTTAGAGAATCTGTGAACACTGTGTGTTATACTTGTAGTCGTATCAATTAGTATTGTAAGTTGAATCTCTTGTAAAGTTTCTAAAGTATTGATATAAAATATTTTGCCCTAAAAAGGGATTTTTCCTTAGTTGTCATGTGATTCATATTTTAATTACTTGTCTTATCACTTAGATGAATATATGAGGATAATAAGATAAAATTGGATTTGTCATTGGACATTTAATTATACGAATCATTCCATTAAGATCGTGCTCAATCACTCTAACATAATTGCAAAGGTATACATGGCATTTAATTAAAACTATGAGGCAAATTTGGAAATACATTAATATATGTGAAACATAATTAATGAAGGTGTAGGTAACTAGTGAAAATATTAAAATATACTAGGGACGGGCTGATCATAACGATTAAAAATATTAACCATATATGATTTTGATATATCCTTCGTGATTGGATTTATTTAGATTAGTGACACTCTTTTTATGGATTAAATATATGGTTTTATTTTTATTACCGTTCGGCCATTGGATGATTTCGTTTTGGATCTATCTATTGGGATGATAAATGGTATGAGTTAGGTGAATACTTTTGTTATGGTTTATTGGTTTAATGATATACGTTATGAGTTGGGTTAATAATCTTTGTTGTGGTTTGGTCCGGGATGGTTGATTTCTATAGGCTGACATGTTATGTGTATTCCCTGGCGTAGACATATTTTGGATTTGGTTATTTTTTTATGGAGTCTCTTACCTTCATCTTGAATGAATGATCCAGCAAGACAAGAGTGTATCATGGGTTTCTTGGTTGTATTTTTCTTACAAGATGTCCCATCCAAGTAGTTTAGTTTAGATGGGAGTTTAAGAGCTTTGAGTATGGGATCCTTGGGACTTACTTCATGATGGATTATTAGTCTTAGTTGATATTATTATGTTATGGGGGTCTTAGTCCAACTGATCTTAGTGGCCAACTATGCTAACAAAAAGCATTTCCTTATTTGGATTTCACTTATGTGACATCCCAAGCATATGTCTTAGTAAGGTTGGGAGTTGAGAGACGGCTGGGCATTAAACTATCTGTTTTACTTCATTGTGTAATTGTATCTATAGATATCCCTAGAATAGTAATAAAAGGCTTATGTAGGGTTAATTAGAATCCCACAAAGTCATTGAAATCCAACTTAATATGTCACGAGTTAGTACAAAAGATCAAAGAGTTGAAAGTCTGATGCCCGACTAAGATATACCAACATTTTTAATCAAAGATAACACATTTTTTTCCACCTTAAAAACACTATAACTTACCCCCATCAAACTCTTCAATGATTGGTGTGGAGCCTCAAGTTCATAGAAACACTCTACGGGAACCATCTTTCTCTTTATCATCCCTAATCTTCATATGAACGTTCGAGTTCTGAAAGCATAAAAATTTCATGTCTGTGTTTTCTTTATGTTAGATAGGGTGTTTGAAGTTAAAAATCCCCAGCTCCCATCAAGACACAAAAAATAAGGCACAACGGGATTATCTAAAGAAGACACAACCAACCATAGAACTAGTCTTCCCCGAACTTGCCGAAGAACTATGACAATAAAAACCATCATAAGGATTCATCCCTTTTAATCACTATTACCATTAAGAGTACAACACTAAATAACTGCACATCAAAATTTATAGAAGTCCCATTAGGGGGAAAATCTTTCAAGTCTATCATGGCACAAAAGAGTCTCTCATATCCGTTTATCCAATATAACCCCCAAGTCATATTTATCTAACCTTGTCAAAGTTGTATCCCATTCCTATGATGTCATAATAAATTGTTATTTTAAGTAATCACCTTTGTTTAATGTTTGTGAAAAACCTAAAATCTTAAACGATTCAAATGATAACTTTATTAATGAAAACCATGTGGCAAAAACATACTTAAAGCATTTTTAACAACTAAACGAGTATTAACCTTATTTTATGATTGTAATGAAGACGATACACCGACTATTAACTTTGGTAATCTCCAAAATAATAAAGATATAGACATCGGGTCCTCTATAAATGAATAGTAAATATAAGACATCACTAATCTCCTCAACGGATTCGTAGACATCTTCTTATGGACTTAGGCAAAACTGCCAAGGGTAGACCCTGAGATTTTGATGCATAAGATCATGACTCTCTCAGAATTCAACCTTTTCAAAAAATGACTATGCTAGACCATATTAGAATGCCCCTTTAATGTAAAGGAAGAGGTCGAGAAAAAACTCAATGTTGGTTTCATAAGGGTCATTGAGAAATCCACCTCGATGGCCAACATAATACTAATACTCAAGTCCAGTATAAAAGTTAACATATGTGTGGACTATATGGATTTTATTAAAGCCTGTCCAAAAGATGATTTTACCATTTCTAACGTCAATATAATATTAAACATTAGGAAAACTACAACATTTATCACACGGTGGGGGACATAATATTAAACATTTATGCCTTTTAAACTTAAAAACATAGGGCCTACTTATTAAAGGATTGTAACTTACATCCTGGACGTCCTCATCAATAAAGAGGTAGAGGTTTATGTGGCCGACATTATCATCAAGTATAAGGAAAGGGAGGGGAAAATGCATGCACTACGAAAATTCTTCCAACGTATCTATCAATACAAAATAAGGATCACAATCAAAAATTTATTTTCAAAGTGACTAAGGAAAAGGTACTCGGATTCGTTATCAATAAGAAGGGAATTGAGGTGCATACAACGAAGGAAAAAGACAACTTAGAGATGACACCACAATAAAGAGAAAATAAAGTGGATGGTTCATGGGCAGTTACTGTTCAATAGTCATAATGCTCTACACATGTCCGACGCAAGGGGTGGGGGCCATAATTTTTTTATGGTATATTGACTAAATATTAAAACTTCATATGGATATTCCTCCTATCAAAGCTAGTGTCATAGGCGTGTAAAAAATATTTGGTTTTAGGTTCGAATCTAGGTTCATGTTTTTCTTAATTTAGTTTATCTTTTAGTTTCACGCTTTCTCTCTTAGCGGTAACTTAATTGTTTTAAATCCCAAAAACACTTCATTAATGATACACCTACATAAAAGAGACATGAGATGTAAATATAGTATAAAAACCTATATATACATATAATTCAAACCTATGTATACAAAAGGAAGATGTACATATATTATTGAAATTGTTTCTTTATTCAAACATATGTCGTATGTTGCTTTATCTGGTTGGTTACTTTCATTCTTTTGGGTCATTTCATGTATTTGATTTCTTAAATAATGACGTATTTTTCTTTTGTATGTTAGATGAAAATGCAAATAATTGCTTTAAACCAATTTTATGTAATTTTTTAGGGTTACTAAGAGAGCACATTATAATTGGGTGTTTTGGGCTAGTTGGGTTGTTTAGAAGAATTGTGCTTGGTTATTTATCTATATGTTATAAATAGTGCTTTGGGATTATTTAGAGGTCTTAACGCACAACATTAGGAGACCAACATGATTCAATAGTTAAATAAAGATTTAACCCTCATTAATAACAGAACTAAAACATAAGACAAAACCTTGCGATAGAGGAGATTTTAGGAGAACATGAGGTTCACCAATAAGATTTAATCAAGGATTCAATCTTCTAATTTGAGTTCAAGAATAAATTCATTTACTACGATTAACATGGAACTTGTTTATGATGCATTTCTATGTCGAAGTAAATTGGGATTAATGACATGCTAGGTTGAGACATCACGCATATACATTGATTACCTTAGTTTTAATGTTGTCTAATGATCAAAATTGTTTAGATTTTATTAGTGACGGATTTAATATGATGATTCACATGATTAGGATGAGACTTTGGTGATTATATCTATTTTAAATGATTAAATACATAAATAAGATCAGCTCTAATTAATCAAATGTTGTAAATGAATATTTAACCATTATTTGATTAATCTTTATCTAGTTAATGTTTATATAATGTCGAAAACATATTTATTATATATTAGATATGATATAGCGATGAATTGGGAGTGATTATAGGTAGAGGAACACTTAGTTATGATGTGGTGTTTTCATAAATCTATATTGTTACGTTTCAGGTCAATTTTTCATTACGACATTATTTTGGGGGTTTTGGAGTGGAACCCACGACTGTGGAAAATGGGATCATGGTTGCATAACACGGACCTCAATCGTGGCTTAACCAATAAGGTGTTTTTTTGTGCTTTTTGCAAGTATTTTCGTATGAGAACATAGGTTTGGACCTAGACTTCATTGAGACTTTATTTGGGTCAGTGGTCTTTCGATCTTGTGTTTGTTTGTTGATATTGTGTTTCTGATATTGAGTTTATATCAGGGGGGACATATAGTTTGATGTGTGCAGTTAGGAAGGTAAATCGCATTCGTATATGCATATTAGTGAATATAAGTATTTTGTGATAATTTTGGTAATAACATGGTTGTGTGTATTTGTGGAGAATCTAATAGTGGGGATTTAATTGGATTATTTTACGGGACTGGGAACCACGCCCCTGGATGATGATATTGGCTACTTATAGGTCTACATCCTTATCCTATGGGAATTTGGTCAACCATCTCACGAGTGGGATATGAAATAGGCACGATCTGTTGGGTAATCTTGGTATGTGATTACACGATGATGTGATGACATACTCATTTCTCATTTTCATTACGTTTGCATGTTATGTTATCAGCTGAGAGTGGGACCTCACCTCATGAAACATGAAAAGGTCCCCGAAGGTTGAAGACTTTGTGTGAAACTTATATACATGTAGATGGTGTGGAGAATCATGCTACTTCTTTTATTGTGATGTGATTATTTTTTGGATTACAAGGTAGTATATGGGTACTACATTTGGTTATAATGCTTATTGCATATTAGACTTATGTTACGATATTATAGAATTATAATGAGATCATGTAACCTACTTATCAGTATTGGGATTGGGATTCACATGTTGTAGCGATATCTAGTGTTTTTAAACATCTAAGTAGGATATACCATAATATAAAATATGTTTGGTATTTTGGATGTGAAATCTGGAAGAATCTAAAGAACTTTAATCAATGGAATTTAATATTGTTATGTAAAGTATCTTCTTTTTTCTAAATGTGTGGTGTAAGCCACATTAGTATTTAATAAAACCTTTTTGGTGTACTAAGTTGGAGTAGTAGGGCTAATCAATCAAACTTTCATTCAATTAATTATTCAATTATATATCCTTAGTGTAGGATTCTATTTATTTCAATATTTCATTCGTATTAGACTCTCGAGTATATATTCATTCCTAGATTTCATTTATGGCCCATGGTGGTTTCCAAAGTTGTTTACTTATTTAGTTTGTGATATTTAGTATTGTGGAGATTCATTCATTCAGTTATTGATTTTCCTTTGGATACTCCTTTTTACTATTTCATTTTATTTGCATTGTTTATTTTTGTTATCGATGTTTATTGTTTACTTATTTTATTGTTGATTCTGAGAATGGAATAAATTATTTAACTTCCCCTAATTTCGGTGTTTAAGCTTAGCCACTCTATATGTGGAAAATAGGGAGTGTTATATTTGGTATTTGAGCATCACACGTTCTAGTTTTATAGGTTCCTTGGGATTTTTGTAACGTTATGCATTGTGTTGTTTGATTTAGAGCCCTGTCGATGGGTGGTTTTTTACTATTTATTTATGATTGTTATCTAATACGAAATTCTTGATTTTTTTATGATTGCAAACATTAGGAATAGGAAAGTTCTGACAACATCTGTGGTTGCTAGCCAGGAGACTTGGTCGAATCAGCATCCATAGTAACAGGCACAACCGGTAACACTAGTTGACATAGCCTCCATCATTTCTCAGGCATTCATTGCCAGTATGGCCACTACACTTCAACAACCATAATAACAAGTGGTTGTACCAGATCCACCACATGAGTTTACTTAGAAAAGAGAATGTGGTCCTTTTCTAAAGGAAACCCACCAGAATTTGAAGGACATACTAACATCCTCGTGCCACACTAGTTTAGGAAAGACACCGAGAGTAACTTAAGGATGGTTGACTTCATCGAAAATAAGAGATAGATGTTACCTAGCTTTAAGTTGGTGAGAGATGAATTACAGTGGGGGGAGTCTGCTACCACCATTTAGGAAAGGGGTACTATGCCCAGTACAGATTTTTGCTTGGACTAGTTTTGAGTCTAATTATCCCCATCCGAACGTACGGGTAATGAAGGAGAAGGCCTTTATGTGGTGGGAACAAAGTGACCATTCAATATTGAGCATGAGAGGGAGTTTACTAGTCTCTCTTTGTTTGCACCTGAGGAGGTGGATGCCAAGGAAAAGATATGGAGTACTTTATCAGGGTAATGACTTGGATGATCAGACAAGTGTTGATGGGAATCCCTTTTCCTTATACACATAAGTGGTGAATTTTTCCTTAATTCATTGCCAGGACCACCCCGAGTTTTAAAAGGGGTAGGGAAAACGTTCCTAGAGGGACACATATATCTTGATAAAAATGACATGAGGTAGGGTGGGGAAGTCTTATCGTGAATAGGAGGCCTAAAAACTTAGGTTCCACAACATGAGGATCAAAACCATAAGAGCCATAGGGTTTTTTATATTTGTTGCCATTGGGGCCAGGGATAGTAGACCCATTAGGGATAATAGGGTTAGCAACATCAATGGAAATATGGCTAATAACATTGCAGTAGTCAACAAAGTATGTTTCCTAACACTTTCTTCACTAGTGGTGATGTTGGACACATAGCTAAGAAGTTCCCTAGGTGCAATCACGATGCCCGTGAATAGAAAGAACATCAGGTAAATTAGGTTCCGCAGTGCCACCATGGACATGGCTATCCAAAATTATAATATGAACATGTGTATCACATCACTCCGCGAAATGTACTGCAAGATTGCATGCAATTGAGAGTAGGTTTCCTTTTAATGTGAGCTTAGGGAGTATTTTATTCGATACTAGTGCTTCACATTCATTCATTAGTATATTTTTCTCTCATATGGAAGGGATGATATGATTAGCATTTGTTATATTATTACATATAGACTCAATGCTGGGATGGTGCACACCTCGATCTGCAATTGAGGTTCGGGTACGCTTCGTCCTACTAATAAAAGTGCCACGGGCATGAACCCCAAAATAACCAGTGAAAATACAAACTTTCGAAACCTCCAACTGAAGTTAAAGGGGTTAAAAAATCCAAGAGATAAAGTATATAGGTCTAAAGTGCAAAAATCAAATAATCCAATAAACAACAAACAAACAAGCTCTCTGGGATCTTTACCCGACCGATGAACTGTTTCCCCTCAAATAACCAGTCACTTATCCATCCCAAAAAATCATCATTATAATTTTTTTAAATATCTCATCTTAGCCATCAATGTGACACCTGCTAAAAATCGAGGGCCTAGGACCCTTAACCAATCGGTTAAATGCCTAGCCTAGACCCCTTTAAATAAAAGTTCCCTCCATCCATTTCAAAGCATCCCCAAACTAGACCTCGATCTGATTTTTTCCCAAATTCTTCTACCCCAAGCATCTGAGATATTCAAGCTCATTATGAAAGTCCCAAAGAAGCTCGTGCTTCAAAAAAGCTACTTTTTCCTCAAGGAAAGCTCTTACTTACGAAAGTCATTTTAGTGTCCCAAAAAAGGTTCATTCTTTTGAAAAGTCAAATTTGAGAAATAAAATGAGACGAATCTCTTTAAAAATTCAGTCAAATACAACCCTTTTGAATGAAAATCTGTTCGATTGAAACACACCATAAAGAAAAGGAAACTCCTAAAAAAATTCAGCTTTCACCGCAAGGGCAAAGAACCTCTGCAAAACTTTTGAGGATATATATATATATATATATATATATATATATATATTCACTATAACCTGGCCCTCGTATAGGGGACTATGTATGCAATTTATTGCATTTATATTTCAAAAGTCTGGTTTCTAATCCATAACCTCTAGATATTTATTATATTGAAATGATCATATGTTAAACAAAGATTATTCAAATGACATGATTAAAATACATCAGCATGAAAACATACTTTTTAAAACTGATCTCAAGAAAGTTCCATTGAGTCATCTCAACCTAAGACTTTGCAGGATAAAGTCTAAAACCGAGGTACTCTCAATACTACTCTGAGAAAACAAAGCTCGTCCAGGAGACGACACCCTGAATATGTGTTTTCATATAAATTATTTTCAAACATCGACATTTTACTGACGTATTTTTCAATATATAAATATATTAATCCAACACAACATTAATGTTCTATTATTGACTAGGCTCCATAGATACCGTAATGTTATACTTTGTATACCCGGTATCCTATTGCCTTCACTCATAAATATGCCCCGTTTATTGTAACTACTTTGGCTTTAATCCAATGTTCCCTTGGGTATGTAGGAGCTATACCTACTAAAATTGTGAAGCCAAACCTTACAATATGTCTCTTGATATATTATTTCTTAGGGATGCCACAAACCCTATTCCAAACTCCCCCGACTTCTACCTCTACCTCCCTAGTGATAGATGTTTCATCACATCCTTAGCACTAAACCCCCAAGCTAGTCTGAAGAAAATTGCCTTCTATCTAGTGATCACCTAACGATCATAAGATTATATGTCAATGTCAGTGATATTAGGGCTCACTCCCGTTCCCCCTCTCCAAGAAAATTCCTACACTTGCACAAATATCATGTAAGAACACGTGTACGATCGAAATACGTAGTCTTTGATCCCAAGTCCTTTTGGTTACCTAGGCACAATACTAAATATTTCTCATGATCTCGAGCCTTGACAATATATCTCAACATATGTTGTCTCTATAGAGATGCACTCATCTCTCTATTATCATCCATTACACCTAAGTAAGTAAGACGAGATATCAAACTATCTCAAGGCAATACCTCTAAAACATATCTCTATATACCTGCATCCGAACATATATACACCAATTATATGATCGAACTATGTAGGCTTTGATCCCAAGTCCTCTTGGGTACATAGGCGTAATACCTAATCCTTCTCGTGAGGTTAAACCTCAATAATACGTCTCTTAATGTATTGCCCACATAGATGCTCCCATATCTTATCCCTATTCTATCTCTCCTTAAAATCCGAATGAGATATCAAACTATCATAAAGTCGATCCTTCTCTAACATTTACATCTATGGCCATATGTTATAGGAATACAAGCATGGAATCACGGACAAGAAATCTTATGTACTTGAATTTGTTAAAGTGACGTTTTTATACCTCTAATTAATATTATTTCCCAACCTAAGTACCCATCTACATTTTAAGGCACTCTCACTTTAGTGTCTATAAAAAAATTCTAACGTAGCTAAAAACTAATCAATTAATGTAAAGGGAAATAATAAGCATCGAATTGATGAACCATACAGAATAAGTGGGGTGCCTAACACCTTCCTCACTCGTAACTCGATTCCCGAACCCACATAACAAGATTCCTTAGACCAACAGTGAACTTTAAATTAGGATTAGCCCGATAGGGCTAGTCCAAAACTTTTCATTTGTTTTTCTATAAAACAAACTGGCAAATTTGAACAACCTACAAAACCCCATTTTCACACGAAAGTCACACTTAACAAGGGCGTGCACCAAAAATTGGACATGGGGTCAAACTGCATCCAGGGGCCTCTCTGCTCGGGCCTATAACACCATAGTGGCAACTATATTATGGATAAATCAAGATAATCAAACTATTTATATGTTGCCTTTATACTATGCTTAGTATTTATATCGCTCATAACTACTTTACGCGAATTTTAGAACTACTTAGCGACCTTAATTTTAAGGTCCTTCACAACGTAAATACGAGTTTAGGCCCCCATGTATAGGATTGTACATTTTCTTAAGCATATAGGTACGCCTGAAGGACCTCATGATAAAATAAATTTCAAATCATGTAAAAATTAAATATTACTTGTTTGCAGCGCATAGAGCATAATCTAGATTTTCATATTTTTTAAACGTTATACCCTTGAGGCCTCACAAAAGCGGTTGGTTAAAAGAAGTGTGTAGTTTAAGTAACTCACTTTACTCAAAGGAAAGTTCGTAATTCAAAAAATTCACTTCTCCCTAAAGAGAGGTTCGTACTTTGGAGAAGTCACTTCCCCTAATAATGCTCGTACTTTTTAAAAGTATATTCCCAAAAAGGCTAGTCGCCAATAAGGGTTCTCACTATTTTTGCCCACCCATATGGTATATCGAACTTCTCTCTTGATCCTAAGGTCTTAGTGACAGGGAACGTTTGAAGTTTGTTCATTAATGGGCTATATTGAATATTCTTTCATAACTATTTAGAAAAAGGGTAAATTGGTGTAACACTTACCATAAAGGTTGCTTTGTCCAAGCGTACCGGTATATCGTGACCCATGGAAATTAAAAACAATCCTATGGTAATCGGGTCACATCTCCTATTTGTATATAGAAAAAGCCTATTGAACAAAAAGAATAAGATATTTATGGATCAATCTCTTTGAAAAAATTTCTCGAAAATTGTGAGATGGCAGGAGGCTAGTCCAAAATGCCTCAAATTCTGGGCTGAATGTCTTCCACTTCAATAAGGAAAATAAAGATTATGGATTCGCAAAACATCGCCAAAATAGAGGTCCCTTATGTTGGATTCCCCTAACCACATTTTACTTTGAGAAAATAATAGACCTCGGTATATTATTTCCTCGCTCCTCGTTCTAAAAAGTGAGAGCTCACCCTTGTTTTCCCGAATCCAATGGGACTCTGTTAAAGTTCTCATCCTTAGGATATACAACCAAATGAATGAACTCAAAAAACAAAATACCCTCCAAACACGTTTAAAAATAGATAAAATAATTGCATCAGATAAATTCATTGCATAGGTGAGTCCTTCTACCTCTTTGTGTTATCCTTCTGTTCGTAAAATCCTGAACAAAAGTTCCCCGATTTTTTTTTCCAGTTATCATTATCAATAGAAAAATCCCACTAATTTATTAATATGGAAATATGAGTCTACGCACCGTGAGATAACCTAGTCATCATCAGTGAACTCCCTACTCACGATTAACAAGTCTTCACCAACGTATGCTCCATGTCTACCAAAAAATGCCAGGTCTCATCAGCAATGGATCAGATTTTGAGATAACTTGAGAACATCATCACTTCCCAGAACACCATGCAGTTAGAGATCAGGTTACAGAGTAAAATTCATGCCCACGTGCAATGAACCAATACAGTAGTAGGAGAGAACATCATTTATCCCCCAATTCCTAACATTGGTACACGTCTTATGGTGGTTGTTTAGGCAATGACAACAAACCTACAGGATCAACATTCTCCAGTTTCAATTTTGAATCCCCCTACTAATGTCAAAACCCCAACTTTCATGTAGCTTTTTACCCACATGGTTATTATGAGCCTTATCATTAGTACCCCGAGTTTCAAGGTCCCTTGCAAGTAAAATTTTTCTCTCCTCCACCAGTCGAAGAGGTTGCTCCCCCATAGCCAAACCCAGAGATGACACATGTCCAACCTTAATAGAATCTCCATTAAGAATCCATAAGCAATATTCAAACCAATAACAAGCTCACCGACATAAAAAAAATATGGCTTTCTATCTGGAAGCCCGACTACCGAACAAATTCAAAATTTTAGTCTTTCGAGCCTACAAATGACTAGGCTCTCTGTCCACCCATTTATCCAACTACCACCTTCAACTGCAGGACTGGAATGTCAACCTAGGGGTATTGGAAAGGATTCTCTCCTTTACACTCTCTGGAAGATCTCTCACCTTATATATGGGCCTAAAGCATGAAGGTATAACTAAAACCTAAGATGATGTATGCCATTCTCTCTTGAAACAATACGAGTACAACAAAGAACTAGGTGTCACCCCCAAAGGTCTAGAAAAACTAAAGAATGAAGTGGTAGAAGAAATTGAATTTTTCATCACTTGTTGTAGAGAAAAGTTTGATCAAATGGTCAATCATCCCTTAGAGAACAAGCAGATAGAGATTATGATTATGAACCTCCAAAATAAAGTAGAAAGCGAGCTTGGTCTCACCTGGTTCCCGTATTTCAAAGTCATTGTCCATGTAGATTATGGAGAGTTTGGCCTCCAAAGATGACAAGACTATGAAAGATTCTCACCGAGGAAACAATCAGGTCTTTACTCGTAAGAACCCTCCTAAGGTCTCCACATTCCATATTAGTAACCTTATATTCACTCCACCGCCAAGAACATGCCTAGTTCCTAATACTACCCCATCCATGGTATCTACTACATCACCCTTCCAATTAGGGCCACCTCCTAGAAATTATCGATATATTTCGCCCCCTAAAGAGTTTCTTGCCTGGACAAGACACATTATTGACTTACAATCCCCCTCCCCAAGTGGCGTATTCGTCGCCCTGTATTTGGATGGGTGCTTCAAACCTCTTAACCCCAGATCGCCCTTGATAACCAAGGATAAAAGCTAGAAATCCTACTCATATTCACAATTCCACTAGGGACCTCGTTATATCACATACAACTATTGGACTTTAAGGTACGCCATGCAAGACCTCTTCGACACTGAGAGCCTCATTATGCCAAACCCAATGTCACTAGCAACTGCTACTATATCATATCGGTACCAATAACTTGTCAGCCACTCTTATCGTAAATATTGATCCATCCAGCTACATAGTCCCCATCCATTGCAAATAGAGTATGAGAACACACACACCCTTCCATATAGCTACGCCTCTAGGCATTCCATCGCCCACCATAAATATCATCATTAAAACTAAACCCACCATTGACCATATGACCTTATTCTTCATGGCTATACATTTCCTGGATAACAACCATTGTAGCCCAAATCTCCTCTTAAAAATAGAATTTAAGCTCTCTAAGGAGTCGAGACTCATTACCCCATCTTATAAAAAAAAAATCAACCCCTTATACAAATAGTAAGAAATATAAAATGAATACCTCTAAGCAATGGAGCACATCACCTTTGCAGTATCAATTCAGTTTAAGAGGTGAGAATGACCTACTGTAGAGGTTCACATATTCTCCCTTTTATATTAGGAAACCAACAGTAGTTACCACCTGCCCCTCACTCCCGATCACCTTTAGTACACTCTTTAAAAAACATCCTAAACACTACAGCTTCCATCCTTCAGATAAAAGAACCCATGATTCGTCCACCCCAATATTCAGATCTTCTAGTACAGATGAATGAGAGAGACCTACAACTCCGAGCTAACGATAATGTCACCTAAAGATACCGATATTGTCACCAGTTACTATACAATAACGAAATAGTTTGAGAGCCCACTTCATTCGAAAAGACATTGATTGGGAAGCCAAGCTCATGGCCAATCCAGGACCTAGTGAGTATATACCCCACATGAGTCTCTCGGAAGAAAGGTATAACCAACCCCATGCCTAAGATCTATTTTGATCAGAGTATGACCTACAACATGGAGTACTAACCTTGGCATGTCTATAAGAACCTGAGACACATGTCTACGCCTTGGGAACCATCCACATGATGCAGATAAATAATGAGAGTGATATTTAACCCTCACTTTTAAAAGGCTCGAGATACATACTCTCTCCATCTTTAAGGAACAACGCATTCATCCAGTCGAATCATACTCTAAGATCCCTAACATGTTGTCCCAAGCATGTGTATTATACTGACCTACCCGAATAAGAGATGACGTGTTTCTTTGACCAGCTTCTTATCACCGATGGAAAAACATCCCAAAATCCCAAAGATGAATTCACCCTCAATCCTCAGGTCTAGGAAATGATGAGAAAATGGGACTACTCCCTAGGAAAAGGTCCCGAGCAATATGAATACGGGACCATGTCTTTTAAAGATCCTAATATTCTAGAGTACGCATTTAGGATTGGGTACATAATTAGTGTAGAGGATTATGATCAACTCAAGAAGCATGAACACTGGATCTATCACATGAAGAAGCGGGTTCACACCACAGAGAGTATAAAACCCAACCTCCTATATGGAGGGTCACCCCTACAGTTCATCAACAGCAAAGGAGAACTCTGTATCGACATTTATCCAAGCATCTAAGCTATTTGATGGGACAATTTACCCATAGAAATACGAGATACCATATATTACTCCATGACAGAAGGTAATAACTGTGAGATCCCTCTGCTCGAGGAAGATCCCCTTGATCCTAATAGTGAATAAGATATTCTTATCTCACAACTAGCTTATGACCTCTTCATCCTAGAGATATCCCCTTGGTCCCACCATTGCACTAACATGGGATATAGTTATAGGAACATATACCTAGATGCAATACACATAGTTAGTATTATTAAACTACAAGATGAGATGACCCTCCAAGTTCATACTTTTCTAAAAGGTCCCCCCCCCCCCCCCCCCCGATGGAGGTACTTATACACCGCTAAAATGGAACTAGTCAATCCCACTCCTCACGACCAGAATTGATAGACTACAATACATGATATATGCATTAACTCTAGCCAGATTTGTATATAAAATCTTGCCCTGTGGATAAAGTACATAGATTATCGAAACTATAATGGGGACTTCTTCTGCGAAGTCTCCAACATCGTGAAATAATTTCATTTAGGGGAACTAGAGCGCCCTTTCGATGATAGATATCACCAAGAAATTATCTTAGACAAAACCCATCCAATGATGAAGAATACTAAGAAACTACCTCGGATGATGATATTTGATCAGGATATTCAATATCCATATAACCCTCACCAATGACATCAAACCAGATAGATAATTAAGTCTTGACCACGATGGTAGAAATCCTAACCCCTACTCTAAACTGAAACATAATTTTATAATGCATAGATAACTCCATGTCCCAAGCCCACTCAAAAACCTAGAATGAGGCTCCAAAAAGCCTAAAGCAAACCCTTATCTTAGATTGGATAAAAGTCATGGTACCGAAGCCAACACCTCCTACCTCCAACACCACATCCTTAACGGATCTCCTACTACGCCTAGAGAAAGCTAAACGAGAAACTCGGGTAACCCCATACTCACGCCAAACAAAGAGGTCAACTTCCTCATCAAGTCAAGTCAACACTTCGCTCCTACGAACCCTATTAATAAATAGGGATGTTCCCCTACAGTAACTATAATACCCCATCCTTGGGAAAATAATAAGATCCAAGAGAAACTCTGATGATCCTCAACTAACATCACCATCTTGGAGTTACTAGATATATCCCACGAATATAGAGATGCCCTCAACTATTTGTTATCCCAAGATTATATGCCTATAGATATAACCTCAGCCAAGATGTTAGCCACCATCAGGTCCATCACCACGAAACATCAATTTATCTTCTTTGATTAAGACCTTCCCATATTATTCCATAATCATCAATTTACATTAGATAATATTACTGGCGCCTGCATGTACCCCTAGTACTAGTAGACAATGATTCCACTAATAACGTATACCCCTACGTACTACAATCGATTTAGGATACACTACCTCAAAATTTACATCGTCTTCCACGACCATCCGGGACAATGATAACACTTGTTAAGAGGTCATTAGGGCCATCACTCTAACTCTCATAATAGGGCCTGCCAAATTTTATGTCGAATTTTAAGTACTCGTCGTTTCGACCAGTTTCAACCTCTTACTCAAGAGGTCCTGAATACACCCCATGGGGGCACTACCCTCATCACTTTATTTGAAGCTCAGGTTCCTGTTCGACACCGAGGTTATCTCCATCCATGGAGATGAATATTGGGCCATTGTAGCCAATACGAGCACTACCCCTCTCCTAAACACCCACCACGATAACAGTGATATCTGCCTCAATGTATTTTGATCAACCCACTAGCTCACATAATAGAGGAGGGGATAGCTATGCACAATATTACCACATGAATCATTAAAAATATGGAATACATTTGAGGTTTTAGAACCTAAAATAATCAATAGAGAACACTCGCAGTCGTCACCTCTATGGAACACAAGGGAAAAACTACTCTTTAGTACATTCCCAGTAGCAACCGATAACCAATAACCTTAAAGACACGACCAAGGATAGAATGGACACTTTCATCTCCAAGGAGAGGACTTCCCTTATCAAGGCCTCCCCAAGCCATAATGGGATGAAACAAAGAGATGCATACATATAAGAATTGAAATCCCATATGAAAAAGGGTTATACATAGACTATGGGGAAATCCACAAAGTCAATCAAGGTGAACTTAACGTAATGGGTTACCACAGAAGACAGAGAAATATCCCAACCAGATCCCAAATGGAGATTACCCATGCCATTTCCTATTGAAACCACTATAATAGCCATGTAATCCACTGACTTAACCCCATCAAATGCCTCTTTGAATGGTACACTACCTCGTCCACCAGAGGCACCACTATAGAGAAAAGATGACTGGTTAGCATCCTTGAGATCAACCCCTACCTCTGTGTGTCGAACTCTATAACCTATCTATCTTAAACACCACCTTTAGTCGAACCTCAAGACATGACCAGTAACCCCCGTGGGATTACAAGTGGAACTAGGAAAGTCACCATCTTTTCTAAAAGCCTCTTCTAAGGCATGCCCCTATAACGACCCTTTCATGGGCATGATTAGAAATACAAAAGCCACCCCAAGGGAAAGAGTGACCAAATCAAGAAACACTGTCTGCTCTAGTCAACAATCAGTACCAAAGTTATAAAGAACCTAAAGGTCCCTCCAAAATTATCTATACGGATCCTGTCATACCTCATCACCAACATTGAAGGAACTAAGAAACTGAAAAATCTAGACATTTATCGAATGCATCCCAGTGCCCATCATACGGAGGAACTTTGAGTCTACCCTATTTTCTAAAGAGCCCCCCTTATCCCCTATCCTAATATACCCCTCTATAAAACTTGCTTTTCAACTATTATCAATGACGTCCACCCTACCTGGATGGCATAATAAACAGTGATTTTTAGTATTTCCCTTTGTGTGTCACATATGATTATTACTAATACAATGATAGATTAGAATTCGAACTTACTAATGATAACCCTACGAACCTGTAAGGACATATTTTTATAAATGTCTATCATAATTAATTATGTCGTATACCATTACAACCGTCGAAGAAGTTCAAGAGCAATCTACATCAAGACGGATCTGAATATATCAAGGTTCTTCATCAAAAAGACTCCGCAAAGTTTACTTTGGTAAGGTTATGTTTTAAATACCTTAACTTTGCACTTAGAGCTTTGGGATATTTTTTTCAAAATATTTTCTAAGTGTTGGAGCAGAGTTTTTTCGTCAAAATTTGAGAATGAGTAATTTTTCTAAGTCCTGTAGCGTTCCTCGATTTTGACGCCCAGATCATTCAAGCGAGATCCCATCTCGTTCGAATGACATTGAGATGTCGTGCGATGTCGTTCAAACGACACGTGTACTTCGTTCGAGCGAGATACCTTTTTAGTTCGAACGACCGAGGCGACGCACTTTTCTATAAATACTCATTAAATGGTTTCGTTTTCATTAAGAAGTCCCAGCATTTTGAAAGACAGAAGACTGCGAATCTGCAAAATTCTTTTTGAGTTCTTCTTTTAGGATTTTCATTCATTTTGGTTTCAATTCCCAAAAATACCATATGCTTTGGTGAATTGTTTTTGGTGTTCAAGAACACACTTTGATTTTATTCATTCTTTGTGGGGAGAACTCTACAATCGGAGAGCTGGGTGTTATTATGGAGGGAGTCCTTGTGAAGACTTTAGACTGCGTGTCTGGACTGCGCGTCCTAGTGGTATAGCTGCGTGTAAACCACTGCTGATTTCTAGTCATTATCTTCAAGGTCTGACGAAGGCACTGTGCGTTACTCTTGTGGACGAAAGCAAGATGGTATGTAAGTCAATGGTCTTGTAAACTAGTCAAAGTTCTAGAAATAAAAGGTTTTGCCCTTCGGGGATTTTTCCTGAAATTTGTTTCACATGCTTTACTTATTTATGGTTTAACACACGCACACACGTAGTTGCATATCTAGGGGAGGAATTAATTTGGTTTAAAAATAGATTCTAATTAAATAAGTGTGCCAAAGTAGAAATTTGCGAATTTAATGAATTATCACACTATCATATTTTACAAATTGGTATCAGAGCAGGTTGCGCTAATTTATTGCATATTCCTATTTTACGCAAAATCGTGGGATATCGATTTTTTTTGAAAAATCAGTTTTGTGAAAAATCGCAATTTTTCAATGGAACATTCATTTAATAAGGTGCCTATTTTTTATGGGAAAATTTATGCCTATTGGAAAACTCGCATGAAATCTAGTTTAAAACCTATTAACGAGCATATTTCGTTTCTTTGCGAAAATGGATGGAATCATCCCACTGTCACCGTTGAAAATATCACCTCTTTAAAACCCGTGTCGGCCTGGACTGAAGATGGTTTTAAAATGTCTAATTTTAATTCATGTGGTTTGAGTTCTATTTCTAGAGTCGTCACTCCCGACAAGTTTCGCTGAATTATGACGTGCACCATGTCTAAAGAGGCATGAGATGTTTTGAAATTGACACATGAGGGTACGGACGCGGTTAAAGAATAAAAATTACAAAATTTGGCCACCCAATTTGAGACTATCACCATGTCTGAGTCTAAATGCTTTGATGATTTTTATGCTCATTTGTCGAACATTGCAAACACCAGTTTTAATTTGGGTGAGGTGATTGATAACACGCGTGTCATTAAAAATATTTTGAGATCTCTCCCAAAACGCTTTATTCTTAAAGTCACTATTTTGAACTCTTTGGGAAATTTCAAATCACTTAAGTTGGAAGAACTTGGAGGAGATCTTCAAACCTATGAGGTTGACATGTTTCCCCAAACCATTAAGGCTAAGGATAAAGGCGTTGCTTTAAAGACTCATTTTAAGAAAAAAGAAAGAAAAAGTTTGTGAGTCCGATTCTGAGGAAGACTTTGATTTTAAAGATATGGCCTTATTTGCGAAAATTTTTAAAAAATTTCTCAACATGAACAAAAATAAGTCTTCCAATTAGAGATTTTTTGAGAAAAATAAAGAGGTGAAAGAAAGTGGTGAAAAATAAAAGGAGAGTGAAAAAGAAAAGGAAAGTGAGGAAAATTTAGAAAGTTTGACGTGTTTTGAGTGTGGGGGTAAAGGTCATAAGGCGTATGAGTGTGCCACTAGACTTAGGAGAGAAGGAAAGAAAGTGGATATGCCTGCCACACTTCGTGATAGCGACATAGAGGTTTTTGACTCGGGTGATGAAAAAAGGTACGGTATGTGTGTCGCGTTTTTAGCTACTCGGGTTAGCACACCTAGTTTAGAAAGAGGTGAGGGGATTAGTTCTCGTGAGACCCCGGAGGAGGATAATTTGAGTGTTTCGAGTGAGGGTGAAAGCGAGAGTGAAAGTGGAGCTGAAAGTGAGCTCCAAAAAGCATTTAGAGGTTTGTACACCGATACCTTAAAAACAAAGAAGTATAATAGGGATTTAGGTCGTCAAGTGTTAAATTTGGAGAGAGGGAAAGAGGTTTTAAGAAAGGAAAAATGTGATTTGACTGACACGGTGTCTAGTTTGACGACACGTGTATCCCAACTCGAGAGTGATATCGAACGTGCCAGAGAGGTCAAAGTCAATTTTGAGAACACACCTAAGAAGGTTGAAAATGTGGTTCTTAATCCCGATAAGGGTAGAGTTGACGGGCTTGGAAAAGGTCATGAAGGTGCTTCCACTTCTTTTGTCGCACCCGAGACGATTCCCACTTTAGTGACAGATTCACATGGCCCAAAAATAAACCCACCTAGGCGTCCGTTTCCCATTAGGAGAGCACGTCCTAGAGTTTTTTAGAGAGGTATTCCAAGGCCTATTTATGCCTGTTCATATTGCAAGAGGAGAGGACACCTTAGGGAATTTTGTTTTAAGTTGGGTTATGTGCCACGTTTTGCTTCTACACTTATTTCTACCACACATGTACCCACACATGATACTTCACATGCTCTAGGAGACTACATGAGAGAGTTTGCACATTAGGTGAGTAAGTTAAGTTTTTGGTCAAAACTTCACAAAATTTGATGGAGGTTTTTCATAAGTTGGCTCCACCTTTGGAAAATCCCTCTGCACCTAACGATTGAGGTTTGACATGTTTACTAGCTTAGGATATTTTCCATGATGACATTATTTGCCTATTGCTAGTATGTATCATTTTTGTATGTTCTCCATTTTTTTGAAAAATTTTAAAAAATACAAAAAGATTTTACTTTGATTAATTTTTGAAAAATCCAAAAAGAGTTTTGTATTTTGTTTGCACCTTTTATGGATGAACACTTAGGATGACCGAGTCACAACATTATTCCATTTTTCTTGTGACTATTTGATAGTGTTTTGAGACAATATGTCAATTCATCCATGTGCTTTATAATGTTTGGACTCATTGAGATGTAATTAAGTGTTACTTCCTATATGTTTGACTCATGATTTCCTTTATTGCACACACGCATGGATTTGTTTTATTATTGTGCTTCTCTTATCACATGTTAGTTGTGTGTTTTCATTTCAATCATGTCTTTAAAAATGAACCAAGCGCGATAAAATTTGATAAGAAAGTTATGCATGTATGAGTCGTTTGTGAGTTTGTGTGCTTTATTTGAAAACGGGGAAGGGCTACGAAAATTTCACATTTGACCTTTGAGAATACTAAATTACTACTATATCAGACCTAAACAATTGAGAAATTTTATTATCCGGGGTCCAAAGAGGTTTAAAAGAGCCCAAAAAAATTTAAAGGCAATAATAAGAAATTCATGCCAAAGAGGGGCCATTAGGTTTTTGCACCGATTCTCCAATGCTTGAGAATATAGATTACCTCTAAAATAAAATATGCATGAGGGAGTTTGGATGGAATTTTAAATGGGTTTGCACATCCTTGAAAGTCTTGAAAAAGCGTTAGATAGTTTTAGATGTTATTGGTGTGGTAATCACTTTGACTTTGGTTTGTTGATTTGTATAAGACGATGTCATCTAAATTCAACAATTTTTACACCTAAGGTTACTTTTGATGTTCATTCATTAGGAGAACACGTATTCATCATGCACATATGATTGATTGAGTTGATTTACCTATGGAATGTGTTCACACCCATTCATTCCATTTTCACGACTTGGTTGTTTTAGTATAAATCTATGGTGTGATTTTTGGTATCTTATTTTTTACGAAAAAATTAAAAAATAAAAAATAGTTTGTGAATGTTTTTGAGATACTCCTTTGCATTCACGTAGTTTGATTCATGTTTGCTATGCATTTTATCATGACACTCCATGTTTTGATTATTTCTTCTTATCTGTCTATTTGGGGACATTATAAAAAGGGGGAGAAAGAATTATCATGTTATGGGGGAGTTTTTTCATTATGGGGGAGATTTGATTAGATTGATTGATTTATTCTTATATCATTTCAAACTCGATGCGTCACTAAAATTTTTACTTTATCTCATGTATGTAGATACAAAGATTGAAGATCATTATGTTGCACACCCTGATGAAAAAAGCTTTGAGTTTTGATGAAAATTTTTGAAGAAAAGTTTGAGATCTTGAAAATTTGTATCCTTTTAGTTTTGAGATTTACGGGAGGGTATATTTGTATAGGTCATTTGGTATTTGATAATTCATATGTTTTTATGTATGTTCCGGTAAAGACATAGGGGAAGATTTGTAAGGACATATTTTTATAAATGTCTGTCACAATTAATTATGTCGTATACCATTACAACCGTCGAAGAAGTTCAAGAGCAATCTACATCAAGACGGATCCGAATATATCAAGCTTCTTCATCAAAAAGACTACACAAAGTTTACTTTGGTAATGATATGTTTTAAATACCTTAACTTTGCACTTAGAGCTTTGGGATATTTTTTTCAAAATATTTTCTAAGTGTTGGAACGGACTTTTTTCGTCAAAATTTGAGAATGAGTAATTTTTCTAAGTCATGTAGTGTTCCTCAATTTTGACGCCCAGGTCGTTCAAGTGAGATCCCATCTCGTTCGAACGACATTGAGATGTCTCGCGATGTCGTTCAAACCGAGCGAGATTCGTTTTTTGTTCTAATGACCAAGGCAACGCATTTTTCTATAAATACTCATTAAATGGTTTCGTTTTCATTAAGAAGTCCTAGTTTTTTTAAAGATAGAAAACTGCGAATCTACATAATTCTTTTTGAGTTCTTCTTTTAGGGTTTTCATCCATTTTGGTTTCAATTCACAAAAATCCCATATGCTTTGGTGAATTTTACTTGGTGTTCAAGAACACACTTTTCTTTTGTTCATTCTTTGTGGGGAGAACTCTACAACTGGAGAGCTGCGTGCTATTGTGGAGGGAGTCCTTGTGAAGACTTTAGACTACGTGTCTGGCCTACACGTCCTTATGGTATAGCTGCGTGTGAACCACTGTTGATTTCTAGCCGTTACTTTGAAGGTTTGATGAAGGCACGGTGAGTTACTCTTGTGGGCGAAAGCAAGATGGTATGTAAGTCAATGGTCTTATAAACTTATCAAAGTTCTAGAAATAAAAGGTTTTGCCCTTCGGGGATTTTTCCTAAAATTTTTGTGACATGCTTTAATTATTTATGGTTTGACACACGCATACACGTAATTGCATATTTATGGGTTGAATTAATTTTATTTAAAAATAGACTCTATTAAATAAGTGTCCAGTGTAGAAATTTATGAATTTAATCAATTATCACATCGTCATATTTTACAGAACCTAACATAATTAAAGAACTTTTAAAAACTTGACCAAAGTCAAAATAGATGCATGTCTCCCAACGAGGATTTCAAAATAACCATAACTTGGTGCTCCCCAAAAATCGAAACAATTATAAATAGGGTCCTCCCTAGATGAGAACAAACAAGAAAAGCTCCCTGAGCTCCTCCTGAGCTTTGTAGATGTATTCTCGTGGTCCTATGTTGACATGCCCGACATATACCCCACTATATTCATGCATGAGATACCCATTCTCCCAGACTCGAAACTTATAAAATAAAGGCTTATCAAGCTTAAAATTGAGGGATCCTTAAAAGTAAAGGAGGAAATAGAAACACAACTTAGTGTCAGTTTCATTCGATTGATGGAGTACCCCATTTGGCTAGCTAATATTGTACCAATGGCCAAAACCAACGACAAAGTTCGTACGTACGTTGGCTATAGTGATCTCAATTGGGCCTTCCCCAAGGATGATTTCCCTCTGCCATATATCAACTTATTAGTAGATAGTACAACTAACAATGTGCTCAAATCCATCATAAATAGATTCATATGTTACAACCAAATAAAAATTCACCTTGAACATTAGGAGCAAATCATGTTCTTTACCCCCGAAGGGACATAATGTTATACAATTATGCCCTTCGGTCTCAAAAATGCTAGTGAAACTTACTAAAGAGAAACCACAACAATCCTACATAATCTTATACACAAATAAGTCGAGGTCTACATGGATGACACGGTTATTAAGTCGAAGGATCATGAGTGACATGTTCTTGTACTTCGGTATTTCCTCTATAGACTGCGTCTCTTTAAAATGAGGCTAAACCTGTAGAAATGTGTTTTCGAAGTCACTAAAGGAAAGTTCTCAGGTTGATCATTATCAAGGATGGAATCGAGGTAGACCCTAATAAAATGAATGTCATATAGGAGATGCCCCCCCCCCCCCCCCCCAGAATAGAAAAAGATATCGGAGGGTGTTTAGACCAAGTACATTTCATAAGTCGATTCATCAATTAGCTCACCATTTGTGAACCAATTTTCAAAACATTCAATAAGGACTTGCTCAAAAAATGGAATCCTCAATTCCATGAAGCATTCGAGAAAATACAATGGTATATCACTCACCCACCTATTGTAGTACCTCTCCAACTAGGACAACCTCTCTTGTTCTACATGACCATAACTGACACTTTTGTCAGAGCCATGCTGGCACAATACATTGAGAGTTACTAAAAATAATGTACTATCTGCTATGCTAAAAAAATATGGTATACTATGAGATCGAATACACCACCTTGAAAAGGTTTGTATATCCCTCTTATGGATTACTCTCAAACTGTGCCACTACGTGATGTCTTTCAGCATAAGACGTATCTCAAGAATGGACCTCCTAAAATATCTATTCAAAAAATCTTCCCTCTTAAGAAGGATGGCCAAATGGTTACTGATGTTATCTGAGTTTGATATCGCATATGTCACACAAAATTCCACTAAAGGACAAGCTATCTCCAACCTCCTCAGGGGTAACCCCTCTCAAACGAATAACAATATAAGGTAGAATTACCAGACGGGGTTCTTTTTACCTTAAGCGATAGAGAAACTTGGGAAATATACTTTGATAAGGCATCTAACAAAAGGAGATTCTACATAGGAATTATCCTTATATCCCCTGACTCACGTTGACTACCCATTACTATCAAAATTAAATATGCGTGCACCGACAGCATGGTCGAGTGTGAGGCTTGCATCAAGGGACTTAAAAACATGCTAGAAATGGGGATCACCAACCTTGAGGTCTACGAAGATTGCAGCCTAGTCATCAGTCAAATATTGGGCAAATGAAAGATTCGATATGATGAGCTCCAAACATACTATTCCTACTTATAGAAAGTAGTTTCCCGGTTTAAACATATGAAATTCAACCTCCTCCCAAGGGTTAAAAATAACTTCACAGATGCACTTTCCACCCTCGTTTCTATGATCGACATGCCGGAAGGAACTACAAATATCACATTCATCGTGACTAGTGGAAACACCCATTCCTACAACTTTGAGGTTAAGACAATAGGGGAAATAACATTAGTACCCGTAGTCTCGTATTGTGACATATGGAACTTACTCGACAAAACCAATACCCATTGGATGCAACTCCCAATGATCGACTTACCTTGAGATGACTGGTTGCCCAATTCATCATCTATGGGGGCCATCTTTACAAAAGAGGGTTTGGCAGAATACATTTATGATGCCTCACAGAGGACGAAGCACGTAAGATTATAGAAAAAATCCATATTGGCGAATGTGGCCCTCATAAGAGTTATTAAACCCTATCTAGAAAAATCCTCAGATAACCATTCTATTGGACTACATTGCAAAAGTACTACACTGAGTACGTTAAGAGGTGCCTCAAATGTCAGCTACACGCCATACAAAAACATTTGCCTCCCTTAGAGCTTTACTGTACTACCTCATCCTAGACTTTCTCCACGCGAGGGATAAATATCATAGGGAAATTAACCAGTAAGGCTTCAACCGGGTGCGAATATATCCTAGTCTCCACCGATTACTTCACTAAATAAGTCGAGGTCGAATCTTACGTGCTCCCGACTGTTAAGAAAGTGGCCAAATTTATATGACTTAGTATTATTTATCACTTTGATGAACCTCACGAGTTAGTATCAGACAATAAGTCTCACTTCGAGAGGGGGGATTAAAACCTATTACTCGTGTATAGGATCACTTAGCATAAATCATCTCCATATAGGCCTAAAACCAATGTAGCAGTGAAATTCGCTAACAAAAATATAAAAAAAACATAATCAACAAGATGACTAAGATATACAATGATTGGTCCAACAAAGTCCCATGCTCCCTCTGGGTGACTGGAAAATGCCAAAGGATGATGTTTAGATGAGCTTCCAGGCATTTTATGGGTGTACAAGATGACCCCAAGAAAGACGATGATGGAATCCCCCGTCCATTCCCTTGCCTATGGTATAGAAGAAGTAATTCATCTTGAGATAGGACTACTAACACTCAGATCATAAATGTTTGAAGACGAATGGAATGACAAATGAGTAGCCCATGAGTTAGATATAGCTAAAGAAATAAGGTAGCAAGCTCTGATACATTTGGCCGTCTACTAGCATGAACTGGTGAAGCAGCACGACAAGAAAGTCAAAGTCAAAAAATTCTAAGTTGGTGATTTAGTTCTCCAAAAGTTGTTGCCTATTGCAAAGAAATAATTAGATGGAAAGTTAGCACCGAAATGGTAAGGACCTTACCGCGTAACTTCAAAGGGGGTGGGGGTTCATATCAATTAGAAGAGTTAGATAGGAAGGTAGTCCCAAGGTCATGGAATGCCATGAACCGTAGGAAATTTTTTCATCAGATGAATAGTCAGATGCATTCTTTTATTTACCCACAATAAAACGACTAGCATTTATTTATCTTAAGTTGTGTAAAATGCCGTAGCAAAAAAAAAACTTGTGCAAGTGGTACAATCTAGGAAAGATCGGTTAAAACCCATTCTTATGAATGGTATGATATAAATTAGATCGGCCTAGAAGAGGGAAAACACCCACTTATATAAGTGGTATGATTTGTGAAAGGTCGGTTAAAACCCATTCTTATAAGTGTTATAATCTAAATTAGATCGTCCTAGAAGAGGAAAGAAAAACCACTTGTACAAGTTGTACAATCTAAGGAAAGGTCGGTTAAAGCCCAATATCAAGAATGGCATGATCTAAATTAAATCGACCTAGAAGAGTAAAAACCCACTTTTACAAGTGGTATGATCTAAGAAAGGCCGGTTGAAACTCATTCTTATGAGTGGTATGGTCTAAGTTAAAATCGGCGTATATAAGGCAAAACCTACTTGTATAATTGGAGCGACCTGGAAAGGTGACTTAAAGCAGACCAGTCTAACGAAATGCTGGAACCCTCCAACCAATCACTTAGAATAACTAACCAACTGCTGTATTGATTAATAATTGGTAATCCAACCAATCATTTTAAATGACTTTAGCAAAATATGTTTTCTTTAAGAATTAAATCGATCACTTGAAATGACTAACCAAGTGAAATGGCTTTAGCCAATAGTTTAAGAGTTAATTACTTAAGGTCAATTAAGTCAAACAATTGAAATGGCTTTGTCCAACAGCTTCGTTGGTTAAAAATTATCTAAAGTTCAATTTGGTCAATTCAACTAATATGGCATCGACTAATTACTTACATTAGTTAAAAATTACTTCAGCTTAAATGTATTTGCACAACTACTCAAACTGATAAATAAACACTTAAAGTTAACTACCGATAAAATCAAGCTTACCATTAAAAGTTTCTTAATAATTAGCTTAGTCATTTCGCTTTAAGCTATCCAGATAAAAGTAAAGAAGTAAGATAAAAAAAATATAACACAAGTACAACAGTAGATATCAGAAGATATCTTTCCATTATTATTAAATAAAAAGACCCCTAAGGGATAAGAGAAATATAAGAAAAAGGCCCTAAGTCTCGCCAGTTGGCCCAGAAGATCCTGGAGCAGGAAGATCAATTAGAGATGGGAGATAAGTTAAGGCTGGGAGATCGAAGGGGGGCAATGACTCCCCATAAAGGATAGTCAGGGGGTGTCCAGGGGAGGGTGCTCGACATAGGCAGGGTCGTCCTCGCCAATGTTTCCCCTTTTGAGTCCCGCTACCCAGCCTTTGTTAAAGGCAATTAACTCATGATAGTCCGATTGGGCAGTGATCTCCTAGATGGATGCATCGTACCCCTCATCAAAGGCCTTGTTCAGGTCGAACTCCATAGTATTCTCCCTATACGCCCCCGGCTTGGAAAAAAAGCTTTTTCAAGAAGGTGCACTAATGGAAGACCATGAGCTTGGTAAGTTGACTGTCGACTCTAGTAAACTCATTTTAAACTCGCACAGCCACCTATGCCACCTTATTTTCTGTGTTGCCTTACTCCTTGAGCTTTTTATTCAAGCCATCAAGTTGCTGGGACTGAGTCTTCAGTTATTTCTTAAGGGTGATGTTCTCCTTTTCACCACCCTCAAGCGATCTCCGATAAGAGGAACCTCGGCTAATGAGCTCCTGTTGAAATTTCATTCTCCGCACCAACAAAGAAAGATGTACTAAAAAAACTTCTTAAGGGAAGAAATGCAAAAATATAAATGGATGAATGAACTTACTAGAACACTATGGCAAAGGCCCTCTTTGTGGAGTCTCTCTAGAGTGAAGCTTCTCAACTTCGTCATACTAAACCCAGTATGGCGGCCGAAGAAACAATGAAGTCCACCTCCAAGTCTCTATGGTCTATATCTCTAGTCATCACAGGATCCTTTAGTAAAGAAGGCAGGCTCCTATAGGTGGTTTTGATTCACCAGTAGAGGAGGGGTCCTAGAATGTTGCCGCTGATAGGATTCGTTGATCACCACTGGGAGACTAGGTGGAGGGGGTATCTTATAAGAACCATCGACTGGGGTTTTATTAATTTTCTTTTTTTTTCTTGTTCAGACTCTATCCTTTGGGTCTCAAACAAAAAGGACTCCTTCTCCCCTAGGGAGATCAACTTCCTCTTCCTCTACTCATCAACAGAGGTAGTTTATTCGCCCTTTTGGTGGGCAGATGATTAATTCTGCAGGTTATCCCTGGCAGCTTCCAGGACAATCGATTTCTTAGTTCGGCTACTATTGTCATCCAAAGAGGATGGGATTTGGGGAAAGGTAAAGTCTTGGAAGGAAAAGTCTTCTTCAGCCTCTACCTCCTCCGAAGGTCGACCTGACACACTCGCCTATTAAGAAAATAGAGGATTAAAATCATCCAAAAATGAACATAAATGTTCCTCCTCCTGACCTTCTTCTTCTATATCCTCTTCATCTTCTTCTTTTTCCTCCACTTACACTTCTTATCCCTTGTATTTACTCTCACTAGAATTAGTCGAGATCACGTATAGAGAGGTAGGGGTTAGATTTTCATAGGCGATTAGTTCAGCGACCTGAACAATAGAATGCCAATTGGAATAGCGATAAAATTAGAAAGGGATTGGTAGGTGAGTTGGTAAATATGGAGAACGTGGGCTTCTCTCCAATATGGATGAACTCTTTCTAGGGTCTATCATTTCCAAACTATCTTTAAATCTTTGAGATTCAGTTGATAGTCGAAAGGTTTGGTATTTACAAAGCGATCTATAGGCAAAAAGTAAGATCGATCAGGAATAATAAAAAAAAAAAAAGCATACCATTAGGGGGCAACCAACCATTAGGCCCCTTATGGAACTAACCCCAATTCCATCATGGACTTAACCATAAATTACCCCAAAAACCACAATGAAATTTTTGTCACTGTCTTTTTGCGATCTGGGTAAGTAAGTGGCCATATTACGGGCCTTATTCCTGGGGTGGAAATGGTAAAGTCTGATGCTTGGGGAAGAATAATACTTAATATCCTCAAGGCCAAGGTTAGTCCCATAAATTTGATTTATGGCCACTATCCCCATTAGAATACGATAAAAGCTAGAATTTTCTTAGGCAAAGAGTATTCCGCAGTAACAGAGTATCCTTAGAGTAATTGGTGGACGGGAAACCGCACTCCCCCTTCCAGTCAAGAAGGCCACTTTCTCATGAGGAAGATCCAAGATGTCTTCCTCTTCAGGGGAGACCTTCGAGATAACATTATCAGAAATTCCATAATTTTTGGAAATTATTAGTTGAAGAAACTTCATACTTTTTTAAAATGCTTGGACATGGTGGATGAAAGAGATGAAGAAGATGAAAGAGAAAGTAAAAAGAAATAGTAAAAAAGAAGGAAGAGTAAAAACTAAATTTACCTTGGCAACTGATGACATGCGGATGTATAAGGGAGGGAAACACTTATACTTTCTCTGGTGAAACGTTCCTTCAAAGCTATCATAATGCTTGGGAAAGCATGCCATGCGCTCATACGCCATCATTATTTCTAATAATGGCTCAGGACACATAACACGATGTGGAAGATACATGCACAAATTATGATAGCAATGATTACTTCATGCGCCTCCAAAATAAATGCGAATAAAAAAAGAACTAAAATTAATGTACACGTGGTAGACAAAAAAGCCAAGATGGCTAGACAATCAGCTTGGAAGGCCGAAAACTCACACAACAAATCAAGGTAAGTTTGGTCAGTGAGCTTGACTGATCGTGCTCACCTTGGAGGGACATGAAGGGACAACACTAGTTAAGGTCACATGGCCTGATCCATGTGGCCAAACACATGGAAAATTAAGGAAGGAGGCATGCGATGTAATCGGCTACAATGAATTAAGATATAATCCAATCCAACAAGATCGTAACAAATGGAAATAAATATGAAGTAACCTAAAAGTATGGGGCACTAAGACAATAAGTAAGGGCGGCCTAGCTCTCATTGTAGAGTAATTATAACTAGCATGTGATAACTTGGACTCTCGGCTAGCAACATTAGCACTTTGATTATTTCCACCCCATTCTCTAATAAAAAATAATCACCCTTTACCCCTATGAACCAGGTCGAACTCGCAGCTGAACCACGTAAATATTTTTTCTCCTTCTCTTTTTCTTTATTCATACTAATTTTTAGGTATTCCAAAAATTCTATCAATAATTGTTGGAAAGATCTCCTACACCATTATTTCAATATAGCTTTCTTACTGTGGAATTATTTTACTTTCCTTTAATTTCCAAACACACTTTTGTCAAATTCTTTAATCGTATTTATTGTTATGTTACTGGAATTTCCTATTTTAAATTTGTACTTTACTTTAGTCCTAAAACAAAATTAAAAATAACTTAGGACTTTACAAACATTCTTCTTGATTGAAGCATTGAAACGTAGCATAATTCGTCCAGTTATTGTTTGTTGGATATAATCAATAGTGGTTGACAAGACCCATAATCCTTGCCTAGAACGCTCACAAAATACTCATAAATCATGCCACCAAAATATATTTTTTGGTATGCCTGGTGGGAAAATAATGCTTAATTTCGTTTGGTCGTTTACAAAAATTCCTTTTATAGTTAGACATTCCAATGAACCAACAATTATTTTGTATGGATGACACCATTTCCTTTCACGGACGAGATGTTTAACAAAAATATTTTGGCACCATTGTTGGGGAGACTCCAATTCTCGAGGTTACCGAACGAATCATTCACATTGTATATCAAACCTTATGGGAACACCTTTTTGCAATGCAAAATAGTGTTGAAAAATTGGCATAAAGTCTTAATGAGTTTCCCTCCTATCTTCAAAATTTGGTTGTAACATCTCCTATGAAACCAAAATCCTACGAAGAATCTGTTGGACCAAAAATAAACGGAGAAAAAAATGCGTTATATTCATAGAACATATTTAATGATGATCCTCTAAGTTTTT
The DNA here is from genome assembly GCA_949130495.1 of Sambucus nigra. Classification (NCBI taxonomy): domain Eukaryota; kingdom Viridiplantae; phylum Streptophyta; class Magnoliopsida; order Dipsacales; family Adoxaceae; genus Sambucus; species Sambucus nigra. The sequence goes on along the minus strand of OX422213.1, from coordinate 15,075,959 downwards.
TACTACAATTTTAAAATATTGAATATAAACTTGGGGATTGAGAGATATTCAAAGAATTTCACAACGCGAGGGATCTTAAGGTTTTATGATTAAATTAGAATTTGGGCCAGAAAAAAATGTTTACGAGTATCTAGATTCACAGTTCAGAATTACTAAGAACGTGTACTTTGAACCAAAGTGTGGGAAGCCCTCAAAGTTTCTGAATTTGACGTTACAGAATGTGGATCACATTGGTGGTTGATACGAATTGGGTATATCATTGTTTTTACAGATTTAATAAAACCAATTGGCTTGAAAAATATGAATCCATGGTCATATGAATGAAGTTGAAAAAGGTCGAGATTATTCACCATCATTGGTGACCTTCAAAACTTAAAAATTATTAGATTATTCATCATTTTTTTGTGACCTTGAAACTTTGAAAAGGTTAATAGCATTCACCATCTTTGGTGACCTTTAAAGTTGAAAAAGGATGAGATTATTCACCATCTTTTGTGACCTTAGAAGTTAAAAAGGCTAAAGTTATTCACCTTCCCTTGTAACCTTATAAATTGAAACCAGAAAATGAAGTATGATGTTATAATTATTGGTTTTTGCATTAGAAATAATTTTAACCGGGAAGACGTTCTAGGCATTGCAAAAATTTGACGAAGTTTTTTCATGTCTGTAATTATCAAGTTCCACCACCTAAATTTGTGCTCATAATCCAGGTGGGGGGGGGGGGGGATATGTTTACACCATATTTGACCATTTTATCTCCTAATAATATTTTAACAAGAGAATAAAAATTATGATAATTCAAAGTTAGTGATTATATGGTGCTTATTCAAGTAATTTAAATGAAAATCAAGGGTGGATTTGGATAGTTATTATTTGAATTTGAATTATAGGTTACTTAAAGGAAAATAAAGGTGTTATTGTAGAGAATTAATTCAAATTGAAATTGAAAATTACTTCGGGTCAAATAAAATTTAGTTATTGAATATAAATAATTCAAATTCAAATTGAAAGTTACTTGGAGCCAAATAAGTTTTAGTAATAAAAAATATATAAAAAGTCAATTGGAGAACAGAATATTAGGAGGGATCCTCCAAAAAGTAACTACTCTTAAGTTTACTTCTTATTTCTATTGTCTTGTAATTTATCATTTGATTTACAATTTAGTTTTCAAATTCCTAGCATTTCAATGTGGTTATTTTACTGTCAAAATATATTACGTTTCTTAAATTTTCAAATGCACTTTTGTCTTCTTCTTTAATCGTTTCACTACAATTTCATGCTATTAATATGGAGTTTACTTGAGTTTTAAAATAAAATAAAAAACATAGCACTTTACAAAAATGTTCTTAATTGATGCATTCAAACGTAGCACAGCCGTCTGATTATTTCTTGGATAATTATATTCCATTTTGATTGGTAAGACTCATAATCCTTGCCTAGAATGTTCCCAAAATTCTCATAAAACAGGTGCTATTGTGCAAGCAAAAGAAGCATCAACCAACCATCATTGAGGAGGGATCAAGATATGTGATTAATTATTGTCGTTTCTTTTTAGTTACCTCGACCTTTTGAATTATGTATATTATATAAAAAAAAATCCTTTTGTATTCTCACATATTGTGCTGAATGAGGGGAATTTTTGGGTGTAGGACTTGCTGATAGTGAAGAAGTACTAGAACATGTGTATGGGTTCGATGAAAAAATTAGGTGTATGATGTCGGGTTCGGCTAGCAGGGTGATTCTATATTCAACACCTCACAATATGTTATGGATGGCGACTATGGGTGTGGTGATTTAATACCACATATAGTTTTCCTTGGGGGTAAGAAGTTAACTTTGACTCCCTTTGTCATGTACTCATAAAAATTTTGTGCTCTGGTAAGCTAATTGTGGAGATTATTTAATTACAAATTATGTTGTACATATAAGAGACAGAGAGAGAATTTAAAGGTAGAGATTATATTTTATTTCTCAAAGTGTGTACAAACTCATTTGGGTATAAATAGGACATGATGAAGTATCCCAAATAGAATATGTGTGGACATCCATACCAAAAGACATTATTTAACACCCCCTTATATGCACACCATATCCACTATTTAATTATTGTTTCCTCATTAACACCTTACTAAGAAAATACCTAGTGGGAAAAAATCAAAGTGAAGGAAAAATAGTAAAACTTTTGTCATCGTTGCATTGTTATTAGGCATGATTGATGCTACCTTGTTCAAACCTTTACTAGAAAAACCTAATGAGAAAAATCTAGTTAAAGAAAAAAGAGTACAACATACATATGTCCCCAAAAAGGTATGACTTCTGATCCTCGCCCTGGTAAGGAGCTCCCCTGATTTCCATATATCAAATTTGTTGTTTGTGAATTTAACGTATTCCAATTCCATATACAAGATTACTAAATCTTTCTTTTAGAAGTGATCAACTAGGCTTGAACATACTTGCTGAAATTCAATCTCCTTTTTCATCTAAAGCTCGTGAGTGAAAAAAACTTTGGTAAAATGTGTTTAGTTCTATATTTGGGCTATGCATGCTACATTGTCTTCATATGTGATACTTGGAGCATGTATAAAAGATCCAATTGATAAGAACTATGAACATACTGAATTAAAGATCTTAGCCAGACACGTTCACAACTAGCTTTATGAAGAGCTAAAATTTTAGAGTGGTTAAAAGAAGTAGATACTAAAGTTTGTCAAGTAGAACGATAAGAAACAATAGTATTACCACTAATAAATATATAACCTCTCTGAGATCGACCCTTATGAGGATCAGAGAGGCATCCAAAATCTGCATAACCTACCGACTCAAAACCATTAGAATAATTAAAATAATATAAGACCATCCAATGATTTATTGTTGGTTTATAACAATATTTGGCAAGCAAGTTAACTGAGAATGAAATATCCGTTCTAGTGCACTATCCCAAGTATAATAATTCACCAATTGCACTCAAATAGGTTACATCTAGACCCAATATTTCCTCCTCGTCCTCTTTCGGATGATATGAATCTTTCTTTACATCTAAAGATCGGGCGACCACGGGAATACTTAGTGGACGTGATTTTTCCATACATTTTTCAGTATAATTAGATTGATGGACAAACATCCATCTAGAATTTCTCTCGATCTGCAGGCCGAGGGAAAATTTTGTTTTCCCGAGGTCTTTCATCTCAAATTCTTCTTCAAAAAGTTAGAAGTTTTCTTGAGCTCTTATGTAGTCCCTATTAAATTTATATCATCTACATAAATTTCTACAATCACAAATCCCATTAGGGATTTCTTTATAAAGACATCTGGGAAAATCTTATTGTTTTTATATCCTTCTTTAGACAAGTATTCATCAAGACGATTGTACTATACCCTTCTGAATTTCTTAACTCCGTATAATGAACGTCTTAGCCGAATTAAGTATGTACTCTTTGTCTTTGCTTTTGGAAAAGCAAACCCGTCAGTAATTATTATATAAATTTTAGTGTCTAAGTCCCCGTATAAATAAGCAGTCACAACATCCACAAGTCTCACATAAAGATTTTTAGAAACCGTTAAACTAACTAGACATCTGAACATTATACCATCCATAACATGGGGTATGTTTCATCGTAATCAATATCATGTTTCTGTAGAAAATCTTATGCCACAAGTCATGCCCTATATCTAATGATTTCATTTTTCTCATTGAATTTTCTTACAAACACTCATTTGTAACATACCGAGTAACATCTTTTGGGGCTTGTACTATAGGTCAAAATACATCTCTTCTATTTAGATACTCAAGTTCTTTCTTGATGGAAACATCCCATTTTTAGCCAATCCTCTCTTTCTCGATATTCATTTATAGTACATGGTTCAATATCATTATCATTTCCCTTTGAAATTTGCGTAGCTTCCGCATATGAAAATATGTCATCGATGATTATTTTATTATGACCCCACATTTCTCTTGAATATTGACAAAAAATAGAGATCCCATTATTGCTTTTAGATACCCTTGCCTCTTCATGGGCTTTTATAGTCACTTCAGATACTTGTGTTATTTTATCGACACTGACCTCTTCAAGGGTTTTAGAGAAACTGGATCTTTTCTTCACAACCACTTATAGAGCGTTATGAGACATGATTTTTCATTTGCTCTCTGCATTCGGGAGCTAAATCTTTGGATCCTATAGTTCTGCCAAGCTTCTGGCATGCAATAGTTTTATTTGATTCTGAAATCAAATTTTATCCTATTGGAACATCAATCCTCGTTGGCGCATTAGTCACGGTCACATAAGAGTTGGTAATTTTTATTGTATCATTGAATGCATTAGGTAATTGATTTGTAATTCCCTATAGATTTATTATCCTTAGTATTCCATGGTCACATTGAATAGATAGGGAGTCGAGATGATATTCCACATTAATTCTCCCTGTTCTTTATGAACGGATCGTACTTTAGGTACGTTCTTCCCTCCCCCTAATGGCGAGAATATTATCTCATCAAAGAGACAATCTGCAAAATGTAGCGGCAAACACATCACCTGTCAATGGCCCAATATAACGGGTGATTGATGTTGAATCATAAGCAATATATTGGGTGCCCATTTTGGTAAGTTATAGTGGTGAGATAGGCACGTATACAACACAACCAAATTTATGCAACTATGAGATGTTTGGTTGACAACCTGACATAAGTTAGGAAGGAAAAAAGAGTGGCAATGTAATGCCTCGACCCAAATTTATGAGTTACCCATCGTCAATCCGATCTGAACAGAGCATTAGGTGTGAAGTGCAATGAAATAACCTATATATTGTTGCTAATCCAATTTTATTTTGATTAAAGTTTTACTTGTTTAGCATGCGTTTCAAATTAAAATCAAGTAACATAAGGGACCCGTATGAAGCATCCCTGGAGTCCAAACATATAGAGCTACTAACGTAAAATAAAATAGAGTACTTAAATGTGTAATGCTCCCAAAATACGAACCCGCACCCAACCTAACGTAACAAAGATGATGGGGTGAGCCAAATGCTCAATGGGAAATATACAAATACAATATAGAATCTAATGGAAGAAAGAAGACTCTAACACGTTATACCTACATGAACATGCAACTACTTTATATATATATATACACCCTTAATGCACGAAACAATTTTTATTCCCAAAAACGTGATTCATTCAAATTAAATTACCTTAATCTTACAAAGAACTTCCTCTTTCTTGACTTACAATTTATCCTTTTACATTACACACGCTGTTAAATACTTGAACAACTACACTTTATTTAACAGGAAACCATTTCCTTACCTAAATCACCATTTTCATTTAAATCAGTTCTCCTTAGTATTTTCATTGAAAATCAACCCTTCCAACACATGCGAACATCATGTTAGAATATACTTAATTTCATTTTGAAAACCTTTCACAACACACCCTTGTGTTAATTATGGTCAAACCTTTTCAGGTTGCTTAACTCACCCATTTAACCAGTAACCTTTACCTGTTCCTTTACTTTATGGACATTAATTATTTACATGTTTTGTTGTCCACATTAACCTTTATTGAAAATTTATTAATTCATTCAAGTCAGGTTGTCTTAATACATTTTCACCACACAACTCATTTCTTGAAATGTTCCTCATTCGTTTATCTTTTTCTCAAAATTTTTAAATAAATCGCATATTTTAACGGGCTCCATATCGTCGGCGATGCCACCATATGCTCTGGCATGTGCTTTTGAGTCTTTCACCTCAGGGCTCCGAACCATCCTTAATTATCCTAGTGTTGTCTGAGTTTCCTTTTTAATTTTTTTTTAACATTTTGCAAATGTAAACATTATTCTACTTTTTCCTTTTACCCAGTCGAAGCCAAAACCCGATGTTTCACCCCAACTTATGTTACACTTGAAACTCATCATTACATGTCCTTTATACTTTAGCCTTGATTTTTAGTCTAAAAATCATGTTCATTTAGGGCCATCTGATGCAACACCCTTTTCAACATTTTTATTTCATAAAAAATTTCCATTTTATGTAAAATTACCATTTTATCCTTTTTATTTCCAAACTTGTACTTTCCTCCAATTTCATAGGGGTTCGTCTTTCAAAAACATTATTAAATCACATAATTAAACTTCTCAATGTTTTAACCTTTAACACTTATTCACCATGACACCCCGCCTACTAAAACACCAGGTGGCTAGCCCCTGATCAAAATAAAATATTGGTCTCATACAGCTCATTCTTAGCATCACTATTGAAAACTTTTTAAAGTTACTAACCACCTAGTAATTTAATTAGACTGGTGCTAAATTTTATTTTTCATTAAATAACAACATGCGAAAATAAAGAATAATTTAAACCACCAACACAAACTGATAATTGAATCCAACACAGATGATAAACATAAATAAAGATGACTGAATCAACTATCGGTTCAACGATAAAATACAACAGTAAATTGAAACAATAACCTACATACACAAAGTTCAATAAATAACTGAATACTGAATCTGAGGGCGACATGCCCAAATGAGTACTGAAGTAAAGTAACTACACTAGGAATGAATAAATGAATGAAGTGTCTATAGCAAAAGTCCTGCAACTTCCACATGAGCTGCAACTGCGCATCTCTGGATAGAATCCTCAAGGGCATCCCTGTTGTCGGACACTTAAAACATTTTGGAAAAGATTTTGACATGGTTCAGAGCCCAAGTAAAACATTTTGAAAATATTTATCAAGCAGTTAAATCGCAATGATTAATTATGCATGCACACTCTTCATATTTAAGTTAGTATCGCACTCTCTTGAGGTAAACTCACCCCCATCTAATGTGCACACCTAATGCTTGCCTGCTAACCTTCCTAGTTAAGCTACCCCACCTAACTAACTATATCACGCCTTTTGCCACCACACTACTCTAACCCGAGTATTTCTAGTTTGATTATTAAGTTATCTACTCATTAACTTATTAATGGGTTCAACTATATTCAATTATATAACGCTCACCTTAGTTATATAAGAAACCCCCTTTCAATTCATATAACTTCCACACTAGCTATGTAAGAAATTCCTTTTTTTTTTAAATCATATAACTTTCACACTAGTTATGTAAGAAATACATTCACGCTTATGTTTTAATCCCATCTATAATTATATACTCATATTATATACGTACTAGTATACTACAACATTCACACATATGTCAAGTACAATAACCATCCATTCTCGAGTAATAACCCACCGGATGCTTTCTCTAAAATGCTATCATGTTCCAGGTCTGCTCACTCTAACCCGGCTACCTCAAGTCAAATTCACTTTCGAATAATAATAATAATAATAATAATAATAATAATAATAATAATAATAATAATAATAATAATAATAATAATAATAATAATAATTGTTAACGTAAAAATTCTCCATCTACGAGGACCAATCAGAAAAGGACACATGTCATCCTACGTCGCAATATTCGACACCCAGGAGAGTTGGTCGGCATCCGAGGAGTGTTAGTCGGCACTTGAGGAGAGTTGGTCAGTACCCGAGGAGAATTAGTCGGCTCCCGAGGAGAGTTGGTCGGTCCCCAAGGAGAGTTAGTCGGCACCCGAGGAGAGTTGGTCGGCACAACCAGGAAGATCAAGGGATAACTATGCATTTAATGTGCATTAATGAAGATGACTATGCATTTAATGAGCATTAATGTACATTTATACTGTAGATGACAACACATAGCATACCAAGCAATTCAACAATTAGATTCGTTGAATGTAGACATAATGTATAAATGTCTACATACAATGAATCTTTTTATCTCCCATCACTATAAATACATGTATTCCATTAGCCAAGAAGGGGGAGGAGATCCGACAAGGATGAGAGACAACATACACAAGATCCACACCTTTTTCTCTCTCTACACCACATTGTGCTATTGTAAACCCCTGGGAATAAAATAACAGTGGACGTAGGCTTTTCCTTATAGCCGAACCACTTTAAAAATCTTTGTATCTCATGTGCTTTATTGGATTGCTTTTATCTATTTATCTGTGATCATAAAAATGGGATTCGGTCCAGTTTTTTGCATCAACAGATTGGCGCCTGTGGGAACGTGTTACAAGCATTGTTCTCCATCAAAAGCTAAGTTTTTATTTTCTATATGTATAATAAATTATATATTATACATACATCTGTTGATTCAATCATAATTTTTATGTTTATATACATAAATTAATTGTCCAATTTTTATTTACAAAATATTGCATATCATGATTTTAAAATCATAACTGTTAGATTAATTCTTAATTAGAAATCTGAAAAATAGTGGATTTCATAAATCATAACTTTTTGCTTGATTCTCAAGTTTCAATTTTATACCATGGAATAAATATTTTAAATGATTAAATATACCAATATATACGATGATGATAAGATTTGATAATTTTCTTTGTTGATTTTGAAATAATTTGTGAAAGATCTTTGATGACTATTCAAATTCCCATTATATTTTTGTTCAAATCATGATTCTCATATGTTTATATCCATAAACTTAGAGATCAAATCAATTATATATTGTGCATACATCTTTTAACTCAATCATGATTTTATATTCACAAATTGTTGAACCTAATTTTACAAATCTGGATAAATGTACATTTCATAATCACAAAGTTTGAGAAATTTGTGTACATATTATATTATTTCTTCTTTAAGGAGATAAAATAATTTTTCTATATTTATAAATCTCTTTTATATGAGTATATACAAATTTGATTCATTTGGAAATATTTTAATTTAGTCATAATTTTTATATGCACTAACTGTAGTTGGTCGACGAGTAGAATTTATCGACCTTGGTTGGTCGGACACATTTTATGAAAAAGACAAAAATTTACCAAGTATAGTTAGTCGGGGATAAACTCTCACTAACTATAATTGGTCGACAAGCACAATTTAACAACCTTGGTTGGTTGGAAAAATTTTAAACAATTTTATACTCATTACTTTATTATTAAGTGATCGAGCAACATTACTGATACTTGTAACTTTTTTACTAAGTTGGTCGACAAACAAAACATCATTTTTTATCAAATGGTTACCACAAATTCAAACTAGTCGACAATAAGTTGATCGACAAACAACACAATATTGTTATCTTTTTAACAGATACATATGCACAGATGTAAAGTATTTTACAAGACAATAGCAATTAAGATTGCGAACAAAAATGAAAGTCTTTCATTAAAATCAAAAACAAAATACATCAGGAATGAAATACAAATTTATTACATCAATATTCCCATTCTATTGGTTTCTTCCCCTCTGCTTTTGAAACAGGTTCCTCGCCAGCAGGTGGATCATTTAAAGAAAGAGGAGAATTTATGAAGTTAAGGTCTTTGAGCATCCTGATATTCGTCACAGATGGTCGATCTAGGAGGTGCTCGATAAAGTATTTGTTCATTTGGGGGCTTCTATTACAGATATATTTGTTCATTTGGTGGCACATTCTTATAACATCATGCAGTCGAGCGCCAAATTCAACTTCATAAACTCACACGGAGGCGTATTCAGAAGTTCAGGAGGTGCATTCAGAAGTTCAGGAGGCATATTCAGGAGTTATTATGCACATACTATTGAAGTTCAGAAGTCAAATTTAGCATCTACAACACTGAGACCTTTACTACTACTGTCCCGACTAACATTGAAGAAGAAGTTGTATGAAAATGTTTCGAAGTCCACCACTAGCTTGGTACTAATCAGATTGAAGAGTTGGGTTCAAAATCTAGTATGTTACTCAACAAAATATTCAGAGGATCATAAATCAGAAGAATCAAGCATGTGAAGTTAGCACTCAGTTGCTCGGCACAGGAGGCAGTTGGTCGGCTAGCAAACCAATCAACATATTTGAAGATTATGATAAGCTACAAGCTGCATACTATGTCATGGCTGCATCCAAATTCCCAGGTGTGATACATAGCACACGAAGTTCCTCAAAAGAAAGATTAGCAACCATCGATCAGCCTGCATCATATGTCGTCCAGGAGATAATGCACTTTATGTTGAACAAATCAAGAAGGTAGATCAAGAATTTCACGAGCACCGAGCAACACTGCAGAATAAATACTCCATCCTTTAAAGTAAACCATCAAGAATGGAGCATTGGGAGCTTCTGTTAACGTAAAAATTCTCCATCTATGAGGACCAATCATAAAAGGACACATGTCATCCCACATGGCAATATTCGACACCCAAGAGAGTTGGTCGGCATCCGAGGAGTGTTAGTCGTCACCCGAGGAGAGTTGGTCAGTACTCGAGGAGAATTAGTCGGCACCCGAGGAGAGTTGGTCGGCTCCCGAGGAGAGTTATTCGGCACCCGAGGAGAGTTGGTCGGCACAACCAGGAATATCAAGGGATAACTATGCATTAATGAAGATGACTATGCATTTAATGAGCATTAATGTACATTTATACTGTATATGACAACACATAGCATACCAAGCAATTCAATAATTAGATTCGTTGAATGTAGACATAATGTATAAATGTCTATGATACGACACAAATATTGCGTATTTCACCTGTTAACCTACGCGTTATTAGCCCCCTCGGGTATCTTAATCCCTATATTTATGATCGTTAACCAAAAAACCTCGGATTTCTATGTTAACATGTTTTGCAGGGGTTAATTGAGCTTTTGTAGGAATTTGGATGCTTAGTATGAAGTTCGGACGCATTCCGGTGAAGTTCCGTACACAATCACACGCGCAAGGGCATTTTAGTCTTTTCACAGCTTGGGTACCTGGCCCGACATCTCACGGAAGTTGTACCCCTCCTCTCTAGCTTCGTGTGGCCATGAACAGTGCACGATTCCGATATATAACGAAGAAGTTACGGCGATTCCAGCGGAGGAAATACAAGAAAGCAAAAGAGGAGAAGGGAGAAGAAGAAAAGACCAATGCAGTGAGCTGCTGCAATCTGCCCTGCTTGATCGATCGATCGACGCTTCTGGTCGATCGATCGACCATTCTGGATTGCCAAAATTTTGCCTAGGTCGATCGATCGACCAAAGGGGCCGATCGATCGATGCTCTGTTTTCTGCAGATATTTTGCCTTCTTTTCTTTCTTCTTTATTTTTATTCCAACTTACTATATAAGCCAATTTTGTTGTAATAAGATGATAGAGCAGTTGGTGAACGATTTTAGGTTAGAATAGTTAGGGTTTTGAGGGTTTTGGATGGTTCTTCTTCATTTCTCTTTGGATTGACAATCTAATTGGTTTGTAAGTTAACTATTCATCTCCTCTTCCATTAATATAGCTTGTTTTCCATTATTTCCTTGCTTTCTAGATAAATTACATGCTTTCATAATTAGTTTTCTTGCTTTAATTCTTGCTTTCTTAGTTTAATTTAGTTTAATTCATGTATTGCCCTTAGATAAATAGGGTCGGGATTTCATTTCCGCCATTTTCGGGCCCCGAGCTCGGAAAACTAGGTTTCATGCAAAATCGCGTTTAATTGAAACTGCGTGTATTAAAATTTGATTGTTATGCGTTTAACTTTATTTGTCACGCAATTTTAGTGTTTATAGCGACTGTTGATGCAAAAAATTGGACCAAAACCCATTTTTATGATCACAGATAAATAGATAAAAACAATCCAATCAAGCACATGAGAGACAAAGATTTTTAAAGTGGTTCGTCTATAAGGAAAAGCCTACGTCCACTGTTATTTTATTCCCAGGGGTTTACAATAGCACAATGTGGTGTAGAGAGAGAGAAAGGTGTGGATCTTGTGTATGGTGTCTCTCATCCTTGTCGGATCTCCTCCTTTTGGCTAAGGGAATACATATATTTATAGTGATGGGAGATAAAGAGATTAATTGTATGTAGACATTTATACATTATGTCTACATTCAACGAATCTAATTGTTGAATTGCTTGGTATGCTATGTGTTGTCATCTACAGTATAAATGTACATTAATGCTCATTAAATGCGTAGTTATCCTTTGATCTTCCCTGTTGGTATGCCGACCAACTCTCCTCGGGTGCCGACTAACTCTCCTCGGGTACCGACCAACTTTCCTCGGGTGCCGACTAACACTCCTCGGGTGCCGACCAACTCTCCTCGGGTGTCGAATATTGCCACGTAGGATGACATGTGTCCTTTTCTGATTGGTCCTCGTAGATGGAGAATTTTTGCGTTAACAGAAGCCCCCAATGCTCCATGCTTGATGGTTTACTTGAAAGGATGGAGTATTTATTCTGCAGTGTTGCTCGGTGCTCGTGAAATTCTTGATCTACCTTCTTGATTTGTTCAACATAAAGTGCATTATCTACTGGACGACATATGATGCAGGCTGATCGATGGTAGATAATCTTTCTTTTGAGGAACTCCGTGTGCTATGTATCACCCCTGGGAATTTGGATGCAACCATGTCATAGTATGTAGCTTGTAGCTTGTCATACTCTTCAAGTATGTTGATTGGTTTGCTAGCCGACCAATTGCCTCCTGTGCCGAGCAACTGAGTGCTAACTTCACGTGCTTGATTCTTCTGATTTATGATCCTCTGAATACTTTGTCGAGTAACATACTAGCTTTTGAACCCAACTCTTCAATCTGATTAGTACCAAGCTAGTGGTGGACTTCAAAACATTTTCATACAACTTCTTCTTCATTATTGGTCGGGATAGTAGTAGTAAAGATCTCAGTGCTGTAGATGCTGAATTTGACTCCTGAACTTCAATATGCCTCCGTGTAAGTTTGTGGAGTTGAATTTGATACTCAACTGCATGATGTTATGAGAATGTGCCACCGAATGAACAACTGAATTTGTAATAGAAGCCCCCAAGTGTGGAATATGAACTTTGAGTACTTTCTTGGCCTTGAAATATGTTGGTCTTGCTGGAAAAATAAGGCCGAGGAAATATTCCATGAAATGACTCCTTGAGATCTTTGCATGTTTGCATTTTCTGGCTTCTATTATTTAACTCAGTTCAAGTGTTTCAGAAGAATATATGTTGACATTTCAATTATGAATTTCTACATTTCTTCCATCATATGACTCTTGTCGGCTTTTGAAGAATCTGTTTGAATTCCAACTTGGGAATTTCTACATGTGTTCTTTAGCTCAGTACGAGTGTTTGAGGAATACAAGTATTCAAAGAAAGAGAGGAAATTCAGATTGTGAGAGATTTACTGAAGCCAGGTGACGGGTAGCTAGGGATGTCAGCATATCCCTAGAAATCTTTTCATCAGTTCCTTGAACCTCGGGTATGATCCAAGTTTTTACCGAGCTCATGGCAGAGCTCGGAGGAATGATGGTTGGAACACCAACACCACCAGCTGGTAGAGAGGAGATGGTTTCAGCCAGATTGGCAGTTTCAGCCAAATTGATTGAGGACGATTTTCTCAATCTCCTCAAAGGGACTTCAGCAATTTCAACCAAGGAAGAGCTCTTGGTCGGAGAGATAGCAGTCATCTCCACAGGAGTAACCTTATTGTTCGGAGCCACTGGGGGCTTCTCGGTAGCTTTGGAAGGCGCAACATCCACCTTCTTAGTCCCCTCTGGGACATCAATTTTGCTTTTCTTGGCCTCAGCAGCAGAAGTAGTGTCATCAAATAGAGCAGGAGGAGCTCTTTTCCTGCCCATTCTCTGACTTAAAGGGATGTGAGAATCTGAAGAAGAATCCTCCGGAGTTGAGGCTGGCTCAACAGATCTAATCACAGTACGAGCAGTATAAGAAGTCGTATAGCTCCTATACTGCAGCAAATATGATGCAGACCTGATATGCTCGTCTGCGACGTTCTTATGCAAACCCCAGATAAGTTTCAGATGCTTAATATTAACCTCTGATTCTTTTGGAGTTTTTCTTTTACTATCCACTGCAAATAAATACATAATGAAATATCAGTCATACATTTTGTCAAATATGATAAAAGCATGATTTCATAAGTAAAGGAAAATGAGAATAAACCTATCCCATTGCCATATGGGGGGCATTTAGGACCCTGGTATACTGCATCTCCAACCAAGGGGGCATATTGCCAATTTTTAATAACCACTCCATGTTCAAAATAATCTCTATTTGCATCAGGGAGATTAACTACAAGAGCCCTATTTAAAAACCTAGTTTTTAAGTAATAAACATTATCTAAAATAGCCCATCTATAGCAATACATAATCTCAGGAATCCCTATACGAGTCCCATGAGTCAGATTTAATTTATACACCCCATTAATTATTCTCCATGAATTGGGGGCTATTTTTGCAGGAACAACGTCAAAGTACTGACAGAACTCTAAGCATAAGGGGTTTGGTGGAAAAGAAAATCCACATTCAGCAATGAATAGACTGGGGAACCAATGTCCCTCAGCCAATCGAAAATAATCTTAAGGCTCAGAAAGAACCTCCAGAGTTACCCAGGAAGGAATGGAAAAATCGGAACGAAATTTCTCAACAGATTCCACAAGATAAACCATAGTGAATAAAAGAAATACAGAAGAAAAGAAGAGAATCTTACAGGGAAAAAGGAAGAGCTGACAACTAGCGAAGGAAAAGATGAACGCACAAGAGAGAGAACAGAAAGCTTGAATGCAGAAAATGGGAAAAGGTAGAAGACGGTATGGTTACCTAAGAAGTTTAAATACTTTACCTTGGGAAGCTGCGAAAGAAATGATTACACAAAAGGGACTAATACGCCACCGGCGGCTAAAAGGACAAAAATGCACAAAGATTGAAGCACTCATAAAAATTCGAAAAGGTGGAATCTGTGAATTTAGAAGGAAATTCAAATATGAAGAAAAGGCTCCTAAAACCCCGGAAAGTCATTTAATATCGCCATATACCGAGAAAGAATGTTCCTTACTCCTCAAAGTTCGAAATATGAAACATTGGGGGCTTCTGTTGATACCGAAATTAATATGCTGATATGGACGAATAATATGAGAACACGTGTCAATCTACTTGGCATAATAGCAACGAGGAAGTTCATTTCCCCGACCAACTCATGGTCTCTCCAAGCAACGAGGATAAATCGAGGAACTTCAGCACTCCGAGGTACTCTAGCGTTCCGAGGAACTCCTGAGCAACGAGCAACTAAGGCGGTCCGAGCTGCATCTCGGCCATAACATTAATTGCCACATAATCAACAGTTCAATTATTCATTGAATGCTCATCATCTTGACGCACACGCTGCATTAAATGTATTATCCTTTCATATGTATATCATTTAATGTATCAACCCTTGCATGTACAACCTAAGGGCTATAAATACCTTGTATCGCCCTCATTCAAAGGGACCGGAATTTCTTGATTGAACCCAACATCGAGAATTCCCAAACACTCAGAAATAACATAACAGTGGACGTAGGTCATTCATATAAGGCTGAACCACTTTAAAATCTTTGTCTCATTTTATTTATCTGTGATTGAATAATTAGAGCGGTCTAATTTTTTACAACGACAATCCGAATTTAATCCGCGTGCGACCATTTTCCATTCAATGTTTAATCTCGCAACTTTGGCTTAAATTCCTTATTGTGTGATGTTTATGCTTAATTGGATATGCTCAATTAAATTGCTTTCGAGCCTTAACTCTAGTTAATAGTTGTTTCGGCCCGTGAATGCGTGTATGCGATCCCGATCCTCGCTTTCCTTTGATTTAGTGTTAACTTCTCTTTTCTTTAGTCCACCATAACCAACCTTCACCTTTTTCTTATTTCTTTTACACCCTTTTATTTTCAGAAGTTTTAAAACAATTAAAGTCTAAAATTTAATCACTCCCTGTGGATTTCTTACGATACCCGACTTACCGCTTTACTTGCCTCACAAGTGTAGTAGTAGCTTAGGTTTTCTTTTGTATCGCGGCGGCGAAACACACGACGATTGTGTCCTCACACGAACACACTTTTTTCGCCCAGTCACAAAATGGCGTCATTGCCGGGGAGTGTGTTTTAGATTGTAATTGTTTTATTATTTCGTAATATTTCTTTCATTCATATTTGTATTCTTTATTTTCCCCTTTCTTTTTGACTTGTGCTAGATTATTTCGAGAAATTGAAATCTCGCTGCTTGTCACTTTTGTTGAATAGCTTATTTTGAAATGTCTCACCATAACTCTCTAGATAATTTTAATTGTTATGCTAATAGTTCTCAAGGTTATACTCCCAAGACTATGCGTGAATGCCTACAAATTTTTGAGTATGAGCGTCTTGCACGTGAAAGTCAAGAATTTGCAAGCAATCCCCCATTGCCTTTGGAGGAAACTTTGCGTGGTGCGAATAAGAAATGGAATGATGAAGTTGAGATTTATGACGCTTGGACAAATAAAAAAAATGCCCAACTCGATGAGATTATTTCTTCTTCACAAAGTCGGGTTGAGGTTGAAACTTGCTTTTCACTTCCACCCATTTTTGAGGATGAAATAATTGAGAGTGATCCAAGCACTCTCGATTTCCAATCTCTTTTAAATACTTCCAATTCTTTTGAGGTTGTGTGTCCTTCCTTTCCTTTGCTCCCTACTATTCCCGAACAATTAAATTTATCGCAAGAATCGGTTGAAAGTCTTGAGGACTTTGACCCGATTCTTGAACGAGAATGTTATTTGGATATGCTTCATCTCATGGGCTTTTCACTTGCACTTGCCCCACCTCCCCTTCCAATTTAAGAATCTTGGGGATGTGATTCTGATTTTTCTGAGACTAGTTTAGTCTTGTCCCCCTTGTTATCCAAATCCCCCATCGTCCCTCCGAAATTTCAAATTGGCGATGGTTCATTTTTTCCACCACCCACATGCCTTCCGTTGTTCAAACGGAATTCTTATTTTCCGGGAGGCATGTTCGCTTTGGAGGGTCCACCGTTGATCTTTCAAAGTCAAATCCCTTTTTGGGTGGACCCTCAACTATTTAGACTTCTAGTGTATAGTTAGTGTGAAGCCTAAATAGTAGGTTGTAAATAGTTAGCTTTTTAATTTTCTTTCTTTCCTTTTTTTTTCTTTCCTTCTTAATTTAGTCTAGTGTAATTAGTTAACTTTTTGTTATTTGTTTTTGCTATGCTCGGTACTAACTTGTTTTGTAGATTCCTTTGGACTCGCGCTTATGGAGATCGCTCCAATTTTGGGTAATATCGTTCTTTTCCTCTCTTTGTGTTGTGTTCTTAATGCGCATTGAGGACAATGCAACATTTAAGTTAGGGGGTGTAGGATATTCTATCCATTTCATGTGTAGTCCATGGATTTGCTTACTTTTAGTTAATAAGTATGCCTTTTTGTGAAAAATTTGAAAAATTTTCAAAAATATTTTCTTTCTTTTTTCTCCTTTGTTGGGCATTTTGCCTTGTTTTCGATGATAAATTTCAGTAATTGCCCGATCCAATAGACAACTCAATGATGCATGTTCTCGATTTTAGAAGTTATTAGAATTTAGTCCTCAAATCATTGATATTGTGAATAACTTCATGAATTAAACTTTATCCCGTGAGCATATGCACTTTCCTTGTTATATTGATTTGGTTTAAGATTTTTATAACTCGGGAATATTTTGTTGCATTGTATATACTTACACCGAGTAAGCTTTGTACCTCTCGTCGTTTGTGAGTGTTATACACTATTCTTTTCTCATTGAAAACGTTGAATTCGTTGGTAATCTCACTATTCTTTCATTTGACCGTTCATTAATTGAGTTCATACTTGAAATGTGTTACTTGAGCATGATTTTCATATATTGTTTTGACTCAAGAATTGCGTAAACTTTTCGAAATGATCATAGGTGATGATGCTAAGAATCAGCACTACCGGATAAGGTGTTTCCAAGCTCTATATATGAATAACAATGGCAGCACAGCTATATAAAGAGATAAGAGAAGGAGATGAGGATATGAGGAATCAACACCGAAATATAGGTGGTTCAGCCAATCTGGCCTACGTCCACAGTGAGTGTGTGAGTAGTATCACTAAATGAAGGCACTAATGGCCATGTATATAATTCTCTCAAGCTCTCTCTCGCTACTGTATATTTAGACAGAGTTTCAGCTAGGGTTTTAATAACTGGGATCCCTTCGCAAGGTAGGGGATGACCCCTATATATAGCACCAAGGGGGTGTAATGTACCCCCCATGCATGCAATGAGCATGTGTGTGATATCCTCACCAATGGGGGAGTGCCATCTGTCACTGTCACATGTAAGGAATGATGATGAAATATTCTCCCCATGTGTGGAGCATAATCTTGTTACAACTGATTTGTGCCCAGGTGTCCTTATCCAAATGTCAACAGATGCTCGGTAGTCATATTGGTGAATGACCTCGGCCTGGGAGAGGCCGAGCTGTAAAGGCTTGATGTTCGTTCAATCCGAGATGTGTCATAAGGAGTCTCGGCCTGAGATCAGGCCGAGACATATGATGGGGTCGGCCCGAGACGAGGTTGGACATATAGCATGCTGATGATTACTAATGCTTCTCGTCACCTCGGCCTAAGCCGAGGTAGGACTGGTTCCATGTTGAAGGTGATCAGGGCTCCTTGTCACCTCGGCCTACTACTGGTCGAGGTTGCTATACCCAGGTACATGAGGATGCTGTTGATGCCTGCGATGCGCGTAGTGTCCCTTGAAGTGTATATGGTAGTGTCGGCCTGGGCTGAGGTTGGTCTGGCCGAGGGATGATGTCGTGGACCCCTGGCCTACATAGGGTCGATCAATGTCTTGGCCATCATCTCGGCCGAGGTAGGTGTCCCTGGGCCGAGATTACACTTGGGGCATATCAATCACCCCCCAGCCCTTAGTCATATGCGAGAGCGAGTGGCTAGGGGATTACTTTCCCTCCGAGGCCTGTCCGTCCCAAGTTAACACCTGTATGACACCTGTATGACGCCTGTCTCAAGCTATAGCATGCAAATTTGGCTGACGTGTGCTGTCAGTAGTCCCTTGGGTTTCCCAAGGCAATGATGGGCCTTGGGAAGCATGCCCAAGTATTTAATGGTTTAAACCCTTCCTTTCTCTTTCTTCTTCCTCATTTCTTTCCCACGCACGCTGTTCTTGCAAATTCTCTCTCTAAGCTCCTCCACTCAACGCCCTTCTCCAGAGGATTTCTTGCGAGTTTTCCTCATTTTTCCACATCGTTCCACTTTAAGGTATCTTCTCCCTTTCATTTCCTCTGTTTCTCATATTTGGTTTGCATTTTCTGGCGTGTGTTTGAGTTTTCCGGCGAGCTTTTGAGTTTTTCGGCGAGCTCCATTAACTTCTGGCGAACCGTGTTTTCTTGAAACTTCTAAGTTTGATCTTTAGGCTTCTTCATTTTATAAGCCAAACGTGTTTGTAGCTTTAGGAGTTTTTCCCAAGTTTAGGGTCGTCCCAAGTTTTGGGTCGTCCTCTGATGCTCAGACCCCTGTACCAACTTCTTGAGGACTTCCCCTCTCTTAGAGAGAAGACCTTAGAGAAGATTAGGCAAATAGAGAGAGTTCAGGAAGAAGCTCGTAGGTCCCAGGAGTTCCCTATTAGACCTATCTTTCCCCCACCTCTCAAGGTGGTATATCCTGATCCTCCTGAGAACTCTTATCAGACAGATGTCTCTGCCAACCCATTGCCGATGTCTGAGTCTGAGTCTTCCACCTCAGACCCCATGTCTGTGGACTCTTTCTAAGAAGCCATGGATTTTACACCTCGGACTGGTCAGGACCCTGACCAGGTCGAGGTCTCCAGCCGAGCTTCGTCCCAGAATGGCTCAAGCACCTCAAATTCTTCTTCAGAGGTCGAACTTGTTGAGCCAAATGTGGTTGTGCCACCCATTCTTGATGCCATCCCTCTATCGGCCATTACAGTGGCTGAGTTCGCTCAGAGATTCCCTGGTCACCCATCTACGTCTGCTCCAGCCGACGTTGAGCCTGACGAGGATGAGGATGCTGAAAGTGATGTTGACATCTCTGAAGTAGTCGAGTTTGAGAGCACAGTCACTGAAGTGGATCTTTTGCACTTCAGATATTTATACCCCATCAGTCCCTCAATCAGATTAAGGAGACCTCTGAGGGAAGAGAGGGCCTACCATGGCCGAGATGGAGAAATCTGCTTGTACGAGCAGATGTTTAAGTTAGGGTTTCGCCTACCCATTCATCCTATCATCAGATCCATTCTTTCATTCATCAACTTGGCCCCCTCTCAGCTCTCTCCCAATGCTTGGAGAGTCATTATTGGGGCCATCATCTTGTGGAGGGCAGTCCACCACTCTGACCTCCCAGTTCAGGTCTTTGTTGGTTGCTATGTTCCTACCTCGGCCAAAAATCATCCGAGCTACTATCACTTCGTGGCTCGGAGGCCTGAGAAGAAGATGCTCCAGGTGACTCAGACCTCGAATCATAATTGGAAGCCCCGATATTTTTTCGCCTCAGGGCCATGGGAGTTCGGCTCATCTGTTCCTTCTTCCACTCTTGGGCCGAGGATACCCCTCAGATGGGGTAAGGTCACCATGTCTGCAAGGGCCGATCCTGGTCTAAGTCTTCAAAATATCCAAAAGGTGAAGGCCCTGCAAGACCAAGGGGCACACGGCTTGTTTGTTAAGTTCGAGCATTTGCTGACCCCTCAGTTTCTCTCAGGGACGAGCCTGGGTGGGAGCCCCCTTATTGACTTCGGTAAGGATTTTTCTTTTTATTTCAAGTCTAACCCATGATCATTCATGTCTGATTTCTGACTCTTATCTTTTAACTTTTGCAGAGAGACCACCAGGTATCCCAGACGAACTGTCGGAGATGGCAGCTCCGAGTTTGGCAAGGCTTGCAAAGAGGACTGGTTTGAACGCTCCTCCTCCAGCTCCCTCAACATACAAATCCAAGAAGAGGTCCCATGAGGTCCCGGCCTCTGAGTATCAGAGGCTGACCTCAAGACAAAAGAAGACCTCAGACGCTGCGATCCCAATTTCTTCGGATGACATTCTGACGGCTCGTCTGGAGCAGTTGAAGTTAACTGACAGCGCCGTCGGCAATAGCGAATAGGCCATGGACGCACTCGCCTCTGTGATGATCGAAGCAGACAAGCGTTTCTACAGAGCCATGGACACCTCCGTATTGGTTGAGTTCGGCCTTCACAGAGCCGTCCAGGTATGAATTGTTCCTTTGTCAGAATTTTATAAGTGCAACGTCTGATTTTACTCCCACCTAACCTCTTCATTAACTGTGCAGGGTGTGACTGCCATGTACCAACTTTCTAACTGGGCCATTAGGAAATTAACCCTCATTCAGAAGGGGCAGGAGGCTGAGAATGTCGAGAGCGCCCTGAATGCCGAGGTTAACCGTCTGAAGTCAGAGTTGCAGAATTCTGAGAATAAGGCCAAGAACTCTGAAAATAAGGCCCAGGGTTTGGAAAAAGATCTCTCTGCGCTCGTCAAAAACCATGCTAAGGCTCTGAAGGACAAAGACGATGCTCTGCAGCAGAAGGTCAACGCGGCTGTGAAGGCTGCCCTTGCAGATGCCTCAGAGAAAATAATTTCTGACTACAAAGTATCTGAGGAGTTCGTGGGTTTTGGTTTTGAATACCTCGAAAGAGGTATCAAAGCCACTACCAAATGGGCCGAGGTAAGAGAGAAGGAGGTCAGCACTATAAAGGCCTCCGAATTTGTGGGCCTCGGCTTCGCCAACCCTCAATTTGCCCAGGCACTGCAAGAGGTAGAAGACGAGGCCGCTACCCCAGCCGATACTGCAACTCTGGGAGGGTCTGAGCTCGGAGGGACAGATCCTGTTGATGAGGTGGCCGAGGTTACTAATGCTGAGCAGACCAATCCGACCGAGACTGTCAATGTCCCCCCCCCCCCAACCAGGAGTGATTTGTAACAACAAACATTTTGTAATTTGTAATTTGTAGTAATGAACATCATATGTAATCTCTTATTTTTACTGAATGCCAATCCTCTTATTTTGATCTCTAAATGCCTCTGAATGCTATTAGTCTCTGAAGTCATTACTTAATATGCTCTGCTCATAACCAACTTCACCAAATTAATGATGTTAAGGGTCTGAGGTCATCTAACCCAGGTGTCTGAGCTCAGACCTCGTCACCATCGAGTGATGTTATGAGGGTCCGAGTTCATCACCTAAGAGGTTAGCCTCATAATAAATATCACCAAATTAATGATGTTAAGGGTCTGAGGTCATCTAACCTAGGTGTCTGAGCTCAGACCTCGTCACCACCGAGTGATATTATGAGGGTCTGAGGTCATCACCTAAGAGGTTAGCCTCATAATAAATATCACCAAATTAATGATGTTAAGGGTCTGAGGTCGTCTAACCCAGGTGTCTGAGCTCAGACCTCGTCACCACCGAGTGATGTTATGAGGGTCTGAGGTCATCACCTACGAGGTTAGCCTCATAACAAATATCACCAAATTAATGATTTTAAGGGTCTGAGGTCGTCTAACCCAGGTGTTTGAGCTCAGACCTCGTCACCACCGAGTGATGTTATGAGGGTCTGAGGTCATCACCTAAGAGGTTAGCCTCATAACAAATATCACCAAATTAATGATGTTAAGGGTCTGAGGTCATCTAACCCAGGTGTCTGAGCTCAGACCTCGTCACCACCGAGTGATGTTATGAGGGTCTGAGGTCCTCACCTAAGAGGTTAGCCTCATAACAAATATCACCAAATTAATGATGTTAAGGGTCTGAGGTCATCTAACCCAGGTGTCTGAACTCAGACCTCGTCACCACCGAGTGATGTTATGAGGGTCTGAGGTCATCACCTAAGAGGTTAGCCTCATAATAAATATCACCAAATTAATGATGTTAAGAGTCTGAGGTCGTCTAACCCAGGTGTCTGAGCTCAGACCTCGTCACCACCGAGTGATGTTATGAGGGTCTGAGGTCATCACCTAAGAGGTTAGCCTCATAATAAATGTCACCAAATTAATGATGTTAAGAGTGTGAGGTCATCTAACCCAGGTGTCTGAGCTCAGACTTCGTCACCACCGAGTGATGTTATGAGGGTCTGAGGTCATCACCTAAGAGGTTAGCCTCATAATAATGTCACCAAATTAATGATGTTAAGAGTCTGAGGTCCTCTGCTAAGGTGTCTGATCTCAGACCTCGTCACCACCGAGTGATGTTATGAGGGTCTGAGGTCATCACCTAAGAGGTTAGCCTCATAATAAATATCACCAAATTAATGATGTTAAAAGTCTGAGGTCCTCTGCTAAGGTGTCTGAGCTCAGACCTCGTCACCACCGAGTGATGTTATGAGGGTCTGAGGTCATCACCTAAGAGGTTAGCCCCATAATAAACTTCTGGTCTAAAGAACAAAGCAAGAACTTGATATGGAAACTGATCTTTATTAATAACCTCTTCTCAGTAAGATAGTACATTTTCATAAAATTCTATACAACATCATATGTAATATCTCTTGAGATGGTCAGCACTCCATGGGTTAGTGAAGGGTTCTCCTTCTAGTTTTTCTAGCCTGTAAGTGTCAGGCACAACCTCTTCCGTTACTTTGTAGGGGACATGCCAGTTTGGGTGTAGCTTGTTTGCCTTCTGTAGAGTCTTTTTTAGCACTAGGTCTCCCACTGCAATGGGTCTTGACTTCACCCTCTGGTTATAGAATTTCTCTGCCCTCTGCTAGTAGGCTGCCTTTCTGACCTCTACGTCTTCCCTTCTTTCTTCGATGAGATCCAGGTCTAGCCTTCTCTTTTCCCCATTGCTTTCAGGGTCGTAGGTCTGAATCCGATGAGTCGGCAGTCCTACCTCCGTTGGTATGACGACCTCTGAGCCATGTGCCAGCATGAATGGGGTTTCTCCCGTTGGTGTCCTTGCCGTAGTTCTGTAGGCCCATAACACTGCGCAGACCTCTTCTGTCCATCTACCCTTCGCATCTTCTAACCTCTTCTTGATTCCGTCCAAGATGGTTCTGTTTGTGACCTCGGTCTGGCCATTAGCCTGAGGACGACCATGAGATAAGAAGAATTGTTTAATCCCCACCCTTAGGCAATAGTTTTCTAAGGAGGAGTTCTTGAACTGGGTCCCATTATCTGAGATGAGAGTGTTCGGGAGGCCATATCTGCATATGATGTTCTTCCAAATGAACTGGAAGGTCTTCTGCTCTATAATTGTTATCATCGATTCTGCCTCCACCCACTTTGAAAAGTTGTCAATGGCAACTATCAAGAATCTATAGTTGTCGGCAGCTCTTGGCAAAGGTCCTACTAAGTCAATTCCCCATATCGCAAATGGCCATGGAGAAGAGATTGATGTCATAGGCTAATGAGGGATGGTGGTGAACCTTTGACATTTGTCGCACCTCTTCACATAGTCTACAGCATCCTTAGACAAGGTAGGCTACCAGTATCCCTGAGTGATGATCCTCTTGGCTAAGGGCCTTCCCCCTATGTGGCTAGAGTAGGAACCCTCATGAACCTCCTGTAAGACCTGGGGTACCTCCATGGGATGCACACATCTGAGGAGAGGCAATAGAAACCCCTTTTTGTACAGGACGTCTCCTACTATTGAGAACTTGGCAGCCCTGTATCTCAACTTTTTCCTTTCCATCTTGGACTCAGGTAGCTCTCCGTCTCTTAGATATCTGACGAGCGGGTCAATCCATGAGTCTCCCAGGTTCACATTGTGACAAGGGCTACATACCTCATCCTCCTCAATGCTTTCTTTTCCTAAGACCTCGATTGGAATGGTCCTTCCCAAATCTATCTTCATTGCCGAGGCCAGCCTTGCCAATGCATCAGCGTGGCTGTTGCTCAGCCGAGGCACTCTCTTCAGCTTTGCTTCTTCAAAATACTCTAGCAACCCTCTTACCTTCTTTAAGTATTTGGCCATCCTTTCATCTTTGGCCTCGTATGCCCCCAACACTTGATTGACAACCAACCTCGAGTCGCTATGGAGTAGGAGTCGCTTTACTCGAAGAGTTGTTGCCAATAAGAGACCTGCTATCATGGCCTCATACTCAGACTCGTTGTTGGAGGCCTGGAAGTTGAATCTCAAGGTGTACTCAATGTTGGCGCCATCTGGAGCCGAGAGTATTAGCCCTGCGCCGCTTCCACTGTCATAGAAAGAGCCATCAACGAAGAGGCTCCATACGTATGCATCTGATGAGAAGACCCCTTCTCTCATAACCCCCTTCTTGAAGAGGTATCGATCCTCTTCGTTCTCTTCCACTCTGCTTCGGGTTTTGCCTGGGACGACCTCTTCTCGCCCTCAGAAGACGTTTGGTGCAGTCTCTTCCGAATCTCGAAAGACACTACGATTCATCTCTTCGCCGTCATCTGAACCTTTCTCTGTCTCAGCCTCTTCCCAAGTGAACTCTGCGACGAAGTCTGCGAGGGCCTGCCCCTTGATGGCTGTCCTAGGCTGGTAGGTAAGATCATATTCTCCTAGCTCGATGGCCCAGGTCATCAATCTTCCGGACTTCTCAGGCTTGTGCAGAACCTGCCTTAGTGGGGAGTCAGTGAGGACTATCATGGAATGCGCTTGGAAGTAAGGCTTCATCTTCCTTGAGGCATGTATTAGGGCATAAGCCAACTTCTCCATCCGGGGATAGTTTTGTTCAGACCCTTGAAGGGCCTTACTGTTGAAGTACACAGGCCTCTGGATTCCATCCTCTTCCCGTACGATGGCTGCGCTGATGGCTGACTCAGAGACTGCCAGATACACAAACAATCTCTCCCCCGTGATGGGCCGAGACAGCAATAAGGGAGACCCCAAGTAGGACTTAAGTTGGTCAAAGGATTTTTCACACTCTTCGTCCCACTGGAAGGCCTTTCTCGGAACTTTAAAGAACGAAAGACACTTGTCCGTCGCCCTGGAAACAAACCTGTTAAGGGCAGCCACTCTTCGGGTGAGTCTCTGAACATCCTTGATAGTCCTAGGAGTCTTCATGTCGAGCAAGGCCTTGATCTTTTCAGGGTTTGCTTCAATCCCCCTCTGATTAACGATGAACCCCAGGAACTTCCCGGCTCCTACCCCGAAGACACACTTCGCTGGGTTGAGCTTCATTCTATACGAGTCCATGACATCAAAGGTCTTCTCAAGGTCTGCTACGTGAGTACACGCTTTCAGGATCTTCGTTAGCATATCGTCCACATATACCTCCATGGTCTTACCTATCTGCTCCTCGAGCATCTTATTGACAAGACGTTGATATGTTGCCCCCGCATTTTTCAGACCAAAGGGCATCACCTTGTAACAGTACGTCCCCTTGTCAGTAATGAAGGCTGTCTTCTCAGAGTCTTCGGCATCCATGAAGATTTGGTTATAACCTGAATAAGCATCCATGAAACTCATGAGCTCGTGCCCTGCCGTTGCATCCACCATCTGGTCTATCCTAGGTAAGGGATAGCTGTCCTTCGGGAAAGACTTGTTTAGGTCTGTGAAATCTACACACATTCGCCACTTTCCATTGGCCTTAGGCACAATGACTGCATTTGAGAGCCATTCCGGATAGGTAACCTCTCTTATGAACTCAGCCTCTTCCAACTTTTTTACCTCTTCCCGGATGACCTCATACTTCTCCCTGGAGTAGACTCTTCGCCTCTGCTTGATAGGCCCGACATCTCTGTCCACGTTGAGCTTGTGGGTCATGATCTCAGGGTCGATACCAGGCATGTCTGCGTGACTCCATACGAAGACACTCTGCCTCCTCCTGAGGAAGTTTATCAGCTCTTCCTTGATCCTTGGCTCTAGGGCTTTGCCGACCTGGACGGTTTTTTCCGGCTCGTCCTCATTGAGGACGATGGATTCTACCTCTTCCGCGGCCTCGCCCTTCTTCAATTTTGTTTCATCTCTCGGGTCAAGAGTGTCAATGCTGTAAGTGGCGGTTGCTCTCTTATGGGCCTCTCTCTCTTCGGCCGAGTTGAAGTAACACTCCCGCGCCGTGGTCTGATCCCCTTGCACTTCCCCTACTCCATAAGGAGTCAGGAATTTTAGCATCTGATGGACCGTCGACGGCACGACTTCAAACTCTTTGAGGGCCACTCTTCCGATGATGAGGTTGTAGGACGAGAAGACATTTTCGTCCATAACAAAAAAGTTGATCTTCTTGGTCAACCTCTTAGGCCACTCATCCCCCATCCGTACATCCATTTCATACATGCCTAAGGGGTGCACCTTTTCACCACTGAAGCCTATCAATGGGTGATGGTAGGGCACTAGCCTCGCCCTGCTAAGACCCAGGCTCTTGAAACAAGGCCAGAACATCACATCTGCTGAGCTTCCCCCATCTATGAGGATTCTCCCTACCTCACACCCATGCACCCTTGTTGTTATGACTAAAGGGTCATTATGGGGGGCTAAGATGCCCTTAAAGTCGAGTCTGGAGAACCCCACTATGAGGGTGTCCATATCTACCTTCTTCCTCTTCTGCACTGCGTCAGAAGATGTTAGGTTCACAACCTCGGTCTTGGCCACTGACCTGGCCTCTGCTACATGGGCCTTCCTATCGGCTACCTCAGATCCACCTCCTGAAAATCCCCCACATATGGTTCTAACACCAAAGGAGATTATGCCGACCCTCTTCACCGGGGTGTTGTCATCCTTTGGCGGAAGATCCGGGTCGTCTTCATCATCGCCCTCTGAGTCATTATCCCTTCTGGCCGGGACATCGCCAAGACATCTGTCATTCCTTCTCTTCTTAGGGTCCTCTCTTCCACCCTTTGGGGCCTTGCCATCCACATACTTCCTCAGCTTTCCAGACTTCAGCATCTTCTCAATCTCATCCTTTAGAGCGAAGCATCTATCTATAACATGGCCGTGATCCTGATGGAACTCACACCATAGGTTTTTGTTCCTTTTATGTGGCGGGGCCTTCAGTTTCTCTAGCCACCTCAGAGAACGATCAGTCTTAATCTCGTTGAGTATGTGCTCACAGCTCACAGTCAGAGAAGTGTAATGACCAAACTTGTCATCTCTTGACCTCTTCTTCCCCTCTTTCTTACCCTTGGACTTTCCAGTGCTACTGCGGTTCTCCTCCTCATACTTGGCTGCCATTGCCTCTTCCACATTCATCACCTTCCCTGCGGTGGACAGTAGCTCTGCCATAGACTTGGGGGGGTCTTCCGCCAGCTTCCACAATAGCTTCCCCTTCTGGAGGCCTCCTATCAGGGCGGTCATGGCTATGCTCTCTTCGTAATCTTCCACCTCCAACTTCTCCTTGTTGAATCTTGCTATGTAGTCTCTTAGGCTTTCACCCTTAGCCTGTTTGACATACAGCAGGTGGGTGGTCTTCTTTTGAGGTCTTACCCCAAAGCAGAAGTTATGGATGAACCGCTCAGCCAAGCCCTTGAAGTTCTCAATCGAGTTCTTCGGGAGGGAGGTGAACCAACTATGAGCTGCTCCTGTCAAGGTCCCTGAGAAGGCCCTGCACTTCATCTCATCAGGTATCGAGTAAATGTCTGCTGCCGACTGATACATCTCGATATGGTGCACAGGGTTAGTGCTGCCATCATACTTAGGAGTCACTGTAGGAGGCTTGAACTTAGCTGGGGTTGGGAACCCCACTATCCTAGCCACAAATGGGGATCCCTCTGAGTAACCCCTCTGTAATGGGTCCCTGCTCTTAATGAGGTCTCATATCTTCTCCTCTAGGCGTTGGATAGAATCATTCCAGGGTCTTTTGTCTTCAGCTTGGCCGAGGTTATCCCCTGCAACCTCCCTACGATGGACAGAGGGTTCCCCAGCCACAACACGTTGACTGTTAACCTCTTCCTGTTCCCTGGCTCTTCCTCCACAGGGTCGGCCTTGGTCTAGCCGACCTTGCCTACCCCCTCTTTGAGAGCCTTTCGCACTCCTCGACCTTGACAGCCTCTGTCTTAGGTCATTCACCGGGCCCAGCCTCTCGAAGGCCGACCCTCTGCTCAACCTGTCAAAGGCCGACCCTCTTTGTTCGGCCTCATCTCTTCTTCGGCCGACACATCCTTGACTCTGCCTATCAAAGGCCGACCCTCTTTACTGGGCCTCGTCTCTTCTTCGGCCGACACATCCTTGACTCTGCCTAAGAGGTCGTACGGTGTTATCTGACACCTCATACGGCTCCCAGCAGTCTTTCGGGACCTCTTCAGCTTCTAGGTCATCATACCTGTCCTCTGGGCAAGGGTTTCCCTGCCTCCCCAGGCGCAAGCGCCTAGGGTCAGCAACGTCCCATCTCCGCTGGGGTGCAAGTTGGTCCTTCATGGGCGCCTGGGGTGGTCCCTTGGCGTCAGGATGAAGCTGAACTGCCGCCGGAGTTATCATGTCCGGTGAGACTCCAGGTGGCCTCATCATCATGGTTTGGCTGAGCTGGGCAAATTGTTCCTTCATGGCTTGCTGTGTTGCAGCTAAAGATTTCAAGGCTGCTGCTACCTCCTCCATTTCGGACTGGGGAGGAGCCTGACTGGAGCTAGCCCCTCCACCTCCGGGCGGCGGTGGTAATTCTAGTGCCATGTGTTAAGAATAAAGAGCTTGAGCAGCAAGTAAGCTTAATACCTTAAAGGACCTCTTTCAATGGTGAAACATCTCCACGCAAGGGGTGGTTCCTGGTTCACCACCAGAGTCTCCGATGAGGTTTAGCAGAAAAAGAGGAAGAGATAGTTTCTCGTTCCCACAGACGGCGCCAAAATGATGATGCTAAGAATCAGCACCACCGGATAAGGTGTTTCCAAGCTCTATATATGAATAACAATGGCAGCACAACAATATAAAAAGATAAGAGAAGGAGATGAGGATATGAGGAATAAACACCGGAATATAGGTGGTTCAGCCAATCTGGCCTACGTCCACAGTGAGTGTGTGAGTAGTATCACTGAATGAAGGCACTAATGGCCATGGATACAATTCTCTCAAGCTCTCTCTCTCTCTACTGTATATTTAGACAGAGTTTCAGCTAGGGTTTTAATAACTGGGATCCCTTTGCAAGGTAGGGGATGACCCCTATATATAGCAGCAAGGGGGCGTAATGTACCCCCCATGCATGCAATGAGCATGTGTGTGATATCCTCACCAATGGGGGAGTGCCATCTGTCACTGTCACATGTAAGGAATGATGATGAAATATTCTCCCCATGTGTGGAGAATAATCTTGTTACAACTGATTTGTGCCCAGGTGTCCTTATCCAAATGTCAATAGATGCTCGGCAGTCATATTGGTGAATGACCTCGGCCTGGGAGAGGCCGAGCTGTAAAGGCTTGATGTCCATTCAATCCGAGATGTGTCATAAGGTCGGCCCGATCCGAGGTTTGACATATAGCATGCTGATGATTACTAATGCTTCTCGTCACCTCGGCCCAAGCCGAGGTAGGACTGGTTCCATATTGAAGGTGATCAGGGATCCTTGTCACCTCGGCCTACTACTGGCCGAGGTTGCTATACCCAGGTACATGAGGATGATGTTGATGCCTGCGATGCGCGTAGTGTCCCTTGAAGTGTATATGGTAGTGTCGACCTGGGCCGAGGTTGGTCTGGCCGAGGGATGAGGTCGTGGACCCCTGGCCTACATAGGGTCGATCAATGTCTCGGCCATCATCTCGGCCGAGGTAGGTGTCCCTAGGCCGAGGTCACACTTGGGGCATATCAATAGGCCCTCTTTGATATATCACCCATATTAGCCTTGACCTCACCCTTATATGTTTACCCTCGTTAACCCCTTTGAGCCTAAATATTAGCCTTTCGTTTCATAACCCCATTACCATAACTAACTCTAAATTGGAGTTTTAGACCATACATACACTTTCCATACCTTTGTTTGGAATGTTACTTTGGATTGAATGATGTTGTTATGATGCCGGTTGCAATTTTAGGCATATGAGAGTTTGATAAGTAAAGAAAAGAGATGTGAAAAAAGTGAAGAAAAAGAGAAAGCAAAAAAAAGGCAAAAGAAAAGAAAAGAAAACAATAGAAAAAGAAGAAAAGAAAAGAAAAGATAAAGTTGTATATGTTGTAGTGCTCAATAAGCTTTGATTCCTCTCCCCGATGACACATTTAATGCTTGTTTGGAAGCTACTTTCCATTTTTGGTATTGCCCGCATTCTCCCATTATCCCGATTTTTCATTCCGAACACTTTGAATCCGTACATACATTCCTTCGTTTCGTACCCTAGCCATACCTACATCATAACCCTATTAAATTCCTATGTGATCTTAGGTTGATGTAATTCAAAAGTCATAATAGTTGTGATAATCTGTGAAAATGCATTTCGCCCCTTTTAGTGTGCGGTATCCTTTCATTGAGATTACAGTTTTTCAGTTTATATATAGCGTTCTTCTTCTGTGACATGTGTGCGGCCTAGTTTCCATTTACATTTACTCTTTAGCCCGCATGTCCCATGTGTTACCTCCCTGTTTTGAGTGAATTCGCTTGATGAGCGTAATGCCCGTGAGGATTGAATGTATGCTTGCTTTAATGTTTATCCGGTTTATATAAGTTTTTGCCAAATCACACTTTGCGTGTGCTCATTCCCCCCTCCCACTTTTAAGGTTTCAATTCTATGAGGTGCATTCTATAATGCTAATGATTTGGACTTTTGTGTGAATTCATTCACTTTGCTAATAATGCATATGAAATCCTTTTCGCTATTGTTGAGTTTGTTGCATGTTGGGTTGGGCATATTTTGAGGAAACCATGTGATGTTTGTGGGTACCATCCCTGAAAACCCTCACGAGACAACACTCGTCCACTAGGGTAACCTAGGGGTTTAACGGCTTATTGCATATGCTAAATGCAATCGAATCGCCCGCGAAAGTGGCCTTATCTTTTTATTGCTTTTATACCATACTTTTGTACTTTCTCCTGCTTTTGGTTTTCTTTTAGTTCTTGTTGTTTCCTATTTCATTGCTAGGGACTAGCAATGTGTAAGTTAGGGGGTGTGATACGACGCAAATATTGCGTATTTCACCCGTTAACCTACGCGTTATTAGCCCCCTCGGGTATCTTAATCCCTATATTTATGCTCGTTAACCAGACAACCTCGGATTTCTATGTTAACATGTTTTCCAGGGGTTAATTGAGCTTTTGTAGGTATTTGGATGCTTAGTATGAAGTTCGGACGCATTCCGGTGAAGTTCCGTACACAATCGCACGCGCAAGGGCATTTTAGTCTTTTCACAGCTTGGGTACCTGGCCCGACATCTCACGGAAGTTGTAGCCCTCCTTGCTAGCTTCGCTTGTCTGCGAACGGTGCGCGATTCCGATTCATAACGAAGAAGTTACGGCGATTCCAGCGGAGGAAATACAAGAAAGCAAAAAAGGAGAAGGGAGAAGAAGAAAAGACCAATGCAGTGAGCTGCTGCAATCTGCCCTGCTTGATCGATCGATCGACGCTTCTGGTCGATCGATCGACCATTCTGGATTGCCAAAATTTTGCCTAGGTCGATCGATCGACCAAAGGGGTCGATCGATCGATGCTCTGTTTTCTGCAGATATTTTGCCTTCTTTTCTTTCTTCTTTATTTTTATTCCAACTTACTATATAAGCCAATTTTGTTGTAATAAGATGATAGAGTAATAGGTGAACGATTTTAGGTTAGAATAGTTAGGGTTTTGAGGGTTTTGGATGGTTCTTCTTCATTTCTCTTTGGATTGACAATCTAATTGGTTTGTAAGTTGACTATTCATCTCCTCTTCCATTAATATAGCTTGTTTTCCATTATTTCCTTGCTTTCTAGATAAATTACATGCTTTCATAATTAGTTTTCTTGCTTTAATTCTTGCTTTCTTAATTTAATTAGTTTAATTCATGTATTGCCCATAGATAAATAGGGTCGGGATTTCATTTCCGCCATTTTCGGGCCCCGAGCTCCGAAAACTAGGTTTCGTGCAAAATCGCGTTTAATTGAAACTGCGTGTATTAAAGTTGGATTGTTATGCGTTTAACTTTATTTGTCACGCAACTTTAGTGTTTATAGCGACAATCCAAATTTAATCCGCGTGCGACCATTTTCCATTAAATGTTTAATCTCGCAACTTTGGCTTAAATTCCTTATTGTGTGATGTTTATGCTTAATTGGATATGCTTAATTAAATTTCTTTCGAGCCTTAACTCTAGTTAGTAGTTTTTTCGGCCCGTGAATGCGTGTTATCGATCTCGATCCTCGCTTTCCTTTGATTTAGTGTTAACTTATCTTTTATTTAGTCACCATTCCCACACATCACCTTTTCATTTATTTATTTTACACTTTTATTCCTGAAGTAATTAAAACAATTAGCATATAAAATTCAATCACTCCCTGTGGATTTCTTACGATACCCGACTTACCGCTGCACTTGCTTGTCAAGTGTAGTTGTAGTTTAGGTTTTATTTGTATCGCGGCGGCGAAACACACGACGATTGTGTCCTCACACGAACACACTTTTTCCGCCCGGTCAGTCTACATACAATGAATCTCTTTATCTCCCATCACTATAAATACATGTATTCCCTTAGCCAAGAAGGGGGAGTAGATCCGATGAGGATGAGAGACACCATACACAAGATCCACACCTTTTTCTCTCTCTACACCACATTGTGCTATTGTAAACCCCTGGGAATAAAATAACAGTGGACGTAGGCTTTTCCTTATAGCCGAACCACTTTAAAAATCTTTGTCTCTCATGTGCTTGATTGGATTGCTTTTATCTATTTATCTGTGATCATAAAAATGGGATTCGGTCCAGTTTTTTGCATCAACAACAACAACAACAACAACAACAACAACAATAATAATAATAATAATAATAATAATAATAATAATAATAATAATAATAATAATAATAATAATAATAATAATAATAATAATAATAATAATAATAATAATAATAATAATAATAATAATAATAATAAGCGTAGCAGAGGCGGTCAAAGTTCCCCCGGGTGTGAGATAGAATCATACCCAAAACGTCTCACCCTGAAAAGAATCACAACATATAAATAATGGATGTTATGACCTGAGAATTATATTCTCCATTCTCCTCAAGCTAGGGGATTCATCAACATCGCGCAACTTCCAATGATAGCACTAGAGGGATATGTATTCCTATAAATATCATTCAAACCGATATCTATAGAGAACACAAATATATATATATATATATATATATATATATATATATATATATATATATACACACACACTATCACAGATAAACATATACTAATATTTAATAAAGTTAAGTTAACCCGTGCCTAACACCCATAGCACTAGCGCAAAAATACCCCCAAGTCTATTTCCCGACTTGTAATTTAATTAATCACACATTAATTATTTTTCATTAAAGTTGTGTCACCCAACTACAATACCCAGACTCACTCATTCAGTCCGTACCTTCATCTCTTAGAATTTATTACCCAAAAATTCCACTATTAAGTGTAACACCTCTCATCAAGTTCAATATTCCATATTTTTATTATATATCTCTGTAATAAATTAAACCGGCTACCCTGTGCCTAACCCCCGTCGCACTAACCCAAAATATCTAGGTTGAATCCCTGACCGTTAATCTAATAAATTTCACTTCAATAATTTTATCTAAGTGGTGTCACTCAATCCAAATACCCAGACTCCCTTACTTAGTCTGTAATTTACCCTTTTAGGATTTATCGCACAAGGTCCGGTTATTAAGTTCGTCACTCTTATTAATGTTAATATTACATAATACTCATCTTCCAATATCATAGGTATTAATCTCCATTTAATTTTTTAATAATTAAATCCTTTAAAAATATCCCAAAAGAAATCAAGAGAAAAGGATGAAACTGCACAGAATTCACCATGTCGTTCGAACGACCCTCACTGTCGTTTGAATGACTTGCCAGGTCATTCAAACGACTTGCAAAGTCATTTGATGTTGCGTCCAACCCTTCTTCTTCTTCTTCCTGCTTCTTTCCCGCAATTGATAAAACCTCAATCTCTTCCTCTATGAACACATAACTCAAACCAGTTTTTCCCTCATGTATTAACTCTCAAAAAATACGTTTCAATCATCATATTAATCTTCAAAAATCATTAAATTTCTAACTTTCCCCTTGTACCTCTTGATTTGGGTTTTTAATAATTTAACCCGATCTCTACGTAGGTTAAATTACAAAAATTAATTTCTAGGTTTTGAGTATGCATCGGATTCTAACAATCCTAAAAGACAATCCATCATCAATTTCATATTTAATTAACACAATATCATCGAACCACTAAAACCCATTTCATATACTAGCCCACTCCCAAAAATGAATTTCTTTATCACACCCACTATGATATGAATTGAAATACTGCACTTAAATTGAAAGGAAGTTTAACTACTTGAGTGAGTAAATTCGTAAGGTCTGATTTTCTTTGATGTAGATGAAAATTTGATGAAGAACGCACCCCTCTTCTCTTGGTTTGGCTCCTAAAAGATTTTCCAATTTTTCCCTCTTTTCTCCTCTAGAAAAGTAGGGTTTTCTTATTGAGTTGTGTCCGTAAAAAACTCCCAAATGTAGGTTTTATATTACTAATCCCGAAATTAAGCGTATGGGCCAAGCCCACATGACCCGATCACCCCTGTGTGAGCCCGGTTATGCCTAAAAATGCTTTGAAACCCAATTACTACCCCAAGGTACTCTTTTTCGACTATCTACACCTATTTAAAATCAACCATGCGCTTAGAATTGCCATCCGAGTTACTTTACTAGAATTCTCAAAATCTCAATCTCAAATGATGACACTTGTAAATTTTAAAAATATCCTGAATTAATTAAATCTCAATTCACTAATTTAATTAAATACTCCAGATAATTTAATCCTATATCACCACATATATTAAATTCTATATCCTCATAAATAAGGGGTGTTACATTCAACTCTTCTACTAATCATTTTTCCAAGTTAGACATTTCTTTACTTTCTTTATCCAAGCAACCCAATTATATTTAAAGACTGGTTTTATAAGAAAAATACCATTTTCTTTTTATTTAACATTTGTAGTCTTAAAACCTTACACTCATCACACTTTCAATCCATTTTTCACTCACTTTGAAGACAAATTTTTTTATTTTTCTTATTTCATGTTTAAACCCCACAAAATATTCTTTAAACTTGTTTATGTATTCATTATTAAATACTACAAGTTTATATGCTTGAGAAGTTGGATTTTAAATCCTAAAATCCTATTAAATGGGTTAAACATATATTTCATTCTAGAAATTCATAATACTTGCAAAAATGCACTTCAAGATACAAAGCCAATTTTTATTTCTTCAAACTCAACAAATGTCCAACTTTCATAAAATCTTCATTTATGCACGTAACTTTGGAACATTATTTCACCAAATATTTTAAGCAAGATCAGCATCATTTCATAAACATTTTATTCCATAAAAATATTTAATATCAAACTTATAAAAAATGCACCATTTTCATAAAAATCCAAACCTTTATTTCAAGAAACTTTGAAACATGTATTCTTAACTTATTTTTAACAAAATGATATTTTCCCAATATTTTTATTTCATAAAAAAGTTTATTATTAATTTTACTAGAAACCGATCCTCTTGTTCATATGTATTCTACTCTTAATTTTCTAACAACAAGAATATGAATGCACATAATAGAGTCTTAAACTAAGAATAGATATTTTCCACCTCAAATGAAGCTCCACCAATGGAAGGCATTGAATATCTAAGAAGATGGCAACCTCCTAGCTCTTAAGGTGTCCTTTCGAGAGGTTGCCTAACTCCATCAAGATTGTCTCCATGAAACCCCATAAAAAAACCTCTTCAAACTCCATAAATCTCCCATCTTCATCTTCTCAAAAAAAAAAAAATTAACAACCGCCCAACAATGGTGAAAATGGGTATCTAAAGCTTGGATATGATAAAGACTAGAAGAATATGATGGATTAAGGTGGATATTTGGTGGTGCAACGGTGGTTTGAGGTAGAGAGAGATAGAGGGATGCTCAATAATGGTACCCTTATCTCTCTTTCTCTCTCTCCCCCATCCAACTCTAACTGACCCAAACAAACTTAAAACAGCTAATAAAAACACCCAAAATAATAAAATACCATTTTTACCGAATCTGGGTTCGTAAGATCTCGACAAATCATAGATCCAATAGCCCAAAACAAGACAATGCATAAGGCAAATCTGATTTAAAATTTATGTCATGCTCGTTCGAATGAGAATCGAATCTCGTTCAAATGAGAAAGGCATGTTGATCGACCCTCTACTTCGAAGGACCTTCGAACTACCTAGACCTATTAGTTGGTGCGATCTCGTTGGAGCCTCATTCGATCCCTACCTCTAATGACCTTAGTTTCTCGTTTGAACGACCTGAACTCATTCAAACGACCATTCTTCATTTTTTTTCTCCAAATTTTCCAATTTTAACCCATAATTTTTCAACAATTATCATCAAGCCTCCAAAGCAATCATATAAGAGTGCAAAACAAGTCATAATCATCCAAATCTTGATGTCTTCATGTTATTGCAACTGATGAGGGGGAAATAAATTAAATATTTGGGCGGGGTATTACATTCTTTCCTCCTTAGGAAATTTTATGCCTGAAATTATCGATCCGTAAATCATCCTGCTTATGGACTTTACCAATTTCTACTCAAAATCATAGTAATCTTACAAGATTAACTCGTCAAAGTCCTCGAATGCCATGATAACATCGTACACTCATTCATGGGTTTGCCACCATAGGGTTCATCATGTCATGACCTAACGCTCACCCTTAATCTAGTCATCAAATTCACCTACAGTCCTCGAATCTCCAATTCTCGATGATCATGCTTAGTTAAGTCCTAGGACTACCTATTTTTAATACCCAAGGCATACTATTACCTCTATCGATAAACCCTCTCTATTGAACAACACTCACCCAAGTGTAAACTACAATACAATCAACACCCACATCACGAATCATCTCAAATCTGAGGAGTACTCCTTATGTTCTTTCATAAAGACCACGTAGCTTTGTTCAATCTCGACACTAATCTTGTGTCACTAGTCGCTCGCATCAATGATCAACACACTACTAAGTCTCAAACCATGCGTCTGACTAATTCTCTTTTGTGGTATTCCCACACGAATCTAGGGTCACTCTTGGTGTCTTACTGAGGAACACACACCAGAGCATTACACAATCCATACATCGTGAAACAATGCTTAGCTCTAAGTTTCCTCGATTTCTAACATTCTACAATGTCCTCAAGTTATCATCCTTCCCTTTGCAATATGATCCCTAACCTGCTACACTGGCCAAATCTTAGGTCGCTACGTCTAAGGAAAGAGGACACTATGAGAAACCATGCGGTCGAAAGTGCAGCCACCCGCACATGGAGCTTGATGCAATAATAAGGATACTTTAGACAAGGGCGCACCCAGTTACCTAGTTATACTAATTATGCCAGGTCTACCTGCACTCTACTGAGCCAAATCGCGTCAGACCACATCATAGTACAAATCTAGGTTATCGCAACTAATGAGGAATAAATTCTCTATCACTGAAATCGAAGAGAAAAATAAGAATTATAAGGGATAAATAATAGATCTTATAGTACCCTACTCATATATAATCGTGATGGCCCACCAAGGAAAACCTATGCTACACATTCAGAATCCACGCCCCATTTCGAGAAAACTCAGCAGATCCTAGCCTAGCCATGTGCCTTGGCTTGAGTCACCAATCGTGACGAATCTAACCACGACCCACTCATTTCCTCGAGAAGGAATTAAGACAATAACCTAACATCCCTTGGTAATTTAAACGCTAGACTTCCCTCCTAAAGGGTAAGGCCTCCTCCTTACATCCTTGGCAAACATGAGTCGCTTGGTCGATGAATGCTAACATTCATATCGATAATGTCCTTATACATATCATTAGTGACGATGTCACCAATTATTACACCAAGATTACTCTCTTACTTTATTATACAATAGTCGTACCCAATGTCACCTTAGGCACTACCCAATTTTGCGAAACACTTACCCTATCTGGCTATCACCGCCACAAGGTTACTGTCACCTATTCCAAAGTTCAATTCAATTGACTCCACGTGATGGCCAACTGCTCATCATCAAAACTATAAGGATAATAATTATCACTCAAACGTACACCCTTAAGTCAACACTATTCTAACAAGACGACCTAGGGTCCATACATTTGCCTACTAGTGTCATCCTAACACATATCAATAATGCTTTAACACCGTGTCAAAATTGCTATATGCACGACCTCAATTATAACATAGTTCTCCCAAATCTCTAATGCATTCCTGGTACTCATCAAATCTAACATGACCCTCCCTACTTTGGTCTCCTCAAGATAATGAGTATTATACCCAATCACGATAGGAACCTCTAATTTCACCTCAAAAGATCGCACTAGCTATCTACATTAAACTTTAATATCCTCACCCAAGGATATATGAAGTGATTCCTTTGAACTTAGTCGACCACCTAAGGTCATCGCCAATTTTTTCCACACCTTATCACCGAACACAACACATTCCTCAAAATCAAACCTCGCCGGTTCCCTAAGGACACCAAGTATACCTAAGAAATTGTCACCACGACTATATAAGACTTTGTCGACCATAATTTTCACAAGCGATTAAGCCCTAAGATTTCTTGATATTAGTCTCATCAATTGTTAACCATTCACCCAAATATTAATCTATAATTATCCAACGTGGAAGGCAATAGCGGTTGGAAACCTCAAGGCATCACAACAAGTTAACCATTCCTCCTAAGGATATTCCAAGGACGACCTCCTCACAACAACTAATGTTATGCACCACGCAATGAACCACAAGATGACACTACTAAGGATTTTGGTAGGATGCATGACATTGTGAATAATAAGTACATCTCTAGGTATATACTACCGATGTTGCTAAAAATCCTATTCATCAAACGTTGCTTTATTCTTTCCAAAACCACCTTATAAGGATACCTACATTTCACTCTCTTATCACCACGGCTCATCATTATTACACATGTGACACATTTACTATAAATGCCCTCTAATTCTAGTAATAACTCATGAGACATATTTATCAGCCAACAATAACTAAGGCACTTACACGCCAGGATAACATCCTATCAATTAGAACTGAGTGTACATATACGCAAGTATTGACCCATACAGTTTAACATGCTCATTGAACTACCCATCAATCAAGGTATTACCCCAAAGATCGAATTTTCCTAATCACATCATTGACATTAATCACCCATAAGTGTCGCACCTAGGGACTATATGCATTTTAGAATCGCAATCGTCGTTACTTACTTACGACACTCTATCAACTTATATTGTTGACTACACACAATTTGTTCCACCTTCCTAATGGGTGCCATTTCACTCTATTGACATCACAAAAGACCCTACGTCATCAAACGCTGGAATATAAGCACCTCACACTAAAAATCACAGTGTCACCATTGTTGTCTTGTACGGACGCCTATATATTACAAATCATATCAAGTCAAAAGCATGAAAGAGATTAATAAAAACAAACTTAGTCGTATGACACCTGGCACTAACGAAATTTTCATGCTATCCTCTTTGACTTCACCGTTGAGGAAACGAACTAAACCGTCATCAAAACTAGCGTGATCGCCCCAAATCAACACCGATGTCGAAAGGTCCACTTACTGATCTCACCACGTCACTTCTGAAAGGAACCTTAAACCTAGTGCTCTGATACCAATTGTAATGACTCGGCCCGAATTTATGGGTTACTCAAAGCTAACACGGTCCGAACTAAGTGTTAGGTATGAAGTGCAATGAAACAACCTATATAATATTACTAACCCAGTTTTATTTTAACTAACATTTCACTTGTTTATCATGCGATTCTAATTTCAGATCAAACTATGTGAGAAACTCGTAGGAAGCATCCCCGGAGTTCAAGCATACTGTGCTACTAACACAAAATAAAAGAGAATACTTACATGTCTAACACTCTCAAAATACAAACCCCCACCCAACCTATCATAACAAAGACGAGGGTGTGAGCTGAATGCTCAGTGAGAAATTTATTAATACAATATAGAATTGAACGACTGAAAAAAGACTCAAACAAATTATAACTACGTGCACATGCAACAACTATCTCTCTCTCTCTCTTTTTCTCTCTCTCTCTCTCTGTATATATATATATATATCATGGTTCTAAAAAATACGGGGCGTGATCGAGGCGTGAAAGTCAAGCCTTAAGCGTTAGAAGCCTAGGCGGGCCTTAGGCGTAAAAGGCGTGAAAAGGTGTTTAGGCCTTCTTAATATATTTCAATATTTTTAAACCATAACAAGGCTATTCAAATAATAAAATTATACATATCATAAAAATATGTCTGAATATACGCAAATTAAAATACTATTTGATTATTTTCATTGAGATAATGGTACGGTTTATAAAAAAATTCTTTAAAAGGGGATATCGTTTCACTAAAGCATTGTTGTTTTTAGAAAAAAAGTGCGCCCTGAGGGTTTTAGCAAGAATAAGGCATAAAAGGCATAAGGTGGGGCGTTTCTCCCAAGCCTCAAGCCTAGGCAGGTTTTTTAGAACAATGATATATATATATATATATATGTGTACTTAATGCATGAAACCATTTTTATTCCCAAAAACGTGATTTTTTCCGATTAAATTACCTTAATCTTATAAAGAACTTCCTTTTTCATGACTTGCAATTTATCCTCTTACTTAACACACGCGGTCAAATACTTGAACAAAGACACTTTATTTAACCGAAAACCATTTCCTTACCGAAATCACCACTTTTATATAAACCAAGTTTCATTAGTATTTTCATTGAAAATCACCTCTTTCAATACATGTGAACACCGTGTTAGAATACTTATTTGACTTTGAAAACCTTTCACAACACGCCCTTGCGTTAACTACAGTCAAATCTTCTTAGGTTACTTAACTCACTCGTTTAACCATTATCCATTACCGTTCTTTTACTTTATGGACATTAATCAACTTACACGTGTTTTTGTCCACTTTAACCTTTTCCAAAATATTCATTAATTCATTCAAGTTAGGTTGTTTAACACAATTTCACCACACAATCCATTTCTTGTCATGTTCCTTATTCCTTTATCCGTTTCTTGGAATCTTTGAATAAACCGCATACTATAACGGGCTCCACACTGCCAGTAGTGCCAATATATGCTCTAACCAATGATTTTGGGTCTTTCACCCAGGGCTTCGGGTCCTCCTTAATTATCCTAGTGTCATTCGTGTTTCCTTTTTAATGTCTTTTAAGATATCGCATGTGTCCACATAATTCTACTTTTTCATTTTATCCGATCGAAGTCAAAACCCAGGGTTTTACCCCAACTTGTGTTACACTTGAAAATCATCATTTCATGTCCATTACACTTTATCCTTGATTTTTATTCCAAAAATCATGTTCATTTAGGACCATTTTGTGCAACACCCTTTCCAATATTTTTATTTCATAAAAATGTTCCACTTTATGTAAAGTTGTCATTTTACTCTTTTTGTTTCAAAACATATCATTTTCTTTAATTTCATAAGTGTTAATCTCTCAAAAACTTATTAAATCACATAGACCATCTTCCCATTGGTTTAGCCATTAAAACTTATTCAACTCGTCTACTAACCACTTTTGCAAGTTAGACATTTCTTTAATTTCTTTATCCAAGAAACCCAATTACCTATAAAGACTACTTTTATAAGAAAAATATAATATCCTTTTATTTAACATTTATAGTCTTACAGCCTCACATTTTCAACCCATTTTTCACAGATATTGAAGACTAATATGTATATTTTTTATTTCATGTTTAACCCCAACAAAGCCTTCCTTTAACTTGTTTATGTGTTCAATATCAAATACTACAAGTTTATATGCTTGAGAAGATGGATTTCCAATCCTAAAATCCAACTAAGTCGGTTAGACATACATTTCATTCTATAAATTCATAATGCTTGCAAAAATGCACTTCAAGACACACAGACAATTTTTATTTCTTCAAACTCAACAAATATTTAACTTTCATAAAATCCTCTTTTTTGTAAGTAACTTTCGAACATTATTTCACCAAAAAATTTTAGCAAGATCAATATCATTTTCAAAACATTTTATTCCATAAAATGTTTAACATCAAACTTTAATAAAATGCACCATTGTCATAAAAATCAAAACCTTTATTTCCAGAAACTTTGAAACGTGTATTCTTCATTTATTTTCAACAAAATGACATTTTTTCAACATTTTTATTTCATAAAATATTTATTTTTAATTTTGCTAGAAACCCATCATCATTTTCATATGCATTATACTCTTAATAATCTAACAACAAGACTATTAGTACACATAATAGAGTCTTAAACTATAAGTAGATTTATTTCACCTCAAATGAAGCTCTCACAATGGAAGGCATGGAAGATTTAAGAAAATGACAACCTCCCACTTCCTAAGGTGGCATTTAGAAAGGTTACCTATCTCCACCATGCTTGAATCCATGAAGGCCCCATTAAAAACCCTCTTCAAACTCCAAGAATTTCCCATCTTCATCCTCTCCTAAAACCACCCAACAACCTCTATAAATTCGTAACAATGCCCAACAATGGTGGACATGGGTATCTAAAGATTGGATACTGTGAAAACTAGAAGAATATAATGGTTTAAGGTGGATATTTGGTGGTGTAATGGTGGTTTGAGGTAGACAAGTGGAGGTATACTCAACAACGGTGGAAGACCCACCATTCTCTCTCTCTCTCTCTCTCTCTCTCTCTCTCTCTCTCTCTCTCTCTCTCTCTCTAAATGACCTAAATGAACTTAAAACTCCTTATAAAAACATCCAAAAGCTCAAAATCATGTTTTTACCCAATCTGGTTTCACAAGAGCTCAACATCTCATCAATCCAATGGCTAAGAATGAGACAACGCATAAGGGCAATCTGATTTAAAAGTTCAGTCGTGCTTGTTCGAACGATAATCGCCTCTTATTCATCCACCAGCTTCGAAAGACTTTTGAACGACCTAGACCTGTTATTTAGTGATATCTCGTCCGAACCTCAATCGATCCCTTACCTCGAATGACCGTGGTTTCTTATTCGGACGACCTGAACTCATTCCAACGAAAATTCTTCATTTTTTTCTCCAAATTTTCCAATTTTAACCCAAAAATTTTAAAAAATTATTATCAAGCCTCCAAAGCAGTGAAATAAGAATATAAACTCAGTTATAATCATCCATATT
Source organism: Sambucus nigra (assembly GCA_949130495.1). Taxonomy (NCBI): domain Eukaryota; kingdom Viridiplantae; phylum Streptophyta; class Magnoliopsida; order Dipsacales; family Adoxaceae; genus Sambucus; species Sambucus nigra. The sequence continues at coordinate 15,031,827 of OX422213.1, read as the reverse complement.
TCAACTTATGGGAGAAAATTAAATAAAGTATTAGGTGGGGAATTACAGGTAGGCAGTTGGCCAAATTTGAACTAACTTGATAGCGTGTAGGATGGCATGACCCCATGCTGAGATTGTGAGTTTGGATTACTTAAGTAAAGGCCGTGTTATTGGTTGTAAACTTTAAATTAATGACCTGGCTAAACCATTTTGGGTATGAACGTGGGGAAATGGGTATCCAACATAAATTCTTATGGATAAACAATAATCATAAAAAACTTGAGAAGTGAATTTGTCATTATCTAAATGAATGGATTTTATGTGTTGATCAGGAAAATGTGCTCTGAGTTGATGATTTTAGAAATTAATTTTCAAAATCCATATTTCGAATGGATAGTAAGCACACATTTGACCATTGAGTTCATGCATTAATTAAAACCTCAAAATATTTAAAAGGTCCACTAAAAGGGTGAATAGGGTCACAAATATCCACTGGAATTAGTTTTAAAAAATAGGGGGACTCAAATGCTATTTTGAGAAATGATAATTTCGTGATTAATTTTGCTTGTGTATAAGGGGTGCAAAAATGGTCAATATGTAGGGTGCGATGTTGGTTTCCTAAAAAGTGCCCATACGAGTTTTTATGATCTTGCATAACAAGTTGGATCCGAGGTGACCCAAATGGTCGTGCCATAATATCAATGCATTCGGATCATTGAGCTTTTGACTCATGATAGAGTGTGATTCTACAACACTAAGTGTTATGTGGTATAACATAATGAATAATGCAGTGATTTTTTTCTTCTGTGAGCTTCTAGATTCCAACACTAGAAGTAATGCAAAAGACCTCTTTGGAACCTTCATTACTTGTTTCCATATGATACTCATTCATTTGTATGTCTTTAAAACTCAGTAAATTTCTTCTGAAAGTTCTTTAGTACATTGCATTTTGTATGAAAAAAAGGGTACCATTGGGTAGCACTACATGGGCACTTCCAAAGCCTTCAACATTTTGAGCAAGACCGACTATAGTTGAAACATTTGTCGTATTATACACCGTGTTTAAGAAAAACTTCTCATTTTTCAAAATAGTATGCGTTCTTCCATAGACAAATGTCATCGCTTGCGTGTAGTGGTGGACCTATACCTTTGATATCTGTAGCACAATTAAAATTTTATTTTACCAGCCATATACGCATTGAAAAGATAAATGTTAAAACCATGCAATTTATTATAAGAACAAATTAAAGAAAACATAAAGATGTATCATACATACTGCAAAAACCATTATTATAGCAATAATAAGAGGACATAAGTTATTTAGTTCTTGAGGCTCTTATGAGAGGGGTGTCAATCATAGCATCAAATGTCTTATTATCAATGAGATTTTCATCCTCATCTTCATAAAATTAATCAGTATTGAGTTGGGTATCATTAATTTTCTAGTGGTTTTTAGGACCTTCCATGATGTTTGTCTCCATTCCCCTTTTTAAAGCCCAATAGTTTTCGACCCCTTGCTTGGATGAAAAAAAATATCGTATCCAATGTCTAGTACGGCTACATCTATGATAGATGTCTTTTGGATTGGAGCTGAATTTTGATTCTTGTTATTATTACGAAAATTTTACTTTTAGTCGGGTGTGAAGTTGATATTTTTCTACAGGCCATAATTATACTGACCAACCTATTCTAGGGTTGCCACGGTCTCGTCATTGGTAACCTTGGACTCTTTTAATATTTTGAGAAGAACTAGTATTCACTTCTAAGAGTGTTACAGATCCAGTTGGCCAAAATGTATGATTTTTCATTGATAAATTATTATTATGCTCATCCACTAGGAGACAAGAGATTAGTTTGGATTACTTTTTGCATTCTCGCTCTCGATATTATTGATGCAAGAGCATATTCTAGGCATGAAAGCAAGAGAAAGATTTCTCCAACATATTTGCATTATCAACCCTTTCACCACATAACTCAAGCTTGGAAGTAATTTTGAACATGATAAAATTGTATTAAGATACTGTCTTGAAATCCTGAAATCTCAAGTTAAGCCATTCATGGCGTGCACATGAAAGTATGACCAACTTTTGGTGGTCATAACGCTCCTTCAGGGAGTTTCTTAATTCAAGAGAATATTTTACAGTTAAGTACTCCGTCTTTAAATCAATATGAATGTGATGTCTCAGAAAAGTGAGGATCTTAGCTTTGTCCTATCGGGACAAAGTATTATCAGGCATTTTGGCATCACCCAAATTTCGAGCTTAAAGATGGAGATCCGCATCTTGAAAACAATTAAGATAATTTTCCCCAAAAATATTAAGTGCTTCAAATTCAAGTTAAGAAATGTTGGACATCTAAAACGAATGGTTGCAAAGTAAACTCTTTAAAGGCTCATCTTTAAATGACGAGCGGATGGTCCAAAAAAAAATTATCGATGATTTAAAAGGTCGAAGAGGTTAAAAAGGATCCACAATCGTGCCGATAATGTGTTATAAATATAAGGAACACATATATAATTTAAAGCAAGAAATTATATTTTATTTCTTAAAGTGTGTACAAACTCATTTAGGTATCACCGTATATATAGGACATGATGAAGTATCCTAATAGACATATAAAGAGAATATGTGTGAACATCCACATCAAAAGACATATTATTTAACAAATTACAAAATTCACAAAGATATTATTGTTACATCCAAAAACTAATAAAAATTTAGAGATCAAAAGGCGAAATTATGTCTAATTATAGTATATAACTAAGATTGATAGCGAAATACTGTGTCGACATTTATCGCTTCCTCACGATGACACGTGTACAATTTTAATGACCCTCATTAGTTAACTAATTAACTTAATTCCTTAAAACCTTTATATTTTACAATTATCTTTACCCTTAAAATACCCAAAGTGTTGTCCGTGTCACTTCCCTCTCCTATAACCTTTCCCCTACTTCCATCTCCATAACTACATACTCCATTACCCCTCACATACGAAATACCATCATTCATTCATCACATATATCTCCTATTCATTCACACATACCAAAACATCCAAATTTATTCATCTTCCAACCCTAAAAATCAAAAGTTAATTGTCCCAAACATTTACTCCCAAATTCACAATAGAATGAAACATCCAAAATCATTCTCCAATTCATTCACACATACGAAAAATTCCAATTCATTCATCTTCCCCAAATACAAATCAACAGTCAGTTGTCCCAAAAATTTAATTCCAGATTCATTCATCTTTTGAAATGGAAGCTCAAACAGCAACAGTTCAATATGCCTGTGTAAGTAATTTGTATATTATATGTCTATTTAATTGAAAGTCCATCGTATATTGTCTGGGTTGCTATTTTGTTTCTTCTTTAAAAATCAAGGTCAACACTCCTAATTTCGTCTATCATTTTTTATTTTGTCTTTCATTGGGGATGAAAAGTATACATTTGTTATTCTGATGAGGGGTAGAGTGGTGGTCATGGAGGGCAGTGTGGATGATGGTCTAGAGGTTTGGTGATAGGAGGGGGGGTGGCAACAGTGTGCGGGGAGGTTCGTGGGTGGAGGTGGAGGGTGACGACAAAATTTTTCCTCTTTTTCCTTTTTTGCTTCTTATTATCTTAAATTTTTATTTTGGAATCATCAAATCTCACTTTATTTTTGTGATCTAAATATTTTATTACATCCATTATGTTAAAATTTTGATTATTCTCATATGCAACAAACTACTTGGTTTTTAGCCTTTTCATCTCGGTTCATCACTTTGTGTTCGAAAAACCATTTCAGGTATATTTTCATTTCAGTATACCATTTTTAATTTTTACTGAGGCACATGTTTGGATTTGATTTTGGGTTGTAGTTTATAATTTGACTCAACGATGTTGATCTCATGGTAGCAAAATTAAACACAACTGAATAATGGTATAGTTTTTCTTACAGTTTAAGTGCTTGAGAAAATGCCAAAGTTAGCTTTTTGATTAATTAGCCACTTTTTTCATTGGATAATTTTTTGAGAGACTTGCTTGGATATTATTTCTTGTATTTATTCGACATCTTGGGTGATAATTACATCTTGAGTCACACTTCTTCAAAGATTTATGTATTTTTTGTCTAGATTTTTAATTGGGTAGTGTTGGTATTTGTCATCTTCAGGGTATGAAAATAATTGTTCATATAATAGTTTTAGTCATCCCATATTAAATGTTTATTTGAAAAAAGGGATTTAATATGTTATGTTATATCTTTTTAGGATTAAAAATTCCACTTTAAGTTATTTTTAAAGAATTGCAAAGGTGAGATTTAGTAATTATGTTTTTTTACGTAGAAAAAAATAATACTACACTTTCAACCTCAAACCGTAGTTTAGGTAGGTGGATTTATTTTTTAAATTTTGGAGTTGTTGCTTCACTTGGTCATATTTTGACCTCATTTATCATTTTGGATTATGTTCAAAAAATTTCTTTGCGTATGAAGTTTTTTCACTGAATAATTTTTTTTTATGATTTCACGAACACTTTCTTTATATTTTTAATATATATTTTAACAAAACGATCCCGCACTGCGCATTACGCATGCTAGTAAACCATTACAAATGAAGGATTAAATCAAAAAAATCTTTTTACATCTAACTAGATGTCCAAGTACTTTACTACTCTAAAATAATATATATGTTGGTATTTAATACTAAGTGACAAGAGTACTAATCCAGGGGTGTGGTGGAGTGGTAGGGTCTCCTCCTCCCTTAACCAAGTGTGGGGGGTTCGATTCTCGCCTTGGGCATGGAATAGCCTTAAATCTCTGGGTCAGCAGTTCCACCTTAAGAGGTGCCTACAATCAGCGAAGGGATTGGTCACTGTGATACAGTGGACACCCTGGTATTACCCAAAAAAAAAAAAAAATGACAAGAGTAATTATTGCATCATTTAAGCATGTCTCAATATATTTTGTGCAAAGTCATTCAAGTGAATGACATTTATTAAAATGGATAGGTCCATGCAAATAGCCCATATAGGATTAGAGGCAGATGATTTCGGTTAGGGTTCCAATGAAAGGACTAGAAAACTCTAATAAGAGAAAAGGGAAAGCATAATAATACTCACTAGTCTACTAGAGGAGAAAGAAATAGGATTGGTCATGTCACGACACTAGACAACTCAATCAAGATCTCTGAATATATACCAACAACATTCAATCACCTGTTCCACATTCACCTAGCCCCCCTCTCTTTCTCCCCGTCTCCTTAGGCCATGCTCTTGGGGGACTAAAAAACTCACACATAAACATACCTTCTAGTCACCATCTTTATATGCTTATTCCCTGCCACTTGTTTTTCAAGAGATCAAAACGAAAAGATTGCCAAACAAAGAAAACCCATTTGCATGATCCATTATACTTCAAGCTTTTGATATATATTCTCACCCATACAAACCATGTTATGTGAAATGTCCTTTCAAAAAGACAGACACACTCTGAATTTGTAAGGTTCATCCCTTTTGTCTCTAAAAAGAGTTTGATAATAAAGTTGTTTTAAAATAGTGGGAAAGGTTTGACCGAAGAGATCTCGCAAATTCCCAAGCAGACACATTCACCAACTTCAGGTATAGTCTATTTCTATTATTATTATAGTTATGAGCATGTGATAGTGGTATAATTTTTCTTGATACTATTTTTCAATTTGTGAATTCAATCCCAAGAAAAAAAGTAACTAATGCTCTCAAAAGAAGTAAATGAAATTCAAGCAAAATCAACTTGCTTAGGAGAGTTGCTCTCGAAATCAGTGAAAATAATATTTTCACGAGATCCGATCTTTTGAACTTTTTTATTTTCAACTCTTGGTGATATAATTAGGTATGTACAAAAATAAAACATACCCATCTACTCTCTCTCTCTTTTTTAAGAAAATCCATTAGGTTTTAAGACAAAAATATTTCTTTTGAGCTTTTGTTTTGTTTATTTAGACATTAGAGGTTTTCTAACTTGATCCTTTCAAATTTTGGTTCAGTTATTGCAAATCATTGACATTTAGCCGGGAGAAAAGCAAGGAAAATTGTTTTGGTTTTTTGCTCTTTTAGGGTGACCAGATCCTAAATCAGGTATTCATTTGTAAATTTATCTTTCTTTCAAAGATAATTTTTTTTTTATTGTGGTGTTTAATTTCAAAATTATATGGGTCGCCCTCACCTTATGCTTCGTTTTGTAGTTTTTATCGTAACTTTTTAAATTTTTTTCTTCTGAAGGGCTTATAAATTCATCTTTCTTCTTGTATAGATAATTTTTTTTTCTGTTTTATTTAAAAAATTATATAGGTTACCCTCATGTTATGCTTCAAATTAATTCTTTTAATTTATTTTTTGTTTTTATCATTATGTTTTGGTTCCAAGGCAAAAATTGATTACTAATACTTCAAACGCATAGGAAATTCAAGCCAAGTAAAACAAGGTAGTAAACTAGCCGAAATTCAGGTTGATATCAATAGGTTAACTTTGTTCTATGTATGGCCTTGTTGTTTTGTACTAGACTTATAAATTCAACTAATCAAAATAAATATTACAGGGACATACAGGTAAAATGGCATCGTCGTCGACATCGCCATGTGCAGCGTGTAAGTTTCTACGTCGGAAGTGCCAGCCGGAGTGCGTTTTCGCACCCTACTTCCCGCCCGATCAACCTCAAAAGTTCGCGAACGTGCATAAAGTATTTGGGGCAAGCAACGTGACGAAGTTACTCAACGAGCTGCACCCACACCAACGCGAGGATGCGGTCAACTCCCTCGCGTACGAGGCTGACATGCGCCTACGAGACCCAGTTTATGGGTGCGTAGGCGTAATCTCTCTCCTCCAGCACCAGCTCCGCCAGCTCCAGATCGACCTTAGTTGTGCCAAATCCGAGCTCTCGAAATATCAGTCTCTCTCCACTCACGGCCTTCTGGCCGCAGCAGCAGCAGCTGCCACCGCCACCACCCATCAGCAAAACCTGGGAATTAACCTAATTGGCGGTGGGGGTGGTAGCCGCGATGGTCTATACCATCACCACCAATTTTTCCCTAGGGATCAACAACAACAAATGATTAGGAGCTTTGATGCCACCACCAACTATGATGGCCTTTTGGCGATGAACGTATCCGCTAGCATCGGTCAATTGAGTCAATTTCAACAACCTAGGGCTGCAACAGGAGACGATAGGCGAACAGCCATTGATCCCTCTTAGGGTTTGTCACATTCTTTTTTATCATATGTTCAAAACAAAATTGTTTCATCATTTTATTCTTCCTTTGGTTTGAGTTTTTATTTTGGTTCCTTTTCTTGAATTCTACAAGGCTAATTTCACATGTTAAGTAATCAATTATGAAAATAAATTGACATCTTGTTTTCTAAAACTGCTACATGAATTATTACACTTTTTTATGAATGCACTATTTTCAAAGTACTCAATATCAAACCGAATCAATTATTATTATTATTAGCTATTGCTTAGCTGTTATGTTAACTATTGTACATAGGATGGAACCTGTGGGAGTACAGTGCTATTTTTTTGAAATTTGGTTACACTTGAATTCTTATCAAGTTAACAATTATGGGAATTCAAGGTATTTATTCAAACTTGAGTTAAACATTTATTGTGATCAAAGAACATGGTGTATTTAACCACAGCTAATGAGCAAATAGTACTATATCTAACAGTTGAGTCTAGGGTTTCAAAGACAACATGGTTAAATGAATGGAAAAGTTTTTGGTAAAACTATCCTTCAAGGTTCCAATTCATTTCAATAAATGAAATGCATATATGGGTGTCCTATTTCTGACCTTCAACTTTTCCATTAAATTTCTTCCAAATTGCACTACACATGCAACTCATGCATATCTTGAGTTCATTATTCTTTTCTTTTACTAATACCAACTTTATGATGGTATATGCAGGTTTTGAAGGAGATTAACTACAATGTTGAAAGAGAGAAAGAGAGAGAGAGATTATAGGCATGTTATCTAAATACCCTTCTATGAAGAACAATTTTGATGTATTTGATTGTTTGTGTTTGGCAATATATAAGTGATGGAACTCTTTTGGTCATTAGTTTAAAGAGAAAAGGAAATAGTAAGATAACAGTGTGTCTGTTGATGAAACTGTACTTACTCTTCCAGTCTCACAGTAGCAAGGGTAGTTGGCAGGGCCCTCCTCATGGATATTTGCGTGACCTCAACAGTCTAGTTTTGTTGTTATGCCCTTTGAATCTATTCCCCACCTTAATGAATATATATATATATATATATATATAATAATCTTCATGTGCGAAGCCGTTCGCATTTTAAGAGTGCGGACTGGATAAGTGTCGTCTCACGATAAGTGTAGAAATTACCGGTTAAATTATAGGCACGCTCTCTCTCTTTTCTGGGCTCACCGTCAGGTGACACATGTCATGTCTGCACTCTTAAAATGCGGAATGATCAGCACAAGAACAATATATATATATATATATATATATATATATATATATATATATTGAGAGAGGAGAGAGACAACATAATTATGAACATATCTATTTTTAAAAATAATTAAAAAAATACTTTTTTCAACCAATTTTTTACTATTTTTAAAAAATATGTGTGTTAATAAGTATGCATGTTGTTACGAGATGTATTGGAGCGTGTCGCTGACATATAGTCAGATTCTTCAACATGCCCTTAACAACATACTTATGAACAGAACTACTTTTCAAAAATAACAAAAAAAAATATCTTTCAACCAATTTTGTTGTATTTGATCTCCACAACGAGGAGACGATCTTTAAAAAAATTACATCAAAAATTCAACTTAGAAGTGAGTGAGATAATGATTACAAGTTTCAAATTTCAAATCACCCACTTCGAAGTTATATTTTTGGATTAAATTTATTGTAGATAATCTCCTCATTAAGAAGATCGTGTATATAAAAGTTGGTTGAAAAATACGATTTTTTACTTTTAAAAAAAATTAGTACGTCCATAGATATGTTGAATGATATATATATATATATATATATATATATATATAAGCACGCTAGTAATTTTAGTCGACACATGATTTCCATTAGTTTTCTACAACACTCTCACTTACAATATTTGCATTTATCAATTTTGGGCGGTTATTGATTACAATACAAACACAAGTCTGTATATCATACAAGATGTATCATGTACGGGCTTGTGACAATGTGTATGCCCATGAGGACCGTTATTGTAATTAGTAAGAACTTGAATTTTTTGATAATTTTTTTATATGATCTCCATCTACAAAAAGTTTCATCAAATGTTCAACCCACAAGTGGATTATATGACCTTTAAAACTTTCGACGACTCAAAATATATGGATTCATTATTTTTGTAAATCATCAAAAAATTAAGTTTATTATTATTTTATAAAAATAATATGTACGAGATTATATCCATATGAGTTCCTTATAAGAGAAATTTTCTTAAGAAGCCTTTCCTTATAAGAGAATTTTTTTTAAGAAGACTCTCTGATATGTGTGTGTGTGTGTGTGTGTGTGGACACACGTACGCATGAGAGACAATGGCAAAGTGCAAATAGAATAAAATACGATTTTGAGCAGAAAATGAACTCAATAGCTTTGCTTAGCTATTTCTCGGTTTTTCCATCATATTGGCAAACCTTTTCGGCCCGTTTGATTCTGTATTCAGAAAACTCGATTTAAGAGCTGTTTTTAAATACAATTTTAAAATTCAGTTTTTTGTGTTTATATTATTTGGGATGCGTTTAGTAAACTTATTTTTAAATACAGTTTTTTGAAAATTTGACAAAATTGGCAGACATGTATATTTATATTATACATATGTGTGTGTGTGTGTGTGTGTGTGTGTGTGTGTGTGTGTGTGTGTGTGTGCATACACACACACACACTGTACACACACAAAGACACACATATACATGTACATGTTTTTCATATGCACACACATATATATACACAATATACACACACACGGAGACACGCATATACATGTACATGTTTGCCATATATATATATACTATATGTATATTTTACATTATTCCATAAATTAATAATACATGAATAAAACTATAAGTATCATGTATCTATTGATAATATTATTCAACTTTATATTATTTCATACGTAATTTTGTGTATATGTACATATTTATTTGTTTAGTTATAAGAATTACACACATGTTAATATATTATGTATGTATATTATATATTAAGGTAGACATTAAGAATGAATAATTTTGAGTTGAAAAATAAATAAATAAACAGAAGTTATAAAACACCCTCAACCTATTTCTTGAAAAACTGGATTATAACATAGAAATATTATAATTCAGGGCCTGTTTGGTTCTCTATTCAGAATATTCGATTTAAACACTGTTTTTAAATACAGTTTTAAAATTCAGTTTTTTGTGTTTATAATTATTGGTGTGCGTTTGGTAAAGTTATTTTTAAATACAGTTTTTTGAAAATTTGACAAAATTGACAAATATGTATATTTATATCATACATATGCGTGCGTGTGTGTGTGTGTGTGTATATATATATATGTATGTACATATAAACATACATAAAACTTTCATACATACATGATACATGAATGTATACATACATACATACATCATAAATTATATACATGTACATTTAATAACATGTATTTTTAGGTATATTTAATGAGGTATGTTGTGGAGTTTATATATATATATATATATATATATATATATATATATATATATATATATAAAACTTTCATACATACATGATACATGAATGTATACATATGCATACATACATACATACATCATAAATTATATACGCGTACATTTAATATCATGTATTTTTAAGTATATTTAATGAGGTATGTTAGGGAGTTTAACTCTCTCTCTCTCTCTCTCTCTCTCTCTCTCTCTCTCTCTCTCTCTATATATATATATATATATATATATATATATATATATATATATATATATATATATATATATATATATATATAATGATGTCGCATATATAATTCACTATAAAATTATATACATACATGAATTGATAATATTTTTTAATACATATGTACTATATGTATATTTTATATTATTCCATACATTAATAATATATGTATAAAACTATATATAAGTATCATGTATCTATTGATAATATTATTTAACTTTATATTATTCCTTACGTAATTTTGTGTATATGTACATATATATTTTTTATTTATAAGAATTACACACATTAATGTATTATGTATGTATATTATATATTAAGGCATAATTGCTTTAAAATATTAAGAATGAATAATTCTGAGTTGAAAAATAAAAAAAAACAGATGTTATAAAACACCCAAAATCTGTTTTCTAAAAAACTTGATTATAACACAGGAATATTATAATTTTGTGTTTAAAAACAGGTTGCCAAACGAAGATTTTTATCAGAATTGTATTTAAACACATAAAACAGAATTATAGTTGCAAACCAAACAGGCTCTCAGTGTTTAAAAACAGGTTATCAAATGCAGATTTTTATCAGAATGGAATTTAAATACAGAAAACAGAATTATAATTGCAAACCAAACAAGCCCGTAATAATTGAAATCTTATGTCCATTCATCCTCATAAGATAATTTTATTATAACATATATTTTACTGAAGTTTATATGACAAGATTTGATTATCCTAGGGTTTTTAGCTGAATGACTGGCGAGTTGACAATATTTACACAATCAGCAGTTTAATCTGGTGCATGTATCGTGACAACATAGTTGCATGTAAAATTTAGGATTTTGAATAAATTTATTCGATATTAATATTATTTGTCCTAAATTAAACGTCCATTTTGAAAGTCAATTTGTTTAAGGATATTTGATTTAAATACATCTTGATATGGTGGGTATTTGAACCATTGATTTTTAAAGTATACTTATAATATTGGACGTATAAAATGTGAATTATAATTTATGAAGGAGGGAGTTACGATTGTTCTCTAATGACATAACATTCATCCAAAAAAAATGAAAAAATATATGCACGATGATGGAAATGTAAGCAAGCCACAAAAGTATGTGATGAGCACGAGATTGACGTGATATGTCCACATTACCTTGTACACATATACAGGATCAGCCCCGAGGGGAGGCTAAGGAGGTGGGTGCCTCGAGCTCCCGAATTTCGATCAATTTTGGGGCCCCCAAATTTCTTTAAATGATAATTATATGCACCTTATGTTAAATCAGTGTAATTACATAGAAAGGAATATTACATGCATTTTTAAAAAAACATGAGGTCCCTTGTTCAAGTTCAATGGGCAACATTATGTCATTTTATTTTGCAAAAAATAAGTCAACTTTAGACCAATTGTGCGAAGACATGACAACTAACTAGAAAATTATTTATAATGCCACACTTTCAAGTTTCAGGATATTTAAAATTTTGAGCTTTAGATTTAGTTACGATTATTATTTTCTAAACTACTTAGTTTTATTTACATTTGTTTAGTTAATTTAATTTTAATTAGTCTAAATCTTAAATCACACCCCATCGCCATTTTTTTTCTTTCCCTAATGAGCTCATCAGTTGTTAAATTGATATTGTCAATTTAAATTCAACACACTTGAATTTAGGGATTAAAATACATTGAATTTTAAGATGTTATTATTATAATAAGAAAACTATATTTTATCATTGATATTGAAAAGAAAAAAAAAGTCCCATTTCAAGAGTTCGCCTTGGGCCATCATATTCTCAGGGTCGTCCCCGTACGTACACAAGAGAGAGAAAATAACATTTTCATTATTTGATAATATAGGTTACAGAGGTAGGTTCATAAAAGAGTTATATTCTCAATCTGCATCTAAAGTACACTCACGTCTCATCTTCAAATAAGTTTTGAAACCGTTATATTCAATTTTTTTCGGTATCTCTTTCAATGAAAAGTTTCCAATGTCAAATAAATTGCTGACGAGAAACCCCATTCATCAATGTATTTATGCCGAAAAAGATTCATGTACAAACATAAAAATACTCCAGCATAAACATAACTTTCTCCCATATTGACACTCATTTGCTACGCATACCACAAATTGTTTATCGCAGACATCAAATTCGCTACAATTAGATTAACATTTGTTTGTTGTGAACCTTTATGTCCCCAGAACCCAAAGTTCGACATGATCTACACAATAAGGGAACTCACCATCAAACTCGTAATAAATTTCTCACGGGAAGTGAATGTGAGCATGTCACTAGAGAAATTTTCTAGGAGGTGAATTTCAAGCCAAAACATCAAAAGTATTCTCATTAGCAAGAAATATTGTTACCCTATCAAAATGAGATTGCCTTATTGTCAATCCACAAATGGTCCATCATTGGCATTCATTGTACTAGTTACACACACCCAAAATCATACATCGTCCTAATACTATTAAATTAATATCAATTAGTGCATGCTTGCAACTACCATGAGTGAAAATCATCTGTTAACTCTATAGGGAGACTCTAAGGCATCCCCTAACTTAATATTCGTTTCCTCCCAAATTTTTCTATTATATAAAAATAGGGAATCGATATATCTATTTTAAGCACAAACGAAACATGCCTTGGTCCCTCAATTAATTGTACATACATCTTTCTTATTACCCCCGAATTCGGTTTCACATAAAAACATTTATGTCACTTATTTTTGTGTTGTGATCATACAACCATGTGAAACTCTCAAATTACCACTCAATACCGACATCCAAAAACCCGTGTAATCCAATTGTCTAATGGATATCAAGTGTCTTATCAACTTTGGGGTATTGACCATACCCTCTAAAATTCACTCCACCCCGTGAAAATATTTTATCTTAGTAGTTCCCACCCCATCAATGACACATTTTCCCCCTCTGGTGGACACAGTAAAATTTTCTATTGATCTTAGAATATATCAAAATACTCTCATTTGGATAAAATATAATTTGAATATCCAAAATCCAATATCCACTCATCTAGAGAAATATAGTTACTTTTGAAAGTGTGAGAGACTTTCAAAAATCTTATTTATCCCCAAATGTCGTTGATGTAGTATAAAAAAACCAACATCCTTCCACAACCCCTTATCTAGACCAACTGACGTCAATATATCCTTATATTCATATCATGACCATACAAAGACGAGATCCAGCTCTGCACCCATGAAGATGTCCTATTATCAATATAATATAGATCTTAGAAGATAGGTACATATCACTAAGTCCATATCTTCTTTCTCTATCTTCACATCAAGCTTCCTGAGTTGATGAACAACCCCATGAAATAAAGTTTTACATTCTATGAAGGTTTATCCCTCCTTCATGTTCAAAATATAGAGCTTCCCCTTGAGATTGATTTTTATTTTGACACTCTTAGCTAGATAGATCTCATCCCATAACTTTAGCAGCGTGTCCTCGTCATTAAATTTGTTTATAACATTATCACATAAAAATACTCATATTGTTATCAATTACCCTAATTTTATATCCTCGTAATCATCTTCCTCAGCTTCCTAGCCCTCCATTTCAACTCTCTTATTAACCATTATTAAATGAGAAGATTTTTCACTTCAACATGCCCTAATGTGAAGATACCATTTTCATCAAATATATTTACCTTTCAATGTGAAACAATATTTTTGTACATGGTCGAATGAAGAAAAAAATACGTCCAAACACTAGTGGTTTGAACCCAAAATCCTTCTTAGGAGTTTTTTCAAACACCATATATGCACCAAATATCTAATAAAATTTACCCAGATTTAATGTCACAACACTCGACCAAAATAAGGAAATATAGAAGCAAGATAATGAAAATATAAGAAATCATGATAATACAGTATGAACAGGTGAGAGCAAGATTTCTAATTGCTCGTCATATTTTTAATTTTGGCATATTCCATTACACCTTCATCATCATTTAAATTCTAAAAAGCTTCAAGTGCAGATAAGTTAGCGACCGAATGCAACAATTGAAGATCGAAGAGTTGATATCCTCGTTATAATCATCGAAGAAGGTATATGGTTTTGATTTTTTGTTATTACTTTATTTAGGGTTATTTTAAAACTGTTCGAAAAAATAAAATATTTTTCAAAGTTTTTAAATAAAAATTCAATGTTTGGGCATCTCGTTGTAACGACCCGCGTAGTTTTTGGAGTATTTTCAAAATATAGAGGAAAAATAAATTTTGAGATTGTATTATTTTTATTTCTAAATTATGTTGAGAATTATTTTTAATGGCGAGAATTTCAATCGGTTTCGAATTTAGAATTAAAACGGATTTTATAATGATTTTTATATATTTGTCCATTATAAATTATTTAAGGCTAACTGTCAGCAGACCTGGGCGATCGATCGATCGACGCCAGGGATCGATCGATCGATCGACGCCAGGGATCGATCGATCGATCCCCCCAGATTTCGTGAATAGCAAGTATTTTCGAGGAGTTTAAGTTTGTTTCAAATTCTATTATTTTTACCTTATATAAGGGGATCGTGGGCAGTTGTTTTGGAACCGTCTTGAGGAACAAAAATACCCAGAAAATATATTTTCTTTTCCTCTCTTTTATACACAAACAATACCCATTAATTTATGCTTTCAATCTTAGGTTTTGAGGTGTTCTTGGGGGCTGTTTTGGTATTTATTCTTGGAGGTGTGTTGATGATCTTAGAGAGATGATCTGGATGATGTGATTGTGATTTCTGGGCAGATTTATCGTTGGTTTCTCATCATAGTTTGAGGTATGGGGTTTTACTCAATATTCTCCGTCAAATGTCGCGAGTGTTTATTCTGTTGATTTTCTTATTAATTGAACTCATATTTGAATTGATAAATTCTTGGAAATCTGGAAAAATAATTGTTGGAATTATTGTGATTCATGTGGCATTATTCATGTTGTTATTGAGCACGTTTTCATGAGATTTTAATATGGCACGGACGTTGGGCACCCGCCAAAATTCCTACTTCCCGAGGCTATGTCTTGATAAAGCATATGTGGATGGGGTGAGGCTTGGTGACCCATTGATATGTTGTTGAAAAATTATATTGATAAAATGCTATTGAGATTTGTATTTTATTTGAATATTCGTACTCGTGTTGTTACGATTTATTCATCGCTAACCCATATTTGTTGAGCATATTTCCTGTCGTGTTGAGTACTTCCTCATATTTTTCTTTAGTCGGCAGGTTAGCGTGGTCTGGGACGCTATGGACCAATTGGGATGATTTTTAGCATGGATTATTTTGGAAGAACTTTTAATACAAGATGAGAAGACTTGTATTTTTTTGTTGTTGTATAGAGCATTAGAGATTTGCTTTAGTTGTATTTCTTATTCGAGGGAATTTTGTTGTATTAATTTGGAGAAATTTGAGATTAGTGGTTTTGTTTATTTTATGGGAATTAAATGCTCTATACCTTGTTATATAATGGATTTGGATTTATTTTATCGATAGTGACACTCCGTTCGCTCTCCCCGGACGGACGGGGTGTTACAAATGGTATCAGAGCTTAGGTATACGGTAACCCTCGGGGCTAGGGTTTTGGGGCTGTTGCGTTTTTGTGGTGCGTATTTGGAGAGAGTCATTTTAGATGATCGTTTCGTGATAGGTTTCGAGATTTGGTGTGAGGAATTAATTTTTGGAGACGAGATTATTTTTTGGAGATTATTGGCCTGATTTTCTTGAGTTAGGCATTCGGCGAATTTCGAGGGCGAAATTCCATTGTTAGTGGGAAAGTGTAACAACCCGCGTAATTTTTGGGATATTTTCAAAATATAGAGGAAAAATAAATTTTGAGATTTAATTAATGTTATTTCTAAATTATGTTGAGAATTATTTTTAATGGCGAGAATTTCAATCGGTTTCGAATTCAAATTAAAACGAATTTTATAGTGATTTTTATATATTTGTCCCTTACAAATTTTTTAAGGCGAACTGTCAGCAGACCTGTGCGATCGATCGATCGATCGATGCCAGGGATCGATCAATCGATCCCCCCAGATTTTGTGAACAACAAGTATTTTCGAGGAATTTAAGTTTGTTTTAACTTCTATTATTTTTACCTTATGTAAAGGGATCGTGGGCAATTATTTTGGAACAGTCTTGAGGCACAAAAATACCCAGAAAATATATTTTCTTTTCCTCTCTTTTATACACAAACAGTACCCTTTAATTTATACTTTCAAACTTAGGCTTTGTGGTGTTCTTGGGGGTTGTTTTGGTGTTTATTCTTGGAGGTGTGCTGATGATCTTAGAGAGATGATCTTGATGATAAGATTTTGATTTCTAGGCAGATTTATCGTTGGTTTCTCATCATGGTTTGAGGTATGGGGTTTTACACAATATGCGCCTTTAAATCTCGCGAGTGTTTATTCTGTTGATTTTCTTATTAATTGAACACATATTTGAATTGATAAATTCTGAGAAATCTGGAAAAATAATTGTTGGAATTATTTTCATTAATGTGGTTATTATTCATGTTGTTGTTGAGCACGTTGTCATGAGATTTTAATATGGCATGGACGTTGGGTACCCGCCAAAGTTCCTGCTTCCCGAGGCTATGTCTTGATAAAGCATATGCGGATGGGGTGAGGCCTGGTGACCCATTGATGCGTTGTTGAAAAATTATAATGATAAAATGCTGTTGAGATTTTTATTTGAATTGAATATTCGTATGCGTGTTGTTATGTTTTATTCATCGCTAACCTATATTTGTTGAGCATATTTCCTATCGTATTGTGTACTTCCCCATATTTTGTTTTAGTTGACAGGTTAACGTGATTTGGGACGCTATGGACCAATTGGGATGATTTTTAGTGTGGATTGTTTGGGAAGAATTTTTTATACAAGATGAGAAGACTTGTATTTTTTGTTGTTGTATAGAGCATTGGAGATTTGCTTTAGTTGTATTTCGTATTCGATTGAATTTTGTTGTATTAATTTGGAGAAATTTGATATTAGTGGTTTTGTTTCTTTTATGGGAATTAGATGCTCTATACCTTGTTATATATTGGATTTGGATTTATTTTATCGATAGTGGCACTCCGTTCGCACATGATTCTTCTCTTGCCATATCATATAGATGATTGTGTTTGCATGATTGTCATACACTAGTTGTGGTTTCATGATATATATTTGCTAGTGTAATGACGTGTACTTTTTGTATAAATTTTTTCTTTTGAAAAATTTTGAAAAATACAAAAAGATTTTATTTTGATAAAAAATTTTAAAAATCCAAAAAGATTTTTGTTTTTTGTTTGCACCTTTTATGGATGGACACTTGGGATGACCGAGTCACAACATCATTCCATTTTTTTCATGTGGCTATTTGATAGTGTTTTGAGACAATATGTCAATTCATCCATGTTCTTTATAATGTTTGGAGTCATTAAGATATAATTAAGTGCTACCTCCTATATGTTTGACTCATGATTTCCTATATTGCACATATGTACAAATTTGTTTGATTATTGTGCTTGTCTTATCACATGTTGGTTGGGTGTTTTCACTTCATTCCTGTCTTTAAAACGAACCAAGCGCGATAAAACTTGATAAGAAAGTTGTGCATGTAAGAGCCGTTTGTGAGTTTGTGTGCTTTATTTGAAAACTGTGAAGGGCTACGAAAGGTACACATTTATCCTTTGCGATTAAGCCGCCGTTTAGTTGGACCTAAAAAATTGAGAAATTTTATTATCCGGGGTCCAAAGAGGTTTAAAGGAGCCCGAAAAAATTTAAAGGCAGTAAAAAGAAATTCATGCCAAAAAGGGGCCAATTAGGTTTTTGCACCAATTCTCCAAAGTTTGAGAATTTAGTTTATACACCTCTAAAAGAAGATATTTTTCTAGGGAGTTTGGTTGGAGATTTTATGACGAGTTTGCACGTCCTTGAAAATCTTGAAAAAGCGTTAAATAGTTTTAGACGTTATTAGTGTGGAAATGACTTTGACTTTGATTTGTTGATTTGCATAAGACGATGTCATTTAAATTCAACAAATCTTTACACCTAAGGATACTTTTGATGTTCATTCGTTAGGAGCACACGTATGCATCATGCACATATGATTGATTGAGTTTATTTACCTATCGAATTCACACCCATACATTCTGTTTCCATGACTTGGTTGTTTGAGTTTAAAATCCATGGTGTGATTTTTGGTATCTTATTTTTGTATGAAAAAATTAAAAAAATCCAAAAAATAGTTTGTGAAAGTTTTTGGGACATACCTTTTCATGCACATAGTTTGATCCATGTTTGCTATGCATTTTATCGTGACACTCCATGTTTTAATTTTTTCTTCTTATCTATTTATTTGGGGACATCATAAAAAGGGGGAGAAAGAATTATCATATTATGGGGGAGTTTTTGCATTATGAGAGAGATTTGATTTATTAATGCTTTATTTTTATATCATTTCAAACTCGATGCGTCGCGAAGGTTTTTGCTTTATCTCATGTGTGTAGGTACAAAGACTGAAGATCATTACGTTGCACACCCTGATGAGAAAAGCTTTGAGATTTGACGAAGATTTTTGAAGAACTGTTTTAGATCTTGCAAATTTATTCATGGGAGGGTAGATTTTTATAGGCATTTTGGGTTTTGATAATTCGGATGTTCTTATGTATGTACCGGCATAGACATAGGAGGACATTTGTAAGGACAAATTTGTATAAGTCCGTTATCAATTTAGTATGTCATATATCGCTACACCGTCGAAGAGCATTCAAGAACATTCAAGCATCAAGGACGGATCCGAATATCAAGTTCTTCATCAAAAAGACTCCGCGAAGTTTACTTTGGTAAGGTTATGTTTTAAAAACCTTAACTTTCTGGTTAAAGCTTTGGGGATATTTTTACAAAATATTTTCTAAGTGTTGGAGCGAACTTTTTCGTCAAAATGTTTGTATGAGTACTTTTTCTAAGTCCTGGAGTGTACCTTGATTTTGACGCCCAAGTTGTTCAAATGAGATATCTATCTCGTTCGAGCGACATATGGATGTCATTTGAACGACATCTGTACGGCGTTCGCGCAAGATCCTTAGCTCTTTCAAACGATCTCGTATTCCGAGGCGGCACGTTTTTGTATAATTACACATTAAATGGTTTTGTTTTCATTAAGAAGTCCCAATGTTTTACATAATAGAAAAACTGCGAAAGCAGAATCCTTTTTGACTTATTCTTTTAGGGTTTAATCCCTTTTTTGTTTAAAATTCACAAAAAAATCCCAATATGTTTTGGTGAATTATTTTGGTGTTCATAAACACACCTTGCTGTTGTTTATCTTTGTGGGGAGAACTCTATAATTGGAGAGATGCATGTTATTGTGGAGAGAGTCCTTATAAAGTTCGCACTTGTGGAGAAGCCGTTTTCTTCTTTATTGCTGACCACCTAGAGTTCTTGCGGGAGATTCCAGCCAACGAAATTTCTAGCCGTTGCTTTGAAGGTTTGACAAAGACACCGTGCGTTACAGTTGTGGGAGATTATCAGGTTGTATGTAAGTCAATGGTCTTGTGAATTCTTCAAAGTTCTAGAAATAAAAGGTTTTGCCCTTCGGGGATTTTTTTTGAAATTTTTGTAACATGCTTTATCTATTTATGGGTTGACACATGCACACACATAAATACATGTTTAGGGGCTGATTTGATTTGGTTTATGTAATACCCCGTATTTTTATGGCTTTTAAATTTAGGGATTAATTAAATTTAATTGAGAATAATTAATTTAATTTTAATCCGGAATGTTGTTTTAAATATTTACTAGCATGACGAGAGTTAGTAATTATTGAAATTTATTGAATGTTACTGGAAGAGTATAGTAATATATGAGATTTATTTTTTAAAAATTGTCACGTGTGAATAAAATGGCAATTATGAAAATTTAGGTCGGGACGCGCCTGTGTCGTGTCGGGACTAAATTATTATTATATAAAGTGAATAAATTATAAGTTGCTCGTATGGTCGTTTTCAGTGCGTCAAAATGTCCAGAAGGGTCGAGATAGTCAGAAAAGTGTACCCGAAGGTTTAGTTTGGATCTCGGGGCGTTTTTAGGCTTAATTAGTACCCCGGGAGGGCGTTTTGGACATTTAGTAATTATGGGTAATTAAACCCACGAATTTGCAAGGGTTATGTCAGATGTTAAGTGTTATCTTCTAGGGTTAACACAATCCAAAACTAATGACGGCTATTGGAGAGGAAGGGGAGGAGCTTTCCAAGGAGTTCTAGGCCAAGAACTCCTCCGGTTGCACCGCCATCACCGCCAAATCGTAGATCGCGCGAAGGGGATCACAACCACACCTTTTTCTTCCACAAATCAAAGACGAAATTTCCAAGCAAGTATCTATCTTGCTATTATCAAGTTAATTCATCCTTTTATATTAGTTTAAGGTTGATTAGAATTAGTGTTCTTGAAGAAAAACGTTAATCGGAGACAAAAAATTGCATGTTGTAGAGATAGAGATCAAATTTCTGGAAATCCATTTCACATGTAGAGGTTGAACCACGAATTTCCATGGTATTAGTGATAGAAAATATGGAAAAATAATGAAAGAAACTAAGATAAAGAAAATATTAGGGTTCAAGAGAATTATATAGAGTTTAGCCCTTTTAACCCATGATTCTTGATGAAAACTCGCATGCCTTACGTAGATTATTACTCATTTGGGTTTATTATGTTTGTGGTATCAATTTCTGGGAGTTTGGGAATTAAAAGTTTGGAATTTGATGAGTTTGGATGATAGAACCCGTAACTAGTATTCTGCAGATTTCGCCATACCTGTTTGATCGATCAATCGATTGACGGTTCGATCGATCGACCCCTTTCTATCGATCGATCGACCCCTCCTAGAAAACTGCATTTTTGCTCGTGTTAGCTTAATCCGATTTTATGCGTAGTAAACCTTGATTGGGGTTGCTAGAACATAATGGAACATAAAAAGGACCAGTAGGGTCAAGATAAACCCCGTTTAGTGAAACTTTAAGGTGAAGGGATATAAAGTGTAAACGGGGAGATATTTATACCTAAAAAATCATACGTGCGTTGATTTAATAATCGAAACATCTAGGAAGTTGGATGAGAAGGTGAGTGAGGGCCTACTGAAATTGTACGTAGGTAAAGAGAATACTTCGAGAGACGAGAGGTGGGTTTAGAATAACTTTACTTACGAGAATAAAAGGAATGAGTCCGTTATACGAGATAATTGAGTAAAATGTGTAATAACGGATAATTATAATTATGGGTCGTGAGCGCACCTAATTTAATAATGTGGATGTGAATACATATATTAGATATGACGGTGTGATTGTGCATATATTATTTCTGTGTAAAAATTGTACCCGGGCTACTTGCTATCACGAGGGGGTTTCCGCGCTGGGACAGTCTTATCTCGATGAGACTTTATGGGGGATATTGACTTGTACCTGAGAGCATAAGATTCCTAGGTACAGGCTATCTGATTGATAGTTCAGACGGTACTAAGAGACGCGTGGGTATGTGCTGACCTCTTAGGGCCTGGAACTATGATCCGCCTCCATTTGTATGTGTTTGTGTTAATGCAGTTCGAGAGTGATTCTGAACTAGCATTTCCCTTAGTATGTGTGATACAGGGACTTGATAGCAGAGTATGCCAGCACCATAGTTTTTATGTGGGGTGTCGTTAGTATATATATAATTTATGAGTGATTGGTATATATATATACTTATATATGGAAGCCTAGCACCATAGATTTTTATGTGGGGTGTTGTTTGTATATATATTATACGAGTAATTAATATATATACGTGTATCTATATGAGAACTTTCTACTGAGTAAAATAGTAGTTAAGTAAAGTATGAAATTCATCAACTTCACTATAAGTATTCGAAAACGTTATAATAATACGGAATTATTCTAAATAACATAAGAAATCTTGAAGAGATAGATTTTTCTAAAGTGAATATCATAACCTTAATTTCACGTGTTAAGTCTTATGGAGAATAAGTTAGAGAGGTATATAGGATTCATTAGTACGTTAGACATGCACACTAGATGAGAGGTGAGAATTCTCAAGAGAGTGTCGCATACTAATATGACTGTTGCATTAGCCGGTAATCATTTTAAATACTTATAAACTATTTTTAAAACTTTTTTACATTCGGGCTCTGACCCGTTTGCTATTACCTCTGCTCTCTTGTGTTTATATATATATGTATTACAGGTGCCCATCCACAGGGGCGTCATGCTTAGGATTCTTTGGATGGAACGCGTTGTAGCTTTTGTGGGAGTTGCAGGCCATTGCTTAGACGACCTCATTGTTGACTTTACTTCTAGTTCAGTTTTATCCAGTGGGTGCATGTGTCGCCCTTTTCCATTATTTAGTTGGTATTGTCATAGATTATATTACTTTTACTTTCAGCATCTTTATTTTGGGATCTATTACTGTCAGGATGTTTTCCTTTAGTGCTTTAAAGTTGGGACTTATTATTTATGGTTAAACTCTTGAATGTTCATTTTTTATTCTACTTAATGTGTGACTCTTAAAATATTAATGGTTGAAGGTTTTATAATTGGATTTAATAAAATGGAAATAAGGTTTTAAATGGTTTTGACACTTAGCTTAATTAATCAGGGTGTTTAAATTTGAAAATTTTCATTTGCGATAGTGATGCTAAGAATGAACCAACTGTTCAACTTGATTTTAATTTAATAAAGGAGTGATCACCCGGTATTTAATTAGGCGGGGTGTCACAGGTGGTATCAGAGCATCAGGTTCTAGTGTCCTTTAGGATCTGTGCGTCTCATTATGCTTTCAGCATTGCTTTGTTTGATATAGAGCCCTATGTTTAGGATTGTCGATTTCTTTGATGAGATTCCGTTCTCCTACTATAACAGATGTATCTTAGTGAATTCTAATTTCGTTCGGATGTGTGAGTGTGCCGAGCGATGACGGATGTCAGAAGAGGACCGTTAAGCGGACATCAGGAGTTAGGGCTTAGTTGAGGTGGTAAAATATATTCGAGGATGATGACCATAGTCGAGGTCACCTCCATTATGGCACGAGAAGATAAGACTAGAAAGGTGACTGAGGCAGAACCGTGATTTCCAAATGCTGCTATAGTTCAATGAGGTGCGAGAGTAAACTCACCCGACGTATTACAAAACGTGTAGAGAACTGTTAATGGGAAATTCAAGAAAATGCGAGAATTGTGTCTGTTTACCAAAAGAGGTAAAGTATCCAAAGGTTTAGATATAGGACGGAGTGTGGCTAACTGAAAGTGAAAATTTAGAGAAATTTTTTTTCTTAGTTGTTGGAACGAAGTTATAATGATGGGAGTCAACCACCAATTTAGAAGTGGAATGCTATGTCTATAAGAGAACCTTTGGCACAGTGTTGACCGTATGTTCTTTCCTCAACTGTTCAGGATTATAAGTGAACGTTGTCCTGAACTCATCGTAGGAGGGCGTGACAGAGGTCCAATTGTGAATATGAATTTTAACTGTTAGCGAAATTTTGTATCAGGAGATGAAGATACAAGTGGAGGAAACGACTCCAAGTAGGAGATCGACTCATAATAATAATTAATAACATTCAAAGAGGAAATTTTGATGGATGGCCGAATCAGAAGTTGAAAATGTCATATTTTGTCGATAAGGATGATAAACCTTCTTTGTGTGGGAAGCTAAAAAGAACTAAAGAATTTAGTCGAGAATAAGACTGAATACAACGGTGGTGGTGTAGCACCACAAAGGGGTGTGGATACACATCAGGGGACCCATTTAAATGATTCGGATAGTTGAATTCTTACCAAGTGATGGTAAATTTAGTAAGTACTATCATAGAGTCTACTAAAAGTCCAAGAGAAGGACAATCCTAACCTGGTTAGTAGGACAGGTAATAAGTGAATTATGTGTTGAGGTATTTTGTGCGGAGTGAGATCGCTCGCGATAATATATTCCGAAGTGAGTAAAAGGACAGGAATACGGTGCCTAGTAAAAGACAACGATTAAAGTAATTTTGTTTGGCTTGAGCAGACGTGTCACGTCCGGAAACCATTTGTGCAGTCAAGACGATTGCCAAGGTGGAAGTATAAATTGTATCCTCAGAGGATGAGGCGTGTTTATGTGACACGAACGAGTCACTATATTTTGTTCATTGCTAGATTAGCATGTGAGGTGAGTTTAATACATATAATTATAAACGTTATTATTATGTGAATACTTTTCCCTAGTGTAGCGGAATTTTTCTTTAGTGCTATTCGCGGAGGATGAATGGGTATATTAAAAGTGTTATGAACTTTACTGAGGTTACTCGTTGTAGTGATACGATACGCGAGTATGATATTATATTTGTTAAAACGTTATAAAAATGATTAGTACGATAGTGGGCATTTATTGCAAGGCTATCGGAGTGGTTGCAGTAGTGCAGTATGTTTTTGTCCTGGCGAGGCTTCACCTGCAAGAAGGTCGGACTCGCATTTATATTATCTATCCTAGAGACTTCGGAGGAGATAGTGGGCTCGAGATATTCGATGCCAATGTATGTACAGACTTTGTCAGTATGATTCAGTATATATCGGGTTTACCGTTGAGCGAAAAGATTTAATCCAGTATTATGTTCAGCACTCCAGACTTAGTGATAGGAAGAGTGCATTGTTATATCTATCCTCTAGAGATGTGGGAGTTAAGAGTTATACCCTTATTATTAGGGAAAGGGATTTCGAAAATTCCGATTGTATATATTCGAGGTTTATGGAATGTGATTACCATCAAACAATACTGAACGATAGTACAATTGGTGAAATGTTCTTTGTCAAGTGTAATTACGGGAGGAAATGTAACTTTTCCGTCAAGAGACGGAATAAAGGGGTATCTGCTATGGACGGAGGACCTAACGGATTTTAATAACGACAATGCTCGGTAGTAGTGTATGAGGGGGGTTCCTTCTTTGGATTTCACTTTGCGAGACATCCCACACATGAAACATAGCGTAAGGTTGGATATAGGGAGACGTTTGGTCACTATTCCATGAGTTCGGTACCCCAATCGAAATGGGATCAAGTAATTATGTATGTAAGTTGGAAGTTGAATTTTGTTTTAAGGCCACTGGAGCCGAATTTTGTGGTAAGAAAGCATTGAAGGTTATCCCCACGAGTTGAGGGATGGAACGATGATAAGGAGGATTTAAAATTTTGATTTCTAGGGTGATTGAGAGTACCCAACTATCGTAAACGCGTTCAGAACACAAGGTGAATAAAGAGTTGGAATGATTTTTAGCATGGATTATCTGGAAAGAACTTTATTATACAAAAGAGATGACTTGTAATTATTTTAATGAATAGAGCGTTAGTGATTTGTTTTGGTAGTTGTACCTATTTGGGGAAAATTATCGTACTTATCTAAAGAAGTTAGAAATTTGTTGTTCCCCTTTTGTTGTCATGGAATTTGAATGCCCTATTCCTTATATCTTATTGGATTTAGTTAGTTCTACAGATGAGTAGCACGCCGTTTTCTCTCCCAGAGCGGTCGGGGTGTTTCAAAAATGTGGGCATCTTGGTTATCTGATAATCGAATCATCCGAGTTTAGGGGACGTGGGAATAGAAGTGTGGAATATATGTTTGTGGAACTAGCATAATGAAGTGGAAGTGATAGAGTGGATTAAACGTCACATGAGGGGAGATAATCCATACGTAAGTGTGCAATTAGAATAGCACACCCTAATTTGATTGGAAGGCTGTGGGAAGCCATTTAAGAAGGGGTATTTCTTGAATAAAGTAGAATTTAATTATTATGAAGAACACTCAGAGCGGAGTTGTTATTAGTCTAATGTGAGAGCGAACTTGCGCATGCAAAGAGTGATGATGATAGTATGGTATAAAAGACCCAGAAGTGCGCATCGTGGAGGAAAGAGCACGAGTCAGAACTTTCGGCATACACCAAGGAAAGAAGGGGAGTATTACGTGTCACTTAATGTGGGACATTTCAAGGAAAAATCGATGTTTAGCGAGACGTAGTGAGTAGTCTCTACATGCACCGCCCATAGGTGAGGTTCGGTTGGAGAAGGAGGATCAACCAGAGGATTTTGTGTTTATCGACAATTCCTGAAATTGGAAGAGGTTGGTAAAGTCGATAAAGTTCTTGGATGGGTTGCCATCCTCAAAACACAATCAAGGGTTCATTCGAACATGTGATATATGTCGCCCGAGAAGGAAGTAATTGATATTCCTTTGGGGTAGTTTACAATATTAACTAGTATGCCCCAGACTTCCTTTGAAAGGAAGGATCGCGCCAGTACATGGTACAACACAGTATTAATTTCTGAATCGGGATGAGATTTGTGAATCCCACCTTTGATATGGGATTTCAGGAACCAGCGAAGAGAAGGTTTCGTTTCGAGTAGGATGTATCACCCTTAGTCAGGGAATAGGCGCATGGTGATTAAAGATTAGTGGAGCCACGTGAAGGAAGTTTTGAAATCTTGGTACGATGATTTCAGGAATGCTCTGTAGAGCACTCGCACCTGTTTGTCGCGTACGAGGTGCTTATTAAGGTTTTGGTATGAAAGAACCTCGACTATTCTCCTTTCGTATGTTTAGAGGTGAGTGGATAATTAAAATTTTGGATCGGTCGAGAATAATCTGATGACTATGGTGGAATTCCATGACTGTTTTGGGCGAACAAGAGTGGTCAAATGTTCGTATGATTTGTCTCAGAATGGGAGTCTTGTATATAAATAAATTCGAGTAGTTGTCATGTAGTGAGGTGCGGCCTTCCAATCATAGTGAGATAATGGAAATTTATAATGTATAGGCGTGACCTATGCGAATGTTGTCAGTTGGGAGCACCATGTGAAGTGTCTCCAATGAGAATGTTAATCAAGCGTGCTATGAGGCAGGGGCTATAGTGCTTAAACCCCCTACTATGTAGATAGTTTGCGTACTGAAAAGATGTCCAGAATTGTTCTACCAGGTAAGCCTTATTTTCTGAATTTCGGGACGAAATTCCATTATTAGGGGGGAAGTATGTAATACCCCGTATTTTTATGGCTTTTAAATTTAGGGATTAATTAAATTTCATTGAGATAAATTAATTTAATTTTAATCCGGAATGTAGTTTTAAATATTTACTAGCATGACGAGAGTTAGTAATTATTGAAATTTGTTGAATGTTACTGGAAGAGTATAGTAATATATGAGATTTATTTTTTAAAAATTGTCACGTGTGAATAAAATGGCAATTATGGAAATTTAGGTCGGGACGAGCCTGTGTCGTGTCGGGACTAAATTATCATTATATAAAGTGAATAAATTATAAGTTGCTCATATGGTCGTTTTGAGTGAGTCAAAGTATCCGGAAGGGTCGAGATAGCCAGAAAAGTGTACCCGGAGGTTTAGTTTGGGTCTCGGGGCGTTTTTAGGCTTAATTAGTACCCCGAGAGGGCGTTTTGGACATTTCGTAATTATGGGTAATTAAACCCACGAATTTGCAAGGGTTATGTCAGATGTTAAGTGTTATCTTCTAGGGTTAACAAAATCAAAAACTAATAACGGCTATTGGAGAGGAAGGGGAGGAGCTTTCCAAGGAGTTCTAGGCCAAGAACTCCTCCGGTTGCACCGCCGTCACCGCCAAATCGTAGATCGCGTGAAGGGGATCACAACCACACCTTTTTCTTCCACAAATCAGAGACTAAATTTCCAGGCAGGTATCTATCTTGCTATTATCAAGTTAATACATCCTTTTATATTAGTTTAAGGTTGATTAGAATTAGTGTTCTTGAAGAAAAACGTTAATTGGAGATAAAAAATTGCATGTTGTAGAGATAGAGATCATATTTCTGGAAATCCATTTCACATGTAAAGGTTGAACCACGAATTTCCATGGTATTAGTGATAGAAAATATGGAAAAAGAATGAAAGAAACTAAGATAAAGAAAATATTAGGGTTCGTGAGAATTATATAGAGTTTGGCCCTTTTAACCCATGATTCTTGATGAAAACTCGCATGCCTTACGTAGATTATTACTCATTTGGGTTTATTATGTTTGTGGTATCAATTTCTGGGAGTTTGGGAATTAAAAGTTTGGAATTTGATGAGTTTGGATGATAGAACCCGTAACTAGTATTCTGCAGATTTCGCCATACCTGTTTGATCGATCAATCGATTGACGGTTCGATCGATCGACCCCTTTCTATCGATCGATCGACCCCTCCTAGAAAACTGCATTTTTGCTCGTGTTAGCTTAATCCGATTTTATGCGTAGTAAACCTTGATTGGGGTTGCTAGAACATAATGGAATATAAAAAGGACCAGTAGGGTCAAGATAAACCCCGTTTAGTGGGACTTTAAGGTGAAGGGATATAAAGGGTAAACGGGGAGATATTTATACTTAGTAAATTATACGTGCTTTGATTTAATAATCGAAACATCTAGGATGTTGGATGAGAAGGTGAGTGAGGGCCTACTGAAATTGTACGTAGGTAAAGAGAATACTTCAAGAGACAAGAGGTGGGTTTAGAATAACTTAATTACGAGAATAAAAGGAATGAGTCCGTTATACGAGATAATTGAGTAAAATGTGTAATAACGGATAATTATAATTATGGGTCGTGAGCGCACCTAATTTAATAATGTGGATGTGAATACATATATTATATATGACAGTGTGATTGTGCATATATTATTTCTGTGTAAAAATCGTACCCGGGCTACTTGCTATCACGAGGGGATTTTCGCGCTGGGACAGTCTTATCTCGATGAGCCTTTATGGGGGATATTGACTTGTACCTGAGAGCATAAGATTCCTAGGTACAGGCTATCTGATTAATAGTTCAGACGGTACAAAGAGACGCGTGGGTATGTGCTGACCTCTTAGGGCCTGGAACTATGCTTCGCCTCCATTTGTATGTGTTTGTGTTAATGCAGTTCGAGAGTGATTCCGAACTAGCATTTCCCTTAGTATGTGTGATACAGGGACTTGATAGCAGAGTATGCCAGCACCATAGTTTTTATGTGGGGTGTCGTTAGTATATATATAATTTATGAGTGATTGGTATATATATATACCTATAAATGGAAGCCTAGCACCATAGATTTTTATGTGGGGTGTTGTTTGTATATATATTATACGAGTAATTAATATATATACGTGTATCTATATGAGAA
This sequence comes from Sambucus nigra, assembly GCA_949130495.1. Classification (NCBI taxonomy): domain Eukaryota; kingdom Viridiplantae; phylum Streptophyta; class Magnoliopsida; order Dipsacales; family Adoxaceae; genus Sambucus; species Sambucus nigra. Next base: position 15,001,719 of record OX422213.1, on the reverse strand, counting down.
CTTTCTACTGAGTAAAATAGTAGCTAAGTAAAGTATGAAATTCATCAACTTCACTATAAGTATTCGGAAACGTTATAACAATACAAAATTATTCTAAATAACATAAGAAATCTTGAAGAGATAGATTTTTCTAAAGTGAATATCATAACCTTAATTTCACGTGTTAAGTCTTATGGAGAATAAGTTAGAGAGGTATATGGGATTCATTAGTACGTTAGACGTGCACACTAGATGAGAGGTGAGAATTCTCAAGAGAGAGTCGCATACTAATATGACTGTTGCATTAGCCGGTAATCATTTTAAATACTTGCTAAACTATTTTTAAAACTGTTTTACATTCAGGCACTGACCCGTTTGCTATTACCTCTGCTCTCTTGTGTGTGTGTGTGTGTGTGTATATATATATATATATATATATATATATATATATATATATATATATATATATATATATATATATATATATATATATATATGTATTACAGGTGCCCATCCACAGGGGCGTCATGCTTAGGATTCTTTGGATGGAACGCGCTGTAGCTTTTGTGGGAGCTGCAGGCCATTGCTTAGACGACCTCATTGTTGACTCTACTTCTAGTTCAGTTTTATCCAGTGGGGTCATGTGTCGCCTTTTTCCATTATTTAGTTGGTATTGTCATAGATTGTATTTCTTTTACTTTCAACATCTTTATTTCGGGATCTATTACTGTTAGGATGCTTTCCTTTAGTGCTTTAAAGTTGGGACTTGTTATTTATGATTAAACTCTTGAATGTTCATTTTTTATTCTACTTAATGTGTGACTCTTAAAATATTAATGGTTGAAGGTTTTATAATTGGATTTAATAAAATGGAAATAAGGTTTTAAATGGTTTTGACACTTAACTTAATTAATCAGGGTGTTTAAATTTGAAAATTTTCATTTGCGACAGTGATGTTAAGAATGATCGAACTGTTCACCTTGATTTTAATTTAATAAAGGAGTGATCACCCTGTATTTAATTAGGCGGGGTGTCACAGTTTATATAGACTATAATTATATAAGTGTGTTAAATTAGAAAGTTTTGAATTAATTTAAATCGGTATCACACACCGCATTTACACGGTTTTTCAAATTGGTATCGAAGCTTATTTAAGCGATCACCGCGTTTTACAATGCCATGAAGTCCAAGTTTCTTTTTTTGGAGCATGAGAAGCTTTGTTGGATGTTGCACAAGAGTCTCTCTCCAAGGTTAAGGAGTTATATGACCTAAATCAGGTAAATCTCAAGGTGAAGGCAGAGAATTTTCAAGGATAGAAAGTTGATCTTCATATCTTTAAGGAGGGACTTCTTTGACTTGACCGTGAGGTGGAGCTTTTAAAGCATACCGTAAAAAATTCAGCTACTGAGGAGGAACAAATGATCTCCCAAGGTTAGAAGCTACAAATGAGTTATGACAAAGTCTTAGTCAAGCATAAATAACTTCAGGGATGGATCCGTACATTTATGCATATCCGGTTGGATGTTTTCTAAGAGTCTGAGGTTTTTAAGAGGTACCTCTTCCCAAATTTCAGTGGTAGTTTCGAAGATTGTAAGGCTAGGGTTTAAGCATTATTTTTCGACGTGGATGTCTCTAGCCTGTATCTTGAAGCCCCTCAGTCAGTGCAAGAGTGCTCCGATAACGATGAAGCCAGTACTAAAGGTGATATTACCAAAGCCTATCCTTCTAAGGGTTAAGAGCAAGAAGCCATTAAAGTGACCTCTGCATCTCAGCCTCTCTGCCATCAACAAGTTAAGCCCTCATGGACCCTCAAAACCTCAATGGTTTTATGTAATTTTTTTTGTTTTTGTAAGTTATATATTTTCTATGGGCCACTCTTTGTAATTTTCATCTCTACTGTTAATGAAAAGGTAGTTTTGAATCAAGGAACTTTTTTGTTCTTAAATCTTCATTTCACACTTACTTTACTTTTTGCTTTGCTAAGTAATTTTTAGCATTGAATTGTACTACTTGAGTTCTGATCAGGTTTTCCATATATTTAGTACACCTTTATCCCCCAAGGTTACTTAGTAAGAATAGCATCTTGAGTCATCGATCTATTAGAGTGGCCCAGAGGGTCCTAAGACCTAGCCACACACTTTTTGAAATTTCTGAAGTCGATATTGAGCTTTTGTAATATTTCTTGGCCCTTATAACCTTTCAATTTTTTATATTAGCACCTTTTTAAGACTGAAGGCCTATAATTTTGAATAAAAACTTAGCCCCCAAGGCCTAAAATCAAATATGTAAAAGGGTCACAAGCCATTAGATTTTAAAACTCGTTCTTGAGAGTTTGAAATATGAAGTCTTTATAAAGGTCCGAAGACCTCCAGACTTTGTAAAATTGTAACTTGAAATCCCACAAAGGGTCATAAGACCTCTTAACTTAGGTAAACTTGAATTTGAACTCCCACAAAGGGACCTACGACCTCTGAACAAGGAAGGTTTAAAATTTAATGTCCTTATAAGCTTCATAAGACCTCCGAACTTTGAAAGTTTAAAAATTGAAGTCATTATAAGGGTCCTAATACCTTTGGACTGAGTAAATTTTGAAATTTAAAGTCCTTGTAAGGGATCAGAGAAAGTTTTGAAAATCCTCTAGACCTTAGCCACAGAGGAGGATGTTATAAGATTCCTCAAAGGGACCTGAACCCTCTGAGCCTTTCTCCTTACATCTTTGCCCTATTAAAAACTGAAGTTTTAGATAATTTTTTGTATTTTGAACACGTATCCCTCAAAAAAATAAAAAATAGAAGTTTTACTAAACATCTTCAAAAATTAGGTCCGAGTAGTGTTTTTCCAAGGTTCACACAACTTTTTTGTATAACTCTAGGGTAAAAGAAAAAAATTCGATATAAGGAAATGGGATTTTATGGGATTTTAGACCTTAGACTTTTGGAATTGTGGATGAAAATATTGATAATTCCTTTAGTCTTTTACGGATCTGAGACAACAATGTTTTATGGGTTATTTGATTATGAGGAATGTAGTCTTTTTTCGTTCTAAGATCTTCTACTGTTAGTTTTAATCCAAGGTTCAAATCCTTATAACTTGAATATTGGGTCATGGGACCTTAGCTTAAACCTATAGCCAGGGTTAAAATCCTTTCAACTCGTTATTTTTGGTCTTCAAACCTTGGTTTACATTTTGAGCCAAGTCTAAAGTACTCACAACTTGATTTGTGGATCCCAAGACCTTTATTTTTTAGAGCTAAGGATGAATTCCTTGTAGCTCTTAAAAATAACTAATACTGAATACATTATGAGTAATAAAATGTTTCTTTTTCATTTATCATGAGTAGAAAAATACATTGTTTATGGTCCTTATGGGGCGTATGGCATACATCTCCAATGGCTTGTTCTATTTCTGACGATCTAGTTCCATTTAGATGCTTAGTTACGAGGGAAACTATCCTTATTCTGCGGGGTGAAGGTACCCAAACTCATTAGCTCTCTGCCCAGGCTTTCTCAAGGGAGTTCAAACATTGGTGGTGGTAGAGTTACGTCCTCTGGTGAGACCTCAGAGATCTTTTGTAGCTATGTTGGACCCTCTGTTCAGCCCTGTGGAGTGGTGAGTGACTTCTTCTAATCCTTTATAGAAGTGATGTAGCATTCTAAAGCTTTTTTTGGTCTCTACAGATTTATCCCACTCTATAAGTGGTTGGGAACTTCATAACAAACCAACGGGTTAAGATAAAAACATCCAAATCATTGAGTGATGGACTACCCATGATGATATTATAAGTTGAGGGGAGGTCCATCACTATGAACTTGTGCCAAATGGTTGTACATAGACCCTTAGAACACGAGATGAGGGGGAGAGTAGCATATCCCAGGAAATAGGTCCATTCTCTATTGAACCCAATGAGAGAGTTGGAGACTGGATGCATGTTCTTTGCATCAAGGCCTATGGCTTCAAAAGCATCAAATAGTAGGATTTATTTGGATCTTCCTATATCAATATGGATCCTCCCCATTTTATTATTGTATATGATTATTGTGATCATAAAAGGATCATCTAAAGGTACTTGAATCCTTCGGAGGTCAGTTTCAGCGAAGACCATAATTAGCACCCCCCTTGGGGTCTTGATGTTGGAGAGAGATGGTCGATTTGTACCCCTTCCATTTAGATGCTCTTGAGGTGGGCCTTTCTGATTATGATGGATAGTCAACCTTCAGTGAAGCCCCAAAATATACATTGGACGTCTATTAGAGGAACATAATCTTTGTTATTATTTTTGTTGTTATTTTTACATTTGTCTGCCTATTTCGTTGTGTGTTCTTTAAGGTAGCCCCTTTTTATCACCCTCTTGATGGCCTTTTTCAGTCCAAAGTAGTCATTTGTGTTGTGGCCATGATTTATGAGGAGCTAACAATACTTAGTCTTGTCCCTTTTATCATCCCCAATTCTTATAGGCTTCGACTGAGGCAAGATGTCTTGAGTTTATGTGGATGAAAAGACGTCTTTTATGGTGGTTTTGAGGAGTATAAAGTTCTTATCCTTTAGCGGTCCATTTTTCTTAACCCAATCTTTATTTTTCTTGGCCTCAACTGCTCCTGAGGTCTTCCCAAGGAGGGAGAAGACATCTTTTCTCTTTTCTTTCTATGGAGAGGCTATAACATGTCTTGCTAAGATGTCATCCTCAGCATTCATATATTTCTAAGCTCTCTCGAGCAGCTTAGTCATTGACTTTGGAGGTTTCTTACTAACGGATCTCAGCAAGTCCTCTGAGGTGAGGCCAAAGATGAAATTATCCACACAAATGGTGTCATTCATATCATCAACTTGGAGGACTTGCTAGTTGAATCTCTTGGCATCTTGCCTAGGTAATTCTCTAGCCTTCGTTCTCAAGTGAATAAGGAAAGTTGAAGGCTTCCTCAACTTCTGAGCACCAATAAAATGGCTGATAAAGGACCTCGCCATCTCAGTGAAGTTTCTAATAGCCCTTGGTTTGATTATGGCAAACCAGTTCCTAGTTATTCCCATTAAGGTAGAATGAAAATCAATGCATATTACCTCGTTTGGGTTCTTTAGAGGAGCATGAGTGACCTATAAGTTTCTAAATGATAGATGGGATCCTTGGACCCATTAAATGTTTTAATATTGGGTATCTTCCACTTTAGGGGAAGAGTGTATTTATGAACATCATTAGCGAATGGAGAAAATTACTTTTAGACATCTGACTCGATCGTGTTAGTAGTTTAAGTCTTATATTAGTTGAGGAAATTGTCCCATTGATCTTGCATCTTCTTTATCTCTCCATCCTGGGGCCTAGCTGCCAAGGAACCGCCTTGGGATTGATCGCTTGGGAGTGATAGTCTATCTTTAATAAGAATTCTGGTCACTAATTTTTGGGGGGCATAAGCACACCCCATGGATCATTCTACCCTTTTAACTGGGGCTCATGGATATCCCTAGTGTCGCTATGTTCTGGTACCACTGGTTCCTCTAACATTGAGGGTAAATGAAGCCTACTGAGAATGGCATACAGTTGTTCTTAGAGAGTTTTCTGTTGGTCCTCCATTTATTTAAAGAAACGGGATCAAGTAGTGTTAGTAACTTGTTTGAGAGGAGAAAATGTGTATTTGAGATAAATATAACTTTTGGTTCGCACATATGGTGCCAAACTAATGTGTATTAAAATCGTAAGTGACTTTAGACCAACAAGTTCTTCCCAAAGGACCCTATTCATAAGAGGATAGGAGTGACAAAGTATGAGACAATGATTTAAAATGGTTAGGACCTCATATGAGTATCCTATATCCGCTATAAAAGTGTTTCACTAGTATTTTAGATTGTAAATGAGTTATTAGAGTCTATAAGGCCTATTAAGCTTTAACCACGAGAGTATGAGGTCTTGTGGAGATTGTCAACAATGTACATTACCTTAGGAAGTGACTGAATGTCTTGTATGAGGGTTCTTAATTATAATTTAGGTCTCAATAAGATATACAAATTATGTAAACAATGAAAATGATCTAAGTTACCAATATAAACTTATAACAGGGTAAAACACTTGCGTATGCTTAGAAACTCTTGATTTTCTCCAAGTCTGATTATTTGAATGTCTAAATCTCGTATCAAGCTATATATTACTTATTTTTTACCTTCCACAAGCTTCCTATTTATACACAAACACCTATAAATATAATGAGTGGACTGGCGCATCATGGTTGGGGTGAGTCTGAGGTCTGTTGCTGAAAGCGAAGTGGCAGAGTGTTGACCAAAGTATTTGAAGGTGGTGTAATCTAGTTGTTGATAGCATTTAATTCTGGTGAGAGAATTAAATGCAAGTGGAGTTAGGTTGTGATGGCTAGTGGAATAGTGTTCTAACTCTTACCTACTCCATCAATGTGCACATAGGGGAAATTTTACATATGATAAGGTACATATCCTAAATCCGTGCACATTGGGGTAAATTCCCACTATGTTCATGACTCGATCATGATTTTGAACTATTCTATATATAGGAGAGTTTTCCCTTCCATTTGAAAAGATTCTTTTCTCAAGTACTTATCACAACTAGATAGAGTGTTTTTTACTAAATTGATCAGATCCAAACACTTTCATTGTCATCTTTACTTGATCTTACAAAACTAAGAGAAAAACTTAACTCAAACCTGAATTCGTGATTTATGAGATTTCAGAGTGATTTGAAATTAAACACTACATATCCAAGATTCAATTCTACCTTCTATATCTTAATTTGATGATCAAATAATCCGATGTCGAAAAATGAGGTATTTGCTATATTAAAGAGGTCAAGTATAGTGCGATCTAAGGATAAATAATGTTATTTTTATATTCGTTAAATGGAACTTTGAACGGATTTCTCATTAAAATGGGGGAGAGTCTCAGCATTCATACTTAACTTCTTGTTAGGTAACAAGGAAGGGAAACCTTATTTCATTGTATAAAGGAATTTCTCAAATAATGTGAGAGACTACGATGCACTGATATTTTTTACCCTTTGGTAGCAGTTTTTCTCGCGCCCCTTTGTTTGATTGTTAATTGTTCTTATTCACATTTTACTGCACACACTCGTCTATATCTAAGTTTAGATCCAAAATGATTTGTTGTTAAATTGGCTTAGGGTTTGCATCTACTTCCTCCATTAAATTAACTTTGATTAGATCGTGATTTGTTTAATTTGATTATATGTATTTAAATTTGTTACCTAGATGCATGTTAGTTAGGTGGATTTAAAATTTAAAGAGCTAATCTGAAAATTGGTGATAATTATCATTGAAACTTATTCACCACCTCTAGACATATTCTAATTGAACATATAATATAGCACACCACCCTTAATTGGTATCATAGCATCTCTTCTTTTTTGCACTGACGTGTAAGAGTGGATCTTACTCGTTTGTGTGTATCTATTATTGTTTATTACTCCAAGATATACTTGGTTTGTGTTTAGATCTTATTTATGAGAATGGATCAATACCTGGATAGTAGCCCCACAAATCGCCCATTGTATTTTGATAGCTCAAACAATAGCCCCTGGAAGGTGAAAATGTGTATGCAGTTGACATCAAAATATAAGAAAGTGTGGATAAGTGATAAGGATATATAAAGTAATCCTATGATAAAGGAAGATGGATTGAGAGGGAATAAATCGAGAGTTTTGTGGTGAGATTATGAATCTGGACATTTCAATTACAACTCCATTACATTGAATGTTATTTGCATCCGTGAGAACACAAGAGTATAATTGTATACTCAAATTATGAAATGGTGAAAGAAGCTTTGGACATTTTGAAAGTGAAACATGAGGGAACCTCTAGTGTGAAGAAAAATAAGTTACAAAACATTTCAAATAAGTTTGACACAATGAGAATGAACGTGGAGTAAAACTTTAATGATTAATGCACTGGGTTGACTGAAATGCCTCATTTAATGGTGAGAAAAATCCCAAGAACAATTTGTCAAGAAATTTTTGAGAACTTTAGCCTCTAGAATTTATACCAAAGTGGATATCCTTAGTGAGAGTAAAGTGACTGAATCTTTACCCTTGAAGAGTTAGTTGGATCATTTCAAGTTTGTGATCGGGAAGAGAGTATAAGTGTGTCAAAGCCAAATATGGATTTAGAATTTATGATCGAGACTAATGAGATAGGTGTGTCAAGTAAGAGTGGTGAGAAATCAAAGACAATGCTGAAGTGGACTTGACTTGTTTGTTAAGAGGTTTAGCAAGTTTTATAAAAAACAAAAAAAGGATTTGAGCCTAAACCGTACAAATCCACTAGACATCACTCTAATGGGAGTCATGACAAGAGTCTGCAGAAGAAAAGTAAGTTGAGACAACAATATCATTGTATGGTTGTGGTGGTGTAGGACATCACATAAATGTTTGTCCAACTCACATGAAGAAGAAATATAAGAGTAGTAATGTAGATAAAAAGAATAAAATCGATAAAGATAGTTTTTGTGACTCGAAAGAAATTCGAAGAGAGTGCCTCAAGTGAGGAGAGTGGAAGTGAAATAAACTTTATGGTTAGGGTATTGTAAAGTTAGAAAGTGAGTGCGGATAGAATGTTACTTAATATTGTGGAGAAGATAAAAAGGATCAAATGGTCTAGGCACGGATCGCTTTGTGATTTCTTATCTTGTAGTACCAAAGGTTTACACACATAGAATCCTAGGTCACTATATGACAATGATGATGAGGTGAATGATATTCAGGAGGCCTTTGATGAATTTTACCAAGAATCTTTAAAGTTTAATAAATCAAACATCAGGCTCCTAAATAAATGAAAACTTTTCAATTTGAACAAGATGAAAAAAATGAGAAAGTTGAAAAAGAAAAATTGGAATGATTGAAACTCAAGGAGAAAGTTCATGCTTTGAAAAATAAGAATGATTCATTAAAAAATGAAATCCTTTTAATAGATAAAGAAGATTTTGATCTCCAAAAGGAAATGTTGTAAGTTCATTTTTAAAAGTTAAATATTTATTTGCAACATGCCAGGATTTAAAGATCAAAATGATTGATTAAACAAATGTTCTTGATGGATTTTTAATAAATCATTGTCAAGTGAAAACTGATGAGCATCGAATTGGCTATGTTGAAACTCTGAAAGAAAAAGTTGGTATTTCAAAATACAATATTGATATTTATTCTTATAGTGAAAAGAAGGCTGAGGAACAAATTCCACAATTGAAAACGAAGGAAATTGTTCCTAAGTCTACATTTAGGAAAAAAACCTTCGGGTACTTGAAAGTCCTCTACAACGCTAAGGGATTATATGGATTGCCAAACACACACCAATTTTTAATTTTTTTAGTTAAATTAATATTACCCGATTAACCCAATTAATCTTGCACCAATTAAACCGAACATTGTATAAACAGTTTAGCAAATTTTATCTTCCCCTAATCCATGTATATGGGTTAATAAAATAAGAGTAAAATACGAAAATCACATAGCACGCCGATGTACGAGGAAAAACCCTAAAGGGAAAAATCTCGGACGACCCAACAACACAAAACTCACTATGATCTAGGAATTACACACGGACAACATATGATTTACACAACTTACTAAACACCCTTCAAGCCTTGATGCACTCTTCATTCTTTCGACCTTATTTATAGAGACACACGGGAATGCACCCATAAACTTCCACAATGCGTGCTCCCCACACATCTCATTATCCATCGATCTTGGATTAGCACACCATCACCACAACACGGAGGCCACCGGGTCAAATCGTAACAAGTACGGAATCCACCGTATGAAATGATACTCAGTAAGTATGAAGAGTATATAAATATTAGTGCTTACACAAGAGATCTTAAACAATCATGTTAATTATGAAACTTGAATCTTAAAACTATTTGGGTGAAAAATAGGGTTTATAGGAACAAGATATGTTCTTCTAAGTATTTTTCATAAAGATCTATTAATAGAAACTACTGACAACCCTTATTTATATAGAAAATATGAAAATCAAGGCAGCATAAAAAATGAAGCAACTCGTTAGAATGAAAATACTAGGTTCGTTCAAATGAGTAGTGAAATCTCAATTTAATGAACTAAATCTCATTCGAAAGAATATCGAATGACGTTCGAACGAAATCTTCATGTGAAACAGAACCATGTCATTCAATGCTCTTTCAAAGTTCATTAGTACAAAAAACCCATTATTGTTTGAACGAGACTAAAATGTAATTCGAGCAACTTATGTAAGTTCGTTTGAACAGACTTAGAAATCTCGCTTGAACGACTTTAATAAAAAATATTTTTCTTTAAAATTCCTTTTACAAACATAGCCTCAAATTTTTTAAAAAAAAAAACATCCAATTGAATCCAAGGATCAAACTAAACACAAGACAAAAATGAAGTCCCTTTGCTTAGGCGCTACGATGTTCAATCACACACCATAGGCTTGAAGTATAAACAACTCGGGTCGTAACATATGATGCAAATAGTTTTGTCTAAATGGAACGAAGACAAAATACATAAAACTTGACTCTATTTTCCCTTATAAATCACTACTTTTGGCAATTCCGGGACAAAACACAAAAACAAAAACAAAAACCTATGGGACGTCAAGATCTACTAACACTCAATCCTAACCCCTAAAGAAAAAAATACAGACAATTGATCGACACAAACTTGAGTAAATTTGAACTTGTCAAACTTTGTTGCATCGTTGAAAACGTACACACTTAACACACAGTCAAATGCAAAATAGGATATAACAATATAAAACGCATTGTGAAAAACCCTCCTCCTTTGTCCAAACATCTCCAAACTAAGTTTAAGCTTTCTCCACCTAAGGTAAGATGTCTCCATCAAAGGTAAATATTCTCCCCCTTTTTGTCCAAGAATAGACAAAGATAAAGGTGCATAATATAAATACTTTTCCCCTTAAATTTAACACATGTAAATATAAAACAAAACAAGTTTATCGTACAATTATGTGAAGTGAAACGCAATGATAAACAAGAAACAAGCACAAATAATCAAAACAATGAACAGATGATACCAATGTAAAACAAAAAAATAAAAAATACCAAAATGATCATTATGACATCAATGTGCTAGAATATATGACACTACACCAAAATAGGAGATTTGTGAGTGCTGTTAGCAGTCACAAATGACCTTCATAACTGTCATTTACTGTCATAATTTAGGGGGTGACAAAAGAAAATTTGTACATCTAAACAGCAGTCACAAATTTTTATAACCCCTATGGGGGTTATGACTGGTGACCCGAATTTGTAACTATTGTTTGTAAGTACTGTCAACAGTTACGAATCTAATATTTATAACTGCTTGTAGCAGTTACGAATCTTATATTTATAACTGTTATCAGCAGTTACGAATCTTATATTAGTAACTGCTATTAGCGGTTATAAAATTGACATTAATGATAAATTTATGACTGCTATTAGTAGTTACAAAAATTGAATTTGTTAAATGTGGTAAGACCTATTATAAATATCTTTATAATTTCAGAAAATGATGAAATGATGGGAGTATAATAAATATCATGAACATATAACGAGTCTAATAAAATTGATAACACCTAATTTATATTTTTGATATTTCAAATATTCGGTACACACACAATTGGTTTACACTTAATTTAACATCAAACAACCCCTCCTTGGGTGCCAATTACAAAAATGAACATAGAATAAAAAATAAACCAAAAAAATAATGATACAACACTTCGATGACATGAAATATCATGAGCATGTAACAAATCATTTTAAACCTAGACTAGGGATCACCACGCGGTTGATACACTTCATGAAGTCTAGGTATATCAACCGTGGGGGGGTATTGATGTGGTGACATCCTCCCTCGTGTACTCGAAGTACGCTTGCTTAGCAAGTTCAATGGACTCAAATTTTTTGAATACGGCACCTCGCTATCCATTGACTTGTGCTTGTGTTGCTTGCCACTAAGTGTAAACACCTGGATTTAGGCATTTGAATACTACGTATATCGGGTATGCCATGTGTATACCTGGAAACAATAAAATGTAACTATGTTAATTACAATAAAGAATGTGGTTTGATAAAAAAGAAACAATAAAAAAGGTGGGGCACAATGTTATTTTCATAATACATGAAAGGGTAAAAGTAAAATTCTAGTAAGAACCAGAGACTTAGTACAACAAAACAGTCATGAATAGAAAAAATCCCCAATTTGTGGCATTCATTACAACAAAATAGTCATTTTCAGTACAACACAGTCATTCAATACCATAAAGAAATTTGGCCGTCTATTCAAGTATAGTGGGGTTAAATCGCATTCTCAAGTATGCCAAAAAGAAAATGATTAAATGAATTTTGATGTAGTGCAATACCAAATTGTTACATGCCTCGCATTCTTGTACAGTGGGGCTAAATGGCATTCTTGAATGCATTTTGGCATTCAAGAAGAATTCATAGAAAATTTTAAAAACATCTTTTTAGATGATTTTTAAAAACATCTAGATCGAGACAGTTAATGAAATTTAAAGGTGATTTTTAAGATGAATTTCAAAAACATATTTCAAAAACATCTAGCTCGAGACAGTTCATGAAATTTTGAAGAAAGGTCAAAAAGGGATCTGGTCAAGTTATCAACTATGAAAAATGCACCTTCATTGTCCATCATTCTATTAGTACAATAAGAATTAAAGAAATTGAAGACCATACCAGATTTAAATCAAATAAAGTTTCTCTAAAATACTTGGGATGTCCTATATTCTATGGTAGATCCAAGCACATTTACTTTGAAGACCTTATTCAGATAATTCTATCTAAAATTGAGGGTTGGGAAGACAAATTCCTCTCTTTCACGGGGAGAAGAACACTCACTAAATTAGTCCTATCATCTATCCTATTACACACCATTGTACTATTGAAACCTATTCATAGCCTACTCAACAACTTTATATGGGGATCCTCAAAAGATTTTGGCAAAAAACATCACTGGATCAAATGGGATAACCTTTGCTACCATGTGGAATAAGGGGGGTTGAGATTCAAATCTTTGGCAGACTCCATCAAAGTTTTCAGTATGAAATTTTGGTGGAATGTCTCCAATTCTAACTCTTTATGGTCTATTTATCTTAGTAGTTGGTACACATCATCTCCATCAAGAAATAACACCACAATAAAGAGATTGATGTAGATCAAGGACAGTGCATAATGCTATATCACAGAGGTGGATGCAATCAAGTATTTGTCATTAATATATAAAAGGAATTCATAACTAGTTCAACTTGGGAGGTAATAAAAAAATCAAGACCTTCTTCTTTCCTTTTCAAATACATATGGAATTCTGAGTTTCCTCAATAGAGCACTATTTTCTCATGGAAATGCTTGAACATTATAGTCCCTTTAGAAGACATGATTCAACACCAAGGAATTTATATATCTACTTAATGCAGATGTTGTTTTAACCACTTAGAGAGATTTAATCACTTGTTATAAGATGGGCCAATTGATAGTCCTATTTGGTATTTCTTTATTGGTATACTTGGTATTAAAGTCTCAACCTCCTATTTTCATCAGTTATTTATGTAATGGTGGCTAAAAAAGTATGTAAAAGACTTCATTAGATACATGTTGCTTATAATTCCATGTCTCATCTTATGAGAGGCATGTAACAGTTTACTCATGTTATATAACAGTCAGTTATATAACATGAGTTATATAACTGACTGTTACATAACTCACTGTTATATAACTCATGTTATATAACTCTTATATAACTCATTTTCATCGAGTTACGTACCTAAGGTCTGATGAGGACAATTTCGTCCATGGACCTCAGCAACTCAACAATATTTGGCCATTTCCATAAAAAGGATAGATGAATCACACTGAGTCTAGATGATAACATTAATATATAAGCACATGCACAGGAAAAATAGATGATACCAAGGCCAGTGATATTGTTGTGCTGAGAAAGAAATAAATAAAGAACACTGATTCCCCTAGTTTTTTTAAAAATAAATTAGGCAAAACAAAAGAACTGACCATATTACAACAATGGTGGGGGTCCTGTTCTGTTTTACCATTAGACCCTTGAGGAACGGGTAGAGAATTCAAAAAATAGAAATATAGAATTAATTATATTTCGTATTAATGCAGTTAAGAAATATTGTTACTCCTAGAACAACAACCCAACCACGATATAATCTACCAGATAAGAGGCATATAGAAAACATAGAAAACTAATGAAACAATAACTCAGAGTGAACAAAATCTGTAAGTACATATAGGATTACTAATATTCTAATATTCAAAATAGACACATGATACATTGTCTAACATACACATGATACATTCAAAACAGATTACTAATTGATTCAAAAAAGATTACTAATATTCAAAATAGAGTTCAAAGAGAACTAATTGTTCACTTTGACAATTAGTTCAAAATTTTCAAGACAAGTTACTGCGGATCACTTAAGGCAAAGACAAAGCAACGGCCAAACCACCCAAGATTTCTCGACATCCTTAATAGTGTCGGCCCCATGACTTCGATGATGCAATGGATGACTCTCTTCTCCTAGCTCAACACTACTAACGTAAACCTTACGTTCAAATATCAATAGTTGATGGCCATGCAACACTGTTCCAGTAGCAGCTTAAGCAACAACTTGTCCACTGGAAATCTCCCTTTGACTTGAAAAATCTAACAAATCGACATATGAATCATGTGGAGGATCAGTTAAATATTTAAAGTCTCGCTCAGTTGAATCTCCAAAGTTTGGCTCAGTAGACGGGGGGATATGAGTGTAATCGTGGGGACCGCGATGCGGGATTGGAGTGTAATCGTGAGGACTTGGATGTGGGATATGAGTATAATCACGAGGACTTGGATTTGGTATTTTGAGTCCATTCGATTCAAAAGCACTTAAAAGCATAGTAACGGATGATTTGAGAAATGTCATATCCTCATCGTGTTTTTTTCTCGTGTCTTTGCTCTAATCAACTGTGATACTATAGGAGCAATGGCCTTAAGTTTACTTTTGGACACGGGTCCAACACCACTAGTCATCCCCCTAGTTTTTTTTACTCTAAAGGCAGTCAATGCATTCGTATCAATACTGGTTTGGCATGAAGAACCGTGACTACGTCTCAGCTCACTCAATTTTTTTCTGCAAAATTATTGATGAATCGATTAAAACGATTGAACGACTAAACTTGAAGGAATTTAATTATTACAATTGAGATTATGAAACTCCCCATATCATCCGCTACCTTTGGGTGAAACTCCCCAGTTTTTCACCTACGACTTTCGATATACACTTCCAAACGATCAACAAGTCGTTTATTTTTAAGCACCTACAAATTAATTATGCATTAACTATTTGAGCAACACATATTATATATATACACAATAAAATAAGAAAGTTTGTATACCATCTCCTCAATTTTCTCAGCATATGACATCGGACCGGGACAATGGACGTCAATTTTTTAGCCCTGTTCACTCGGCCTTGGTGTCTTTATTTCAATTTCACCTCAGATGCTTCGCGCAAGATGAATTCATTCCACTCATGGATAGGGATATGCTCTTTCTCCAGTGGTCGATCCTTCAGGTCCTTTATCCCATCACTATCCAATCCCTTAAAATAAGTCGAGCGGAGGTTATTCAAAAAGTCTTCAATTGAATACCAATGACTTCCATGGACCCCTCCTTCTGGTCGACCAAAATAATGAACTCTTTCATGAGCGTATCCCACAAGTCATCCTTTTTTACTTGCTCAACTGTATCCCAACTCTGATATTTTAAGTTAATACAAGATTTTAACAAAGACAAGGCTCGAGCTTTCAAGGAATTCTTACCACCTATTGGCAAACCAAATAGGTTAAAGGAAACCAATATATGAGAATCAATGGCAGAATGTTCATAATGACTTGAACTTTCTGGCCTGGATGATGGAATTGTATTCTCGAACACCATTTTCTGCATTTATATATTTATGCATTAGTACATATGTTAATACAAGAGTAAGGGAAGTTTTTATTGGCCATGTTTACATATGCATTAGTCCATTTATATATAATATAAGCTATACCTTTTCAACATATTCTAAAAGTTTTGATAATTCGACCATGTCATAAGTTTCATACTTCATCATTTCACGCAAAGTTTTTATTGGCCATGTTTGTGGAAGTGTGTTGACAATTGCATTTTTGGCACTAAACATGTTAGGACGTATGCCTTCTCTCCTAAGCTGCTAATATATATTAACTTTGTTATGCATATGTTTTCTCACTGTAGAGTCTGAACGCATTCTTAACCTCTTCAGTTCTATCCACAAAGGATGGATTTTTCTTTCTTCGAGTTCTAAAAACTCTAATAACTGCATCGCATTACTGGGATTGTGTTTTATGAAAACCCTTTCAACTGCTTCATCCCAACTTTGAGGTAGTGTGCATAGTACTAATTGAAATAAATATGCTTCAGGTATGTTCCACTTATGATCTCGCAAGTAATTGTATTATTTGATTTTTCGACAGCCGTGCCGATAAATTGATGTGTTCTCTATAAAGGCCTGTTTTGAAGGTCGTTGCATGTATACATAATACATGACATCCTGGAAAAAGTAAAAATAAACTTGTGAACAAAAGTCACTATGAATACGTGCTATTAAATAATTAAAACATGCTGTTATACATAACTTTGAGGCCAACATTTAAAATAACATAACATGCTACAATTAAACATGTACTCCTTTAATGTGTCTAATAATTTCTTTAATTCTGGGTTATCGTCCAGAATAGACTGAATCTCGATAGGTGATTCTATGTCATCTACCGATGTAGTCAAGAGCTTTGGGTAATGTAAAACAACAGACCATGGATCATCATTAAGGCACTTTTCATGAAACACTTGCTTTAAGTTTTGGAATGCACAAACGAATGGCTCGTTATTCACATTATCTTTACTCTTCAACTTGGCCAAATCCACTTTTGCCATGTGGGTGTCAGGGTCGACCATTAATGCATTCTTGTCCTCCACTCTCACCCAACCACAATAAAATACAGGTACACTGAAAGATATATAATCTAATAGCATAATTTGTTTTATAATCCTATAACACGACATCTCAGCTTCTATTAATTTTTTATCTTTCGTGCTTACCCTGAAATGAGTTAATGCTTTATATGAAATGCCGCTATTTTGTTTCCCGATGAGTTTTATCTCGTGTGTGCTTGAAGAGAACACAAAACCATTGACACGATATTGTCCAAACTCCTTGGTTACAAAACTAGGCCCATTTTCCAAGCGTGCCAGCCTCGTCGATACTTCAACATCTTTTAATAACTAAAACGAAGAAAGTATTTCCATTGTGAATATGTTGAAACCTATTGTAAATAAAAGTGAGGTATTACTGTAGTCACCTCGGAAGCTACCCAATGCCTAAAGTTATTGTCTACGCTCGCGCCTCCCCTCCTCCTCTTGGCACGCCCGCACTCATTATATTGCCTAGGTTAAAAACATCAATATTAACTTCTTAAGAATATAACATCGAACATAGTACATTAATTTACAAAACATTTTAAATAAACTCACATTTTCCATTTATTTATGTCTTCACGCGTCTCGAATATATATCGAGCCACCTAGTTATATTTTGTACTTGTTAGCTTCACTACCTTACCCTTCCCCAGACCCTCCTTATCTGCAAACACTTCTAATTCATCAACAAAGCGTTCAGGACCTCCAATGCTTAGGATAGGCATATATTCCTTTGCAAACAAAGAAGCATCTTCCATAATGTACTCCTCAGCAATGGACCCCTCAACGTACCGTGTATTCTTAACGTAATCTTTAAAAGTTTTTATTAATCGTTCGAACGGATACATCCATTGATAACTTACTGGTCCACATAAAAGCTCTTCATTGCATAAGTGCACTTAAAGGTGGATGCTTATGTCAAAGAATGAGGGAGTAAAGTACTTCTCCAAAACACGTGTAGCCTCGGCCAAAGTTTCATTCGCTGCCATTAAGTGCTTATTGTTCACAACTTTATCACACAATAGGGAGAAACATAAGCTAATTTTAGAATGGCCCTTCGAAGATCCTTGTGTTCCAAAAAACGGTGTCCCAACAATAGAGTGACAAGTTTCATTATCACATGCCAATTGTGAGAGTTGCACTTTTTCAAAACTTTTGTTGCGTCGCAGACAATCCTGCGTATATTAGAAGAGAAATTAAAAGGGACCTTCAAGCCCTTTAATGTTTCTAAGAACATATTTCTTTCTCCAATGCTCAAAGTATAAGATGCAACTGGTATATTCTTTTTTCCAGTTTTTGGATCTTCTTTCAACCATAATGATCTTTTAATCTTCAAATCACGAAGATCTTCATGAGCTTTTTCTCCATCATTGGAATGAGAACCACCAATGCATATGCCTACGAGATGCTCGATAATATTTTTCTCAGCGTGCATAATGTCTATCACGTGTCGCACAGGATGTTCCTTCCAGTATGGTAAATCAAACATTATTGATCTCCTCGACCACATCATCTTCACATCAGCATCCTTTTGTTTACGCTTTTGAGCCAAAATTATGTGGTGTTACCCCCTCAAATTTTGATCAGCCTTTAATAACCTTTGTTCAATTTCCAAACCAGAAAGTTTTGGTGGAGGTGGTCTCGTCTCGATGCTATCTGGGAGAAAATCGCTTCGTATTGACCTGAATTTGGGACTTTGGGGTAGAAATATTCCAATGACTATGATAAAAAAAAAGTTTACCACTTTTCATAAGCCAGTTGGCTTAAGTCGCCTCGCCAAAAATAGGACAATCGAGGTAACCATGTACGTTGCACCCAGATAAGGTCCCATAAGAAGAAAAATCATGAATTGCCCATATCAACATAGCTCTCAAAGTGAATTCCTCCTTTTTGTAAGACTCAAATGCTCTCACACCTTCAACCCATAACTCATTCAATTCATTTATTAGTGGTGCTAAGAAAACATCAATGTCACTACCCGGTGATTTTGGACTAGGTATCAACAACGACAAAATTGAAAACTCCTTTCTCATGCACAACGATGGGGGAAAATTTGCTGTAAACGCCGACCATATACTCTTATTTATACTCAATTTGCCAAACGGGTTAAATCCATCGGTTGATATTTCGAGGCGAACATTGCGTATTTCTTTAGAAAAGTCCAGGTATCGTTGATTTATAGATTTCCACACAGATGAATCAATCGGATGTCGTATGAGATTCTCACCTACCTCCTCTCGACTATGCCAAGTCATTGCCTCTGCTATCCAAGGTATAGTGTAAAATCTCTTCAATAGAGGACCTAAAGGGAAATACTTTAACACCTTCTTAGGTATTTACGTATCTACTTTCAACAAACATTTATTATGTACTATCATTTTTTGTTCATTTCTAGGTTCCTTACATACAGGACAAGCCCGTTTGTCTTTGTGCTCCTTATAATTATACTTGCAACAATGAATTGATTTGTATTTTATACCCAAACCTTTCAAATTATGCTTCATGATTGGACAATTGACTGGCAGTGTATTTTCTTTGGGGAGAAAAACTTTTGCCCAAAGGAGTATTGTTGTCACACTTCTTCACGACAAGCTAAATTTTCTCTTTAAGTTGTGCAACCCAACCATGGCATATAGTATTGTGTGGTCAGGGTTGGAGTTATGGTATAATGGGGTTGCGTCTGCTTCTTTTAACCGTATATAATCCTTATCTTCATTAGTATCGTTGTCAACATCATCCTCACAACCTAAACCATTCTCTCTACTATCTTGATTTTCGTGTTCTATGTGCACATCGTAGGTATAGTCAGCTTGCATAGCCCACTGAATCAAATGTAATTTTACATTCGCTCCTTTGAAACATTTACCATTTCTACAATGAATGCATGAGTCATGGGATAATATCAATTTTGAGATTCTTCATTGCATAATTCACAAAGTCTTTCACCCCATTAACGTATACTTGCCCCACTCTAAAACTTTCACCCATCCACTCTTTATATTAAGGAAATCCCATTAATTCTACAATACAAAACAAATAGAAACTCAGTAAATTATAAAACTAAATGAGTGTGATGTCCCTTATAATAAAAAATGACATACATACATATATGCATAGCAAAAGTGTTTTAGTCCAGTGTAGAGTTTTAACCCGAAAAGCATCGAAACTGCCCACAACTTTAACCACATGGGCCTAGTCCAGTGTAGAGTTTTAACTCAAAACGTATCGGTCCTAATTAAAGTGTCAAACTTACTTAAGTATTGCATATTGAACTCTACATCGTTTGATGTGAGACAATTATTTAATACATACACGATGTTTAACATGTGTATTATACAAAATATTGTGTTCCCAATCATAACACCCATAACGAATTGGGGGCAAAGTCCAAATAATCATTTATTTATTGAATGCTTATGATCACGTGATGTATGTGGCTAAATGCTATTGGAATGAAAGGTAGCATGAATGACAAAAGCAGAAATGTGAAGACAATCCTGTTATTAAAATGTGCATTAAGTAGTGGTATTTAGCAAGTCCAAATAAATGTGCATCCAAATACCAAAAATTAAGTGTAAAGACATAAATAAACTAAACATTAAGTGTTACAAAATTAATGTAAAGACAATCCTGTTATTTGCTATTGTTTTTTCTCGCTAATCAAACATTAAGTGTTACGAAATTAAACGTAAATAAACTTAAAAATCAGACATTTATTGATGAAATAAAAAATAAAAACAAAAACTCAAACATTTATTTACGAAATCAAACATAAATAAACATTTATTTACGACAAAATGTTTCAGTGAATCATACTCACAGTGAAATAAATGTTTATTTACGAAATAAATGTTTACGAAATCAAACTCCAAATGAATCAAATGAAACATCAACTATTAAATGGCTATGTTTTTATAGTTTGGTTTGTTTATTTATGAAATGTTTACGAAACAACAACTATAAACAAAAACTAAATAGCAACTAAACATAAATGAAATGACAATTATAAACAGCAAATAAACACAAATGTTTAGAAATCAAATGAAACAACAACTATAAATGTTTTCGAAATCAAATGAAACAACAACTATCAAATGAAATTTTTACAAAATGAAATCAGTAATGAAATGAAATGTTTACGAAGTGAAATCAGAAAACTCACAGCAACGAAATACTTTTGAGAAAATTCTCAACAACGAGGTTCGAACAAACCAAAAACTCACAGCAACCAAATGCAAGAGAGAGGGGACGGAGTTGGGAAATGTGAGAGAGGAGAGAGAAGAGGGAAACTAAAGTTAGATGAAAATTTGTGTGACTCCTAATAACAGTCTCCAATTAAGTCTTAGGGCAAAGTTTGTGACTGCTAGGAGCGGTTATAAATTTGTGACTGCCAATAGCGGTTACAAATTAAGTCTTAGGTCAAAATTTATGACTGCTACGAGCTGTTACAAATTTATGAGTGCCAATAGCAGTCACAAATTTAGTATTATACCAAAATTTATGACTTTTCATAGCAGTTATAATTTTGTGACTGTTCATAAGAGTCATAAATTAGGCCTACTGATAATTTTTTATTTCTAATGACAGCTATAAATTTTTGACTGCTTATAGGAATCACAAATTAATTAAATGGTGACATTTGCGACTGTCATTAGCGGTGACAAATTTATTGACTAGAATTTTTTATTACCCATTGATTTTATCACCCCTAATGGGAGTTACAAATAATTTTGTGACTGCTCCCAGGAGAGATAAGTTTGTCACCCCCATTTGCAGTCACACAATTAGCATTTTGGTGTAGTGTGAAGCATATGACAAACATGGATTAAATAAAATGCAAATACGCAAAACAAAACATACTCTCTCTCTCTCTCTCTGTCTCTCTCTATATGTATATATATATATATATATATATATATATATATATATATATAGACACACACACACACACACACCAATGATATACATAAATATATAGGTATAAACACCACAAAAGAGATAAAACAAATAAGTTTTCCACACTCGTATGGCATCGATGTGTCCAAATAAAAATTTGGTAAGGAATGAAGGGGAGTCAACTAGAAAATAAAATAAATATGACCCAATCACTCAAGATATGTCCAATGAGTTCTATTTCACCGCATTAAATTATCAAACTCCTCCTAAGAGATAAATAATAAACTTATAATGGACAAACACACACAATGCACACTAACCTAGAAAATATCGATGATTCTCAAATCAATAGCATCAAAATTTAATATTAACTAGGAATCATTGAGCAAACCCATTGATCTTCAATTTTTTCTCACTCTTTTTTAAGATACCAATTTAAAGCATCAATTTCTAAACACGACCTTGGAAATTTTCTTTTCTTTTACCACTCTTTTCTTTTAGGCTTTTGCCAACGGTGGTCTTTCACGTAACGGAGATTTACTCCCCCCGTAGGCCTTTAGATTGCACTCACTTATTTTTCCAAACTAAAACAAACTCTTAGGCAATGGTTCTTACATACACAAATTCCCTAGTCAAATCGATATGTATATGACAGGATTGATAGGAGAACACCCCACTTAGCTCATGCAACATAGGTAGTTATAATCCAAAAGAGCTTGTGCGAGTGTGTGCGAAAGAATATACAAAGTTAATCTATCAAGCTAATCAATTTTGAACAACTTCATGCAAGCATGATTAAGAACAATCCAAACCATTGTAAACTATAATCAAATGTTCTAGTCACATGGAAGGCATGGAACGAATGGGATTAAAACATACCGATTTGCAAACAAAAATGTGCTAAACTAACTTACTCAAACAAAACAAAATATTTTTGAGTTTACAAACATTTTTCAAAATGACTCAAAAGACAAACAAAATCTTGTTGTATTTTTTTCAAATAAGACCCAATAAAAGTAATATCAAAATATCAAAGACACAAACATCATACAACTAGAAATAACATATAACATGAAGCATAAATGCTAGTATTTGGAAAAACATGCAAACACAGTCAACCATTAGCATGAGAAAAATCAAGTGCGAGCATGCGAGAATCAATAAGTTTAACTTTAAGTTCCTCCAAATCGAATTTTCTAACCCACATTGTTGTGACGTGATGATCTTGGACTTTGGTAACCTTAGTGACACTAGACTTAGACTTCCTAGGACCTTTTCTAAGACCATAACAAAAATGCATAAGGTGAACTTTCCTACCACAATGAGTGCAAGTGTAGACACGAGAAATGTTATCTTTGGGTTTAACTTTTCGAATGTCCCTAGCTATGGTTGACCCTCTCAAAATATTTATCTTGTCTCTAATAGAGCAAGAATTTGGATCGTCGAACCCAATTCCATCCTTGTCATTTTTTATTTGGACGGTTCCTAACATCTTATCCAATGTTTCTCACCTAGATTTCAAATCAATATTGACGTGACTCGACTCTCTTAATCTCTTTTCTAACTCCTCAATCCTAGACTCAAGAAAACAACGAGACTCAGCAAATATTAGGGACTCATTTATATTTTCCATTAATCCATGAAGGTTATATCTCTCTACCTCAATATATATGAGCTTATCCCTAAGAGTCTTCTTACGTGCCTTTAAATACTCAATGAACTTCGAATCATCATTACCTATGGTAGACTCTTCAAATTTCTCTTATAACTTCAAGTTGGCCTCTTTTAACTTTAACGAATCTACGTAAAACTCATAAAAAGAAACTCGAAGCTCACTCTTCTCCTCTTCCTCTTCCTCATTTTCCTTTTCAACACCACTCACTTGGGAAATTACGGGCCGAACTTTAAAATCCATATGTAAATGATCATCTTCATCAATGGAAAACATTTCACTTAAAGCCACACAGGTAGCCGTGAAAGCGGTATAGTTACGTTCAATGGGGGAGTTAGACTCCTCTTCCGTTTCACTATCGCTAACGGTAGCATTTTATGCCTTTATCTTCCTACCTTCCTTCCTTAGTTTAGTGGGACACTCGATTTCCCTATGACTATAACTCTCTCACCCAAAGCATTTATCCTATTCATCACTTTTAAAATTTACATTACGATTCTTAAGGAAATTTTTAACTTATTCTTCTCAAATTTCTTCTAATAAAATTTAGGTTTATGTTTCTTAAAATTAAATAATTTCCTAAACTTCTTACCAATTGTGGCCATATCATCGGAATCGATGTCAGACTCATCCTAAAAAATGTGTGTTTCCTCCTTCAAAGATTTCAAAGTAATTACCTTATCTTCCTTCTTCTTCTTGTGAGGAAACATGTCCAGCTCATAGGTTTGAAGAGCATCCCCAATATCTTAGAGCTTCATTGAGTCCAAACTTATCAACAAATTCAAAATAGTGACTTCGGGATTAAATGTTTCAGGTAGGGACCTTAAGATTTTCTTCACAACTTTTATTTCAGGTATTTTCTCTCCCAAATTAAAAGACAAGTTTACAGTATCAAAAAATATAGCATAAAACTCATCAAATTTTTATCCTTCATCCATCTTTATGGTTTTCAACTGATTGGTGAGATTTTAAAGTTTGGAGGCTTTAACATCATTTGCTCCCTTATAGGTGAATTTAAGTTTGTCCTAATCCTCTTTGAGCAATTCACACAACATAATTCGGGACAACTCCTGTAGTGTAACCACATAAAACAAAGCCTTCAAAATAAGAAAGTTATAGTTACACAGTTTATGTTCACCTTACTCCAACTCTCAATGGGTTTAAGGACTTTAATACCACCAACAAATGTTGTGGGTGGTTTCTAGCCCCTTTATACTGCTAACCATACCTGCTCATCGAGGGACTTAAGCACAAACCTCATATGAGCCTTCCAGTAAACATATTTCTACCCATAAACCAAGGTAGACTATATGCCGACTGATCATCCATAGAAAAACCTCTAGAATTCATGCATAAATACCTTATAGACCCATACTCTAATACCAAATAGAAGTTCTCTATAGCGCTAAGGGATTATATGGATATCCAAACACACACAAATTTTTAATTTTTCCAATTAAATTAATCTTACATGATTAAGCCAATTAGTCTTACATTAATTAATCTGAATGTTGTGTAAACAGTTTACCAAATTTCATCTTTACATAATTTATGCATCTAGGTGAGTAAATCAAAAGTAAAATAAATAAATCCTATAATATGCCGATGTACGAGAAAACCCCATAACGACAAAAACCTCGGGTGACCCAGTCATGAGAAATTCACTGTGATCTAGGAATTACACAAGGGAAAAATGACTTACACAACCGACTCAAATCCTTTCAATCCTTGATTCTATCTTCGTTCCTTCGACATTATTCATAGTTACATGCATTAATCCATCAATGGACTGCCTCAATGCATGTTCCACATATGTCTCGGTATCCACCGATATTGGCTCAGCACATCGTCAATGCAACAGGGAGTCCATCGCATCAAACCACAACAATTACAAAATCCATCGCACGAAATAATAATCAGCAAATATGAAGATTGTATAAACCTTTGTGCTCAATCACGAGATATCAAGCAAGAAAATTAAGTATGAAATTTGGATCTCAAAACTATTTGAGGGTAAACAAGGGTTCAGAGGCACAATATACATTCTTGGAATTGTTTTTCGTCAATACCTCTTAATAAAAATAGTTTCTAGCACTCCATTATATAGAAAACACAAAAATTTAGGTAGTACAATAAATGGGGCAACTCGTTCGAAAGAAAATACTAGGGTCGTTCGAACGAGTAGTGCCATCTCGTTTAAATAAAATAAATCGCGTTCGAACAATTTAGCCAAACTTATTTGAATAAAGATATAATGGCCTTTGAACGAAATCTTCCTATGAAACAGAATCATGTCATTTAAAGCTCGTTCGAATGAAAACCCCATTCTCATTTGAACCAGACTAAAAACTTGTTCAACTGAAGTAAATTCGTTTGAACGGACTTAAAAAATCTCATTTGAACGACTTTAATAAAAAAACATTTTTTCTTTAAAATTATTTTTACGAAAAATGGCCTTAAACATTTTAAAAATAAACACCTTATTGAATCCAAGGTTGAAACATAAATACAAATTCATGCCTCTTGAGATCCCATGGACGTTGAAGGCCAAACTCGGCAGGAAAACATGGCACAATTATGAAGTCGCTTTACTTAGCCACTACGATCTTCAATCACACATCATAGGCTTGAAGGATAACACATCTTAAGTCCTAACCTATGACTCAAAAAGTTTTGTCCAAACAGACTAAATCCAAAATATATACAAATTAACTCTATTGGAAATTTTCCCTTAGAGTGCTCATTTTTGTGGGAAAAAGAATCATAGTGTCCCTTTTTGTTTTAAAAGGAAGAATATTGATAAGACTGAAAAAATTGTTCATGAACGTTATCATATGTTTAAGAGGAATGTACCTTTTGTATATATTTTACGTTACAAGTCCATTTGAACCAAACGTGTAGGTATTTAACTTTAATAAATGTGAGGTCCATTCATAATAGGAAGAAGGGGTTGCAAACAGATCCTATTAATAACAGAGGTAGGAAATTTGATGAAGATCGTTGAATTTTTAGTCAAAGAAAGGAGTGAGGTAAGGAGAGAGTTTCCTACACATAGAGCCTTTACTCAAATTCTAACGAATAGGCATAAGATTCCTATAAGGAATAAGATATGGATGCCCAAGAACATGAGAGGTATGCCTAGAAACTCTCGTAGAAATAAAGTTGAGGTGGATATCCACAAGACAAGGTTGTCAAGAAAAAAGTTGTGTTTGTACCTCATAAGGATCTAGGAGATGCATCACATATCACTACCTAGACAAAAGTTTTCTCATGATACATAGGGTCTTTGTGTTGTAGGTATCCTTCTTAGCTACTCCTTGATTTGTATAGGATCAAATTATCTAGGTGAAAGGATCATTTTCATATTTTTTTGAGGATTTTTCATGAATTCTCGTGCATTTCTTTATATGCTTCATTCGTGACAAGATATGTTTGTATATATTTCATTATTTTTATTTCAAAAATGCCAAAATTATTTTCATTTTCTTCTTTTTGTGAATATATGATTAAGTTATTTGATTTTATTAATTTAATGAGTGAACTTAACTTGACTGATGATTAAAGCGTGAATTTTAATTTTTTGATGAAAATATTGGTTATATCAGTGATATGTTAGAATGCAATTGATTATGATAGTCAAATTTTATTGAGATTGTTGGTTGTGATTTCTATTTACACATACACTTTTATATAACTTGATTCATATGATTATAATTATATGTGTTGCATTTAGTTCTTAACTTCAAACCATTATTAAATCTCGAGATATTGTATTCTTTTTTAAAAGTTTTATATGATCTATTTTAGAGTTTGTGTGAAATACACCTTTATTAATGGAGTTAATTTATGAGACATTTTATAAATGGAAAGGGATACCGTTGGTAATATGCCATTAACTCAATAGGTATCTACTAAAGTGCGTGTGAATTTCACTGTAGGAAATCCAAAATATGATAAAAAAAAATATTTAAAAAAAAGCCAAAGCAGAGTGCTAGAAAATCCAAGACATGAAAAATAAGATAGGGATTTTAAACTTTTCTTGTAGTTCTAACTTTAGTATCTAATTTAGGGCTAAAATATCAAATAAGGCGACGTACGGTTAGAGACTTCCATTTATGAGCTCTTAAAAGGCTATTAATAAAATGATAACCTTAACATAACTTGTAATTCCTACGACTTGACTATGTGCATTCTTTTGATTTTTTGATTCATATATGCTCAGGATCATGCCATGATTAAGACAAAAAAAAAATTGCTTCATTTAATTTGAATTTTTTTTTTAATAAGTTGTTAAATCGATTAATGTTTGTTTTGAATAAATTCTTAAAATATGCCATTAATTATGATTTAAAGGACATTTATTCATCAAATCATGTTTATAAAAAATTGCCCAATTATTGTCACACTATTCATATTATAGTTGCATTTGCATATATTTGGATGGAACTTCTTTGATTATTATATTTTTGTCTCAAAGTCATACTTAAAATGTCAAACATTAATGTGTTCTTATGCATAAGCATACATTCATACCATTTTTTTAGAGTTTGGGATTTTGGATTTTGTTAGTCAGTCTCCTTAAGATTTTTGCCCTGATTGAGAGTTCTGGACAAAACCGTTTGCACGTATCCAATTTGAATCCTTGCACATGGATGGTCCTTAACCATGTGTAAGGACTTCGTAGTTTTTCACATTACGGGTTTTTATAGAAAAACTAATGCCTAATTGTTCCTTATTTCAAATCATTCATCTCTAGAGCTTTTCCTCTAGGAAATTTTGAGAGAAAGTTTCAATCTTTCCATTGCATGTGAGTTTGGTGATCTTATTTGGGAGTATTTTCTAGGATTGGTGTGAAAAAACTAATTTTTAACATTGTTTGATTTTTCCTTTTTTTGAACTATAGTAAGTGTTTTAATCTCATATCTTTGATTGATTTACTACTATTTAGAGTGACCCCACTTTCACCTCTTAGTGCACCTCGGACTTTTAAACAATGCACACAAGCCCTGAAAGCCTATATTTTTTAGCCTAAAATTACAATTGATTTGTTATCTATTCAATTCACTAGGGATGTACCCCACTTCATCTTAGATTCGAGTCGCGTTCCATAAGAGACGAGAGATATGTTGACCTTGAGAATATCATGAAGACTGAGGAAGGTCTATTTTATAATCACTTATTCAACACATTTCATCTTATCGTCTGTTTATCCCGCACTCGTCGACTAATGACACATTGGTTCATGAGTTATATGCAAACATCATTATTTAGTCTGAGAGTCCTTTGATTATCACACATTTTGTGCGAGGATTAAGGTCATGCTAACTTATGATTTTTTGGCTTCTCATATGAGTCTACGTCGAGAGGATAGTCCTTGTTATCCACCATATTCAGATAGACATTACACTCCTTATAAGATTGCTATATTTCTTGATGTTAGGGAGATGTCTTAGATATGAAATATTTTCCTTCACGTATCTTTGAGGAAGAAATTTTCAATACTTCACTTTGTGGTTGTTTATAAATTGATGCCTTATGATGTCGATCAATTGATTCATACCATTGTTGTTGGTCATACCATTTATTATCCTTCCCTAATTTTAAAGGTCATGAGACGTGCATCGTCTAATTTGTCTGGGGATGCTTTTCCTAATGCATGTATGATCACAAGTTACCTTCACTCCTTAGGTGTACCTATGCTCTGTTTTCATCAGTCCTCCGCCAACTTGGGTCATATCACGAGTGGTTGCACTATTTTTTCCATTGCCTAGACTTCAAGACGACCTTAAACTATTTATCTAGAGGGAGAGGATATTGCAAAAGGCAGAGGACCAGCTCCACTACCAGCTCCAGACTTTGCTCCACATGCTCTTCAAATATCCCGAGAGTACTTTAGTATTCATCTTGGATTCACGCGAGATGCATTTTATTAGATGGACATGTGAATGACATCTATATATGATCATATTGACTATCACTTCACTCATCTTGATCAAAGTTCATCTCAATTGATGTCTTGAGTTGCTTCCATCCAGCGTAGCATTTTTGCATTTCGAGGATCAACACCATCTTTTAAGCCCACTCTAGTTGATGATGAGGAGGAGAAGGATGATGACGATGAGGATGCTGGTGATAATGAGACTGTGGGGGATTACACTGATGATGATTAAATATTGTTTATTTATTTATATTTTATGGTTGTTATGTACTTTTTAGTATATTTGGATATTTGGATTCATGTTGTATTTACTCCTATCACATTTTGGATTACTTTATTTTGTTTTGGTGGATATTATTTTCTATTGGTTGAATGGATGTTACTTTTATCCATCGATGGTTTATCTTAAAGCTTTATTATTGTTATATGTGTATTTCTCTTATGATCTCTTCTAATTATATGTGATTATATCACTTATCCTTTTTCATATGCTTACATGATAGTTATATATTGTATACTAATTCACTTTTGATACATCACTTGCTATGATATTCACATGTTTGAATGATGCTATAGATTCATTGGTTTCATGTGTAGATCATACTCATGATGTTTTCGTTGAATTACCTTCATTATAGAATTTATTATATCACATCTTATCTAGATTTTACTTCACTATTTATTTCTTATACGTTGTGATATTGCTTACCTTTACCATGTTATGCTCGTTGTCTTTGTCCATTATACTTCTCTTTGACTTTTTCGTGTCAAAAGGGGGAAAACATTTAAGATAGGGGGATATATCCCTTTTCTCCTTTATTAAGAGGTTCACATGTTTAGGGGGACAAACATCATTTGGGGATATATATTTCATAAAGGGTAAGTATATACATATTCAGGTTGAGATGATATTGTATTGATTTCTTATATTTCATATGCTTATACTATTATTATCATCTTTATATCTCATATTGATTTACCAGAGGATTACCAAATCAGTGGGAGTTACTCTTTATTCATTCCTAGCCCGCATGATCTTTTGTATTTGATTCGTGTATTTTAGGTAGTGATATGTTAATCACTACACCAGTTGAGACAGATTGTTACGGTCCTCTACCATGACAAAAGGTAGTTGTCAAGGTTCAAGACCGTGACAAGTCTGGGCGTGAAAATTCCATGTGTCACGGTCTTTGACCATGATAACACACATTTGTCAATGTTCTTTTTACAATGAGGATATTGGAAAAAACGTGGGGTTACCAATTCCTGTCACGGTCATGGACCATGACAACCCTTAATTTATCATGGTCTTGTCATGATTTGTAACTGTGATAAGGATTCCCTTTTCATGGTCTTGTCACGGTTCATGACCATGATAATTTCAAACATTTTCGAGTGTACGAGTCACTATTTCTCATCCCCACAACCCAAATTATAGCAGTGAGAACAACCCATTATTTTTGTAACAGTTTTGGACGTGACAAGCTTTGAATTTTCATAGCTTTATCACGATCCTCGACCGTGAAAAAACAGTAGAATATAAAAACAATTATTGTTGGGTAATTGTTAGTTCCCAACAGTAAACACGTTTTTGTTTAAACCAACATCTACACAATAAAAAATATAATACGACATATAAATGAAATCAAAACCAAATCCACCATTTCCATATATCAAACCAAATTAAATATGTTTTCAAGTTAATTGCATCAAAACATCGCAAGTTTAATTATATCAACTAAGTTTTATCAAATGTAAAATCCTAAAAAATCTTAATAAGGCTCGAGGAAAATTTTTGGCCAAACGATGTACGCGCTAACGTGTCATGAATATGCCAAACACCAGCTTGCCCATCCAACTATAATACTTCATCATCTTTCACTAGTAAATTCTTAGTAATCGGGACTCGCGACTAAAAATGATGTAGTGGATAGATGTGCAACATGGAACCTGAAGTGATGCTCATC
The DNA here is from genome assembly GCA_949130495.1 of Sambucus nigra. Classification (NCBI taxonomy): domain Eukaryota; kingdom Viridiplantae; phylum Streptophyta; class Magnoliopsida; order Dipsacales; family Adoxaceae; genus Sambucus; species Sambucus nigra. The sequence goes on along the minus strand of OX422213.1, from coordinate 14,970,235 downwards.
TCTTTCATTCCCTTGGATATTCAATCGCCTCCATACGTGTCATGAATATGTACTCTCTACCCATTATATGTTATCGGTTCACTATCACTTAAGGTGGCATTATATGTTATTTCGGTTTCTTGCCCTCCTTCTTAAGTCTAGTTGGACACTCCGCTACTTTATTACCAAAACCCACAAAACCAAAACACCTATCCGAGTCATCCCTCTTAACATTCTCACTAAAAAATTTAGGGACTTGATCTTCCTTGTTGTTCTTGAATTTCTCAAGTCTTTTGGCATCTTTCGACTGCTTTTGGAACTTAAAAAGGTTTTTGAACTTCTTTTCCAACAAAGCTACATCCTCAAAATCGGTGTCGAAATCATCATCCAAAACTTTTGTCTCCTCCTTTTGGGCTTTCAAAGAAATGTCATTTTCTTTCTTTGTCACTTCCTTAGAGGTAAACATGTCAAGCTCATAAGTTTGTAAGTCACCTATAAGATCTTCTGATTTCTTTGATACAAGCATACCCAAGGAGTTTAAAACGGTCATTTTGGGATCAAATCTACTAGGCAATATCCCGAAGATTTTCTTTATAACTCAATTATTGGGTATTTTCTCTCCCAAGTTAAACGACGAGTTAACAATATTAGATAACCTAGCATAAAACTCACCAAACATCTCACTCTCTAACATTTTAATCGTTTCGAATTGGGAAGTGGGGTTTTGAAGACTCCCTAACCGTGATAGTACCTTCATAGTAAGAACATCCTAAGCCTCTTTTGAGGTTTCACACGTCATGATACGATTATACTCTTTCGATGTGACAGACAAGAAAATAATATGTAAACCTTTAGAATTATAAAGTGCAATTCTATGTTTGACTTCGGTCGATGACTCAATGGATTTTAAAGTAGTGGCCTCTCCCTCTCTCGTGATCGGTGGTGACCACCCTTTTTTAATCCCTATTCACACACTCTCATCAATTTCTTTTAAAAGCACTTTTCATTCGCATTTTCTAATAAGCATAATTTGTACCATCAAAAACAGGAGTTCTAAAAACATCAAAATGTCTGAAATTCATCCTTAAAACACATGAGATCACTCACACAATTAAAAATGTTTCTATCTATGATAACAATTAGCGGGTCCCCTTTTCTAATGTGTGTTTTAAGGTGAAAATATTTTTCTTTCAAAAAACTTTTTTTTAATTTTATTACGCGCCGAATTTGTGAACCAATTTCAATTATATCCAATTTGATCCTAAACATGCGTCTAGGTGATTAAAGCAAGTAAAAAAAATCAAGTCCATAAAAAAAACGTCGTGTGCACGAGGAAACCACTAAGGAAAAAACCTCGGACAACCCAAGCCAGAAAATCAATGTGATATGGTAATTACAAAGGAAGATAGACAAACTTACACAACGACTCGATTGCCACAAGTCTTGATTCTTTTCTTCTCTTTAATCGTTCCTCCACAGTGCCCACGTATAAATCCTTCCACGATACTTTTCCATAGCACACGAGTCCACGCAAACCTCGGTATCCACCAATACAGCTTTAGCAACCGCCTACAATTAGGAACATGCCCTTTACCATTTCTTCACCACAAAACTCCAATGAAATAACTTGTTCAATATGGATGAACAAACTCCAATAGTGCAGACAAGATCTCTATAGCATATGTGTATGAAAGCTCGGATCTTTTAAACAATAAGGATAGTTTTAACTTTGAAATCCTTAGAAAACAAATGCAAAGAAGCGTAATTGTTCAATATTGTATTTTCGTACTGCACTGTCGAAATTCTAAAAGAAAAAATCTCCTTAAATAAAAACTTTAAGTCAGCGCGTCATTAGAATGGTATCCCTATGTCGTTTGAACGACTTGCCCTTGTCGTTTGAATGACTTTCCCATGTCGTTTGAACGACATAAAATGTCATTTGATCTTCCAAAACATAAGGGAAAGATTTACACAACTCTAAAACCTATTTATCTCAGAATAAATGAAGTTAAAACATTTTCAAATTATTTTTGAACAAAATAACATTCTTAAAATATTTGTCGAGTCTCATAAACATTATGAATTCATACATAAGAGATTGGAACATGATGAAGACGTGAAACGTGCATCAATAAACATGGCATGATCTATCTTTGAAGCTTAGCCATTACGTCTTCAATAAACAAGTCATAGACTATGTAGTAATCGTGACAAGTAAAAATCTATCTATGACTCAAACAAGTTTTGTCCGAAAATAAGTGAATTATATACAAATTGACACACTTGGAAATTTATCCTTATAAGATATCTCTTGAACTTCTCTAAAAGATACTAAATCCATGCTTTCTCCTTATCCTACCTTCGGGTGTAATGCTCTTCATAAGGGTCAATCATCTAATTATCTTGATCAATGATGTGTATGTCATATTTGTCCTAGGATCCGTCTTCCAAAGGCCTATATTAGAAGCTTAGGGTCATGCGTCCATGCTTTGAGAGAATGACATCCTTAAGCCGGAGAGGGGGTAAATAACACATCCCTTCTCGTCAACATTGTTTGCACTTTGATTGTCCTCGTGTATGATTTCCATGAGGATACAAAAGAGTTAACCCTTGTATCCTTAATCAAGGATTTTGAGAAAAAGGAAACTCGTTTCCTGAAAACTGCACCAATTTATATGAAGGAAAAATCCATGTACTAATAATAGCCCCATGTCAAGAATACAAATAATTGTTATAACAATCACGACATATATACATATATGGTTTGCTAACTTGTCTATGTCCACAAAAATCTCCTATTTTTTATTAATATTGATGAGGAGAGTACAAAGAGACAAATGTTATGCATGTTTAACACAATGTACCCTTAATGAGAGCCAAATACCCCCTTTTATCGTATAAATTTTATTTTTTCAAGTATCCCAAATTCTTATACATAATATACAAACTTCATCAATGTAAGATCCATGAAAAAATCTAATTTCAATCCTAAAATTATAAGAAAAAAGTAAAAGATACTTAGAAAAGGGATCAATAATTCTAATATTATGAAAAATGATGAAGTATTTTGGCCTTGTTGCAAATCTTTCATTCACACTTAGAACGCATGTATAATAATTATAACAACAATAACACCACCACCACTAACAACAACAACAATAAAAATAATAATGCATACATACATACATACGTAAGTGTGGGTGGGGTTCTATAATACCCTGTACTTTTACGTCATTTAAATTGGTAGAATTAAAATAAGTAATTACTTGGATATTATTGAGCACAGTTATGGATTAAATTATATTGCATGGGTTGCATTGGTAGAATAATTTATTTGTGTATTATGTGAATTATTTTTATTGCATGATTAGTATAATTAAAATGTGTGATTTAATGTGCACCTAGATGAGTAGGTTACGGAGTTATTTATAAGCCCGTTTAGGTGTTTTAAACATTCTAAGTTGGGCCTGGGGGATAGGTATACTCTTAGGAGAGATTTTGGACACTTGGGGTAATATTTTGGGCTTGGGGGGGCAAAATTGGGTCGTATGGGAAAATAAGATATTAGGGATTTTATTTATATTCTAAGCCACCCCAATTAGGTTTTCTATACATTTCTAATTAAACCTAGCAGCCACAAACCTTATGGGAGAAGTTAACAAGTTGGGAGAGGAGGAAAGGAGGAGAATATCAAGGGAGGAGTATCCATTCATCTTCTGAGGCAAGAATTGCCTTGCAAAATCTTTAATAATATGTTTCTTAATTTATAAGCATGCCTCTCATACAATTTTGGGTTTCCAAAACTGTTTGGGGCTTGATTTATATATAGATTTGGGTTTGGAACTGTTTAGAACTAATTGGGACTAATTATGTTTTGAAAGTTAAGAACTTTGGTAACAAAATCCGAAGTTGATATCGTATAATTAAAGAAAATACTATTAGAATCCATGTGATATGATTGGATTCCATTTATGAGTTAACCCTATGATTTGATTATAGTATGGTGCGAATTTGGAATGAGAATTATGAATCTTAATTAGTTTAGACAAGTTATGTTTTCTATGATTTAATCCCTTGAATTACAATAACAATCATGTTTAGGTTGATTAGAAATTAGTATAGATATGTTCTTTCAATTGTTATAAATTCATAGTTATTATAATTGAGTTCAGTAAGGCTTTGAATTCGTTAAATAAAATTAGGGAAGAAAACCCGTTTCTAAAATAAGGTAAATTTGCGCTTATTATCCAACCCGAATCGATTCGGCCTTAAAAGTGAATCGGTCCAATCAGGGTGAATCGATTCAGCTCCTGGACAGTCAGACCCGGGGAAATGTTTGTGGGATTTTTAGTAGTTCATTCGAGTATGTGAAAGTTATCCAAGTGAGGGGTGACTGGTTTAATTGAGGATTACTGTTGTTAACCAGTAGGTAAAGATTTTAATAATTAACTAAGGAGTTCATATTCAATATAGGATTATAAAATCAAGTTGAAGTAGATTGATGCATGAGAGATGCGATAGTTTATGAGGGTAATTATATATGTATTGTGTGTTGTATATATGTATTTAATGCTTATGTTCGTGGTAAATCTATGGGTTGGGGGTTGCATTCGACATCAGGATAGTGTAACACGCTCCGACTGAGATGTGCTAGGATGTAGTGGAGGTCATTATTTTAGATCATAGCGTTCAGGGTCACCACTTCGTGATGAGAGAAATAGGATGATCGGATTCATCTACATAGTCGGGGTATGGGTGTTAGGTGGTGTTACTGCGTAGTGATCGCCCCATTTATATATATATTGTTTAAGTCCGTTAGGTGAGGGACTCCTCTGAACTTGTAAATAGAAGCACGAGGTGATGTTATATATGTGTGTTTATGTGTGCGTGTATTTATGTGTGCGTGTGTTTGTGTGTGTGTGTGTGTTTGTGTGTGTGTGTGTGTGTGTGTGTGTGTGTGTATGTATATGTATGCATGCATGTATGTATGCTTGTATCATTTAAAGAACTTATCGAGTTTAATGAAGTAGAAAACTGTAATGGATTCAATACTAAATAAAAATGTTCTGTGTGTGTGATTGTAGTTTTTGTGGGGGTAGTATTGTGGGAGTTAGTCCTTGTGATTAAGATCGTAAACGTGTAGGTAGTGACATTCCAATTATACGATTGATTGTTGTTCTGAATTAGTATGGTAGTGCATAGACTATTTATATGTAATGGCTTGGGTTGGGAATACATATAATATTGTACTCAGAAGAAGGGTGACATACTTATTGTAGGTGAGAGTGGATGGGTGGCATATATTACAAATTAACTGCATTATTATTTATTGGTTTTGAAAGTTATTCTTTCAACTTTAGGGCTCTCACCCAAATGTGACACCCCGCCTAATAAAATACCGGGCGATCACTCTTATATAAAATTAAAACAGGAGTCTCATATGGATCATTCTTAGCATCACTGTCGAAAATCCATTTTAATTACTAATAACCTATTAGGCTGGCGTCAAAATTTTACTTAACTACTCTTTTTAAACAACTACAAATAAAACATTCACATAGATTATATGAATGAAACTGAAATGAAATAAGATTACCGAACACTCGGTCAAAATTATATAATCATATCGAGTGCCGTACAAAAAGGCGGTAAAAGAATAATTAAAAGAAGTTGGGTTATTAACCCGAATGTTTAAACAATACCTCCTATCTAGATTATAAGAATGGAAGCGTGTATCGAGAACCTGCATGCATCCACAGCTGCTGCAGCTGACGTCTGACTCGAAAGAAGTGCCATCCAGGCGTCCCTGTGTCTGGACACCAATATATATATATATAGCAAGAAAGGAAAATATAGAAATAGGTCAGAGCCTGAGTTGTGAAAATATTTTGCCAGTGCATAAATGCTTTATTCTTAGGAAAAGGTTTTATCTCATATTTAAATTGGTATCGCACTACCATGAGGTACCCCTCACCTTTCTTCTAATAGTGCACACCTAACGCACATCTAGGACATTCTAATTAAGCTACCCCGCCTAACTAATCTAGTACCCGTCTATAAGGAATCTCTACAACCCGAGCACTAAGGGCTAAACTTCTCTCCACTCTCAACACTGCGCTAAGTTCGTGCGTGGGGTGTCTCGCGAAGCGAAATCCAAACAAGGAACCCCCCAGATACACTACTACTTGGCATGGTTAATGGTAGAGATCCATTAGGCCCATAGTACAAAACTATTATGTAAATACATAGTTATATATGAATACACATATTATATTCATTTTATATACATCTTACTATATACATCCGGATAATATCTCCCGGACTGAGGTTTACTTTATTTTCATCTTTATAGTACACATCCGGATCTATCTCCCGGACTGAGGTGTATTCTATACACATACGGATCTAACTCCCAGACTGAGGTGTATTCTATACTCATTTTTATCTCTTTATCTCATTAGAGATTTATATTACATTGTTCTCATACACAAGTAATATACCATACACACATGCATACAAACCATCCCACCGAGCTATAACTCGAGGATGCGGTCTCATAGTGCCGATCCAAAAAAAAATCTGGGTTTGCCCATATACCACGGTATCAGCCGGAATCCTCAACAGTCCTGGTAAAATACAACGGTGGAGGCAGTCAAGTTCCCCCTGCGAGTGGGAAATCACATAAATCGCACTCGAACGCAGGACGCAAATGACCTGGGGACTATACTCTCCCTGCTCCTCGAGCCAGGGGATTCACCCACGTCGCGCAACCTCCCTAGATTGCACTAGAGTAATATATAGCTGCGGCTATTCCAACCCTATACCAAAGGAAAGCTCGTGGAAAGCAGTCAATCTAAATGCATACATATCATCACATATAGATATATATGTATTTATATCATATCATATCATATATATACTTTAATCATATAGTATATATATACACAATATATTCCTCCTCGAATATATATATATGGCCATAATTGCCAATCACATCTAGCGATGACCAATAATCCAAAAGATTCTCTCAAAGAATCATAATCATGCATTCATATACGCATGATACTAAACCCAAGGTATTCCCTTACTTTGATAAATAATAATTTCCTTATTCATCTCCAAAGATTTAATGGATATCTCCAATTATACCATCTCACACTAAGTGAATATATATCTATATTCCAAATCTCATCCTAATCATCTCATTGGATTTACCCCACCAATATCGATATAATTATGCTTCCTATACGCATAACTATATAGACCTAAATACACACTAAAATATCTTAGGGATTTTCCTTTCCCCGATCAATTTAATTTTAGTAGGTCATGGATTTCATTTCCATGAACCCAAGGATTTATATCATTCCTATAATCAATTAGAGGTCCCCACCCTAACTTAGGAACCCTAAACCTTTAAATTCTACCGTTCCTCTATTTTCCTCGAAAATATAATTTAAAGGTTATACATTTAAACCCTCACCTTGCCCTCTTAAATTTCCTCAATTGGAGGACTATATACTCCTAAAAGATCCCTTATGTTATCACATAAATATCCTCAAATCAATTAGAATTGGAATCTATCCCATCCAATCAACCCTAAGAAAAATTGCCTAACTTTCAGAATGGTCGATCGATCGATGGTTCGATCGATCGATCCCCCTCGCTCGATCGATCGATCAAGGCGGACAGCTTCTTCTTCAAGAAGTTGTTTCGGCCATTAAAGCTTTTCCCAAGCTTTTGTCGCGTCACCCAACGTCCTACAACCTCAACCAACAACTAATACACTTATAAAATGGGTTCTAAACATCCTAGAACCCAAAACCAACAATTAATTTTGATTAAATCCTAAGTTTCTCAAATTAGGAAATTATGGGGGTTTATTCGTTTTAATTCCCGAAAACCCGTTTTATCCACGAAAATCCAACCTAAAATCTTTAGGGTTTGTTTATACCAATAATGATATGAGATATTTATTCTCAAAAATAAATAAAGTAAGTAAACACTTGCCTCGTGGATATAATCCAACGATCCCGAGTCGAATCCCGTGGAGGTTGGCCGGAATCTCCCCTTTTCTTCCTCCTCTCTCTCTTCTCTCTCTTTTATATCTTTCTTTCTCTTTTCTCCCTCTCTCCCTCTTTATATAGAAAGAAAAGGGTTTATACCCCTTAAAACCCAAAAATGGCTCGTTTACTCAATTACGAGTTACTTTTATTCCAAAATTATCCGAAACTCAATTTCGACAATCGGACACTCTTTGCGCAGTCAAAATTTCCATCTGAGGTACTTGATCGCAACTCGCTATTTTACCCCACACGACTTAATGCGAGTTTTCCAATTAAAATCTCACCTCCCGTCGCTTTACTCAACGGCGACGTGTTATTAAAATACCTCGACATATTTACTTAACCCCAAAAGTAAATATTTCACCCATCGACAATCCTCAAATCCTTAAAAATCGCCAAAATTACTATTCCGGAAAATTCCCCGAATTCCAATTTATGCCCAATTATGGAATTTAATTGGCTCCAAGAGTACGGGTTGTTACATACTTCCCCCCTTATAATGGAATTTCATCCTCGAAATTCGGATGTAACCCACACCACCAAACTAGGAATAGAAATCCCACTACATCGTAGTACCTCCAAAGTCTAAAGGTGCTAACCCGATAGTCCTTTACCATATTCCACCTATTTGAAGGTGTACTCAACCATAATGGCTTCACCACAATCTCATCTAAATCTCTACCCATAACGCACAGCAACAACGCATTACTCCGATGGATTCTCTTACTACCAAGAAGATAAACGAGTCTATAACCACCGCTTTACGTCTCGCAAGGCTGATACTCTTACTAACAAGCGTCCGCTCGTCCACACAAGGACAACTGATCTCCTTTACAAAGGAAACTCTACTAAGGCTTGACTATTTTCGTTAGTCTTGTAATTTATCTCGGGCACGTTACCTCTTATTGCCCCTTATACAAATGGAACATCGCGTACCTCTCACGACATTCCATCCAACACACTCAAAATCCTTTTGCGACTGTCTCACGGCATAAACTTCAACTTTATATACTACGTTCCTTCTATTTCAGGCGGTATATAAACCAACTCACTAAGGTGCCCATACACCTTTCTAACTCGTGCACATCTGCACAACCATTGTGAACGTCCGACACGTAACACTCTCTCTAAACAAAGGTCGCCTTTCCTCGGTGTAATACTCACACATGGGTCCTCCCAACCTGCGAAATTCTACCTTTCTCAAGGTTACCCAAATAGTGTTTCTATATCGGCACCACTAACTCCACTGGCACCACAACCCAAAAATCATAGGATCCGAAACATTCCTACCTACACAAAAGAGTACTATCCTAATGTCCCTAGTGCACAAGGCCTTTCTCAATGTGACACCCCGACTAATTAAATACCGGGTAGCTACTCCTTTATTAAATTAATTCAAAATGCCAAGTTGGTTCAGTTAATAGCATCACTGTCGAAACATTTTAAAAATTACTATCCACCTAGTATTTAAAAAGTAGGTGCCAAATTTTAAGTTAAGTCTGGTTAACATGCAATAAAGAATAATGAAAACATAAATCCATTCACCATAACTAAGTAATGAAATAACCAACAATAATAAATAGAAGTCCAGAGGAAAACTCCTCACAAAAATCCCACAAATGGAAATAATACGACAAGTCTGAATCCTGAATAATTACATGCCAAAAGTCTGAATAACTGAAGTAAAAGAAATGTCTCTAAAAGAAATGGGCGACATGCCCTACAACTGATAACTGATAAGTATCAAGTCAAGATAGATGAAGCGTCTATAATCAACGTCCTGTAACTTCCACAAACAGCTACAGCTCGTCACCTGAATAAGAATCCTAAGCATGGTGTCCTTGTGGCTGGGCACCTAAAATGGTTTTTACAAAAAAAATAGATTTGAAAGCAAATGGGTCAGAGCCCGAAAGTGGAAATCATTTTAAAAACTGCAAGTGTTTTAATAACAGTTAAAACAATAATACAAAGTACATGTTAGGACGTGCTCTCACATGGAATACTCACCTCTCGTCTAACTGTGCACTCCTAACGATCCTGTACCCATTCATGTGATAACTCATAACTATCTAGTCAAAAGAGTTCCTAACACTTCTACCCGGTTCACATTTTAATTCCAACCTTAACAATTAAATAGCGAGTTCTACTTTAATTCTTGGATTCCCAATTATTAACAAAACCATTTATTGATTTCAGTCCCCTTTTATCTTTTCACAATGTGATAATAAATATACACACAATTTATCATAGCAATTTCCTTTTCATTTAACCGTATATTATTCACATCATAAATATACAATACAAGCACCCAAAGGCTAAGCTACGGTGCACACATACTCTGCTATCCATCCCGGTACATCACGTACATAAGGATTACAAATTCCGAATCTCTCAGGAATTGTTGGAATAAACACCACACACAAAAATGGATGCGAACATAATTCACATATCCATGGCCACGTACATACCTACGCTCCATAGTCAGCTGGCTTATTAACTCACAAATAAGTCGTTCTCTTGAACTATGTCCTCTAGGTACCAATCTAAATCCGGGCAACACAAGGATAAGAAGGCCCTAAGCGAACGTAACCTCCCGTGATAGCAAGTATGGTAGGTATGTCATACACATAAAAATCATATACTAAGCATTCACATATCTTATATAATTCAAAATCAATAAAGGTATACTCTACATCCTTATACCATTATTCCAGTTTTATATATATATTAAGTCACCCGATAATATAAAATCCTAAACCGTCGACACGTCTCACGTCATAATTTCTTATACTTAAAACCTATCTCAAAAAGACTATTAAGTTCCTACTATTCCCACATGTAACATCTTTATTCCTAAGGTCCTTACTTCTGCCCCAAACCTCATTTCATCAAATTATTCAAATTACACTTTTAACTCACATTTTATCTCACTTATCGAATATCAATAATTTAGAATAATTCCTCAAATTGAATTCTAATTAAGGTCCAATATCATAATCATGCCTACTGATCTTCCTTAAGGTTAAGGGTATTCATAAGGTCTCTAATAATATTATCTGAGGGTTACCACCGTTAAAAATCAAATTTGGGAAAGCTTTACTCATTCTGGGAAGGTCGATCGATCGACCTTTTCCTTCGATCGATCTATGGTGGTCGATCGATCGACTGATGAACATCGATCGATCGAACGTAACAGGTAAGGCTACGGACTGCTTCGTTTTGCAGTTACTAATTCGTCCCAAAACACCATTCACAAGTATGGAACTCTAAGACAAGGTTATAATATCATCATACTATCATCCTACAACGGTATTAACATTCTAAAACCCATAATTCATCATTTAAAGGCTTTGTTTAGATCAAAACTTCATCAAAATTCCAGATTTCTTTTTCATTCAAGAACATCAATAAACTTCTTCTAAAATCCATATTTAGATCATCAATGGTTTTGTTTTGAACACCTAATTCGTCCAGAATATTACTACATGCAATACCTAACATAATTTACAGCTTTTAACTTCCAATTCATGGGTCTATATCATCTTCCAAGATCAATTTCGAAAATTCCTAAACATGGAAAGCATAGCATTAAATTAATTGAAATTAAACTACTTGCCTTGATTCAATCTCTGATTTTGATGTTGAATCTTGAAGGCTGAGTTGTTCTTTCTCTCTCTATCTGCGGAATTCCCTTCTCTCTCTCTCTACAAGCTCTTCCCAAGGTGTTAATGGAGGTTAATGGAGGTGGGGTTGGTTTTTGCCAAGTATAAAAGTTTCTAACTCCTCCCGTAGCCCACTATCTATATTGGGGTTGGAAATGGCTTAGTGGGTTGAGACTAAGTCAGATTTTCAACTTCAATTTTCGTGGGTTTTAATTACCCAATTTTTGAAATTACCAAAATGCCCCTATAAGTTACCGGTATGGCCCAAAAATGCCCCGGGACCTAAACTTAACTCCCGGCTAGTGTTTTCTGACTATTTCGACCCTTCCGGACTCGATGGCGCACTCAAAATGACCATACGGGTGATAAAAATAAAATTCACTTTTTAATTCAAATAAATATATTCCTGACGCGACTGTCACGCGTGTTAACACAAAATTTCCCAAATTGCCGTATTTCAATCTCGCGACAATTTCAATATTTCCAATATTCATATATTGCCATAAATACACATTATAATTAAATACTAACTCACATCTCGTTAATATTTTGTCCGGATTAATTTTCAATTAATACTCATTTAATACAATTAATCCCAAAAATAAATATCACAGAAAAATACGGGGTATTACATACTCCCCCCCTAATAACTGAATTTCGTCCCGAAATTCGGAACTAGAAAGTATCTGGTAAGAATAACTCTGGATAACGTTCGCGCATCTCATCCTCGCGTTCCCATGTGGACTCCTCGACATTATGATGTCGCCACTGAACACGCACTAACGGAACTATCTTTTACCGCAGTTTCCGCTCACTTCGGTCTAGAATAGCAATCGGCCCCTCCTCGTAGGAGCTATCCGGCTGGAGATCGATGTCCTCCACAGCAATGTGGGAATGAGCTAAATTATCTCTAAGGTATTTCCTTAGCGATGAAATATGAAACACATCGTGAATCCGATGCAAATGCTCCGGTAACCCAAGTCTATACGCAACCGGTCCGATCCCTTCAATAATAGGAAATGGTCCCACATATCTTGGTGCCAACTTCCCTTTCTTCCCGAAATGCATAATCCCCTTCATAGGAGATACTCTGAGCAAAACCTGGTCCCCCACTTGGAACTCCCTGAAGAACCTCTTCGCATCAGCATAGATCTTATGCCGATCCTGAGCTACCCGAATGTGACTCTGAATCAATTCTATCCTCGCCGAAGTATCCTGAATCACTTCCGGCCCAAGTAGTTTGTTGTCCCCTACCTCCAACCAACATGACGGGGAACGACAAGGTCTACCGTACAACGCCTCAAATGGAGCCAGGCCAATAGTGAACTGGTAGGAGTTGTTGTAAGCAAACTCCACCTGTGGAAGATACTGCTCCCATCCACCCCCAAAATCAATGATACTCATCCGTAGCATGTCCTCCAACATCTGATTTGTACGCTCAGTTTGCCCATTGGTCTGTGGGTGATACGCCGTACTCAACCGCAATTCCGTGCCCATGGCCTCCTAAAAACTCTCCCAAAACCGTGAAACAAATATCTTGTCTCGGTCAGACACGATATTTAGGGGCACACCGTGAAGTCTCACTAACTCAGAAATAAAGAGATGGGCATACTGTCCCGCAGTGTAGTCTGTCCTCACGGGTAGAAAATGAGCGACTTTGGTCAACCTGTCCACAATTACCCAAATGGAGTCGTGACCTCTCTGTGACGTAGGCAACCCCGTGATAAAGTCCATAGAGATGCTCTCCCACATCCACATCGGGATTTCTAATGGCTGTAGTAGTTTTGCCGATCTTTGATGATCCACTTTTACTAACTGACAAGTGGCGCATTTAGAAACAAACTCGTCAATATCTCTCTTCATTCCGCTCCACTAATACTGACGTCTCATGTCTTCGTACAATTTATCCCCACCGGGATGTACCGCGAACCGTGAGCCGTGCGATTCTGCCATCACCTCGTGCCGCGATTCATCCCCTTTCGGAACTACCAATCTCCCATTAAAGCGTAATCCCCCGTCTGAGATAACGGTATAGGATTCGGATCCCTCTGCCAATAATCGAACTATTTGCTCCTGACAGAACGAGTCGTTTGCCTGTGCCCTCACTACCTTTGTGACAATCTGTGGTGTAACAGTCATCACAGACATGAATGATCGGGCCACTGCATCCTGGTGTCCCAACTCCTTCCATTTGGCCTTCCACACATCTGCCACCTCCTCTACTGGTCTACGGCTCAACGCGTCTGCTACCACGTTAGCCTTCCCCAGGTGATATTGGATATCAAACTGATAATCCTTCACAAACTCAAGCCACCTTCTCTGGCGCAAATTCAACTCCTTCTGCGTGAATAGGTACTGTAGGGACTTGTGGTCCGTGAATAATCGAAACTTTTCCACCAAAAGATAATGTCTCCAAATCCGAAGGGCAAATACCACCGCCGCCAACTCCAAGTCATGGGTGGGGTAATTCTTCTCGTGAGGCTTAAGCTTACGGAAAGCATAAGCTATGGCCTGACTTTCCTGCTGCAATACACCTCCAAGTCCTTGTAAGGACACATCGGTGTAAACTAGATACTCAACTCCCGGTCTCGGCAATGCTAACACAGGTGCTGAGGTCAGCTTATCCTTCAACTCATAGAATGCCAACTGACAGGCATCACTCCAAATGTACGGCACACCTTTACGAGTCAGATGTGTCAAAGGGCCCGCTATCTTCGAGAATCCTCGAATGAACCTCCTGTAGTATCCTGCTAGGCCCAAGAAACTACGGATCTCCGTCGGTGTCGTGGGCTGTCCCCACTCCCTCACCGCGAATACCTTCCCCGGATCAACGGATATTCCCGGATCGGAAATAATAAGCCCCAAATACTGAACCTCCTTCAGCCAAAACCCGCACTTCTCATATTTTGCATACAACTCATTCTGGCGCAGTGTCTGCAAAACTTGCCTCAAGTGCTCGGCGTGCTCCTCCTCTGTCTGGGAGTAAACCAGAATATCATCAATGAAGACAATAACAAACTGATCTAGGAAATCTCTGAATACCCTATTCATCAAGTCCATAAACACGGCTGGAGCATTGGTCAAACCAAAAGGCATAACCCGAAACTCGTAAGAACCATATCTCGATAAGAACGCAGTCTTCGAGACGTCCTCCTCCCTGATACGCAACTGATGGTATCCCGATCTCAAATCAATCTTCGAGAAGAAAGAAGCTCCTCTCAACTGGTCGAATAAGTCATCGATTCGAGGCAACGGATACTTATTCCGTATCGTGACTTTGTTCAACTCTCGGTAGTCCACACACAATCTCAGTGAACCATCTCTCTTCTTCACGAACAACACAGGGGCACCCCACGGCGAAGTACTCCTCCGTATAAACCCCTGACCCAACGACTGCTCAATCTAATCTCGTAGCTCTCGCATTTCTGCCGGAGCCATACGGTACAGTACGCGTGCTATAGGTCTCGTATCTGGTAATAAGTCTATGACAACTCTCGACTGGGGGTAATCCAGGTATATCCTGAAATACATCAGCAAACTCTCGAACAACCGGAATCGAATCAAGTGGTATCACCACCTCCTTAGAGGTCTCTTCCTCTATATAGTACAATTGAGTGAACGATCCTCCCTCAGAACGAGGCATCGCCACTAAAAACATCTCCTGTTCGGGAATGTCAAGGATAATACGCCTACTGAAACAGTTAATCATGGCTCGGTACGCAACAAGCCAATCCATACCAATAATGGCATCATATTCGGTCCTCTCTAATACTAACATTTCTGCAGGCAATACCAACTTCTAATCTCTACCCCCACTCCCCGGCATAAAAAGAAAAGGAACCATTTCCCGTGGTTAATCTACCCACGTTACAGTACTCAATTACTGTGATTAATAGCCCTAAGGTCTTCGCATAATATGTAGTTGTAAAACAATGCGTTGATCCAGTAACAAACAAAATTCGACCCAAAGTCTCAGGGATAAGAAAACATACCCCAAATAGTGGGTGGCGCCTGTGGGGCGGCTGCCTGGCGGACATTATAGATATGACTGAATTGTAACTGCCCCTGCTGTGCTGGAGCTACTGGAAAGATTGGTAGGGCTGATACCTGAGCTGGTGCTGGGAGAGCGACTGTAAAAAGTGGCCCCTGTGGGTCATTACAGGCACCCAACTGCTGCTGCTGTGGGGCCTTGCCCTTATCAGGACAATCCTGGCATTTATGGTCATGCTTGCGACACACAAAACATCGGCCTTTGAAGTTACTCTCCCTCTGACCCTGTTGCTGTCGGTGTCGGCCTTGCTGACTAGGGACTTTATTCCTCTTTCGAGACTGCTTCATTTCACTACGTTGTTGACCAGAACTGACTCGGTCTTGGGTAGTTTGTTGTCAAAATTTCGGGGCCTTCGCACCTTTGTCAGCTTTAGTCACATGTATTTGGCTAACCTCTCTAGGTCTTTTGTCTCCTCTAAGTTGTATGCTGCGTTCTTGGTATTGTAAAACTGCAGTGGTGACTGCTTGTGCCACGATACCTGCTAACTCGGAGGTTGACATTCTCTCTGGGGATACCGGATGTGTGAGTCGATCTTGCTCGCTGGATCCCCTAACCGTTTTAGCTAATTCTTCATGACGACCCATCTGAAAATTTAAGTAAATTTGGATGAGTTCATCATTCAAATAAACAAATCGCAGAAGTACGAATTCCCAATGTATAGAGATAAACACAACATTCCTAGGAATCCGTGGTGCCCTTTATGGAGGCATCTCTGAAATAAGAGTAAGGTCTTATAAGTTCGCAGTTATAAACCAAAAATAGCTGAAGAGCGAAGCGTACATAAAAGAATACAACAGTCCTAAAATATAGGGCTCTACATCAAAGAAAGCTCAGCGAAAACATAATAAGCCGTACAGATCCTAAAGGACACTAGAACCTGATGCTCTGATACCACCTGTGACACCCCGACTAATTAAATACCGGGTAGCTACTCCTTTATTAAATTAATTCAAAATACCAAGTTGGTTCAGTTAATAGCATCACTGTCGAAACATTTTAAAAATTACTAACCACCTAGTATTTAAAAAGTAAGTGCCAAATTTTAAGTTAAGTCTGGTTAACATGCAATAAAGAATAATGAAAACATAAATCCATTAACCATAACTAAGTAATGAAATAACCAACAATAATAAATAGAAGTCCAAAGGAAAACTCCTCACAAAAATCCCACAAATGGAAATAATACGACAAGTCTGAATCCTGAATAATTACATGCCAAAAGTCTGAATAACTGAAGTAAAAGAAATGTCTCTAAAAGAAATGGGCGGCATGCCCTACAACTGATAACTGATAAGTATCGAGTCAAGATAGATGAAGCGTCTATAATCAACGTCATGTAACTTCCACAAACAGCTACAGCTCGTCACCTGAATAAGAATCATAAGCATGGTGTCCTTGTGGCTGGGCACCTAAAATGGTTTTTACAAAAAAAATAGATTTGAAAGAAAATGGGTCAGAGCCCGAAAGTGGAAATCATTTTAAAAACTGCAAGTGTTTTAATAACAGTTAAAACAATAATGCAAAGTACATGTTAGGACGTGCTCTCACATGGAATACTCACCTCTCGTCTAACTGTGCACTCCTAACGATCTTGTACCCATTCATGTGATAACTCATAACTATCTAGTCAAAAGAGTTCCTAACACTTCTACCCGGTTCACATTTTAATTCCAACCTTAACAATTAAATAGCGAATTCTACTTTAATTCTCGGATTCCCAATTATTAACAAAACCATTTATTGATTTCAGTCCCCTTTTATCTTTTCACAACGTGATAATAAATATACACACAATTTATCATAGCAATTTCCTTTTCATTTAACCGTATATTATTCACATCATAAATATACAATACAAGCACCTAAAGGCTAAGCTACGGTGCACACACACTCTGCTATCCATCCCGGTACATCACGTACATAAGGATTAAAAATTCCGAATCTCTCAGGAATTGTTGGAATAAACACCACACACAAAAATGGAGGCGAACATAATTCACATATCCATGGTCACGTACATACCTACGCTCCATAGTCAGCTGGCTTATTAACTCACAAATAAGTCGTTCTCTTGAACTATGTCCTCTAGGTACCAATCTAAATCCGGGCAACACAAGGATAAGAAGGCCCTAAGCGAACGTAACCTCCCGTGATAGCAAGTATGGTAGGTATGTCATACACATAAAAATAATATACTAAGCATTCATATATCTTAGATAATTAAAGATTAATAAAGGTATACTCTACATCCTTATACCATTATTCCAGTTTTATATATATATTAAGTCACCCGATAATATAAAATCCTAAACCGTCGACACGTCTCACGTCATAATTTCTTATACTTAAAACCTATCTCAAAAAGACTATTAAGTTCCTACTATTCCCACATGTAACATCTTTATTCCTAAGGTCCCTACTTCTGCCCCAAACCTCATTTCATCAAATTATTCAAATTACACTTTTAACTCACATTTTATCTCACTTATCGAATATCAATAATTTAGAATAATTCCTCAAATTGAATTCTAATTAAGGTCCAATATCATAATCATGCCTACTGATCTTCCTTAAGGTTAAGGGTATTCATAAGGTCTCTAATAATATTATCCGAGGGTTACCACCATTAAAAATCAAATTTGGGAAAGCTTTACTCATTCTGGGAAGGTCGATCGATCGACCTTTTCCTTCGATCGATCTATGGTGGTCGATCGATCGACTGATGAACATCGATCGATCGAACGTAACAGGTAAGGCTACGGACTGCTTCGTTTTGCAGTTACCAATTCGTCCCAAAACACCATTCACAAGTATGGAACTCTAAGACAAGGTTATAATATCATCATACTATCATCCTACAACGGTATTAACATTCTAAAACCCATAATTCATCATTTAAAGGCTTTGTTTAGATCAAAACTTCATCAAAATTCCAGATTTCTTTTTCATTCAAGAACATCAATAAACTTCTTCTAAAATCCATATTTAGATCATCAATGGTTTTGTTTTGAACACCTAATTCGTCCAGAATATTACTACATGCAATACCTAACATAATTTACAGCTTTTAACTTCCAATTCATGGGTCTATATCATCTTCCAAGATCAATTTCGAAAATTCCTAAACATGGAAAGCATAGCATTAAATTAATTGAAATTAAACCACTTGCCTTGATTCAATCTCTGATTTTGATGTTGAATCTTGAAGGCTGAGTTGTTCTTTCTCTCTCTATCTGCGGAATTCCCTTCTCTCTCTCTCTACAAGCTCTTCCCAAGGTGTTAATGGAGGTTAATGGAGGTGGGGTTGGTTTTTGCCAAGTATAAAAGTTTCTAACTCCTCCCGTAGCCCACTATCTATATTGGGGTTGGAAATGGCTTAGTGGATTGAGACTAAGTCAGATTTTCAACTTCAGTTTTCGTGGGTTTTAATTACCCAATTTTTGAAATTACCAAAATGCCCCTATAAGTTACCGGTATGGCCCAAAAATGCCCCGGGACCTAAACTTAACTCCCGGCTAGTGTTTTCTGACTATTTCGACCCTTCCGGACTCGATGGCGCACTCAAAATGACCATACAGGTGATAAAAATAAAATTCACTTTTTAATTCAAA
This sequence comes from Sambucus nigra, assembly GCA_949130495.1. Lineage (NCBI taxonomy): Eukaryota > Viridiplantae > Streptophyta > Magnoliopsida > Dipsacales > Adoxaceae > Sambucus > Sambucus nigra. The sequence goes on along the minus strand of OX422213.1, from coordinate 14,950,866 downwards.
TAAATATATTCCTGACGCGACTGTCACGCGTGTTAACACAAAATTTCCCAAATTGTCGTATTTCAATCTCGCGACAATTTCAATATTTCCAATATTCATATATTGCCATAAATACACATTATAATTAAATACTAACTCACATCTCATTAATATTTTGTCCGGATTAATTTTCAATTAATACTCATTTAATACAATTAATCCCAAAAATAAATATCACAGAAAAATACGGGGTATTACACTCAACTTCCAACATTCGCTTGGTTTCATACTTGGGACATCTCGCAAAGAGAAATTCAAACAAGGAACCCTCCCGTTACACTACTCCCTCGCATCATCGATCACCGAGATATAACTGCATAAGGCACACCAGCGGGACATCCTAAATCCTACCTCGCAAATCTACTAACGTACTTCTACTACTCTATCCTAACAATCTGGCACCTACTCTCCATCGAGATGTTACGATTTTCATACCCAAAATACACTTCCTCAAAATTTGCGTTTTCATCAAGGCCTGACTATAATCCTCAAATCAATTTCTTTAAGTCCTACTTCACCCACCCATTTGTGGTGAGAGGACCACTTTAGTGCTTTTCCATAGCACACATTTCCATAAGCATACCATCATCACATGGCTAATAGTCTATAGTGTTTCATCCACACTATATGACTTATCAATAAAATCAACACCCTTGCATCCTATAACATCTCTCCACTCCCGACGCCGTTAAGGTTCATGCGTGGAGCGCCTCACAAAGCGAAATCCAAATAAGGAACCCCTCCACACACTACTACTTAACTTTGTCGGTCATGAAGGTCCGTTATTTTTTGATATGCAACCGGGATAATCCTATCCTCTCTTTTAACCCAATGTGGTCTGAACTCCCATATCTATCTAGGAGCCATACCACCAAGCGCTCGTACTAACTCTAAGTCCTTGCGCAATCAATAATGAGCTTAAACTCACAGCTCAACAAATAAGTCTTGCGGGCCTTAAATCATATCTATAAGGTTGCCACGCACTCAAATCATGATAATGAAACCTCTGCTCACCGAAGTTCCATCTAGGCACATAATAAAGGCGAACTCAGCCTGTATCCAGGTGAGATATCGCAACAACCACCCGTTCCACCCTGGAACCGCGGACACGATAGTCTTGCCATCATTAACCTGCTATTGCTCGGAACAACGAATATCATATTCTAATTAAAATAACACAATACTCGTATACACACAAAACGAGTACTACCGATCTACTATAAACTTAAAATACTAACACCTGCTCTTTTCAGCGAATGAAAGAAAATAGATTCCCACTATCGCGGAAAAGCACATAAACGTATACAGCATAACGTTATCGATACTATTTACAAACTCGTATCACACACGAATCTAGGGCTAATAAAACACTATGACTCAATCTCGTCACACAGAACATACCTCCTTCAATTGAGGTGAAACTCATAGCAACATTTTCGCCTATCACCCTAGCGACTCCAAAAGGTTCTCAGACTTAATACACTTGTCGTAACTAAACCAAAAATTTCTTTAATCAACGCCCCATCTGGGCACCCTACACTTGCCCCTTAACTCCCACGGGGCAATGACTAACCGTAACATTCTACACTCCACATTACAACGTCCCCCATTAACTTCTTCAGGAAAAGGAAACCCCACCACCCCCTGCCTCCTGCTACCCTCATCACGGCCTTCCCTGGTCACTCATCCTCGATCAACACACAAACCTCGAACGAGAGAGCAAAAGATTTACTATAATTTTATAATATGGCAGGAGAACGAAATCTCACAAGAGGAATCGACAATCCTAGTCATAAGGATCTATAACAAATTGAGAGCAACGCTGAAAGCGTAGTACGTCCGCACATATTCCTAAGGACATTAGAACCTGTTGCTCTGATACCATCTGTGACACCCCGCCTAATAAAATACCGGGCGATCACTCCATATCAAATTAAAACAGGAGTCTCATATGGATCATTCTTAGCATCACTGTCGAAAATCCATTTTAATTACTAATAACATATTAGGCTGGCGTCAAAATTTTACTTAACTACTCTTTTTAAACGACTACAAATAAAACATTCACATAGATTATATGAATGAAACTGAAATGAAATAAGATTACCGAACACTCGGTCAAAATTATACAACCATATCGAGTGCTGCACAAAAAGGCGGTAAAAGAATAATTAAAAGCAGTTGGGTTATTAACCTGAATGTTTATACAATACCTCCTATCTAGATTACAAGAATGGAAGCGTCTATCGAGAACCTGCATTCATCCACAGCTGCTGCAGCTTGACTCGAAAGAAGTGCCATCCAGGCGTCCTTGTGTCTGGACACCTATAATATATATATATATATATATATATATATATATATATATATAGAGAGAGAGAGAGAGAGAGCAAGAAAGGAAAATATAGAAACGGGCCAGAGCCCGAGTTATGAAAATATTTTGCAAGTGCATAAATGCTTGATTTTTAGAAAAAGGTTTTATCTCATATTTAAATTGGTATCGCACTCCCATGAGGTACCCTCCACCTCTCTTCTAATAGTGCACACCTAACGCACATCTAGGACTTTCTAGTTAAGCTACCCCGCCTAACTAATCTAGTACCCGTCTACAAGGAATCTCTACAACCCGAGCACTAAGGGATAAACTTCTCTCCATTCTCAACACTGCGCTAAGTTCGTGCGTGGGGTGTCTCGCGAGCGAAATCCAAACAAGGAACCCCCCCCCCCCCTCGATACACTACTACTTGGCAGGGTTAATGGTAGAGATCCATTAGGCTCGTAGTACAAAACTAATATGTAAATACTTAGTTATATATGAATACACATATTATATTCATTTTATATACATCTTACTATATACATCCGGATAATATCTCCCGGACTGAGGTTTACTTTATTTTCATCTTTATAGTATACATCCGGATCTATCTCTCGGACTGAGGTGTATTCTATACACATCCGGATCTAACTCCCAGACTGAGGTGTATTCTATACTCATTTTTATCTCTTTATCTCATTAGAGATTTATATTACATTGTTCTCATACACAAGTAATATACCATGCACACATGCATACAAACCATCCCACCGAGCTATAACTCGAGGATGTCGTCTCATAGTGCCAATCCAAAAAAAAAATTGGGTTTTCACATATACCACGGTGCCAGTCGGAATCCTCAACAGTCCTGGTAAAATACACAACGGTGGAGGCGGTCAAGTTCCCCCTGCGAGTGGAAAATCACATAAATCGCACTCGAACGCGGGATGCAAATGACCTGGGGACTACACTCTCTCTGCTTCTCGAGCCAGGGGATTCACCCACATCGCGCAACCTCCCTGGATCGCACTAGAGTAATATATAACTGCGGCTGTTCCAACCCTATACCAAAGGAAAGCCCGTGGAAAGCAGCCAATCTAATTCATACATATCATCACATATTTATATATATATATATATATATATATATATATATATATATATATATATATATATATATATATATATATATATATAGAGAGAGAGAGAGAGAGAGAGAGAGGCAGGCTCCTGTGCACACTAAGTTTGCACACTAAGTTTGCACATTACCTTTTAAAAGTGTGCAAACTTAGTGCTGGCGCACACCAATTTTTTTATGTGATATTTAAACATTTCAACGGACTCACATAAAAAAAATCAGCTCAAAAAAACTTTTTTTGCTATTTTTAAAAAATCGGTCAAACTTTCGCAGTTTTTAAAGGGCTTAAAAACTGCGAAAGTTTGACCGATTTTTTAAAAATAGTAAAAAAAGTTTTTTTGAGCTGATTTTTTTTATATGGGTTCCTTGAAATGTTTAAATATCACACAAAAAAAATCAACTCAAAAATGTTTTTTTTTCTATATATAAAAGGTAATGTGCAAACTTAGTGTGCACAGGACCCTGCCTATATATATATATATATATATATATATATATATATATATATATATATATATATATATATATATATATACACTTTAATCATATAGTATATATATACAATATATTCCTCCTCGAATATATATATATATATGGCCATAATTGCCAATCACATCTAGCGATGACCAATACTCCCAAAGATTCTCTCAAAGAATCATAATCATCCATTCATATACACATGATACTAAACCCAAAGTATTCCTTTACTTTGATAAATAATAATTTCCTTATTCATCTCCAAAGATTTATTGGATATCTCCAATTATACCATCTCACACTAAGTGAATATATATCTATATTCCAAATCTCATCCTAATCATCTCATAGGATTTACCCCACCAATATCGATATAATTATGCTTCCTATACGCATAACTATATAAACCTAAATACACACTGAAATATCCTAGGGATTTTCCTTTCCCCGATTAACTTAATTTTCACTACACCGAAATGACAAAATTGTCACCTTTCAGCCGGCCACCCTTGTCAAGGTCATTGACCGTGACAAAAAACACGCATTTTGTGTCACGGTCATTGACCTTGACACGACCGTGACAAAGAATTGTCACGGTGAATGACCTTGACATGACCGTGACAACTTATACAGCAAAAACCCCTACCCCTTCTTTTTTCCCTCCCGTCGTTCCCTCCCTCTCTCTCTCTCTACTTTCTGGTTTATTTCTCTCTCTCTTCCATTTATATATATGTTTGTGTGTATATATATATGTGTGTGTGTATATATATGTGCGTGTGTATGTGTGTGCATGTGTGTGTGTGTTTGCGTGTGTGGGGGGTGGGGCAGGGTGGGGGATATTGTGTGTGTGTGTGTGTGTATGTGGTGAGTGGGGTGTGTGGAGGGAGGTGGGGGTGGGGGTGGGGGTGGGTGTGTATTTGAACTAACCCATGAATTTGTATTTTTGTATTTGAATTAACCCATGAATTTATTTTTGTATTTGAATTAACCCATGAATTTGTCAATTTGTTTGTGGAGGTGGGGGGTGGGGGTGGGGGTGGGGAGGCGGGGTAAGTCAAGGTATCATTGTAATTCTCTTAATATCGTGTTTTAATGATTCTATGAGATAATATATATTGTTTCAAGGTTAACTCATTGTAGATAAAAACATTCGCATTGTAGATGATTCTATAATTACATCCACTAAAATATAATTAATAAATGAAACAGTTTTAGATGAAAGTAAATTAATAATTAGTGTCCATTTCATATGAAAGTAGGATTTCCGCTCACTGTAAATTAGTAAATTAATAATTCTATACGTTAATAGTTAGTTTAATTGATGAAATGAATTAATTGAGTTGATGAATTAGAAGGAGTACGGGATACACATTTGTTGTTGACATTGCTGTTGGATTATTTTGTTTAGTAAATGTTTGGTTGGTTAGTTTTAAAAGTGGCATGACCACTGGATTATTATCCATATAGTGGCGGGATTTTTCAACTTTTTTTTAAAATTACTCTGTATATCGAATAATATATATATAGTATGATAATTAAATGAAACATACTTGAAATTAAATATAGTGCGCATAGATACTAGCCTTCTAGTTCTTATGCGTACGCATTCAATAGCCCTTAGACCCGTTCGAGAGTCATTACCCCTGTAATGAGATCTCTCGAATTGTCCCGTTTGGACAGTTTGAGACTGTATAGTTTATGTATAATATTCTTATTGGCTTAAAGTTGTTACTTTTGGAGGAAGTTCTGTAGTCGTATCTTAATGTTCTCTGGGTACATACTAGATTGACAAGTGTGAATGTTATTTCAATTGATCAATTGAAATAACACTCATACCTGCCAAACTACGTCGTGTACTTGGAGAACTACGGGGATATGCTGTTGAATTTTTTTCAAATCGTAACAATGTGCATGAGTTGTTAAGTATATTACAGAAAAATGCAGTCTTGAATGGGATAGGACCACTCACCCTTTAATAGGATAATTAAATGATGAAATAATTAAATAAAAAATACTATAAATCTAAGTTTTGTTTACCTTTAATAGGTGTTTAGTTGTGGTAGCTGTGATGGGATATCCGAAATACAAAGAGTGGATGGGTGAGACTAATAGAATGGGGGATGTGTTTCACAGAGGTGCTAACGAATTTGTGAAATATGCAAAGAGATGTCATAATGATGAAGAGTTTTCGTGTCCGTGTGCTAGGTGTAAGAATGGTAAGATGTTTGAGTGGAAAACAGTTGAACTACATTTGTTAAGATCGGGTATGCAAGATAGTTATCGATTTTGGAGTTTTCACGGTGAATTGAAAGTTCCTTTTGTCCCCGACCAACCTTCACAACAACCTTCAACAAGTAGAATAGATCTAGAAGGGGACGACGTAGATCATAATATGTTAGAGGATTTAGTTGATGATGCGTACGGAGTTTATGAAGCAGAGGAGAATGAGGTTACTGATGATGTAGAAGATTCAAGTGCTCGTGAAGATAACACGATAAAACTTGACGATGACTACCAAAGTTTAAAATTTAAGGTGACCCAACCGTTATACTCTGGCTGTGAGAAAGATCAAACAACTTTACATGCCATGGTTGGTTTGCACAGTTTGAAGATGCAGTACGGTTGTCTAGCAATAGCATGACGGGAATTATGAAATGGGTGAAGGGCTTATTACCCAAGGTGAATACACTTCCAAATAGCTATCATGTTATGAAGAACAGTTTGAAAGGTTTGGGAATGAAGTATAAATCGATTCATACTTGTGTGTATGACTGCATACTATACCGAAAGGAGTATCAAAATCTCGATCGTTGTCCGGTATGCGATGAACCTAGATATGTCCTATCTACTAGTAAGGAATGCACAAGCTCAAAAGTGCCTCAAAAAGTATTGAAATATTTTCCCGTTGGGCCTAGATTAAAGCGATTTTTCATAGTACCATGGATTGTAGAGGCAATGATTTGGCATGCTAGGGCAGAGGGGTAATATCATGCGTCATCCTATTGATTCTACTGTCTGGCGGAGGATGAATTTTGAGTATCCCGATTTTGCTCGATAACAACGCAACATTCGTTTGGCTATATCAACAGATGGTTTCAATCCATTTGGAAATCTAAGCACCAATCAGAGTGTATGGCCAATGATCCTAGCCCCACTCAACCTCCATCCTTCATAGTGTATGAGACCTGAATTTTCGATGATGGCTTTGTTGATACCTGGGCCAAAGGCACCAAGTGATGACATTGACGTCTACTTGGCTCCTTTGGTAGAAGAATTAAATGAGTTGTGGGAAGAGGGTGTGCAATCATTTGACTCTTTTAGAAAAGAAGAGTTTACGCTGAAAGTTATATTAATGTGGGCAATTCATGATTTTCCAGCTTATGGGACATTATCCGGTTGTGTAGTACATGCTTATTTGGGGTGTCCTATTTGTGGAAAGGAGACTGTATATCTTCGTCTATCCTCTAGCTTAAAAAATATATACCATCGCCACAGGAGGTTTTTACCCCCAGCTCATAGTTTCAGATCTGAGAAAGGTTACAATTTTTTATTGGGCAGAGTTGAACATAGGCTACCGCCGAGATAACTTTTGGGTTTAGAAATTGAAAGTAAATCTTCTGAATGTGGCCATAATATGCCAAGTAAGAATTCCAAATTTAATAATGTCAAGCATAAGAAGACCCCAACTGGGAATGAAACTAAGATAAGAAAGGCATGGTCTCGGAGGTCAATTTTATTTGACTTGCCTTATTGGAAGAATAACCCGGTGCGCCATGTATTGAATGTGATGCATGCAGAGAAGAACTTCGCTGAACATATTGTGGGTACTTGAATTGGGGGGGAGTCATTCGAAGGATGGAGAAAATGCACGAAAAGACCTTAAAACGTTAAAACTTAAGCCACAACTATGGTTGAAAGAAGATAATAGGGGAAGGACAATAATTCCCCCTGGTGCGTTTACTTTGACGAGTGGGGAAAGGAAGGTGCCTCTAGACACAATATATAATTTGAAGGGCCCATCTAATTTTTCGTCCAACTTGCAAAGGATTGTGAATTATGCTACTCATGATTTACATAAGTGTAAGTCCCACGATTAGCATGTGATCATGCAATTGGTTCCTCTATTGTTTAAGCACTGTTTCTCCAAGCACAAGGATTTGCGTAGGGCTATTATGAAAATTAGTATTAACTTCTCCCTCTTGTGTGAGAAGGTAGTGAATCGAGAACACATAGTGGCCGCAAAATTGGCTGTGATCGAAGCGATTTGTGTATTGGAGAAGTACTTTCCCCCAGCATTCTTTGACATAAGTGTTCACTTGTTGGTACACCTATGTGATGAGTCACTTCTTTGTGGTCCAGTTAGATATCGGTGGATGTATCCGTTTGAAAGATTGATGAAAGTTTTTAAAGATTACGTCAAGAATACGCGATACATTGCAGGATCAATTGCAGAGGAATACATCACCGTGGAGTCATCAATATATACTCGGGAATATATGCCTGACTCGACCAGCATTGATGACACTGATGAATTCATCGATGATGGTGGTCATGTGATGGGAAAACGAGTGAAATTAACGAGTTTGCAACATGAACAAGTAGCTCATTATCTATTTAACACACATGAAGATGTCGAAGAATGGAAAAAGTAAGTTTCGATTACTATAATGTTTAACATTATTTCAGATTATTTTATACATGATTAATTTTGTAATATGCAGAAAATATGAAGCCTGTGAGAACAATAAAAGACGAAAAACAATGGTACAATCAGACAGCGAATTTAGGCTGTGGTTGACACAAGAGGTAATTATAACGAAAACAGTCATTATATAACGATACATTACACTGAAATTTTACCACTAATATAATTAATTTATCTATATTCTCAGCTCCTAAAGACGGGTGATGCGACATCAAGGCTTTCTCATCTAGCCACTGGACCCTTGTTCGTGGTACAAGAGTACAAAAAGTATCGATTGAACGGTTACATTTTCGGCGCTAAAGTGTACGAGGAAAGTACAAATGTACAGAACTCGGGAATTTCATACAAAGCTCTTACTATCTTTCGAGCGAGCGTAAAAGATAAAAACCTCGTTGAAGCTGAAATGACTTACTATGGTGTAATCCAAAATATATTTGAATTGGATTATATAAGCTTCAAAGAGGTTGTATTTTACTGTGACTTGGTAAGAGTTAAGGATAAAAATGCTTGTAAAGTTGATCCTGTCACCAATTTGATCATGGTTGACTTGTCCAAGTTGAAGAGCAACGACCACGTGAACGATGAGCCGTTTGTTTGTGCATTTCAAAAGGTTAAGAATGTGTTTTATTCAGAGTATATCAACAACGAGTCGTGGTCAATTGTCCAACATGCTCCAAGGCGTCTAAATAGTAGTGTGGATGACTTGGCTGCTCCTACCGAATATCAATCCATTTTTTATGATAACCCGAATTTGAAACAAATTTTCAATTTGTAATAAATATTTCAATTTGTACTGAAACATCCATTTTTAATGCTTTTAATTGATTTGCACTTTATCATTTTCACTCTTGTGTGGTGTGCGTGTGTGGAGAGGAGATTAATACATAAATATTCCAACTACATTTAAGTTTTGTTTATACTAATCCATGAATATACGCTTCTTACCTTTAATAGGTGATTAGTACATAGTTATTTGGGGTGCCCTATTTATGGAGAGGAGACTGAATCTCTTCGTCTATCCGAACACTAAGAAATGCCATAATCCTATGGAGTTATGCTCTCCAAATTCCTCCCAACCGTTATGTAGCCAAACATCATCAGTTGAAGTTGTCAATTCCACTTTCCATACCCCACCACTTGGAACCTCTAGCAAAACATGGGAGACCATTAAAAGGTGGAATTGACAACTTCAACTGCTGATTTTTGGCTACACAACGGTTGGAAAGAATTTGCAGCGCATAACTCCATAGGATTATGGCATTTCTTAGTATTTAAATATGAAGAGAATTATATTTGACACGATTGCCCGGGGTACATTAGTTGGAAGGAGGTGCCATATGAGCTCAAGTTAGATGTTTGGGTGACACTACAGGTAATGTATTTATATTTATATGTCAATTTTGGTTTCGATTTCAATTTCAATTTCGATTTATATTTATCTATATTTGCGGGGCGGATACTAATTTTACTTTATTTCAATTCAAGGGACAGGGAGTGGCCCTGAGGGTAGGCCACATATGCTCGATACTTATGTGGCTATTCGGATGAGAAGAGAAGGATAATGAGGTGTCCTCGAGCGTCGCGGTACAAAATCTCTTTTCCAGCTAAATAGTTTGTAGATTTGAGATAATTGATGGTGATGTTGTTTCTTCTTAAATAGTTTCTATTTTGAATATATATTTGCATTATCTTTAGTTTGTTTGGATATATGATGTTTGAACAGGTACAACGTTGCTATAACAGGTACAAATATACTGCTGGGCAGTGGCAGTGGCCATACTGCCCAGCAGATTTTTTTTAAATTCTGCCTAGAATTGTCACGGTCATTGACCGTGACAATTTTTTTAAAAGGGGACAAGGCTTTGTCACGGTTTTTAACCGTGACTAAACGTGTCACGGTCATGGCCCGTGACAATTCTAACGAACTTGTCAAGGTCAATGACCGTGACACGTCCGTGACAAAAAAAGTTTTCTCGCCCAGTATTGTCACGGTCATTGAACTTACTTGTCAAGGTCAATGACCGTGACAATAGTGCAGATTTGGTGTAGTGTTTAATAGGTCATGGATTTCATTTTCATGAACCCAAGGATTTATCTCATTCCTATAATCAATTAGAGGTTCCCACCCTAACTTAGGAACCCTAAACCTTTAAATTCTACCATTTCTCTATTTTCCTCGAAAATATAATTTAAGGGTTATACATTTAAACCCTCACCTTGGCGTCCTAAATTTCCTCAATTGGAGGACTATATACTCCTAAAAGATCTCTTATGTTATCACATAAATATCCTCAAATCAATTAGAATTGGAATCTATCCCATCCAATCAACCCTAGGAAAAATTTCCTAACTTTCAGAAGGGTCGATCGATCGATCCCCCTCGCTCGATCGATCGATCAAGGCGGACAGCTTCTTCTCCGAGAAGCTGTTTCGGCCATTAAAGCTTCTCCCTAGCTTTTGTCGCCTCACCCAACGTCCTACAACCTCAACCAACAACTAATACACTTATAAAATGGGTTCTAAACATCCTAGAACCCAAAACCAACAATTAATTTCGATTAAATCCTAAGTTTCTCAAATTAGGAAATTATGGGGGTTTATTCGTTTTAATTCCCGAAAACCCGTTTTATCCACGAAAACCCAACCCAAAATCTTTAGGGTTTGTTTATACCAATGATGATATGAGATATTTATGCTCAAAAATAAATAAAGCAAGTAAACACTTGCCTCGTGGATATAATCCGACGATCTCGAGTCGAATCCCGGCGAGGTTGGCCGGAATCTCCCCTTTTCTTCCTCCTCTCTCTCTCTCTCTCTCTTTTCTTTCTTTCTTTCTTTCTCTTTTCTCCCTCTCTCCCTCTTTATATAGAAAGAAAATGGTTTATACCCCTTAAAACCCAAAAACGACTCATTTACTCAATTACGAGTTACTTTTATTCCAAAATTATCCGAAACTCAATTTCGACAATCGGACACTCTTTTTCGACTATCTCGGCCATTCCGGGACTCACCGCGCAGTCAAAATTTCCATCCGAGGTACTTGACCGCAACTCGCTATTTTACCCCACACGATTTAATGTGGGTTTTCCAATTAAAATCTCACCTCTTGTCTCATTACTCAACGGCGACGTGTAATTAAAATACCTCGACATATTTACTTAACCCCAAAAGTAAATATTTCACCCATCGACAATCCTCAAATCCTTGAAAATCCCAAAAATTGCTATTCCGAAAAATTCTCCAAATTCCAATGTATGCCCAATTATGGAATTTAATCGGCTCCAAGAGTACGGGTTGTTACACCAAATTATCAAAATTATTTTTCAGGTTTTTCTAGACATGATTAGCAGTGCTGACGGAGGATTAGACTTGCAGTTTCAGTTGCTTAGCGGATTCAACTATTTGATTCTAGCTTAGGTTGCTACTCCTTTTCCATTTCAGCCATTTACATTTCAAAGATTGTATGTATAGGTATAAGCCCGAGACTTATTTATTTCAGTCGGTTTATTTTCAGCCATATTAGACTGTTTTATGTCAGTGAGAGTCGAGACGTAGGTATTTATTCACTTTATTATTCTATTTCCTTATTTTATGCGTGGATGTTTTAATTTTAAACTTTTATTCTACGGTTTGATGTTAAGAATGATATAAATTATTAGATAAGTCTCATCTTCGGCGTATTGTATCTAGGCAACCTTTACGTGAAAAATGGGGATTGTCAAAGGTTCAAAGATCGGTAAGGGAAATTTCACAACTCTTTATCAGTGGTTTAAAATGGGGAGCGCTACCCTAATTGTATCACTCACCTTATTAATTCAAATAAATATAGCTCTAACTGAGAATTATTCCATGTAATCTTAAGAACAAAATTTCAAATTATTGGATAACATAAATTATTTATTTGATTAAATCAATATTTTATATTACTCTGTGACACATGTATTATAACTTTGATTCATAACCTCAATTGAAATATATTATTTTTAAACCAAAATGACTATAAATCTATATATTAAACGTAATTTTACACAAAATGACTTTTGAATTTAATTTATAAATCATAATCTTCTGAACATGATTTACTCAAAATGGGTAAATAAGGCATTAAAAAGCTTATTAATGACCTTTTGCTCTCAGAGAGAATAATTGAATATTATCTATCCAAAAATTCTTCTTCCCGAAAAACAGATTAACATGTCTTAAACAACATATATATGCACACAAAATATAGCCATTCACAAAATGTCACGAGCACAATGCCTATCACAAAACAAAATGAAAAAACGTTGTATTTAGTACGACGGCAAGTGTCCTCGCCAAATCTACAATTGGTCTCAAGTTCGAGATATAGGACCAGTCTCTTCATATATGGGGGTAAGAGCAGTCAACGTCCGCATCTCTCATATCCTGCTATTAGGCGGGAGCCTGGTTACGACTTTTTTTTATTTAATATTGTAAATGAGAAAAGGAAATATTCTAACATAATTATTAAAATATTTGCAGTAGCCATTTGTATTATCAATATGAAACTTAATTAGGATAAAACTTGTGTGGGGTGGTTGACACTGTTATACATGGATTTATTGATATCCTAACAACCCTACACTCCACCTGTGTGAGAATTTAATACTTTAGCTGATTTAGTTTAGATGCCACAGTTGCTGTTCAGCCCAATGCAATCCCAAGAGATTGAAACAGGAGAGACAACTCAACCGGACAAAAAGACTTGAAGGATAGTCGGTTGGAAATAATAAGTACCATGGCAAAACAATAATAAAGTAAAAAAAACAGTTCTCAATTATTTCATTCCCAAAAAAAGGATAACTTAATCTATCTTCATAATATTTAATGCACCATGTGTCATCTATCTTGACTATATAAAAACTTTCCAACCCACACAAATTAATGTATTTATTTTTAATTTTATCTTTTTTTAATTATTTTTTTGTAAAAATTATTTTTTTTATTCAATGAACTCAATTTTGGTACATTTGACAATTTTCACGAAATAGAATTAATATGAAGTGTAGCATTATAAAATTAAGGGGGGACAATGTGTGAAAAATTAATTTCGCAATAAAATTCACATTCTGGTGGTCCCGGTAAGGTGTACATTTGAGAAATATTATAGAAAATCGCTAAAATTTATGTGATTTGAATTTTAAATTTTATTTTACAACCCGGCGAATGGAGCTCTGTCGATCGAAACTCCTCGTGTTATGATGCAAAGGAAATTATAGTCCATATAATTAAAAAAAATGAGCTATAAGTGAGAAATTTATAAATAATCAATACGTTTACAAAGAAAATATGCATAATAATAAGACACAAATAATGAGGGCAATATTTACAAAGAAAAGATTGGGAGTCCCTATGTCATATTTCTCGTTCCTAGTGTCGTGACTCGGTATAGTGTTGTGAAGCATTTTAAAGCCGCCCAACCTTCTCTCTAACCTATTTGCCTCAAATTAATTTTAAATTTTATAATACTTAATACTAATCAATTTATTTCTGACTTTTATAGTTTTTAATTGATTATAACACTAATATAACTTAATTATACACAATTTATTTTGGAGATTTAATTATTTTTCAAAATAACAAATATTGGCACGATACTCAATCTATCGTGAAAACCTTTAAACGCGTCATGTGTAATGTTATACATTTCTTAACTTCATCACACTTAATGACAAATCCCAATCCATTTTACTCTCAAATATATCAGTTAACTCTTACTAATGATATAACAATAATTCTAAATCGATTCAGGATTTCGACGCAGAGTGGTGCAACACAGTGATGTGTCGCATCCGTATTAGCATGTGTCCCGATTGCACTATTTTTGGACCCAGATACGAACCAATACGAGTACGACACGTCAGTGTGTCACATCAAATGTGTCAAAATCAGACTCAACGAAGAAAGTCTCCTGATATAAAGACCCTATATATGCTATATATGTGCAGGGGTGGCAATTCGTGTGTGCCGTGTCGTGTTTGGGGGGTGTTATGTCGGATTCGTGTTAGGTATTATTCAATTCTAATCTAACCCATTTAACTAATCATGTCAGATGAGCAAACACTAACCCAACTTGTTTATTATCATATGGTGTTCGGCTTAATCCATATAACTCATTAAGTAAAGGTTAATTCGAGGTATACATACAAAATTGGATATATTTTATAGATACACTGACTTGTCACGTTTGCATTGGCTCATGTCTGGGGTTCACGTCAGTGGAACCCATGTGGAGCCTAGACACGAGTCAATATAAATGCGACATGTAAATGTGTCTAAAAAATGTGTCCAATTTTATGTGTCCGTGTAGAACCACTCGTAAGAAAGACAAAAAAACAATTTTTTTATTCTCTCTTTTTGACCAATCATACCCCTCCTAGGCCTACAATAACTTACAATTTAATTGATTTCAACTTCTTGCAATATATAAATAATTTATCATTCAATTCTCCATGAATTTTATACAATGTCTATCAACCTATATAAATCATTTCATATATTTTCCATAAAACGTGTTATTATTCGTATTGTTCATGTCATTTTTGAGTTATACGCGTTTGACACTAACCTAACTCGTTTATTATTATTGGCGGATCGTGTCATATTCAGATTCGTGTCAAGAAATCGTCAACCTAACTCGCTAATTTCGTGTCGAGTTCGTATCGAATTATCATAATCCATCAATATATAAAAATCATTTGATATATTCTTCATAAAATATGAATTAAACGGATTTGTTCGTGTCATTTTCAGGTTATACGTGTTTGACAGCAATATAATTCATTCATTATTTGTATTACCGGATCGTGTCATATTCAAATTCGTGTAAAAAATTCGTTAACCCTAATCCGCTAATTATGTTTTGAATTACCATGTCAAATAAAAAACTATCATAACCTCCACATGTGTGTGAAAGGAAAAGCATAAAAGCCGTTGGAGGAGAGAGGATATGAAGAAAATGAGAATATGGGGGGGGGGGGGGGGGGGGGGGGAGGGTAAAATGAAAGCATTAAATACTAGTACTGTGAGGCACATTCAAAAAAATTAAATGGGGAGATGGAAGCACAGAAAAAAATAGAGAGGGGTGATGTGAAACATGAGAGAAGGATAGCAATGGTTTTACCAACTTTCTGAAACCAATATGATATTGAAAAACAAAACGTAGTCAAAAACATTGCATGGTAATGATGACGTACTTTTGCAATGATGGTTTTCCCTTTAAATGCGTTTGCCAGTGGGCTACCTTTTTTCTGGCCTCTTATTGTTCACCAGGTACCGCTGACGCATTGGCTCGTCGCATGCGCTTTGTTGGGGGATTCATTCTAGACTCAAATATGATCGGCATATATTATTGGAAAATTGGGACACATATGTTTGGGACTCCTTTTTTTTTTTTTAATCATATTACGTGATATTCGAATTAATTTTAAACCTATTTTGATTAATTTATGTTGAGAATTGTTCTATTGATAACTTTATACTATTGAGTCAAGAAACTTGATTATATGTTTGGAACTTTATTTTATGATATGGACATGCGTCCGTGTTATCGGTGTATTTTGAGTGAGACGCATCAATTCAAGGCATTCCATCTCAAAATGTATTGATATCATGTGGACACGTGTTTCGAGTCGCGAATTTAAGTCGCAAACCTATGCCGCTGTAGCAAGAATCTATATTATTACATACTGATTTATTGTGTTTTGATACTTTGAACGAAAATTAGTGAATTGTAAATATTAACTAATATATATATATATAAATCTTGTTTCGTTTTAAAATTATTTTTTGATATTTTCGTACATATTAAAATGTGTCAACATTAGTTGGTATCTTGAATAAGAATTATTGAAGTGCAAAGACCAACAAATATAGACACGGTATGTTAATATGTCTATTAAAATGTGTCAAAATTATGCATCTCTTTATAATAATTATTTTATGTAAATTAGTTGTAAGAGACGCTCTTTATTGACACTATCGTAATGTATTAGTTAATTATTGTTTTAATTAATATTTTTGATGTTTGGTCTGACACGCTATCTTTTAGACAATTTGACATGAGGAAAAAGCGAGATGTTTTGAAGGTAGAGAGATTACGTCATCTAGAATTTGTTAATGATTATCTTCCAGAGTTAGAAAAGGAGGAGACATACCGCATCTCTAGACCTGACAAAATGAGGCACAATACGAATCGACACGGAGTTATAAGTAAATGGGTGGATCTTTAATGATTTTGGATCATATCAGTGTCAACCCGATAAGACATGCTAATTAATAGGTCAGGTTAATGTTGATCTCCTTTACCCATTAATATCCGTTAATTTAAGAAAAATAAGATGTATTGTTGACTTATAAAGAGTTTATATAGCTTAATATTAATTTAATCATGACCATTTTAACTAAATGAGAAAGTTAGTAATGTCAATGAATTATTCGATCTAATTATGTTAAAAAAATAAACAAACATATCACCTTATAAACGATTTAAAATAAATTATTATTTTAATGGATAGGTGAACAGGACACGACATGTTAAGATAACGAGTCGGATTTGAATATAATTTTTTCATACGGTAAAATGTCACTCGTTTTGACACGACCCCAATAAAATCCGAACACGATGAAAATCGACACGAACACAACTCTACACACTCCATTAACAGCTCTACGCTTCCATTCCTAACTTTTTAGAATTTACAAGGAGTTTTATAATTCATATAGTTTTCTCATAATGGCCATTTTTTAATTTCTATTTTTTCAAATGTAATGTATATTTCTTAGAATACTTTTTTTATCACTAAAGATATCAAAAACACATCAAAATATTATTAGAATGGTATAAACAAATATGGTACCCATTGAATTATTATTTGTTGCATGTCTCTTTCATTTCTTTTCATTTCTGGCCTTTTATGTGGTACACGCACGAGTGGTGGTATTTACCATAATGGTTAAGACATTGAAATGACACAAAGAAAGGAGAAACTCTTCTATGGATCCGGGGGTCTTCTCTACTTATCCCCCAAAGCTGAACCCTAATGTAGGTGTGTGTAACCTATGAAAATATGATTTTATATGGTTGACTCTTCACCCTTTGTCATTGCTTACATTGTCACTTGACTTGTCCCGTGAGTGATGGGGAATGAATAGAGTGCAGACCCTATACTATTTTGTTTTCTTTTGGGGAGAGAGTGAAAGATTAATTTTTGGGTAATCATTATTTATTGACATCATTTTATAGATATTTCCATGTCTTTAACCCATTTTTTAAGGGGTGCAGCTATTAAGGGGTGCAGCTATTATCACTTCATAACATTCTTTAAACACTTCAAAAAGATATAAAATGACTCTATTATCTTTATAACTCATAAATTCATTTCTTTTATATAAAACACTCTTAACTTAACTGCTCAAAACTTTACATTATGAATAATACTAAGTTGTTAACAAAAACTCTTAATAAACTATATATTGGCACAACAAAACTATTAACAACTTACATTATATATTGACACAAAAATATTATTAACAACTTTTATATTAAACTGTCCAAAAACTGTCAACAACTATTACATTATATATTGGCCCAAATATTTGATAACCCAAGAGAGTTTACAGAAATAAATTCAGCAATATTGGTGTCCAAAATGCTATCCAAAAAACACCAATAAAGTGTCCAAAAAACTGTCCAAAATCTGTCCAAAAAAGCAGTCCCAAGTCCAAATTGCTTTCCAAAATGTTGTCCAAAAAAAGCACCCAAAATGCACTCCAAAATCTGTCCAAAATGCTGCCCAAAAAAAGCGGTCCCAAATCCAAATTGCAGTCCAAAATGCTGTCCAAATAAGCAGTCCTAAGTTCAAATTGCTGTCCAAAATGCAGTCCAAAATCTACCCAAAATGTAGTCCAAAATCTTTCCAAAATTCAGTCCAAAAAATGCAGTCCAAAATTCAATCCAAAAAATGCAGTCCAAAATCTGCAAAAAAAAAAAAAATCTATCACAAAATGCAATTATATTAAAAAACTTGATTTTTTAAAATGAAATAACAATATACACAATAAGAAAACTTACTTGATTTTCGTCAAAAGTAATTCAAATCAATCATTTCCTCCAAGTGCATATTCGTAACCTTGTTTATGCAAGTGCGACTATTTTGTCCCACATTTTGACAAACTCCACATTTTCTACCATTTTCAACAATCTCAAACGCAGAGGGATCACGACTTGTAGAACTAATTACCTTTATAAGGTTGAACCACACCGACGCCCTTTATAAGGTTGAACAATAGGTTCAATAATGGATGGAAATGGAGAATCAAGAAGTTTAGAAATTTGATTTTGGCTATCTTCCCTTTGAGCAAGCGACATGTGTAAATACTTATCACGAAACTCCTCAAGAAGACCTTCAATTTTATCTCTTTGGCTAATCAACACCCTCTCAAAACTATTGGATGATCGTATATCAATCCTCCATTGTGAATGTATATCACAAAGCCGTAAAACGTTGGGGTTGTTATTTCTTATCATGTGTGCACATGGCATACCCATTGTCTTTGTGAAATGTCCCGTACATGTACCCCCGAGTGAGTTGGATTTTGATAATTCATATTGCTTGAAAATCTCCCGAAGCGCAAACCCAGAAATATTAGTAACAAGTTCCTTGAAAAGTGGCCCACGGAATTTATGAGGAACACGAATTTTTTCACTAGCAAGTTGTGTTTTTATTTCTTTGTACTGATTTTCAATTGCAAGACAAATCTTTTCTTTTACCTCACTTACATTTCCAGTGGAGACATGAAGGTATTTCTTGATCATTGAATGCGCACCTTCTACCCTTGATGTTACACGATTCCCAAAGTGTGCATAATTTTCCGTCCATGCATATACAAATATCTCATTAAAAGGGAGCCAAGTTTTTTTTATGTAACAAATAACACTTTCTTTTTCTTTATATTGAACTTCAAGAATATGCCAAGCTTCATCATAATTCAATACACCGGGGGATTCTATCAATTTAGTCAAACTCATCAAGAATGCATCCCAATCTTCATCTTTATCAAATTCCTTTTTACACTTAGCAAGAATATTTTTCTCAATGTGCCACAAACACAAAAGATACCCGGTTCTTTGAAAAACAACTTCAATTGCATTTACCAAAGCTAACTCTCTATCCGTCACAATTGCTAAAGGATGTTGATCAACACCCAAAATGTTGTGGAACCTTTGCAACACCCACACATAATCTTCTTCTTCCTCTTTTTGCATGAATGCAAAACAAGAGCAAAAGGAAGTATTAAAACTTGTAACTCCAACTATATGCAATAATGGCATTTTATACTTATTTGTCTTATATGTACAATCCATCACAAAAATATTGCCATAACTTTTGGTTAATGCAATTGACTTGGGATGTGCAAAAAACATATGAGTCAAATGTCCATCTTTATCGCACTTCATGTCAAAAATAAAATCACCTTGGGAAAGTTCTTCAAATAATGCTTGAAGAACGGTACGATCCGAAATAATTTCTTTAACGATCTTCGCCTTTGCATTATAAATCGTCTTTGAAATCGCTTGAATATTTGGATTATTTTGTCGAAGTGCAGAAAGTATTTGACGAGCAGGCACACCAGCCAACGTCATCTCTTTGATTCGCAAAAATTCTTCCTCGGAAAAACGTCGACAAGATGGATGTGCGGACATATCCTTTGAAGGCTCGTGATTATGGGACACATTTTTTATTTCCACTTCCCAAGTTCCATCTCTTTTCTTTTTTCCCCAAATCTGAAATGGACAATTTATAAGTCGCGACGCGGTTGCTCTTTTTCGTTGATCCATCGAAACACTAGTGCCACGATATATTTCACCTCTGTCATAACCAATAATAACATAAGAATGTTGTTTTGATTTTTTAATTGTCGCTGCATATCCCTGCATTAGCGCCACATTACGAATACTATCGAGGAGTTCTTCTCGGTTTGAAAATTTATCAATGGCCAAATACATTCTTTTTTTAGATTCAATAATATCAACATCACCTGTTATTTTTTTCAGTGTTAAAAATGATATACATAGAAAAATATTAAATTAAAATTAAAAATGTGAAAAATTATTTTGATTATTGCAATTAAAAAATGTAAACCATTAAAAAAATACACAATCAAATAAATACTGGTATTAGAGCTAAGGTATTTAATACACCATAAAAAAAATACACCATCAAATATATACAGGTATTGGAGCTGAGGTAAAAAAAAACACCATAAAAAAATACACCATCAAATATATAAAAGAAAAATCACATGAAGTATTGGAACTGAAATGTAATGAGGTTGATGGTTGATAATTCTTTGAAATGCCATCAATGTCGTTTGTGCTTGAGAAATGAATTATTTCATTCAACTCAAGTAACTCTTTAGGAGTTAGGGTTGACATTTCTTCCCAATCTACACTTTCTTCATCCGATATTATCATTCGTAAATGGAAGATGCAATGGATTTTTATGATATTTTGGATTGATGAAAAAAGGGAAAATGAGATGGATTTATAGGGTAAAGTTGTCTCTCACTCACGGAGAAGAAGTGAACTTGGGTGAAATGGGGTTTGTAAGTTTAATGATAGAATAAAGGTTGATGTTAGAACAAAATGGTAATATTGTCTTTTAGATTTTGTTTGGAGTGTTAACAGAATATGAGGAGTGCGGTTAGACGCACCCTTTTTTAAGTAGCATATGTTTAGTTTTATATGTATTTCGACTAATTCTTATTTGTGATTTGTGACCTCTGTTAATCAAGTATTATTTTAATAGTGTTGAGAGTTGAACTGGAAGAAATTGATCCCGAGTCTGTTCCAAAAATAATCTTATACTTCTGAGTCAAAACGCTTAGTTATGTCTTTTACTCTTATGTTTACTATTGAATCACTAATAATTAATAGAGTTTGGTTAGTCAATATAACAAAGAATCCTTCTACGTTAAAACATAATTTTCACGTGTCAGTCACGACATACTAATGTGGCTAACGTGTAGCAATTAGTTAGTGTTGTTGACATAAATCCACATTTGTAAAGCAATAACCAATTGTGACACGACATGTCAATGTACTGCGATCGAGTCGGCCTAGACTTATTGTTTATTGAATACACAGCACGATGTCAGTAAAATAATATTAATAAAAAAATGTACTCATAATATTATTCATCATAATTTTGACTAATTTAGTAAGATTTTGATGTATCGTGTCTATATTGATCAAAATTTTAAATGATAATTAGTTAACTTTAAATATAAATTAATGCAGAAGTGACACGTCATTGAATCGCATAAAATGAGTCGAAATTCTAAGTCGGTGTAGAATTACTCTAGGGAAGAGCGTGTTGAGAATTAAAATGTTATGATAATATATTAAATATTTTCTCGGGTTGATGAAAATATTTATAAGTTTAACTGGTTATAACATGTGTGCTTAAGTGGATATTAAAATTTGACTTTATCTGGTATTTGAATTTGTATTTTGTGGATATTTGTTCGAATTCAAAAATTTCAAATAAGGATTTGCATAAGCCATTTAAATATTTAAAAAAAATAAATGCCTATTATTTAGGTATCTGCCACTGATAATTTGGACTTGTGATTAACCCGTTGTATGTAAAAATATCCATTTATATAATATTGTATATGACTAATTAATTATAAGTTATTACTTTAACACACACACACAAAAAAAAAGTGTGCGTGGTCAAGTACGGATCAAATCATTCAGACCAAATTTTTTATATAGTAAAATAAGTTATCTTAGATTGATTTTTTTACAAAGTATATAAAAATTCTATGAAACTCCCCAAAAAATTAGCGCAAAATATTTTTTATTATTTTAAAAAACTTAATCAATATATGATTTCTTTAAGCCAGTTAAAAATAGTCAAATGTCGATCAGTTCTATTAAAATAGCAAAAAAAAATTAGTTATTTTTATGTGTGGGTGGGTGGGTGGGGGGGGGGGGGGGGTCGTTGAAATGTTTATATACCCCAAAAAAATCAACTAAAATATTTTTTTGGTCCTTAACAAGTCCTTAAGTGACCGGTCCCTACTAGATCTTGGTCATGTATATTTATGTATGTATGTATATATATTTCTAGGAGGGGTGAACCTAGAGTAATGGTAAGATTGTCTCATTGTAACCTGGAGGTCACATGTTCAAGTCACGAAAACAACATCTCTACATGTACATGGATAAGGGTGTGTATATCTAACCCCCCCCCCCCAGTACCCCGCAGTGGCGGAAGACTCGTGCACTGGGTTTGCCATTTTGTATGTATGTTTGTAATTTAATTGTATAGACTATTGATTACAAACAATATAAGACAGCTCCACTCAAATCTTACACTCTAAGTCAGCTCCACTTTCATCTTACACTCTATGTCTCTATTGTACTTATCATCCCTTTATTAAAGTCTCAATAACTCTAAACATTATCTTTTATGTTAGACATATTTTTTTTAGGGGAAGAGGGATAGAACCCCCCACAAGTTTTATTATAGCAACATGGAGAAAAAACCTCTCCAATGGCAGACAAGTTCATAACTAAAACTATAAGAATTTGATAGTCGAGCCCAATAACTCGAATTGAAAAGAAATAAATACGAGCTTTTATATAAAGCTCATTACAAAAAAGATAAAGGAAAAAATTAAAAAGAATAATTTTATAAATCAATCCTTTATACATAACTTACGTAGAAATCCTAATTTGGGGAAAACCCCATCTATCCAAATAGATTAGAATATAAATATATTAAATTAGAAGTATTTATTTTGAATCCAAATAGATTAGTATATAAATTCAAAGTATATTCAATTTCTGGACAGCGAAGAAAAACATGATTCAAATTTTCAGAATGGGAATGGCAAAAATTGACATCTAAAGGCCAATTTGATACCTAAATTTTGAATGTTATCATCAAAAGGAATAGCTGAGTAGAGAAGCCACCAAGAAGGAAGAGAAATTTTAGATGGGATGTTTTTATGCCAAATTTATTTAAAATCGAGAGAAATTGGACTGTTAGGTTTAATCAATGAATAAGCAAAATTAAAAGTGAATATACCAATAGAAGATGGATTCCAATTGATTTGATTATTATTTTTCAAAATATTCATACAAAATAGCTCTTTAACTTGAGACATGCTGTTTCATGTTGATAAACTAGCTTTAGATTGAGAATTTTTATATTTAACTCTCATATATGTGGCCCATAAAGATTGATTGATGTGCCATTTCCACCAAAATCTTAGATAGTCAGCTAAAGAGATGTCAAAAAGATTTGAAATCCCCAAACCTCCTTCCTCTTTATCTTTGCAAATGGTGCCCCAATTTTCTCATTTGTGTTTCCATCCCACAAAAGCATTACCTCCCCATAAGAACTTGGCAAATAAGTTATGAATGAGTTTAATAATAGTTTTAAGAGGAGATATAGCACTTAAAATGTGAATATGAATTGAGCAAAGAACATGCTTGATAAGAATAATTTTCCCACCATAAGAAAGCAGCCTGTTCTTCTAACCATATAACCTTTTTCTAATTTTTTGAATAAGAGGATTGAAATATGAGATCTTCATCTACCAGTATGAAAAGGACAACCCAAGTAAGAGACTGGATGCTCTCAAATTTTAAGCTACCAATAGCCTATTTTCACATTCTGAAAATTGATATATGAATGGTAAAGCAAGATTTCTCAAAGTTAATGCTTTGACTAGTACCTTCTTCATAATCAATCACTAACTTCTTGACAACTCGAGTACTTGTGCAGCAACTATTGGTAAAAATGATGAAATCATTTGCATAGCTAAGATTAGAAATGATTGGGCTTCCACTAGGTAAAGAAAAAGGCCTGATCAGGCCACTTTGCATATGAAAATGAAGACCTTTAGATAGGATCTCAGAATAAAGGATAAACAACAATGGAGAGATTGGATCTCCCTGCCTTAAACCTCTAAAAGATTTAAAAAATCCATGAGGTTATCTATTAACCAAGATAGAAAACTAATCATTGCTAATACACCTCCAAATAAGATCAATAAAGAATGCATTGAAACCTAACTGCCTCACAACCTTAATTAGAATCAACCACTCAACCCTATCATAAGTTTTTACCATGTCAAGCTTAATAATAGTGTTGGTTGCAAAATTCCTTTTTCCCAGATTAAAAAATATTTATTTGGCCAAAAGAATATTGTCAAGAATACTTCTATTTTTAATGAAGCCACTATGAGAAGGAGAAATTATACTATGAAGGATAGGAGCAAGTCTGACTGTAAGAATCTTTGAGGCCACTTTGTAATAGAAATTACATAGATTGATAGGAATATAGTCAGAGAATGAATTAGGATTCAAACATTTGGGGATTAAATTGATAAGAGTGCTACTCCAACTTTTGGGGAGCTCTCCACTAAGGAAGAAAGATTTAATAGTAAAAGTAAAATAAGATTTTATAATCTCCCAAAAATTAACATAGAAGCTCCCCCTAAAATCATCAGTGTAGTCATCACATTCTAGGACCCTCCTAATCATATCCTCAGGTTCCTAACACTTCCTCCTTCACCATAGACCATAGGTCATACTCTAAGTACCGATCTAGAGGATGTTGGGTGCCCCCGGGCCCCATTTGACTCCAATCAACTTTTGTTTAGAGAGAAAGCTCAATAAATCTTCAAAGGGCTCTGAATTTCATTTCCAATGGTCCACCCTGGGCGTGACTCAGCTTTACGATTTGAATGAACGATCCGTTTTACTATCAAAAATCGATCTGGAAGCCACTGGGAATTTCCGGACCCCATTTTGACCCCAATCAACTTCCTTGAATGAGTGAAAGCTCAATGAATATTCAAAATTCTATGAATCCCCTTTCCAATGGTTTATCCCTTGCACAAATCGGCCTTACGATTCGGACGAACGGTCCATTTTTCTTCAAAAATTGATTTGAAGGCCACCATGCCCTCTTGGATTCTGTTTGACTCTCGTGAAATCTTCAACTTATATGAGATTGAATGAATTCTCAAAGGTCACTGAATACCCTTTCCAACGGTCCACCCCCTACACGACTTAGCCTTACGGTACGAACGAACGAATCATTTTACTCCGAAGGGTCATCGAGTAATTCTAGGCCCCATTTGACCAAAGTTTACTCTACAATCTAAGAAAACCTCTTTGGAACATCGAAGGGAACTGCATGATCTTCCTAATGGTCCATCCCGTGCATGAATCGACCTTATGGTTTAGATGAATGATATGTTTTCCTTCGAGAATTTCCTATCCAAAAGACCGTCAGGTGCTTCCGAGCCCTGTTTGACCATAGTAAATTCCTGAACCGAAACAACCCAATGGATTCTTCTGTATCTCTAAATAAATTTTCTAATGGTATGCCCCTTGTGCGATTCGGACTTATAAATTTCATTTTACGATCATTTTTCAAACAAATCTGCATTAGGCTGCTGAATGGCGAACCCATTTCCCTTCCTATCGGTAGTGTTTCTGGGATTTCCTACCGATAGGAAGGTAAAGTACAATGATGATCCGCACCCCCTTAACCCTATATAAGGATAGAATGACCTCACTTCGAAAGGCACCTCATAAACACCCCTCTCAGTGATCTCAACAACATTCTCTCAAAGTTAGCGTGGTTTCAATATTGAAACCTCTCCGCCACATTCTATTTACATCCCTTTCACACCCAAAAAATCCCTT
Source organism: Sambucus nigra (assembly GCA_949130495.1). Classification (NCBI taxonomy): domain Eukaryota; kingdom Viridiplantae; phylum Streptophyta; class Magnoliopsida; order Dipsacales; family Adoxaceae; genus Sambucus; species Sambucus nigra. Next base: position 14,924,432 of record OX422213.1, on the reverse strand, counting down.
CGCCCTCATCCTACCATCTTCACTCACTTGTGAGGGCAGCCCTTCAACAATCAAGATCAACCTTCAAGTCTCCAAAGAAGGTTCAAACATTCTTCTCTCTCTTTAAATTTTCTTATTTTTGCATTAGTTATTTAATTCTTACTTTAACTTTTCATCTTTATTAAATCATACAAATTAATATCCAACCCTTTATTAGCAGTATTACACATAACATATTTTCAATAAAAAGAAAAACAAGAAAAATAAGGTTTAATTTAAAATTTCAAACTGGATTCCTCACCACAACTTCTGAAACTAAAACATCATTTTCCTACACACATGCATCTAAATAAAATCCCTGGTTGGATTTATGGGATAAACCCCACCCTCGTGTTGCATGCGAACTACGTGGACATTGATGCCTTTTTAGGCTATGTAGGCGTCTCAGGTCAAAACCCAAGACTCGAGTCCTCCTTTCCTATTTTTTATATATTATTTCTATATATTTTACTTGTGATTTATGTTCGCACTTTATTTAACACATATTATCATTTCACCATGATGATTGATATCCCCATAAGCGCACACATTATATTTTTAATACTTATTTTTGGGAAGACTGCTATGGATTACCTCACACCGCCTTTATCAATGACGTAAGTTGAGTGATTTTACTCTCCATTTATATATACATGCACACACTTCACGGAGTTACTAAGGAGAATAATAACATATGCCCATGAGAGACTAAAAGGGAGGGATGGGTGCCTAACACCTTCCCATTCTGTAATTTAGCCCCCGAATCTCTGAGTTAATTGGTTTCACAAGCATCTGTATGTCTTTGCTACCGTTCTCTTTAGGCAAAAATATTTCTTTTGCCTTTTTTGTGCAAAATAGGTTGGCGACTCTTTCTCTTTACATCATCCCAAATTGACGACGATCAAAGTGCCCCAAGGAAGGGCGTGAGACCTTCTTTCTCCCATGACGCGCGTGTGAGCGCCAACCCCGGGAAGAGAATGGGATGTTCGCAGTGGCGACTCCACTGGGGACTTGTAATAAGAGGGCTAGACTCTATTTGTATGGGTGTTATCATTTTTTTCATGTGTGCGTATGCAGCTACCTGTATGTTCCATTTTTCCCTCTATTACTTCTTGTATATTTACATCATGCTTATATCACTTATCACTCACTTTTCACCTTCACGCACTTGTAACTACCATCCATGTACACCTCACACTACTTACACTTGTATATAGGGTTACTTGTACATGCTTCACACACCACTTGGAATATCCATGTTTAGGCTTCACTAGCATACACCTCCATTTATCAGACTTACACATATTCATGATCACTTGAACATATCACATGCCACTTATAGATGATCCATGCTTAGGCTCACTACCACACTCACTTGTAGATATAATCACTCACTCACATGTATCCGTTCCTAGTGTAGTCTTCACACTCTATGCTAGATTTACTTGTACTTGTATATGTTTTCCATAATATTTATCCTACTCATCATAAAAAAAGACTCCCTCCATAATATACTAATCAAGAATCATGCATTTTGCACACTACATCCCCAAGAGCGTGGCTATTGACCAAATTTTGTCCCATATTGGGGGGTCAATTTGTGATGGGCTTTGGTCTGAAAGGTCACAATTATCCTAAGCAATATGACTTGCACCTTCCATTGGCCTAGTACCTTCTACGCATATCGAACGGTTCCCCCCGCATCGTACTGCTTAACCAAACTCACGACGGTAGGTATATAACATGAAACTTATTCACGTACATCGATTATATCGAATTCGCTATCACACGTACTATTCCCACGAGGTATATAGTGAGGCAATTCACGTAGACGCGGGTATATCAAATAGCTTGTCCACACGTACCGATTGCCTTCAAAAGCAAGAAATATATCATGGAAGTCATGCCAAAGGGGGGAACCTTTCCACTAACCCAACAGCTACATAAACCTCATATAGGCGTCAAACCTAGGGCACTCATATTTAGTTTTTCAGTTACTACACGAAACTTTGTTGAAATTCCGGGTGGGCATGCCGCCCAAATTTTTGCATTATTTCGTCGTTTTTCAAAATATGACCCTACCCATAAGCCTGGAAATAAGTCAAACCAGTTCTTATATACTTTTTAAACCTAATTTTCCCAGGCTCGGGTATTGTCCGACATTTATTTTTTGCATTTAGATAAACCAAATATAAGTGAATACAAAATAATAATAATAATAATAATAATAATAATAATAATAATAATAGTAATAATAATAATAATCATGTTGATATTCTTCGCTCACTTTTTTTCTTTCCTCCTCCTTTCTTAAAAAACCGAAATATCAAAAACATTTTCCTCCTTTTCATCAAAAATACCAAAAATATTTTTCCTCCTTTTTACCAAAAATGTCAAAAATATTTTTCCCCTTTTTTAACAAAAACAATTCTTCCTTCTCTTTTTAAAAAATAAATTCGAATCATTTTCCTTTAGAGGTCGATCGCAAGCTCGATTCTTATCCTGGCTCCCTATTGGCTTCGGTCTTTCGTCAAATCGCCCCAAAGCTTCACAAGTTCCCTTATTACTTCATCCGTGTCTAGAATCTACCTTTACCAGTCCTTCGTGGAAAATTACTATCAAGTACCAAATGTTCAATATGATCTGATGGCAGTCATGGTCCAACTTAGTGCTAAGATTGACAGCCTTCAAATCGAGGACCATGAGATAAAGCGAAATTGGGTCCAGATTCCTGAAGAACCCAAGGTCCTTTTCCCTCATGCCATGGGTCCACCCGATCCTGAGTATGTTTAGGTCCTCAAAGAATATCAGCACGCTCTAGGTGCCCCGCTTGCCAATGGTCCACCTCCAACTTAGATCCCAATTCTAAACCCAACCCAACTAGGGTCTAACTTGCATGTACCTATTGATCCAAAGGAAAAAGAGTTAAATAAGGTCAGGGAAGACTTTAGATCATCGTAGGGATCAAGCTTTATCACTCCACCCTACCTATTCTCTCTTCCACCCTACCTACTTCACTGACCAAGCTCTATCACTCCTTACAAGGGATTGTATTATCATTTGTACTCGGTCTGAAGGGAAAGATATGGACTTACCGACTGTTCTAAACCAACTCTTGGAGTTTGGGCTGAAATTGCTATAACAAACCCTATTATCTCACATAAAATATAAATAGTTTATAATATAAGGCCCAAGTTTGAAAATTCACGAACACATTTATAATTAATAAGTAAATCCAATCCACTAACAATAAGATAAATATCCAACTAAAGTAACATAATCTCCACCAGCATAAAATAAAGGTTCTGGCTTATGCCCTTACAAATTTCCAAATAAACAAATGACTAGAGCTGAGAAGCACCTATGCTATAACCAACTCAGCTGAAATCGAATAGCAAGTAAGGCTATAATACTGCTATGCACAATCCCGCTGTTCCTGTCTATCAGCTCCTGGGGGGAGAAAATATTTAAATTTGGGTCAGAGCTCGAGGTATGCAAGAATTAACTTGAATAATTTATGATTACAATAATGCAGTCAATGCACAATAAATACCCCCTTTTAATCATTCACATGCGTATAATACCTCACCTCTCATCTAAAGGTGATATTGTCCGCACCCCAATACGCCCCAAGTAATAAATTATGACATCATCTAAATTATAGATGGAGTTTATCCCTAATTAATTAAATTAAATGTAATCCCTACATTTAAATTACCAACCTACATTAATTACAGTCTTTTCAGTATCAAGTGTAAGGCATAAACATTTCTTATGTGTTATAGGGTCAAAATAACATTTAATGTCCATATCCTTAGATAATTTAATTTATTTCCATAATATCCGGGTAATTAATAATATATGTCCTTCCATATAATTGACACACAAGGGCATCTACCATCGGTGTCTAATTCGTGCTCTATCAACAAGTCGAGAGGAATCCCTACATCCTAAGAGGACACCACAAAATACTCATAAGTTAGGGGCGGTCCCTATGCAAGACACCTGTATAGGGACCATACCCAATAGTGATACAAGAAAGGTCAGCGCCACACCTACCCCATGAGGGTGAAGCTTCCACATAGTCCCTATATGGCCTATACATCTTCAAGCCCACATGTGCCTACATGTGGTCTATAGCTCGATCGCGCAAACCCCAAAGCCGATAGGACGGTCCACTGGTATATCCATACACAAATATATAATAGTACATATTATTATCCCCTATAATATGTAAGGGTAATTACCCTATAATTACCCTAAAGGTCCAACCAAAGTCCACAGTATTGTTCCTTTGTTAATAATTTATCATCTAATAAATTAAAATTTTCATTCCACAAAAAAATATAATTACGTAACCATTTAGTCAGTGATAATTATAATTATTTTAATTGAGGGTGCAAAATTATCAAATCACTTAATGTACCCACGGTTTAAAACTTTTTCCTCTTGTCATTATTTTAACCATGTACGTGAGGTGAACAACATTTAGAAACCCAAAGTGATTAACAGCATTCAGAAACTAAGGCTAAGGGAAAAAGGGGACGAAGTCTCAAAAATCAAACCACGTCGCTCGAACGATTATGTCCCTCGTTCGCATGACTTAACATATCACTCGAACAACGCGTGTCGTCGTTTGAGCAACCCCTTATCTCCTTCCGTCCTCCACTTCTCATTATAGTTCCTCAAATCCACGATTCTTAACCCAGATTTATTCATTTTAATTCAGTAGTATAGGTACAAATATAACCAAATTCTAAGTCCCAATTCAACCCAAAATTCGTGTACATTAAAGGCCTAAATGAATCAGATGTTTTTCCCAACTTACACCCAATATTTAATTCGCAGAAATAGATTCTTCACCACGAAATCTACAGAATTTCAGTCCATAATATATCATAAACCTTCCCTACAATGGTTATTCAATTATCACCAAATAATAACCAAAAGCTTAAGAACATCTAACGTAACTGTCAAGATTTACATTACCTATTTTCTAAGATAAATTCTACATGTGAATCATTCCTCTACATGTGGGTTTTCATCATCAAATCAAATATTCTTACACCTAAATCCCAGAATTTTAAAAGAGATAATTATATGCATCAAGAAATACATTGTAGAACATAAATTAAGCAAGAAATTCTTGCCTTAAAATGATAAAGGAGATCACATTGGGTTTGTCTTCCTTGGTTCCTCTTCGGTTCTAGCCCTTTCTCCCTTCTTTCGTGTTTTTTCCTTTTTTCTTTCCATAACTTGAATTTTAAGTGTTGAGGAATGGTAGTGGGGGTGTGGTTTACCCCCACTTAAACTCTAATTAGTTATTAGATCCTGAGTTGTACCCTAAGCCCAACTTTTGGAGCCCCAAATGAGCCTAAATCCATTATCTAATTGGCCCAAAACTTCCCCAACCCATATATTATTGACCCAGGACCACTTTTAAAGGCCTAAACCATCTAAACGAGTCCATATGAGTCCCAAAATACGTCCCAAATTATCTATGCCAATAATAATCACTTTTAATTTGTGTCGCATATAAATTATGTATTTTTCTTTTATTATATGTAAATACCATAACCGTGCATATAAAAATGAGTCATCCACAAGTATACTAAATAAAAATTTCCACTTGACATTGAAAATATTTATTTAGGTCCAATTTCCAAAATTAATTATTTATTCAAAAAATAATATTTCATCATTAATTTATAAGAAAATACAGGGCATTACATTCTCCCCCCAATAACAAGATTTCGTCCTCGGAATCAAGAAAGTACGTACCTATCTAGAAGAGTTCAGTATACTTTGTGTGCGTGTCGTCCTCCCTCTCCCAAGTTGACTCGTCCTCCCAGTGGTGCCCCCACTGCACCCGAACTAATGGAACAATCTTGTACCGCAGTCGGCGTTCCTATCTATCTAAGATGGTTATCGGTCTCTCCTCTTAAGTAGCGTCTGGATTGATCTCAATCTCGTTTATATCAATGTGCTGGTACGCCACCTCATCTATAAGGAATCTCCACAGTGAAGATATATGAAACACATCAAGCATCCGCTGCAAGTGATCCGGTAATCCCAACAGGTATGCTAGGGGCCCAACCTCTCCAAAATAAGGAATGGTCCCACGTATCGAGGATCCAACTTCCCTTTCTTCCTAAATCTTATAATCCCCTTCATGGGAGACACTTTGATCAACTCCTAGTCTCCAACATCAAAATCTAAGTGTCTTCAGCCCGCATCCACGTAGTTATTCTGCCTATTTTGGGCAATTCGTTTCGTGGCCTAAATTATCTCTACCTTCTCTAAGGTGTCCAGAATGATGTCTGGCCCAAGTAATTTATTCTCTCCCACCTCTAACCAGTATGAGGCTGAACGACAAGGCCTCACATAGAGTGCCTCAAACGGTGCCATCCCTATTATGAACTGATAGCTGTTGTTGTAAGCAAACTCTACTAAGGGAAAATACTGCTCCCAAATTCCCTTAAAATCTAAGATGCACATCTGTAGCATGTCCTCCAGCATCAGATTCACCCTCTTCATCTGCCCATCCATTTGAGGATGATATTACGTACTCAGTCTCAAATTTGCCCCCAAAGCCTACTGGAAGCTCCTCCAAAAGTGGGACACAAACGTCCTGTCCCTGTCTAATATTATATTGAGCGGTATCCCGTGAAGCTTAAAAATCTATGTAAGGAAGAGTCTGGTATACTGCTCTAAACTATAGTATGTCCTGACCGGTAAGAAATGATCCACCTTTGGCAATCTATCGACAATCACCCATATCGAATCATACCCCATCTATGAAGTAGGTAGCCTAGTAATAAAGTCCATAAATATGCTTTCCCATTTCCACATCGAGATCTCAAAAGGCTGCAGAGTACCTGCCGGACGCTGATTGATTAGGCATAAATTCTTCACATTTATTCCCTTAATTTCAATATTTTTATGATCCCGTGCGGTGTAACTAGTTTGGATTTGTCTCATATTTATGTTACTAATCCTTTTTGGCAAGTATTTTGTATTTTGTGTATCTCTATGTGTTTTACAGGTATTTCCTTCAAGTTAGTGCCAAAAAGAACTCAAAACAGTGAAAGAAACCAAGAATCGGGGAGTTGAAGGGTATTTTCATAATTTTCCAGCCTTAGTCTGGAGGTGGGGCCAACTGGAAAGTTGAAAAGCTTTCAATTACAAGAACACTGGAAAAAATGGCACCTCAATCTAAGCAACGGTGAAGAAGTTGAGAAAGAAATTCAAGAAGAAGCTGTCAGATCCAAACCGATTCAATCAGAAATTAAAAGAACCGATTCGGTCATTAGTCACGCTCAAAATACGTTACAAAATTAGTAACACTCCATATCCGTTACAAAACTAGTCACGCTTTCTAAGTGTGACAAATTACCAGATACGGGATTTTTATTTTGTGCTTATCTTTTAGCCAAAAGAGTTTTGTGTTTTGGGGACTCTTCTAAACAACCTCTAGCCTATATATTTAGTCATTAGAACTCTTTTTATAAAGATTTCATGGATGTAAAATCTCCATAACAAGTAGGAACATCTAGGAGAAGAATTTTCATACTTTGCACCAATATTTCAAGAGCTTTTCCGGTTTTTCTTCAATCATTGATTTCTTCTTGCATGTTCTTGTTCTTCAAACTTGGTAACTTTTATTTCCAACACTTTTATTATTATTTCTCATGTTAGGCTAGGTTTTTAAAGGTTGGGATGCATGAACCCAACCTGATGTGGTAGTTGCATGTGTATAAAATTAGTCCTCTAAATTTAATGATTTATTACGACCGTATTGCGTAGAAACGCGACAATTGTAGATCTTTGGATCTCGTTTGCTTCAGGGTAATCGGGATGCTTCGGAATGCAATTCGAGTGTCACTATCGCAATACCTATTTACTCGTCCTCTGATTAAGTATGGTGCGGGCTTGAACCTCATATACGAAATGCTTGGGAGTACTAAATTTTGGGTCTAATTAATCACTTAAATTTAAGATTTGTTTTATACCATCAATACTCTAGGGTTGGGGGATTGTGTCTCTACCTTAATTTTTAAATTAGTTTTAGTTAACTTCTTTATTTTTCACTTTTTCCTTTCTCACTCAATCATCATCTTTTACACTTTATTTTTTGAAGTAATAAATCAATTAAAATCTATCAAACATTCCTTGTGGATTAGATACCCAGACTCGCCACTATACTCCGCAAGAGTGTAGTTAAAGTTTAGTTTTTTTTTGTATTGTGGTCGTAAGCCGATAACAACGACTAGCGTATTTACATGGACGCTCGGTTTCCACCACGATCAAAATGGCGCCGTTGTCGGGGAGTGTTTTGTTATAGATTTTAATTGATTTACTATTTCATAAGATATTTTTCTTCTTTTTTTATTTTAACCTTTTTGCAGGGTTGCACAATTGAGCGATAAGAAACGTTGAATCCTTAACCGTACACCTCTTTACATAGATTGTCCGTTTACAAACTATTCGGTAATCATGTCTTTTCATAGTGAGTTTGGTAATTATAATGATTTATATGGGAATAGTTCTCAAACTTTTTATTTTAGAGAATTCGTGCCTCGAGCTATTACCATTGGTGAGGGCCTTCGAATTCTTGAGAATCAAAGGCTTCAGAATATATATCGGGAAAAAAATCATTTTCGAGCTTTTCTTTTCAAAAACCTCGGCCTCGACCGATTACCATTGGTGAGGCCTATCTATGTATTGAGTATAAAGGGCTTGAAAACAAATATCGGGAAAAAAAAATTTAGGAGCAAGAATTGGATGCATTATTCGAATCTAATGACGACTTTTCTCCCGAGGTTATAGAGTCAAGGAATCCTACTCGGGAAGAAAGAATGTTTTTTATAATAAAAAAATACTCAATTTTCTTTCAACCCAAAGCACGATGAATATCGATATTGGTTTTATTGAGAAAATTCTCGCACTTTGAGATGAGATTCGTTATGATTGGAAAAACCAAGAGGCGATTGATACTTGTGTGTCACCTCAAATTTTTGAAGAACATCTTATTGAAAGTGAGTCTTTTCCCCTTGAAATTCAATCTCCAAGTGATGATGAATCATTTGAGATTGAGTTTATCTCATCACCATTCCCATTCACCGTTATTGAACCATTAGATGTACCGCTAGAATCCTATGAGTCGGTTGAAAATTCTGAAATGTTTACACCTTTTGCCGACAAAGACACTTTGCTAGAATTATTTTCTAATATGGACTCTTCCTTTTTATGTGCCCCTCTCCCCATACTACTTCAAAAATATTTGGGAGGTGATTATATTTTTCTTGGATCTCAATTGTACTTGTCCCTCCTAGCATCCAAACCACCCATCATCCCGTTAAAAATTTTAATTGGTGATGGTTTATTTTTTCCATCTCACACATGCCTTCCGTTGTTCAAACGGAATCCTTATATTTTGGGAGGCATGCATCCTAGTGAGGGTACACCATTAATCCCTAAAAGTCATATTGTATTTTGGGTGGACCCTCAAATTTTTCGACTTCTAGTGTATAACTTATTAGAATTTGAAAATCGTAGGTTGTACAATAGTTAGCTTTTTTTTTTTTTGATTTTTTGTTATTCTTTTTGCTATGCTTGGTTCTAACATGTTTTGTAGATTCAATGGACTCGTACTTTTCGGGGATCACTCCATTTTGGGTAATATCTTTCTTTTCCTCTCTTTATATTGTGTTCTTGATTCGCATTGAGGACAATGCAACATTTAAGTTAGGGGGTGTTGGATATTCTTTTCGTTTATTGTTTAGATTCATTGATTCGATCACATGTTCTTTCCAAGAGTGTTCTTTTTTTGAAAATTTAAAAAAAAAATTGAAAAATTTTGAAAAAAGCCAAAAATATTTTTCTTCAAAATAAATAAAGATTAGAATTTAAAAACTTCAAAAATGTCACAAATATTTTGTCTCAAAGTTTAAAAATGAAATTCACAATGCCAAAATTGACCAAAGATGGAAATTGTACGGAAATTGACGACTTAACGAATAAGTGTGGAGATTAACAAAACCTGGTGAGATTTCGAGCCTATCGATCTTTTTGAGTTTTTAAAAATCAATCCGAGTTAATTGTTAACTCAAAGTCCTTTTCAGCGCCAAGTCGTTGTTGATCTCAATTCTTTCATTTTGATCGGGTATGGAAAACGTGTGTGATATTGCCTTGAAAAGCGCACTACAAATCTCTAAATTAAATTAATCTCGAGACGCATATGGTAACACAATTAGTATTTTGGACAATGAAGTAGGCCATTATTTGTTACCCAAAAATATTGGCCAGATAAATTTTTGAAAAATCATCCATTTTGTAACCCAATTGAGCCTAATAATTTTTTTCCTTTTCGTTTGATAACCCGAAAAACTCAAGTAGCCCGAAATTGTGAAAAATGAAAAAATTCGGAATTTAAGTCCAGAAAGTGCATAAAAAGTGGCAAGAAAAAAAATAGAAGAATGCTCAACAAAAAATAGCAAGAAAAGAAAAGTGTGAAAAAACAGAGAAAATAGAGAAAAGGAATAGAAAATGGGCAAAAGCCCGAAAAAGCACTAAGGGACATCATAAGAAAAAAATTACAATTCCAAATTTCCCAACCATTTTCATGTTACCCAATTACACCTTAAACCCGAAAAAGTCCTAACCGAGTCCGAATTGCGAAATTACTTACCGCGTGGAGAGCTAAGGCGCAAAAGATAATATAAGAGATTAAATGTGTGAAAAAGAGGTGATGTTTCCCGTTTCCCTATGACCGTATTCCGATAAAGAGATCTTTCAACCCAAAAAATTTCGTCTTTCAATTTGTGTGTGGGACTTTGCATCCATTATATTTAGTCTTTATATCCCGCACACCGAGAGAATAGCCACAATCCGAGAGATTCATTTGAGAGAGCATCCCGTGAGCATTTGAATTAAAACGAATTTTCGAAAAGTAGCGTAATGATCAATCAGTAGAAGTTAGTGGTTCGATTTTTGGCTTCGCACACACACACTATGACTTGAGACTTGTAAATATGACTTTAAGGTGACTGTTTTTGGGCTGTTTAAATTGTACAATTTTTAAGTATTTTGATTTTTTTTTGAGTCAATAAAGAATTATGTGGGTATATTCACTGCAAACCCTCACGAGACACCACTCGCCCTACTAGGGTAACCTAGGGGTTTAAAGGCTTGTTGCATATGCTAAATGCAATCGCTTCACCGCGAAAAAGGTATTCTATCCCAAAAAAGGTATTCTTCACATTTATCCCCTTAATTTCAATATTTTTATGATCCCGTGCAGTGTAAATAGCTTGGATTCATCTCATATTTATGTTACTAACCCTTTTTGGCAAGTATTTCGTATTTTGTGTATCTTTTATGTGTTTTACAGGTATTTCATGCAAATTAGTGCCAAAAAGAACTCAAAACAGTGAAAGAAATAAAGAATTGGGGAGTTGAAGGATATTTTCTTAATTTTGCCGCCTTACTCGGGAGGTGGGACCAACTGGAAAGTTGAAGATCTTTCAATTATAAGAACACTGGAAAAAACGACACCTCAATCCGAGCTACGGTGAAAAAGTTATGCCCATTTGAAGTTGAGAAAAAAAATCCAAGAAGAAGCTATCAAATCCAAACCAATCCGGTCAGAAATTAGAAGAACCGATCCGGTCAATAGTCACGCTCCATATCCGTTACAAAATTAGTAACGCTCCATACCCGTTACAAAACTAGTCGCACTTTCTAAGTGTGACAAATTGCCAGATACGGGATTTTTATGTTGTGCTTATCTTTTAGCCAAAAGAGTTTTGTGTTTTGGGGACTCTTCTAAACAACCTCTAGCCTATATATTTAGTCATTAGGACTCTTTTTATAAAGATTTCATGGATGTAAAAGCTCCATAACAAGTAGGAACATCTAGGAGAATAATTTACATACTTTGCACCATTAGTTTAAGAGCTTTTTCGGTTTTTCTTCAATCGTTGATTTCTTCTTGCATGTTCTTGTTCTTCAAACTTGGTAACTTTTATTGCCAGCACTTTTATTATTATTTCTCATGTTAGGCTAGGTTTTTAAAGGTTGGGATGCATGAACCCAACCTAATGTGGTAGTTGCATGTGTATAAAATTAGTCCTCTAAATGTAATGATTTATTACAACCGTATTGCGTAGAAACGCGAGAATTGTAGATCTTTGGATCTCGTTTGCTTCAGGATAACCGGGATGCTTCAGAATGCAATTCGAGTGTCACTATCGCAATACCAATTTACTCGTCCTCTGATTAAGTATGGTACGGGCTTGAACCTCATATACGTAATGCTTGAGAGTACTAAATTCTGGGTCTAATTAATCACTTAAATTTACGATTAGTTTTATACCATCCATACTCTAGGGTTAGGGGATTGTGTCTCTACCTTAATTTTCCAATTAGTTTTAGTTAACTTCTTTATTTTTTACTTTTTCCTTTCTCACTCAATCATCATCTTTTACACGTTATTTTTTGAAGTAATAAATCAATTAAAATCTATCAAGCATTCCCTGTGGATTCGATACCCAGACTCGTCACTATACTCCGCAAGAGTGTAGTTAAAGTTTAGTTTTTTTTTGTATTGTGATCGAAAGACGATAACAACGACTAGCGCATTTACACGGACGCTCGGTTTCCACCACGATCACTGATGATCCACCTTCACCAGTTGACAAGTAGCACATCTGGACACAAACACAACTATATCTCTCTTCATATCGGTCCACCAATAGTGACAGCGCATATCGTGGTACATCTTATCCCCATCGGGATGCACCGTATATAGTGAACTATAAGCTTTCGATATGACGGCTCGCCTCAACTCCTCATCATCCGAAATAACCAGTCTCCCCTAGAACCTCAAACTGCCATCAGACCCGATAGAAAAATGCTCCACTCCCTTAGCTAATAACTGTCTCACCCGCTCTTGACAAAACTGATCCTCCACCTTTGCCTTCACCACCCGAATAATGTTCTTAGGGGTGATCGTGAGAACTCACATAAACGCTCGGTTCAACACACCATCCTAACATAGTGACCTCCACTTCACCTTCCACACTACTGCCAACTCCAAAAATGGCTTACGGTTCAGCACATCTGCTATGACATTCGCTTTCCCCGGGTGGTACTGAATATCGAACTGATAGTCCTTCACAAACTCAAGTCACCTCCTCTGTCGCATGTTCAACTCCCGTTGTGTGAATAAATACTATAGGCTCTTGTGATCTATGAAAAGTTGAAAATTTCCCCCATAACGTAATGTCCCTACACTTGTAAAGAAAAAAACACGACTTCGAACTCTAAGTCATGGGTTGGGTAATGTCCATCGTGAGGCTTAAGCTTTTGGCAAGAATAAGCTATAGGTCTCTCCTCGTGCATGAAAACCCTGCCAAGTTCCCTTAGGGACGCATCAGTGTAAACTCTGTAGCCAACTCCTGCTCGAGGCTATGCCAAAAGTGGTGTTGTAGTCAGTCTCGTCTTTAGCTCCTTAAACGCATGCCAACACATTTCATCCCAAAAAAAGGTACCCCCTTCCTCGTCAAATTCGTTAAGGGCTCGACTATCTTGGAGAACCCTTGAATGAATCAACGGTAGTACCTGGCCAATCCCAAGAAGTTGTGTACCTCGGTGGGTGTAGTGGGTTGTCCCTACTCCATTATGGAAGAAACCTTCCCTAAGTCCATGGATATCCCCTGCTCGGACACAATGTGACCCAAGAACTATACTTTCGTCAACCAAAATCCGCACTTATCGAATTTTGCATACAACTGATGATCCCTCAGTGTCTGTAAGACCACCCGTAGATGCTACGCGTGCTCCTCCGTAGTACGAGAATATATCAAAATATCATCTATGAATACTATAACAAACCGTTCCAAAAAGTCCCTCAAAATTCGGTTCATCAAATCCATGAATACTGTCGGTGCATTGGTTACCCCGAATGGCATCATCAAAAACTCGCACGACCCATAACGAGTAAGAAAGGTTGTCTTTGAGATGTCCTTCTCCTGGACTCTCAACTAATGGTATCCCGACCTCAAGTCAATCTTAGAAAAATATGCAGCACCCCTCAACTAGTCGAACTAATCATCTATATGCGGCAACGGGTATTTATTTTGAATCGTGTCTTTGTTCAAATCCTTATAGTCGACACAAAGCCGTAAAGATTCGTCCCTCTTCTTGACGAACAATAATGGACCCCCCCAGGGCGAAGTACTCCTCCTAATAAACCCCTTCCTTAATAACTATTGAATCGGCTCTCGTAGCTCCCTCATCTCCAATAGAGCCATCCGATACGGAGTACGGGCTATTGGTCTCGTGACCGGAATCGGGTCTATCACAAAATCAATCTCTCGACTCAGTGGTAACCCCAAAATTGCTCCAAAGACATTAAAAAAGTCCCTAACCACTGGAATGGAATCTAGCGCCGCCAAAACCTCTTAAGAGGTATCCCTATCAATGTAATACAAATGCGTGCTATACACACACCTGGGGTGTGGAATCGTAACTAGGTACATCTCCTGCTTAGGAATGGCAAAGACAATGGACCTCCCAAAGAATTCCACACATGCCCTATAAGTGGCTAGCCAGTCTATCCCCAAAATGACGTCGTACTCATTCATGTCAAGTACTAGTAAATCCTCAATGAAAGTAAGTCGGCCTATCTTAATACCGATACCCTGACACACTGATCGTATGGGTGCCCCTCTACCTACAGGTGAGTCTATGTGCCAAAATATATCTGAGGAAAATTTTATCATACCCGTGTCCCGTGCAAACCCCATGCAAACAAAAGAGTGTGATTCACCCGTATAAAAAAGTATACAACTAACATAACTAAAAATGGGAAACATACACTCAACTTCTTGGGGAGGTGCAGGACCATCTGCTACTGCGATATGGTAGAGACCCGACCATATTGCAACAGCTATTGTCCCTGAGGTAGGGTGGCGGGTTTTGGAGCGGTTGGTGCAGCGGCCCCCTAAGCTGGAATAGGTGGGTGTTGTCCCTAAGGTGCCTGTTGTCCTCAAAAACCTCCTTTCCCTTGGGCTTCCTAATTCCCTTGCATGCAATACTTTGAAGAATGACCTCTCTCCCCTTAAGTATATCAATTTCCCTAGAATGGTCCTTGTGGAAATTATCGGCCATGTTGGCCTCTGTCCTACTATCCCTAATGGTCTTTGAACTACTGGACCTGATGGCCCTGACCTACCTGACCCTAGCCCTGTTGGCCCCTGCTTCTGTTGGTCATCTTAACCCTAAACCTCTTATATTGCTTGATAGTTAGGGTGCCCCTATGCTACTGGTAACCAGAACCACTACCCCCACTCATCTTGCCCTGCTGTCTAGATGATTTCCCTCCATGTCGTTTCTCCCTTTTAGTTTTCAGAAAGGCCCGGTGATCTTAGCATTGGAGAAGTACAACATTAACCATCTGGTTGTACGTCACAAAGGTTGGATTTCCCAGAAGAACCTTCCTAATATGCCAGGATGATCCTTTAATAAATTGATTCATCCTCATATGCTCTGTTTGAACATCCTCCTTTTCAAAGTATGAGAGGGAAGTGAGCTTCTCTTTGTACTCTGCAACAGTATGTCCCTCCTGTTTAATATCCATAAATCGGGTCCTCATCTCAGACTGCATAGCTAGGGAAAAGTATTTCCCCTCAAACCTCTCCCATAACTAATCAATTGTAAGGCAGTCCCTCTCCTGTACTATCATAACTGCCTCCCACCACTGAAGGGAGGCTCCCACCAATATAAAGGAACTGGCGTGCACTCCACCATCCGCAAGTGCCTCTGGATGTCCTTCTTCCACCTACTAGCAACCAATATATCTGATCCTTCCAAAAACTCTAGAGGTTGGCCCTTAACAAAGGCCTCCCTTGCTCGGTCCCATGCGTAGCCCAATGCCAGTACTGGAATAGCCACTTGATGTGGTGGTGGCTGCTCAGGTGCCTATGGCGATGGGAAATGCTGAAGCATGGTTGTCATCACCGTAGATACTGCATCTCAGTGGGGGTGATCAACTGTGCAACCTGTGGGGCCGATGGGGCTCATGGTAGCTCCGGGTGAGCCTCCTCCTCCTCAACTGGTGGAACTACTCTCCTGGGTATGCCCCTTCGTCTATTTAACATCTGAAAGCAAATAAGGTTCAAATTAGTAGCAATCGTAAGAATATAACGAGCCTTAAGTATAGGCTCTATATATCAAAGAACGCAACTCAGAACCTAACGAGCGCAAACACAGATCCTAAGGACACCAGAACCGTGCTCTGATACCAACTGTCACAAGCCCCTTATTTTCTCACGGAAAGGTTGGCTAGGCACGATAGTCCAAAGATAGGGCTTGCTTTCCAATTAATACCATACTTAGCACAAATGAAAATATAAATAGTTTATATTATAAGGCCTAAGTTTGAAAAGTCACGAACACATTTATAATTAATAATTAAATTCAATCCACCAACAATAAGATAAATATCCAACTAAAGTAACATAATCTCCACCAACATAAGATAAAGGTTCTTGCTTATGCCCTTATAAAGATCCAAATAAATAAATGACTAGAGCTGAGAAGCACCGATGCTAGAACCAACTGAGATGAAATCGGAGAGCAAGTAAGGCTGCAAGACTGCTATGCACAATCTCATTGTCCCTGTCTATGAGCACCTAGGGGAGAAAACATTTAAATTTGGGTCAGAGCCCAAGCTGTGCAAGATTTAACTTGAATAATTTATGATTACAATAATACAGTCAATGCACAATACATCCCCCCTTTTTCATCACTCACATATGTATAACACCTCACCTCTCATCTAAGTGTGATATTATCCGCACCCCAATACGTCCCAAGTCATAAATTGTGACATTGTCTTAATTATAGATGGAATTCATCCCAAATTAATTAAATTAAATGCAATACATTAATTCCAGTCTCTTCAGTATCAAGTGAAGGGCATAAACATTCATTATAGGGTCAAAATAACATTTTGTGTCCATTTCCTTAAACAATTTAATTTATTTCCATAATATCCGGGTAATTAATAATATATGTCCTTCCATACAATTGACACATAAGGGCATCTACCGTTGGTGTCTAATTCGTGCTCTATCGACAAGTTTGAAGGAATCCCTACATCCTCAGCGGACACAACAAAACACACATAAGTTGGGGGGGTCCCTACGCAGGACACCTGTATACGATCCATACACAATGGTGATACAGGAAGGGTCCACTACACCAAAAATAGTAATCTGGCATATTTTTGAACTGTGCCAAAATCAGGTGTTCCAAAATGGTCATTTTTTTCCTAGCACGGTTTAAAAGTGTGTCAGATTTGGCTAAACAGGACACTTCTGGCACACTTTTAAACCGTGCCAAAATTTGATATTTCTGGCACAGTTTATAACTGTGCCAGATTGAATACATTTCGGTACACTTTTGACAAAGTTCAAAATCGTGCCAAATTTTGATACACTTTTGGCACAGTTTTGAACTGTGCCAAATTTTTAGATGAAAGGAAAAAAATTAATTATTTGAAAACTAGAAAATTCATAAATTGCGAATCACGCACGTTGATAAACTAATGTACATACAAACTTAAAAATAAGTCTTAATAGTTCACAGACCAAAAAAAATTGGACAAAGTTTCTTCTTTTTTCTGGACATTCTAAAACCTGCTAATATGAAACTTGTGTAATGTAAAGCCCGCAAGGCCATAAAATATAACAATAAAATTAGAAAAGACCTCACGGACATAAAAGTTAACAATAAAACTACAAAAGTCCACACGGCCAAAACACAAAAAAATATAATCCTGAATATTAACGACATTAAATAAATAATCCCCTTGTCGTAAACCATCGATTTCTTCATGTGTTCCACGTAGATAAAAGCTAACGATAAAATGTTATCCTGCAAAAAAATAAGATACAAAAAAGAGATAATATTAGTAACCAAGTAATTTTTAAAAAAAAATATCTTATTCAAATTCAGAATTTCATACACGTGTTATAATTATCATTATATTCTCAAACCGGAAGCTTTATGACTACATGGTCAGCTCCTACGAGTTACATTAGTCACACGCGAGGTGTTAGTGCCTCTTACGGGACCGTTTGAGGACTGGTTTGAGTTTCCACCCTCAAACGACATGTTTTAAGCATAACCTAAATTTTTTCAAATTATCGTCGTATTCTCAATATCAGAGACCCGTGACTACGCGGTCAGTTCCTACAAGTTATATTGGTCTCGTACAAGGTGTTCATGCCCCTTACAGGGCCATTTGGGCGCTAGTTTGGATTTTCACCCTCAAACGGCTTATTTTTAAGCATAATCTAGATATTTTCAAATTATCATCATATTCTCTAACCGGGAGACCCGTGACTATGCGATCAGTTCCTATGAGTTACTGTAGTCACATTCGAGGTGTTAGTTCTTCTTACATGTCCGTTTGAGGATTGGTTTCAGTTTTCACTCCCAAACGGCATGTTTTTAAGCATAATCTAAATATTTAAAAATTATCGCCATATTCTCAAACTCGGAGACTCATGACTACGCCATTAGTTCCTATATTTATATTGATCCTGTACGAGGCGTTCTTGCCCCTTACAGGGACGTTTGTGCGCTAGTTTGGGTTTTCACCATTTAAGGGCTTGTTTTTAAGCATAATCTAGATATTCTCAAATTACCATCATATTCTCAAACCGGGAGACCTATGACTACACGGTCAGCTCCTATGAGTTACATTAGTCCCATGTTTAGGTGATAGTGCCTGCCGTTTGAGGACTGATTTGAGTTTTCACTCTCAAACGTCATATTTTTAAGAATAATCTAAATATTTTCAAATTGTCGCAATATTCTCAAACCAGGAGGTCCGTGACTATGCGATCAGTTCCTACAAGTTACGTTGGTCCTGTGTGAGGTGCCCATGCCTCTTACAAGGCCGTTTGGGGGATAGTTTGGGTTTTCACCCTTTAACTGCTTGTTTTTAAAAGCATAATCTAGATATTTTCAAATTTCCATCATATTCTCAAACCAGGAGACCCGTGACTACGCAGTTAGCTACTACGAGTTACATTTGTCCCATGCGAGGTGTTAGTGCCTGTTATGGGGCCGTTTGAGAACTAGTTTGAGTTTTCACTCTCAAACATCATGTTTTTAACCATAATCTAGATATTTTTGAATTATCATCATATTCTCAAATCGGGAGACCCCTGACTACGCAGTTAGTTTTTACGAGTTACATTGGTCCTATGTGAAGTATCCATGCCTCTTACGTGGCCGTTTGAAGACTAGTTTGAGTTTTCACCCTCAAACGGCATGTTTTGAAGCATAATATAAGTATTTTTAAATTACCATCATACTCTCAAATCGAGAGACCCATGACTACGCGGTCAGTTTCTATGAGTTATATTTGTCCCATGCGAGGTGTCCATGCCTCTTACGGGGCCATTTGAGGACTAGTTTGAGTTTTTACCCTCGAACGGCATGTTTTCAAGCATAATCTAAATATTTTTAAATTATTATCATATTCTTAAATCGGGAGACCCATGACTATGCATTCATCTCCTACGAGTTACATTGGTCATGTGCAAGCTGTTCATACCTCTTACGGGGCCGTTTGGGGAATAGTTTGGATATTCACCCTTTAACGGCTTATTTTTAAGCATAATCTAGATTTTTTAAAATTATCTTCATTCTCTCAAATCGAAAGACCATTGACTACGCGATCAGTTTCTACAAGCTACATTGGTCCCGTTTGAGGTTTTCATGCCGCTTACAAGGCCGTTTGGGGGCTAGTTTGGGCTTTCACCCTCAAACTGCATGTTTTTAAGCATAACCTAATTATTTTCAAATTATTGCCATATTCTTAAATCGTTAGACCCGTGACTACGCGATCAGTTCCTACAAGTTACATTGGTCCCGTGCGAGGTGTTCATGCCCCTTACAAGGTCGTTTGGGCGCTAGTTTGGATTTTCACCCTTTAACGGCTTGTTTTTAAGCATAATCTAGATATTTTTAAATTATCATCATATTCTCAAATTGAAAAACCCGTGACTACCCGGTCAGTTTATACAAGTTACATTGGTCCCGTTTTAGGCTTTCATGCCTCTTATAGGGCCGTTTGGGGGCTAGTTTGGGTTTTCACCCTCAAACGGCATGTTTTCAAGCATAATCTAAATATTTTTAAATTATCACTATATTCTCAAAACGGGAGACCCATGAATACACGGTCAGTTCCTACAAGTTACATTGGTCCCGTGCGAGGTGTTTATGCTTGTTACAAGGCCATTTGGGTGCTAGTTTGGGTTTTCACCCTTTAACAGCTTATTTTTAAGCATAATCTAGATATTTTTTTAATTATCATCATATTCTCAAATCACGAGACCCGTGACAGTGCAGTTAGCTCCTATGAGTTACACTAGTCCCATGCGAGGTGTTAGTCCTCTTACAGGACCATTTGAGGACTGGTTTGAGTTCTCACTCTCAAAAGTCATATTTTTAAGAACAATCTAAATATTTTCAAATCATCATAATATTTTCAAACTGGGAGGCCCGTGACTACACGGTCAATTCCTATAAGTAACATTGGTCCCGTGCAAGGTGTTCATGCCTCTTACAGGCCGTTTGGGGGTTAGTTTGAGTTTTCACCCTTTAACGGCTTGTTTTTAAGCATAATCTAGATATTTTCAAATTATCATCATATTCTCAAACCGGAAGAACCATGACTATACGGTCAGCTACTACAAGTTACATTAGTCCCATGCGAGATGTTAGTGCCTCTTACGGGGCTGTATGAGGACTGGTTTGAATTTTCACCGTCTAACGACATTTTTAAGCCTAATCTAGATATTTTCAAATTATCATCATATTCTCAAATTGCGAGATCCATCACTACACAGTCAATTTGTACAAGCTATATTGGTCCCGTTCTAGGTGTCCATGCCTCTTATGGGGCCGTTTGGGGGCTTATTTGGGTTTTAATCCTTTTAACGGCTTATTTTTAAGTTTAATCTAGATGTTTTTAAATTATCGTCATATGCTCAAAGTGAGAGACTTGAGACTATGCGGTTAATTCCTACAAGTTACATTGGTCACGTGCGAGGTGTTCATTCCTCTTACGGGGCCGTTTGGGGATTCATAACTAACAAAGAAGATGCAAGCTAACCTCCCAATGTAACTTAGTATTGAGAACATTTTTCTAAACTCAAGTTCACTGAGGATCAATAATGGGTCACTAGTTTAAGGAGTGTTTCCCTCATTTGAACTTGATGACGACATAGGAAAATTTATTATAACTAAGATCAAAACCAACCATTAAATTAGAATGCTATAATATAAATATTTATGTCATTTAAACTTTAATTGGCATAACGTAAATTTAAAACTAACATAAATGACTGTTTTTCTCGTAGTGTCAAAACATCAATATATGCTTGGGTCCATTTGGTTCGCAAGAAGCCGATTTTGATTCTATTACAATATTGGGAGAAAGTGAAACTTGATGCGCTTAATTGAAGGTTAAATAAAATATGAAAATGGAACACAAAAATAATCAAATTACTTTCTTTCTAGGGTAGTAGATGGGACATACTGATAGGAATCCTTAACTATGATTTTTATAATAACAAAATTTCTCATTATACAATATTAAATTTCTAAAAGTGGAGATTTTCATACCTTTTCATGTTATTATCCTATATTTACCAAGCACTAGATTTTCATTTCGACAAAGAATCCACTAGTTAATCAAACTAGGCATATGAATTCAAGTAATTAGTAAACTATTTCAACTGCGAACCAAATGTAGACTTGGAGTTAAGTTGACATTTGATATAAACAAATAAAGACGGATAAGTATTTTAAGGCCTTGTTTGCTTACATGTTTGGATGACAACATGGTTGCAATTCTACGTTGTAGCAAGGCAAGTATGTAACAAAAAAAAAACTTTCTTATTTTGACTAAAAAGGTCAAATTGTCACCTCTCAGCCGGCTAAACTTGTCACGGTCATTGACAGTGATAAAAAAAATACGCATTTTTTTTATCACGGTCATTGACCGTGACAAGTCCGTAACAATTACAGTGGTCAAGGTCTTGTCATGGTCAATGACCGTGACAAAAAATGCATATTTTTGTCACGAACTTGTCACGGTTAATGATCGTGACAATCTTATAAACTTGTCACGGTGACCATGACAGGTCCGTGATAATTTTCCCAGTTAAAAAAATCCTCCCCCTCCTTTTTTTCCACCGTTTTGGTTTCCCTCCCTCTTTCTCTCTCTAAGCGACTGCTCTCTCTCTCTCTTTCTATGATTTCAGGTTACTTTTTTTCTCTCGTTCTCTTTCCTTTTTATATATGTGTTTGTGTAAATGTGGGTGTGGGAGGGGGGGAGGGGGCAGTGGTGGTGGTGGTGGTGTGTGTGTGTGTGTGTGGTGGGGGGAAAGGGGTCCGAGGGAAGGGGGTGAGTGGGTATATATTTTTATTTAGGTTTGAAATTGGTTTGAAATTGTTTGTATATTGTTTAACATTATAATATTGTTTGTAAATCCTTATTTAGGTTTGAAATTGGTTAGAAATTGTTTGACATTATAACTATTGTTTGTATATTCTTATTTAGGTTTGAAATTGGTAAAAAATTATTAATGTTGAATTAATTTAGTAGATGAATTAGAAGGAGTACGGGATACACATTTGTTGGTTTGCTATTGCTGTTGGATTATATTGGACGGTTGTGGTTGGATATGGAAGTTGGTTGTTTAATTTTTTTACAACCCTTAATTTAATTCACACTAATAAATATTTAAATAATTATATTGTCTTAACTTATTGGGTTGGTTACTTATGGAAGTGGCACAACCATTTTATTATTGTCAAAATGGGGGGAGGGGGAGTTTTCAACTTTTTTCTAAAATTACTTCATGGCACGACCCGTTCGAGAGTGGCATGACCACAGACTTATGATAATTAAATGAAACATAGTTGAAATTACATATAGTGCGCATAAATACTAGGATTCAAGTTCTTATATGTACACATTCAATAACCTTTAGGCCCGTTCAAGAGTCATTACCCCTGTAATGAGATCTCTCAAATTGTCCCGTTTGGACAGTTTGGGATTGCATAGTTTGTGTATAATAATATTCTTAGTGGCTCAAAATTGTTTCTATTGGAGGAAGTTATGCAGTCGTATCTTAATGTTCTTTGAGTGCATACTAGATGACGCGATGTTAAATGTTATTTTAATTGATAAATTGAAATAACACTCACACTTGCAAATCTACGTCGTGTACTTGGAGAACAATGGGGATGTGCTGCCAAATTTTTCTCAAATCGTAACAATGTGCATGAGTTGTTAAGTATATTACAGAAATATGCGGTCAGGAATTGGATAGGAATTTGAAATTTAAAAATCGAATATAAATGAAACATAATTAAATGAAACATACAATAAATCTAAGTTTTGTTTACACTAATCCACGAAATACACTTATTACCTTTAATAGGTGATTATTTGTAGTAGTTGTGATACGATATCCTAAATACAAAGAGTGTATGGGTGAGACAAATAGATTGGGGGATGTATTTTGCAGAGGTGCTAACGAATTTATAAAATATGTAAAGAGATGTCATAACGATGAAGAGTTTCTGTGTCCATGTGCTAGGTTTGAGAATGGTAAGGTATTTGAGTGGAAACAGTTGAACTACATTTATTAGGATGGGGTATGCAAGATAATTATCGATTTTTGAGTTTTCACGGGGAATTGAAAGTTCCCTTTATCCTCGAACAACCTTCATAACAACCTTCAACAAGTAGGCTAGATAACGACATAGATCGTAATATGTTAGATAATTCAGTTGATGACACGTACGGAGTTCATGAAGTGGAAGAAAATGAGGTCACTAACGATGTACAAGGTTCATGTGTTCATGAAGATACTAGGATAAACCTTGATGATGACTACCAAAGTTTAAAATTTAAGGCGACCCAACATTTATACTCTGGTTATGAGAAAGATCAAATAACTTTACATGCCATGGTTGATTTGCATAGTTTGAAGACCCAATACGGTTCGTCTGGCAATAACGTGACATGAATTCTGAATTGGGTGAAGGGCTTGCTACCCAAGGAGAATACGCTTCCAAATAGATATCCTGTTATGAATAACAGTTTGAAAGGTTTGGGAATGAAGTATAAATCGATTCATTCTTATGTGTATGACTGCATACTATACTAAAAGGAGCATGAAAATCACGATCGGCATCCGGTATGCGATGAACCTAGATATATCCAATCTATTGACAAGGAAGGCATAAGCTCAAAAATGCCTCAAAAAGTGTTAAATATTTTCCCGTTGGGCTTAGATTATAGAGGTTCCATCTAATTTTTCATCCAACTTGTAAAGGATTGTGAATTATGCTACCCATGATTTACATAAGTGTAAGTCCCACGCTTGGCATGTTATCATGCAATTGGTTCCTCTATTGTTTAAGAACTGTTTCTCCAAGCATAAGGATTTGCGAATATCTATTACGAAAATTAGTATCTACTTATCACTTTTGTGTGAGAAGGTAGTCAATCGAGAACACATAGTGGCCGTAAAATTGGTGGTGATCGAAGCGATCTGTGTGTTGGAGAAGAACATTCCCCCATCATACTTTGACATAAGTGTTCACTTGTTGGTACACCTATGTGATGAGGCACTTCTTTGCAGTCCAGTTAGATATCTATGGAGTTATCCGTTTAAAAGATTGATGAAAGTTTTCAAAGATTACATCAAGAATACACGATACATTGCAGGATCAATTGCAGCGAAATACATCATCATGGAGTCATCAATCAATACTCGGGAATATATGACTGACTCGACTAGCAATGATGACATTTATGAGTTCGTCAATGAGGGTGGTTATGTGGGACAAACGAGTGAAATTAACGAGTTTGCAACATGAACAAGTAGCTCGTTATATATTTGACACA
This sequence comes from Sambucus nigra, assembly GCA_949130495.1. NCBI lineage: Eukaryota > Viridiplantae > Streptophyta > Magnoliopsida > Dipsacales > Adoxaceae > Sambucus > Sambucus nigra. The sequence goes on along the minus strand of OX422213.1, from coordinate 14,899,402 downwards.
CGTGAAGATCTTGAAGAATGGAAAAGTATGTTTAAATTATTTTTAAGTTTTACATTATTTTAGATTATTTTGTACATGATTAATTTTGTAATACGTTCCTCACATTAATTTAACGCAGAAAATAGGAAGCCTGTGAGAACAATAAAAGACGAAAAATAATGGCACAATCAAACAGTGAATTTAAGCTGCGGTTGTCACACAAGGTAATTATAATGGAAATGTATGTTATTAAATGTGACATTACAATAAAATTTACAACTAGCCAAATTAATTTATCTATATTCTCATTTCTTAAAGACGGGTTATGCGACATCAAGGCTTGCTCGTCTAGCCACTGCACCCTTATTCATGGCACAAGAGTATAAAAAGTATCGATTGAACGGTTACGTATTCGGTGCAAAGAAAGTGCAAATGTATAGAACTCTGACATTTCATACAAGGCTCTTACTTTCTTTCGAGCGAGAGCAAAAGATAAGAACCTCGTTGAAGCTGAAATGACTTACTATGGTGTAATTCGAAATATATTTGAATTGGACTATGTAAGCTTAAAAGAGGTTGTATTTTACTGTGATTGGGTAAGAGTTAAGGATAAAAATGCTTGTAAAGTTGATCCTGGCACCAATTTGATCATGGTTGACTTGTCCAAGTTGAAGAGCAATGAACATGTGAGCGATGAGCCATTTGTTTGTGCATTTCAAAAGGTTAAGCAAATGTTTTACTCGGAGTGTATCAACAACGAGTCATGGTCAATCATCCTACATGCGCTAAAGCATCTAAACAGTAGTGTGGATGACTTGACTGCTTCTACCGAATATCAATCCATTTTTTTATGATAACACGAATTTGAAATAATTTTTAGATTCGTAATAAGTATTCCAATTATCGAACAATATTTTAATGCTTTTAATTCATTTGTACGTGATTAGTTTAGTGCATGTAATATTTAGATTTAATTCTTAAGCATTAATTCAAAGTCCATGTCCAGTGGGTGTATTATTCTAGTGTTTTATTATTATCAGACATCAGTTTACTACTTTTAATTCATTTGTACTTGATCATTTTCTCTCTTTCTCTCTTTCCTTTGTATAAGTGTGTGTGTGTGTGCGGGTGTGTATTGGGGGGGGGGGGTGTTTTCAACTTTTTATAAAATTACTTTGTGTCACGACCCATTCGAGATTGACATGACCACAGAAAATGTTTGTATGTCTTCTTCAGGTGTGTGTGTGCAGGCGTGTTTGTATCCTTCAAATTCATTTGGATTTTTACTAATAACAATATTTTTTTTATATATTATGTCTCCTTCAGGGATTAAGGCAAGGATGGTGATGTCTTCTTCATGGCTCGGCGGTAGCGGAGGCAACGAGGGCTCATCAGCCCCTAGGCTCCCCAAATGGGCCAAATTGGTAATGGTCGTTGAGAATAAGAAAGATATATTGGCTAGATCCCTCTAGTTGGTGAAAATGATTATCGTCCTGGGGTACACCAATTGGAGGGAGGTGCCAAATGAGCTCAAGTTAGCTATTTGGGCGGCACTACATGTAATGTATTTATATTTATATTTATATTTCAATTTATATTTATATTTATTCACAACTGACACTTACTTTGTTTTTGTTTTCCAGGAACAATTCAGCCCGCCCTAGAACTCCGCGATTCTATGTTGGAGCAGTTAAGGGAGAAATACAAGACATGGAAGAAGAATTTGTTGTCCCCGTACTTTGGGAAGACCCGGGACTCAATTCTCAGAATACATGAGTCCGTCCCGTCGAAGGAGTCGATCGCATTAGCACAATTACAAAAGTTCATTGAAAATGAGATCGAAGAGCGACAATTGGCATCTCTCCAATCGGGGAGGGAAAAACAGGTGAAAAATTTAGACGTGCACTACTCCGGTCGAACGTCTTACGCCGAGGTAGAGCACAGGATGGTAAGTTTTTATTTTTCTATAATTATAGATATATGTTATTCTGCATTATTTTACTTTACATTACTTACTAATTTCACATTATTTTACTTTAGGGGACGGGGAGTGGCCTTGGGTTATTCGGACGAAGAAGGGCAAAGATAAGGAGGTGTCTCCAAGCATCGCAGCCACGATTGTAAGTACTCTGACGGTTTAATTTTTATGAATTACATTATGATTTTTTTATTTACTTATTTAACTAATAGTGTGCTTTTTGTCATTTCAGGCAAAGCTTAGGAAGTGCGTGAGACGCAGTATAATGCCGACAAGGCATCTCTATCCACGGATGCATTCAGCTAAGTGCTTGGCATTGATCGCAAGGGGAGGAATAGGGGGTGAGCTCGCGGGTGGGAAAATCTAGGATCATCGGAATGGAGATGAGCAACATCGAGTTGGCTCGTCAGGTTGACATGCATGACATGAAGCTATCAGGGTTGGAGGCGATGGTCCTAGATAGTACGCATTCATGAAGCGTGAGTTGGGAGAAAAGGGCAAGGACAAGGGTAAGGGGAAGGGGAAGGAGAATGAGTTGTAGGAGGAGGTGGAGGAGGACGAGGACGAGGATGAGGATATGGACATGGCTGCTTCATTGGAGATACGCGTGGATGATCTAGTTCCCTACTTGGATCCCGTCGAGTGGCCTATTTCAACAATCGGTTGGCCGAGCGTGTTTTTACTCAACTTATTTGATGGCAAGTGGATAGCGAGGGGGTTGACGGACCCGAATACAGTCCCGAGTATGCCGGTTCGTAACCGTATCCTTCAAAATATCAAGGCCAAGGTGCTCATCACGCATGTGATAACCACTAAGGAGAACTTCGCATTGTGGTTGCGCGAACAATGCGGCGTGATGCATATTGAGGGGTGTCTCAATGCGTATATCGTGTGGCATTCCTTCCTCCTTGAACCTACCCAGACACTATGGCGTGACATTATTTGTATTTATTTTTATTTGGACACTTGGATTATATTTGAATTGTTTTGAATTGTTATATTTTGTTTGGATATGGATTGTATTATTATTTTATTTGGATATTGAATTATATATGTAATGATTTGGTACATTATTTCTATTTTATTTGGATATATGCTATTTGAACAGGTACAATTTTTCTACAAGAGGTACAAATATACTGCTAGGCAGTGATAGTGGCCAAACTACCCAGCAGTTTTTTTAACTTCTACCGAAATTTGTCACGGTCAATGACCGTAACAATTTTTTACAGTTTATCACAGTCTTTAATCGTGACAAACCTTGTCAAGGTCAAAGAACATGACTGGACCGTGAGAAGTCTAATGAACTTGTCACGGTTAATGACCGTGATAAGTTCGTGACAACAAAAGTTGTCACCCCAAACTTGTCACGGTCATTGATCTTGAAAAGTGGATTGTCACAGTCATTGATTGTGACAATCCGGCTGTTTTGGTGTAGTGATATTTGATTTTTTTGAAAATAATTATTAACACTATTAATAAAATGAATTCATCACTACTAATTATGTACACCAAAAATTCTGTATTTTATTTCATAAAATGGAATGCGAACTTTCCGAACTAATTACGATATATGAAATTTTTTTATTTCAGATTTCTTAGGAAAAAAAATGCGATTAGATCTTAAATATTTGAAAATTCTGGATTGTCTACATTTGAATAAAGATCCAAAAACTCTTATATGAAATTCAAGAGAAACATCACAATCGAAGTTGTTAAAGAAAAAACCTTTTCTAGATAGAATTAAATGTCCCTAGAAAATCTGGTAAAAATCACGACGGTTTACTTTTAAATAAGATCAGCAGGAAGGCCTTCTAAATCAAACTACCAAAAATTCTTGTAGGCAGTAGCACTAAGCTCCATACAATAGAGACCATGAGTAAAGCATGACTCGATGACACTATCGGCACTGATCAAACCCTAGCGCGCTAGCACTTGCGATCCCTGCATGGATTGAAGCTACAAATGAAACCCCTTTCTTATTTAAGTCTTATCTAACAAATCCCCTTTTGTTGAGGACGAAAATACACAAATCGGGTTAAAAAACAAAAAAATGATACCAGATGAGACTGGAGCAGGGCAGTCGAGAGTGGTGGAATTGGATGGCGGTTGAGAGTGGTGGACTTGAACGATGGTGGAAAATTATAGTTCTTTTTTCTGTCTTCAGGCCAGATCAGAGAGGGAGAGAGTTGAAACTTGCACAACACTTTTTTTCTCTTGTGAAAATGAGAGTGTGGGAGATGAATTATTAGAGGGAGATATTTTTTTTAGGTTATTTATATTTTAGTTAGGTGTACTCAATTTTGGCACACTTTTAAACAGTGCCAAAATTTGGCACGGTTTTAAACTGTGCCAGATTGTCATTAAACTGTGCCAGAACTTGGCACTATTTTAAAGTGTGCCAAATTTTTAATATCAACGTGTGCCAAATTACATCTTTTGGTGTAGTGGTTAGGTCCACACCTGCCCCTCGAGGGTGGATTCTCTACGTAATACCTATATGGACTACACATCGTCAAGGCCACTTGTACCGACGTGTGGTCTATAGCCCGAACACCCAAGCCGATAGGACGGTCCACTGGTATGTTCACACACAAATATATAATAGTACATATTATCATCCCATATAATATGTAAGGGTAATTACCCTATAATTACCCTAAAAGTCCAACCAAAGTCCACATATTGTTCCTTTGTTAATAATTTATCATCACATAATCTATAAATTGCATTCCATAAAAGAATATAATTATGTAACCATTTAGTCAGTGATAATTATCATTATTTAATTGCCGGTGCAACATGATTAAATCACTTAATGTACCCACAGTTTAACACTTTTTCCTCTCGTCATTCTTTTAAAACTATACGTGGAGTGAACAACATTCAGAAACCCAAAGTGATTAACAACATTCAGAAACTAGGGCTAAGGGGACGAAGTGTCAAAAATCAAATCACGTCGCTCGAATGACACGTGTCATCATTTGAGAGACCCCTTGTCTCCTTCATTCCTCCACTTATCATTTACAGTTCCTCAAATCCACGATTCTTAACCCATATTTATTCATTCTAATTTAGCAGTACAGGTACCAACAGAACCAAATTATAAGTCCTAATTCAACCCAAAATTCATGTACATTCAAGGCTTAAATGAATCTGATGTTTTTCCCAACTTACACCTAATATTTAATTCGCAGAAATAGATTCCTCGCCATGAAATTTATAGAATTTCGGTCCATAATATATCACAAACCTTCCCTACAATGGTCATTCAATTATCACCAAATAGTGACCAAAATCTTAAAGACATCTATCATAACTTTCCAGATTTACATTACCCAATTTCTAAGATAAATTCTACATGTGAATCATTCCTCTACATGTGGGTTTTCATCATCAAATAAAATATTCTTACACCTAAATCCCAAAATTTTAAAAGAGATAATTATATACATCAAGAGATACATTATAGAATATAAATGAAGCAAAAAATTCTTTCCTTAAAATGGTAGAGGAGATCACTTTGGATTTTTCTTCCTTTGTTCCTCTTTTATTCTATCCATTTCTCCCTTCTTTGGTGGTTTTCCCTTTTTGTTCTCGTAACTTAGATTTTAGGTTTTGAGGAATGGTAGTGGGGGTGGGGTATACCCCCACTTAAACTCTAATCAGTTATTAAATCCCAAGTTGGACCCTAAGCCCAACTTTTGGACCCCCAAATGAGCCCGAATCCATTATCTAATTGGCCCAAAACTTCCCCAACCCATATATTATTGACCCATGACCATTTTTAAAGCCTAAGTCATCTAAACAAGTCCATATGAGTCCGAAAATACTTCCCGAATTATATATGCCAATAATAATCACTTTTAATTTGTGTCGCACATGTATTATGTATTTTTCATTTATTATATGTAAATACGATAACCATGAACATAAAAATGAGTCACACACAAGTATACTAAATAACAATTTCCACTTGACGTTGAAGATATTTATTTAAGTCCAATTTCCAAAATTAATTATTATTTTAAAAATAATATTTCATCATTAATTTGTAAGAAAATACGGGGTATTCCAATTTCCCTCTAAAATGACCATCGATTGTCCAAACTTCAGCATGTTTTTCAGGGAAGACCGAAGGTGGGCTCAGGAATCAGATAATTGGGTGGTACCCATTAATGAAGTTAGCTTAAATGATGTAGTACAGATCATGACAGGCATATGCCGACAGACCAATGAGTTCTGTAGCATTTTCGAATTGCTCACTGCTTTAAAGCTTCAAGGGAGGTTGGTCCCTTAACTCTTGCACCTCCCCGTTGAATGGAAAGATTTATATGAAGAAGCCGCTGAGGTCGTGGAATGCATCAATTTCTATTGGAAAGAAGACATCGTTGGCACCGGATGGGGGATAAATTTGATAGCTTTGATGATAAATCAATTCAGGAAAAGGTAAATTTGCTAATTAGAATATGTGGAATGATATCTTGAGAGGACCTGTCAGGGGAAATCAGTAAAGTAACCATTCATCTAGAAATCGATGAAGAAACGGGGTTCTTGTTCCTATCCTCCTTCGTAAATCGCATGGCCAGATCTAGAAGACACTACCAAGATCTGAATCCTTAGCCATCAAGAAGAGATAAGGGAAAGGGAGTTATTAAGGAATTCCCCATGCTAGAAATGACCATCAAGGAAAGCAAGATCCTCGACAAACTTAAGAAGACTCGAGAAAATATTACATTGTGGGGACTCTTCATGTCTTTTTAATTACACTAAAATTCTCTAATAAAGCTTCTCACTAGACCCACAGTCCCTCCTTTTACCACTCTAGAAGACGCTGTAAACCTGGTTGGATCCTTGACCACCATTAGACTCCTTTCCTTCTCCGAAGAAGAAATTTCGAAGGTCAAACTTGATCATAATTATGCCCTCAACATCTCTATTAAAGTGATGGGAAAGACAATCCCTCTCTCACTCGTTAATAATGGATCCTACCTTAATATTTGCCCATTAGTAACCTTCAATTACTTAGGGTTAAAAGTAAGTGACCTGATGCCTACTTCTTCCACAGTGTGTGCTTATGATAATACTCGCTCCAGAGGTGATGGAATCCATAACACTCATAATAAGGGATGGCCTTATCAATCCCATTACTGAGTTTCAAGTTATCGACATACCCGCATGCTTCAACTTACTGCTTGGTCGATCGTGCCTTCATATCATTCGAGGGGTATCCTCCTCCCTTCATCAAAAGTTGAAATTATTCGTCAAAGGGGAAAGTTATTACCATTTTGGGAGACGATGACAGTACTGATAATATCGGCACCAGCAATTCGGTACTAAAAATACAACATGGGATAAATGACCTACTCCTTTCCAGCTTTCGAGTCAAACCACCCCCATCTAATAGAGGATGATTTCAAAAATCGAGTCTGTCCAAAGCATAGCCCCCACGACAATGTCAATGTGCTAAACATATTTAAGAATATATAATTTATGCTCGAAATGGAGCTGGGGTGATGTCAACAAGGGATACTAGAGCCCATAGTCCTGAAAGAGGCCTTTCCTCCCATGTGGACTGGGTTATCAACCTTCATTAGAGGAACTCAAAATTCTCCTCTAACCATGGCTGAAAAGAAGTTTAGAAGATGTCAAGACTATTTCAAGGTATTCACGGGAGATTCATTAAAAAGGGTGAATATTTTCCCTTATGCGTCTTTCTTGAACCATGGTATGATTATGTGGATAATAAGATGAAGCCAGGGATGGAAATATTCTTTCAAGACAACTACTCCTGAGCTGAAGACAACCAGCATCAAGTGCTACCTCTCGTTGAGAAAGCTATAACCATTGTCGAAGTTTTCGAGGAAAGTGATTCCCAATACTCATTGAATCTACAGACATTGGGGCTAACACTCTGTATGATTCATTTAGGCACTACATCATCGAACACATCCACTCTGATTAAGGCCACTGATGAGCCTCTTCTCAATTGGAATGTTATAACAGCCCTTCCTGCTCATATGAAACCCAACCATGTTATTTACCCTATCTCCTCATCTATTATTGTTGTTCCTTTTTCTGATAAAAATGTAATCGAGACCTCCTTTGGCGAGGTTCTCAACGTTATTTTTTCCAAAAGTGAAATAAATGAGGATTTTGAGTATCTTGATGTGCCTTACATTAATTGTCTTGATTCTAATAAAACTCTTGATGATGATGATTTTGCAAATGAATAATTCTTAACTAATCTTAATAAGGTTAATAACAAATAACATAATCTCATTCAAATTAATGAGGATGAAACTAGTGTTACTTATCTCGTTTCTAGTAGCCAACAACACGAGATTAGGATAGGGTCCACCCTTAATGTGCATAAGTGTGCACAATTCGAAGTCAAGGAAGAGGTAATCAAATAACTAATTTTAGGCTTCATCCGGATGATTGAATATCTCACATGGCTCGTCAACATTATACCTATTTAGAAATTAGGAGGAAAAGTCCACATGTGCATCGACTGTAGGAATTTGAACAAAGCATTTGCGAAGGATGATTATCCATTTCCCATCATCGATATGATTATGGGAATCACGCAAAGCATCTCCAAAGGATGATTAAACATTGACCAACATCGATATGATTATGGACAACACGGACAGTCATGCCTTCAAGTCATTCGTAGATGGATTCACCTGATAAAATCAGATCAATATTCACCCAGACCATCAAGAGAAAACCCCATTCATCACCCCCTAAGGAACCTTCTATTAGATGGTGATGCCATTCAGGCTCAAGAATGATGGGGCTACCTACCAAAGGGCTGCCACAACCATCTTTCATGATTTGATACACAAAGAGGTCGAAGTATACATAGATGACATGATTATTAAGTCTAAGACTCGAGAAGGTCACGTGACCGCATCTAGAAGTTCTTCGAATAACTACGGCGATACCAAATGTGTCTAAACCCATAGAAATATGTTTTCAGTGTCACAAAATCAAAACTTTTGGGATTCGTAGTTAGAGATAAGGGAATAGAAGAAGACCCTAACAAGCTCAAGGCCATACTCACAATGCCACCGCCAACCCCCGAATAGAGAAGGAAGTTTAGGAATTCTTAGGAAAATTATAATATATATCAATCGGTTCATTATCCAGTTAACTTCTATTTACGAACCCAACTTCAAACTCCTCTGAAAGGATTATACCAAAGTTTAGAATGAGGCATATCGTTAAGCCTTTGACAGAATCAAGCAATATCTTACCTGACCTCTGGTACTTATGCCTCCATAGCCAGGTGTCCGTCTAATCTTATACTTAACTGTAATAGATACCGCAGCAGGGTCTTTGCTAGCCTAATACATTAAAGAATAATACATGAAAAGGGTCATATACTATGTTAGCCAAAATTTGGTTGGGTAAGAAGTTAACTATACTTCCTTGGAAAAAGTATGCATCGCCTTAATCTGGGTCACTCAAAAGTTACGACACTACATGCTCGCTTTTACCATCAGACTTGTGTCCCCAATAGATCTTGTCGTATGTAAACATTATAATCCTACATGGACTAATGATAAATATACACATGTCCTCCTAAGTGGTCGACCAACCACCTTAATCAACTTCAGAAACATTTAGTCAGCTGGAATGCCGACCAACTCCACAAGGCCGACCATCAGGAAGACCAAAAGTTACTTGGATGGGATGCCAACCAGCACTGAATTCCAAGAGTTTCATTTATTATATATATATATATATATATATATATATATATATAAAGGCCTAATAATATAAAGGCATTTCATCTAGCGTTTTACACCATTATAAATAGGAAGTACTCCCACTATTGGAGGGACAACAAAAATTACTCATATGCACACCGTACCGAGCTATTATAAACCATACTAAATAAAAACAACAGTGGATGTAAGCCATTATAAAATTGAACCACTCTAAAAATCTATTCTCTTGTGTGTGTGTGATTTGCTTAACCTATTATATTTTATTTGTGATTATAAATCTGGATAAACTCCATTTTTAGACATCAACAGATTGCACCATTTGTGGTAACTTTTATTATTAGTCATTGTTCTCTACCTAAAATATTTCGTTATCTATTTTAAAGAATGAATACTGCCCCTGAAAGAAGTCTAGTGACTGCAGGCAATAATAAAAAAATATCTGCTCCACCTGGCGAGACAGATCTTCAAAGGATTTTATTCAATTTGGCTAAGGGACAAGAGTCTATACAGGAGGCATTCAAATAGTTGGCCCATACCATTCAAGACAAGTATTCTAACTTCAGGAGAGATATTCCACCTCAACCAGCCATAAAGAAAAGAAGTCACTATTCTCATTCTTCTCGTGATTAATCATATTATCCTGGTGCAACTTCTTCAGTCCGATCAACGGGTTACTATGATGGTAGATCTTTTTCCAAAGAAAGGCTAAATGTAATAGAGTGGCTAGTTAGGGAGTCTGTTTTTGATCATTTAGGTCCCCGAGTAACCAGAGGTCATTATTAAGAGTAGGAGCATCATCGTGAATGCATAGAAGGTTCGGTGAGATAAAGAGCTAGTATTAGGGGCTCTGTGCGTGCCGAGCAGACCTCTCATAAGGAGAGTTCAACACATAAGAACAGTAAAGATGCAAAATATACCTTGGCCAAATCCAATCCACAAGAACAGCCTTGGAAGGGATCCATAAAACGGTTGGAAGATCGACTAGGTGAAATGGACAAAATTAATAATCCACAACAAAAGAGTTTTGTTAAAGGTTCACCTTTTATTCAGGCTATCGTGAACTACCATACTCCATCCAAGTTCAAGCCACCAGTAGTTACTCCCAAGAACGATGGGAAAACTAATTCAGTCCTACACATAGAGCAATATCAAGCTGCTACCGACATCTGCTCAGTGCCTGACGATATGAGGTGTAGATCTTTATCCAATTCTATCACAGGGCCAGCTAAATTTGGTGTAATAATCTCCTCAGAGGTAAAATCTCTAGTTTTCATCAGTTAGCTAACATTATTCATAGATAACTTTTTCTTTGGGGCTAAGCCGATCAAGAGTGTCTTCCATCTCTTAACTGTGCAACAAAAGTCGAGAGAAAGTACCAAAGAATATATTACACGTTTTACTAATGAAAAACTAGAGGTGGTGGACCATGAGGAGAAGATAGCCAATGTATCACTTATGAGTGGGTTGCCTGCTAAAGATCTCTATTATGCTTTAGCAAAGAATCCACCTAAAACCATGACGGAATTAATGGCTAAAGCTAGAAAGATAATGAATGCCAAAGAAGTTATAGCAACCAGTGAAGCTCCTAAGACAAAGGGTGAAGGTCAGAAAAATAAATCTAATTCATTCAAGAAGGATTAAAAAGATAAAAATTTAGATCGGATTAAGGAGTATGATGAATATACCTCACTTAATAAGGGTGTTCACCATATTGAGTAAGTTTGTTAATCAGAACAATAATTGAGATGATCGGAGAAGGTCTGAATCTCAATTCTGAGCAAGAAAAGATAATAAAAGAGCAAGAAACAATGATTTTGGAGAAGATCCAAACTTACCAAATAAGCCTGAGGAGCCAGAGGTGGAAGTGGGAATGATATCCTTTGTATGACACTTCATCGTAAGAGGAGATATTAAAGGAGGAGATGAGATTATAGAAAAGAAATCTTACTTAAATGAAGCCAAAGCCTGCCCAACTGTCAGATATATTGATATGGATGAATCTAGTGATAGTCGATCGAGAAAAGTCAACAAAGATAGGCTGGTGATTGGGTTCTCCAAAAATAATCTGAGTGGAGTACTTTATCCTCACGATGATTTGTTAGTTATTTGCAGAGTTCATCATGGGAAAGTTGCAAGGATATTGGTTGATAATGGGAGTTCAGCTGATGTAATGTTCTATAACTATTTCTAAAGCTTATGGTTGAAGGACAGTAAACTAGAACCATATCATAAACCTCTCATTGGATTTGCAGAAGAGAAAATATATCTATTGGGAACGATCAAGTTGGAAGTTTTTGACACACCCCAACCCAGTTACTTAGAATTAAGTTTGAAAGTCAAAGTGAGTCAAACCATAATTAATCTAACCAAACCATAAACACGAGTTTTAATTTCAGAGTCATCATTGTAAATCCATATAACTGAAATACCTTTTTACAACATCAGAGTAGTCATACTTATACAAACTTGCTTGAAGGATAATTTAACTTAATTACATCATTTACATTTACACAAAATCATAGTTTCTCCCATTCCTGGCTAACCCAACCCGACTTCCTAGATTTGGCAGTGACATCGTATTACCTGAAAAATGTGGACATAGGAACCATGAGCAAAAATAGCCCAGTGAATGCATCACTACTAAACTACTGCATGAATTTAAATGCAATAAATCATGTCCATATACTTATGTACTAACTTATCCGGCTCATTCATAATGAATGACCAACTTTTCCGAATCATGGTTCACATATCCTGTCTAAATAGACAATTCTCCCCCATTCCTGGTCGAGGAGTAACCCCTTGTCATTAATAGACAAATCTCACCCATTCCTGGTCGAGGAGTAACCCCTCATTTCAGTAAACTGAAATGAACAATTTCATATTCATTTTATTATGATCATACCCACAACACGATACAAATACATCATTCCAGTGAGTACACTCACCTTGGGTTGTCAACTACGTATCCAGGTTTCCTTCTGGTGCAGCTGAACTGGTTTTATTAGACCTTACACCTGTCAATCCAACTAAATCAGTACTTAACCTCAATCATAAATATTATCCAAACATAATTATGTAACTTTCCATGACCATACATCAACAATACAATTCCAATTAAGTCACATTCCATAAAACATAGGTAAAGGCAAACAATGATGTACATATTGATAAAGTTACGGACATTCAACCGTAGGAAGTACCTTATGAGTAATTTATAACCAAAGTCAAGTAAACATGAAATTATACTCCTCAATGTATATACACATGAAACATGTATTCAAAGTACCCTTTGTAACGACGAAATACAAACATTCATTCAAGGGGTATCCAGTATGGCCTGAAATTATTGTACTACATACTTAACCATCCTATGTTCCTAAATTGTATAAATTCAGGGGTCCAACCTCATCAATATGAAAACATATATGAATATACTATCCAGTACAAGTGACGGTGTAATTTTTCAAGCTTCCTAGGGCAAGTTATGACCATTTCTCTACAACACCAGAAATCTGCCCTACGAGCTCCTCTATTGTTCCTTCGAATTCCCAGAATTTTCATAATTTTTCTACAGCATAACTTTCCATGAATTTCAACACACTTTCAGTAGACATACTTAATAGTATATAATTAAAGTTTCATAATATTTGGACTTCATTTACTGTCTCAAAAGCTTGACTAAACTTAGGGCATACCGAAATGAAGTATAAAAACAGAAATCAAGTACCAACTTGAAATCATCATTACGGACTAACCACAAGGAGATAAATTCTAATTTTAGGATATGATATGAATATATGAGTCTAATTTCATATCCAATTGGAATTTCTCAATTCCAGTAATCACACAAAGAGATATGCAGATTTGAATACAAGTGGTTTCAACACAAAGCAATTTTAAGGGTTTCTACACTCAACTTAACATAAGCTTGCATCTAACCATACATATACATAAAGGGCTGAAACTTTCGTAAACTTATGATGATTTATATCATATAAATCAGTAATATAAGATAAATAACAAGAATTACAATTAGGATTACCTTCAGGGCTTTTTACGTAATTTCTACGGATTTTTCTACACTTTTTCTCCTCACTTTTCTTCCTTAACTTCTACTTTCTCTTTCCCTAAGCTTCAAACCCTTTCATGGCTGGTTTTTGCTGAAGAAATATGTTAGAGGGAGGGTTTTAAGTCGGCCAAGGCTGCCTCCCAAGCCAACCAATCAATTTAAAACATTTGGTTTAATAAAAGACAAAATACCACTTAAGGGAATTGACATATTTGCCCCTTCTCGTAATTTCGGTATAACTCTTCACTCGGGCATCCATTTGATGATCCGTTTGTTGTGTTACAACCCTAACTCACATGTCTTCAACTATCTAGTTTTCACCTCAAGTCATTTATAATGTTATAAAGGTCAAAACTAGTCTCTAACAGGAACATTTCTACCGAAAACAACAAAAATTTGTGTCTATAAATAGTTCGACCTTTCATGATTTATGAAAGTAGGATTATAATAAACATAATCACTTAACATTAGATATAATAATATCACATTATTCATATCACATAATATAATCATGATTTAAATATAATTTATCATAATTATATTCGGGTTGTCACAACTTCCCCCCCTTAGAAAATTTCGTCCCCGAAATTTAAAATAAAGGTCACTTACCAAACAAATGGGGATACTGTTTCCTCATGCTATCCTCCATTTCCCAAGTTGCTTCTTTAACTCCATGGCTCATCCACATAACTTTAACTAAGTGAATAACTTTATTCCTCAATACCTGCTCCTTACGATCGATAATTTCCAATGGTTCCTCGATGTACGACAAGTCTTCCTTCAGTTCAATTGGTTGAGTTTTCAACTGATGAGATGGATCCGCCAAATACTTACGAAGCATCGATACATGAAACACATCATGTAAACGGGATAAATCTGGAGGTAATGCTAATCTATAAGCCAGGGGCCCAATTCTTTCCAACACTTCATATGGTCCAATGTATCTTGGACTTAGTTTCCCCTTTTTGCCAAATCTCATAACGCCTTTCCACGGTGAAATACGCAGGAATACAAAATCTCCCTTCTGAAATTCCAATGGATGCTTCCTCTTATCTGCATAAAATTTCTGCCTGCTTTGCGCTATCTTTATCCGTTCCCGAATCATTTTGATCTTTTCAGTTGTCATATCTATCAATTCCGGACCCAAAATTTTTCTTTCACCTACTTCATCCCAACACAAAGGCGTCCTACATCTCCTCCCATATAAAGCTTCATAAGGAGCCATACCAATGGTGGACTGATAACTATTATTATATGAAAATTCCATCAATGGCAAATGATCATCCCAACTACCTTTGAAGTCAAATACACAAGCCCGTAACATGTCTTCTAAGATTTGAATCGTCCTTTCTGATTGCCCATCAGTTTGTGGATGAAACGCAGTGCTGAACTTCAAACTTGTGCCCATGGCATTTTGGAGACGAGGCCAAAACTTAGAAGTGAACGTTGGATCTCTATCTGATACTATTGACACTGGTGCCCCATGTAAACGAATAATCTCATCAACGTACATACGTGCATACTTGTCAACAGTGTAGGTGGTCTTAACTGGGAGAAAATGAGCTGACTTCGTCAATCGGTCTACAATCACCCAAATAGAATCATGCCCCTTTGGTGACCGGGGTAATCCTGTAACAAAATCCATCGTTATATTCTCCCACTTCCATTCCGGAATAGGCAAAGACTGCAATAATCCTGCCGGCTTCTGATGCTCTGCTTTCACTTGCTGGCATACTAAACATTTAGCTACGAACTCTGCAATCTCACGTTTCATATTGTTCCACCAGTAATATTCTTTCAAATCTCTGTACATTTTGGTACCTCCCGGATGCATAGAGTAAATAGAACTATGTGCCTCTTCTAATATATCTTTCTTTAAGGGTGGATCATTCGGTACACAAATCCTATTTTTATAACACAATGATTCATCATTCTTAATCTCAAAGTCACTCTCTCTACCATCCCGAACTTCTTGTTTCTTCTTCTTAAGGAATGGATCACTGGTCTGCAAATTTCGTATGCGTTCGGCTAATAAAGGTCTCACTGTGACATGTGCTAATAATCCTCCACTTTTTGAAAACTTCAATTCAATCCCCATCGATGCCAAGTCAAGAATATTTCCAACACGGGCACACCGTATGCAACCAAGAATCCCGGATGATTTTCGACTCAAAGCATCTGCTACTACATTGGCCTTCCCAGGATGATGATGAATGGTACAGTCATAGTCTTTAATCAGCTGTATCCAACGCCTCTGTCTCAAATTCAGTTCCTTTTGTGTAAACAAGTATTTTAAACTTTGATGATCTGTAAATATCTCACAAGTTTCTCCATACAAGTAATGTCGCCACAACTTTAAAGCAAAAATAATGGCTGCTAGCTCCAGATCGTGTGTAGGGTAATTTCGTTCATGCGTCTTTAATTGTCTGGAAGCATATGCTATCACCTTCCCATTCTGCATAAGAACACATCCTAACCCCTGAAATGAAGCGTCTGTATAGATCACAAAAGACTCATTCCCACATGGAATAGCAAGTATAGGGGCTGAAACCAACCGCTTCTTTAATTCTTTAAAACTCCTTTCGCATTCTTCATCCCACACAAACTTCACTTCTTTATGAGTCAACTTTGTCAGTGGTAATGCTATTGCTGAAAATCCCTTAATGAATCTGCGATAGTAACCTGCCAATCCTAGGAAACTCCTAATTTCTGTCACATTCTTAGGACTCTCCCATTCAACAATTGCTTCCACCTTCCTTGGATCAACATATATCCCATCTCCTGAGACAACGTGCCCTAAAAACACAATTTCATTCAACCAAAACTCACACTTGCTGAATTTAGCAAACAATTTCTTCTCTCTCAAAATCTGCAATACAAGTCTCAAATGCTTCTCATGTTCCTCCATGCTACGCGAGTAAATTAACACATCGTCTATGAATACAATCACAAATGAATCAATGAAAGGGTGGAATACCCGATTCATCAAATCCATAAAAACTGCCGGAGCATTAGTCAATCCAAATGGCATCACCAAAAACTCATAGTGCCCATATCGAGTCCGAAAAGCTGTTTTGGAAATATCACTATCCTTCACTTTCAGTTGGTGGTAACCCGATCTCAAATCAATCTTCGAAAATACTGTGGCCCCCTGTAATTGGTCAAACAAGTCATCGATACGAGGTAGAGGGTACTTATTTCTAATGGTCACCTTATTCAACTGTCGATAATCAATACATAATCGCATTGTCCCATCTTTCTTTTTCACAAATAACACTGGTGCTCCCCATGGCGAAACACTAGGCCGAATGAAACCTCTGCTTATCAGATCTTATAATTGCACTTTTAATTCTTTCAACTCCACTGGTGCCATTCTATATGGAGCAAGAGAAATTGGACCAGTACCTGGAATTAATTCAACAGAAAACTCTACTTCCCTATCGGGTGGCAATCCTGGCAATTCTTCTGGGAAGACATCAGAAAACTCTCCAACCACTGGTATATCTTCAACTTTAAGTGCTTCCTTACTAACATCAACCACATACGCTAAGTACCCTGTACAACCCTTACTCAATAACTTTCTGCTCTTAATTGCTGAGATGAGACAATTAGGGACAACATTCCTTTCCCCTGTAAATTGGAACTCCGGTTCACCAGGAAGATGAAATGTAACTTCTTTTCGAAAACAATCAATGGAAGCATGATACGATGATAACCAATCCATCCCCAATATAATATCAAAATCCCGAATGGCCAACGGTATCAAATCAACATAGAAATCTCGTTCCCCCATTCGTAAGATACAATCTTTATAAACATGCTCAACCAGAATCACACTTTCCATTGGGGTAGAAATATATAAGGCACAATTAAGAAATGAACATGGTCTACCCAAACATGAAACAATATCTAATGCCACAAATGAATGCGTAGATCCAGGATCAATGAGTGCATATAAATCTTTGTTCGCTATAGAGAGTTTACCTGTAACCACTTCAGGTGTAGCATGGGCATCTTGCAGCGTCATTGCAAACACTCTTCCTCCTTCCTTCGATCCACTTGCTTGTCCTGTACCTCTTCCCCTGGTGGCACTTCCTGGAGAAGATCCTTTATGAGGCCCCACACTAGTGACTGAAACTGTTCTTGCCCACATAGGACAATTCTTTCTCAGATGACCCTTTTGGTGACAGTTGAAACATTCTATATTCAGTAACTTTGGGCAATTTCTCTTTATATGACCTGATGCCCCACAAAAGAAACAAACATTTTGATCTTCTTGCGATGAACCTCTTGAAACTCTTCCACCACTTGCTTCACCCCTTTGAAAACTACTTCCCATGCCTCTACCATGCTGTAATTTCTGCCCTCCAAGTCTCGAATATTCTATATCACCACCCTTTTGATAACTTGGATCGAATCTGCTTCTCTTTACACCTCGTTCTCGATTCCCTCTAGCTTCATTCACGTCCCTTTCTACCAACATGGCTTTGTTCACCAAGGCTGAATAATTAATAGTCTCTAAAGCCGACAATCGTGATTTAATGACTAACTCAAGCCCATCGAGAAATCGACTGCACATATCTTCCTCATTCCGTATAAACCTCGAAGCAAACCGAGATAAAGCTGTAAGTTTAGCTTCGTATTCTCTGACTGTCATACTCCCCTGATTCAACAGAAAATATTCTTTCTCCTTTTGTTTTTGATACATCGGAGGAAAATACTTATCATACAAAGCTTTGACAAAAGCATTCCATGAGATCACATTCCCACCTTCTGGAGTAATCAACAAATGTTTTGTGGCATCCCACCAATATTTAGCTTCTCCTTTCAGCATATACGTCGCCAAGGTCACTCGTTGATTTTCAGGCATCTTCATCACCCCAAAGATAAGTTCAATCTCTTTAACCCAGACTTCTGCCTCTGCGGGATCAACTGCTCCTTCGAACGATGGTGGGTTCATCTTAATAAATTTCTCATGTGAAGCACTTCTTTCTTCCCGGTGTATCACCTCCTCAGCCCTAGCCAAGGCTTGTGCCTCGAGTTTCCTGGTCTGTTGTTCTTCCACATGATCCATAAACCTAGCTTGTTGCTCTGCCATTAGAGTCATAGCACGTGCCATTTTTTGCATATCTGTCAGTTGTTCTTGCTCGGGTTCCACATTTATCTGAACAGGTTGCTCAACCTCCGCTTCTGCTGGAATATTTGAAGCCTCATCATCTATTACCACATTCACATTCCCTCGTTCCATTCTCTTATATCTGTAATGAATCAAAGATATAACAACATGCAGATATACATATCTTTCCTAACATAATCGTTAGTATCAAATAAAATATATTTCTAACATTCACTGCCAAATCTAGACTCTTCTCACTCCAGAACCTCTAAAACCTAGGCTCTGATACCAAAAGCTGACACACCCCAACCCAGTTACTTAGAATTAAGTTTGAAAGTCAAAGTGAGTCAAACCATAATTAATCTAACCAAACCATAAACACGAGTTTTAATTTCAGAGTCATCATTGTAAATCCATATAACTGAAATACCTTTTTACAACATCAGAGTAGTCATACTTATACAAACTTGCTTGAAGGATAATTTAACTTAATTACATCATTTACATTTACACAAAATCATAGTTTCTCCCATTCCTGGCTAACCCAACCCGACTTCCTAGATTTGGCAGTGACATCGTATTACCTGAAAAATGTGGACATAGGAACCATGAGCAAAAATAGCCCAGTGAATGCATCACTACTAAACTACTGCATGAATTTAAATGCAATAAATCATGTCCATATACTTATGTACTAACTTATCCGGCTCATTCATAATGAATGACCAACTTTTCCGAATCATGGTTCACATATCCTGTCTAAATAGACAATTCTCCCCCATTCCTGGTCGAGGAGTAACCCCTTGTCATTAATAGACAAATCTCCCCCATTCCTGGTCGAGGAGTAACCCCTCATTTCAGTAAACTGAAATGAACAATTTCATATTCATTTTATTATGATCATACCCACAACACGATACAAATACATCATTCCAGTGAGTACACTCACCTTGGGTTGTCAACTACGTATCCAGGTTTCCTTCTGGTGCAGCTGAACTGGTTTTATTAGACCTTACACCTGTCAATCCAACTAAATCAGTACTTAACCTCAATCATAAATATTATCCAAACATAATTATGTAACTTTCCATGACCATACATCAACAATACAATTCCAATTAAGTCACATTCCATAAAACATAGGTAAAGGCAAACAATGATGTACATATTGATAAAGTTACGGACATTCAACCGTAGGAAGTACCTTATGAGTAATTTATAACCAAAGTCAAGTAAACATGAAATTATACTCCTCAATGTATATACACATGAAACATGTATTCAAAGTACCCTTTGTAACGACGAAATACAAACATTCATTCAAGGGGTATCCAGTATGGCCTGAAATTATTGTACTACATACTTAACCATCCTATGTTCCTAAATTGTATAAATTCAGGGGTCCAACCTCATCAATATGAAAACATATATGAATATACTATCCAGTACAAGTGACGGTGTAATTTTTCAAGCTTCCTAGGGCAAGTTATGACCATTTCTCTACAACACCAGAAATCTGCCCTACGAGCTCCTCTATTGTTCCTTCGAATTCCCAGAATTTTCATAATTTTTCTACAGCATAACTTTCCATGAATTTCAACACACTTTCAGTAGACATACTTAATAGTACATAATTAAAGTTTCATAATATTTGGACTTCATTTACTGTCTCAAAAGCTTGACTAAACTTAGGGCATACCGAAATGAAGTATAAAAACAGAAATCAAGTACCAACTTGAAATCATCATTACGGACTAACCACAAGGAGATAAATTCTAATTTTAGGATATGATATGAATATATGAGTCTAATTTCATATCCAATTGGAATTTATCAATTCCAGTAATCACACAAAGAGATATGCAGATTTGAATACAAGTGGTTTCAACACAAAGCAATTTTAAGGGTTTCTACACTCAACTTAACATAAGCTTGCATCTAACCATACATATACATAAAGGGCTGAAACTTTCGTAAACTTATGATGATTTATATCATATAAATCAGTAATATAAGATAAATAACAAGAATTACAATTAGGATTACCTTCAGGGCTTTTTACGTAATTTCTACGGATTTTTCTACACTTTTTCTCCTCACTTTTCTTCCTTAACTTCTACTTTCTCTTTCCCTAAGCTTCAAACCCTTTCATGGCTGGTTTTTGCTGAAGAAATATGTTAGAGGTAGGGTTTTAAGTCGGCCAAGGCTGCCTCCCAAGCCAACCAATCAATTTAAAACATTTGGTTTAATAAAAGACAAAATACCACTTAAGGGAATTGACATATTTGCCCCTTCTCGTAATTTCGGTATAACTCTTCACTCGGGCATCCATTTGATGATCCGTTTGTTGTGTTACAACCCTAACTCACATGTATTCAACTATCTAGTTTTCACCTCAAGTCATTTATAATGTTATAAAGGTCAAAACTAGTCTCTAACAGGAACATTTCTACCGAAAACAACAAAAATTTGTGTCTATAAATAGTTCGACCTTTCATGATTTATGAAAGTAGGATTATAATAAACATAATCACTTAACATTAGATATAATAATATCACATTATTCATATCACATAATATAATCATGATTTAAATATAATTTATCATAATTATATTCGGGTTGTCACAGTTTTGGTCGTCACCTGACCGACAAGCAGGAGATGAATAATTTGTTTCTTTGTGTTCGATAAAAATGTCCCATCATCTTACAATATAATCCTAGGAAGAGTGGGGATAAATAAGTTAGAGGTTGTTTCATCTACAGTGCATCAATGCATGAAATTTCCAACAAATTATGGAGTCGGCATAGTAAATGGAAATCAGATGAAGCCGAAGAATGTTATTATATTTCGACCGACCAACAAGAAATCCAAATAAAGGGTACGACCCCTTTCCACATTGACACTATGGATTCCCAGGAAGAACGGAAGCTGGTAAAGGGGTAAGTTATGGAAGAGACAGAAGTTATTATGATAGATGATGAGAAGCCAGAAAGGACTACCCAAATTGGTTCAAGATTATCTCCTTTTCTCAAACATGAATTAATTATATCCCTTAGAGAAAGTAACAATTTGTTTACGTAGATCCATGAAACTTTATATGCTATGATCTTAATATCTATCCAGACTCTAAGTCGATTGAGAAAATTGAAGAGTTTTTAGCCCTAAGAAGAACGTGGCAATCCAGGAGAAGTGGAGAAATTACAGCGAGTACAGTTTATTGAAGATGTCAAGTACACTAGTTGGTTGGCTGATGTGGTAATGATCAAGAAGAAAAATAATAAATGGCGCATGTGTGTAGATTTCACAAATCTCAATAAGGTATGTCGAAAAGATCATTTCCTTTTACCAAGGATTGATCAATTGGTCATTACTACAGCAGGTCATGAGCTACTCAGTTTTATGGATGTTTATTCTGGTTATAATCAGATTAAGATGAAACCTGAAAATAAGGAAAGCACTTCCTTTATTACCAGCCAAGGAACTTATTGTTATAATGTTATGCCCTTTGGATTAAAGAATGCTGGAGAAACTTATCAGAGGTTAGTGAAGAAGGTTTTTGAAGACCAGACTTGCAAAAACATGGAAGTATATGTAGATGATATGCTCACCAAGAGAAAAAATTTCGTCGACCACATTACGAACTTGGCTCAAACCTTTGATCAACTTGAGAAACATTAGATGAAGCTCAATCCAACCGAATGTATTTGGGGGGTACAGAAAGGAATGTTCCTCGGGTACACCATTAATCAAAGGGGAATAGAAGTAAACCCAGCCAAAATTAAAGCCTTGTTAGAAATGCAATCCCCTACCAAAAAAAAAGAGGTTCAAAAGTTGACATGAAGAGTAGTTGCATTGAACCATTTTTTCTCCCGAGCAACTAATAAATGTCTTCCATTATTTAAGGTTCTTAGAAAGACCTTGGAGTGGAATGAAGAATGAGAGAAAGCCTTCTTAGATTTGAAGAAGTACTTGAGCTCTCCCCCACTCCTTTCTCAACCAATTTTGGGAGAAAAACTTTATCTATATTTCGTTATTTCAGAGTTAGTTTCAGTTGGGCTTTAATCCGACTAGATGGAGGAGTTCAAAGGACAGTATATTATACTATCAAGGCATTCTGAGAAGATAAAATCAGATATCTACACCAAGAAAAGTTATTCGTAGCTGACACGACTAAGAATGTGTCTCAGAAGTGCGTACTCTTTAGGCTCAAGTGCAAGCCTATCGCTCAAATAATAATCCGATAAGTCGGGTATCGATCCTCAGGAAAATAGGACAATAAGGTTGTGACAACGTTGGACAGATGAAGGAATCCTAAATTGACTCTAAAAAGAAAAAGGAAAAGATATTTGGTTTTGAGAATTGGCTACAACTAAATGCAATTTTGAAATTATGAAAGAAATGCAACTATTCTAAATTACTGATGATGATTGAGTTAAAACTTGAACTATGTGATGAGAAAAGCAGGACGGGAAAACAATCCCTCAACCATAGTGTATTGCTGGTATAAAACTAATCGTAAATTTAAATGATGAATTAGACCCAGAATTTAGTACTCCCAAGCATTACGTAAATGAGGTTCAAGCCTGCACTATACTTAATCAGAGAATGAGTAAATCGGTATTGCGATAGTGACACTCAAATTGCATTCTGAAGCATCCCGGTTACCCTGAAGCAAACGAGATCCAAAGATCTATAATTATCGCATTTCTATGCAATACGGTCGTAATAAACCATTAAGTTTAGATGATTAATTTTATATACATGCAACTACCACATCAGGTTGAGTTCATGTATCCCGACCTTAGAAAATCTAGCCTAACATGATGTAATTAATGAAAACTGTTATTCAATTGCAGGAAATCATGATTAAACTAAGGAAAAATTATAGAATGATGTAGAAGGAAGATTAGACAGAAGAAATTAATCACTAATCTTACTAAAACCCTAAAATCATTAATCAAAATTACTTGTAATCACAGAAATCTGAACAATCTTCAATCTTGAAACTAAAAATATGATCAATCTTCCAACTAGGGTTTTACTGAAAAGAATGGAAAATTAGATAAATTCTCCGTCCTAAAAATGATAATAAATCGGGTTTAAATACCCTAGAAGGCTCCAAGAGTTTTAGCTGAACTAGGACACTCCATTAGAGGAAGAGTAAAAAATCAAAATTCGATAATCGGACCAGTCCGGTACTCCTTCGATTCGGTCTGGCTTAAATTTGGATCGGTTCATTTATTTCTTAGCTGGATTGATCCGATACGGATCGGTTCATTTATTTTCCTTCATCTTCGATACGTCTTCGGTCCGGGGTTCTCTGAAAGTTTGCATTTCGAATCGGTCTGGATCGGATCGGTCCGAATTTCCTTTGACTTTTTCTTCTACCTTTGACTGCCTGTAACTTTCACACTGGGACTCTGATTGAGGTGTCGTTTCTTCCTATGTACTCGTGAAATTGATATCTTCGACTTTTCTTTAGATGCCTCTTTCGAATTCCGGGTAAAAATTATAACTTTGCCCTTTTGACTTCCCTTCTGTTCTTTCTTGATTCTTCTGATTTCTTTCTTGCTTTTATTGACATCAAATACTTGTAAAATTAGTACAAAATACCAGAAACTTAGTGTACTCGTTGAAATAAGTCAGTAGCAAGATTATGAGATAAATTAAAATCGATTACGTTGTTCGAGCTGCTAAAAGTAACTAAATTAAGGGATAAATTTAGAAGAATTTATGCCTAATCAAATCCTCCTAACTTAGAACTTTGCGTGTCCCGAGCAATGTAAAATAATCCTAGCAAGTCCCAACTCTTAAAAATCATTTTATTGGGATAGAATACCTTTTTCGCGGGCAAGCGATTGAATTTAGCGTATGCAACAAGCCTTTAAACCCCTAGGTCACCCTAGTGGGACGAGTTGTGTCTCGTGAGGGTTTGCAGAGAATATACCCAGAAAATTCGACTCAAAGAAATTTCAAAATACGCAAAAATTGTATAATTCAAACTTTCCCAGAAAATAATCATGATCAAGTCATGTTCAAGAGTCTCAAATCATAGTGCGTGTGTGTGAAGCCAAAAATTTAATCACGGATTTCCACTGATTGACCATTATGTTACTTATCCAAAAATTATCTTTGATTTCAAATTCTCACGGGATGCTCTCACAAACGAATCGTTCGAAATGTGACTATTCTCTCGGTGTGCGTGACAAAAAGAATAAATATAATGGACGCAAGGTCACGCACACAAATTGAAAGACGAAAATTTTTGGGTAAAAAAATCTCTTCAACAGAATACGGTCATAGGGAAATGGGAAACATCATCTCTTTTTCATGCTATGTAATCTCTTTTATTCTCTTATTGTGTTTTAACTCTCCACGCGGTAACCAATTTCGCAATTTGGACTTGGTTAGAACTTTTTAGGGTTTTAAGATATATTGGGTGAAATGAAAATGGTAGGGAAGGTTGGAATTGGAAAAGTCATTTATGATGTCCATTTGTGCTTTTTCCGGGTATTTGCTCATTTTCTCTTCTTTTTCTCTATTTTTTCTGTTTTTCACTTCTTTTCTTTTCTTGCTATTTTTGTTGAGCATATCTATTTTTTTCTTGCCCCTTTTTATGCACTTTTCGGACTTAAATTCTGAATTTTTCCATTTTTCACAATTCCGGGCTATTTGGGTTTTTCGGGTTACCAAACAAAAAGGATAAATTTTATTCGGCTCAATTGGGTTATAAAAGGGATAATTTTTTTGCTACTTTTTATGGCCAATGTTTTTGGATGACAAACGAGGGCCTACTTCATTGTCCGAATTACTTATTAATTTACCATATGCGTCTCGAGATTAATTTAATTAGAGATTTGTAGCGCGTTTTTCGAGGCAATATCACACACATATTCCACAACCGATCAAAATAAAGAATTGAGATCACCAACGACTTATTTAAAACGCTGAATTAGAACAATGAGTTAACCATTAACTCGGATTGATTTAAAAACTCAAAAAGATCGATAAGCTCGATATCTCACCGGGTTTTGTTAATCTCCACACTTATTCGTTAAGTCGTCAATTTTCGCACAATTTCCATCTTTGGTCAATTTCGGCTTTATGTATTGTGTTTTTACAATTTGTGACTTTAAGCCGACTTTTAATGATATTTTTGAAAATTTTAAATTCTAATTTTTATTTATTTTGAACAAAAATATTTTTGGATTTTTCAAAATTTTATGATTTTTTTAAAATTTCTTAGCATTTTCCAAAATTTGTGAAGTTTTAGAAAGACACACTTGTCACCCCCCCCCCCCCCCCCCCCAACTTAGACTTTTGCATTGTCCTCAAGCAAAAAGGACGAAAAGCTAAACAAGGCAAAATAAGAAGTGCGATAAATAAAACAAACAAATGAGAAAATGCAGATTTTTATATAACAAGACTGTGGTACAAAAATAGGAAAAAACATACAAGCATGTGAATAAGGGAAATAACTAAAAACTTCCACAAATAAACAAATCTTCACTGGGGCGGTGGGTAGGAAGAGCTGGGCGCGTCGGGGCCATAATGGTCATAAAAGTAGGATGGCAATGGTTCGTTTGGATCCCCTTGGCGTATGTACAAGTTCTCTCAGAAACGAAACATCATACTTGTATTGCGCCGGTAGTCGGTCATAAAGTTGTTGAATCTTGTCTCGAGGGCCGACATACGATTAGTGAGATCGCTACCCGCTCATTCGAAATCAGGGTCGTTGTCTTCTTCGGTCGACTCATTATCCCCACCTACGTCTCCCATCTCCACATCAGCACCTACTTCTTCTTCTTCCTCTTCCTCACTCGAGGCAGCATCATCCTCGTCATCACTTCCGCCCCTTACCCTAATGATGGCTAGCTGTCTGGCGCTCCGCGTGCGGGTTCCCTATCCAAAGGGACCGGGGAGGCAAGTACGGTATAGCGGGGCCTCAATGCCAGCATCTTTGAGAATAGAGGTAATCAGGCGTGCATATGGAAGTGATGCTGCACCTCTCTCATCTATGGCTGCAACGAGAATGTCAGCGTAGAGTGTGCGAGCCAAGTTAATTGGAGTGTTGGGATCGAAGAGGTGGTATGTCAATGTGGCCTGACGGGGATTCATCGCAGAATCGTTGAACGTTTGCAAAATGTTAGCACACACAATTTGGAAGGTGAGGCGTGCTTTCTCGTTCATTCGGCCCACAGGGACAGTCTCCCCCCTCCATGCAATGCCGGGGGAAATACGCTCCATAATCAGGCCCTTGGCTACCGGGGCGACATTCCTTGGGTATGTGTAGTCTTGAACATCGGGAACATCGTATTCGCCCAACTTGACCGTGAGAAGGGCCAAAGAAAAAGGGATGACGGTACCATCTACATAAGCTTGGAACTCGAATTGGCCTATGCGAACCAGGGATCCATAGAAAGATCGTACTTCGGCAGCCCAAATCGCTTCGTACGGTTCATAAATGAAAC
Organism: Sambucus nigra; assembly: GCA_949130495.1. Taxonomy (NCBI): domain Eukaryota; kingdom Viridiplantae; phylum Streptophyta; class Magnoliopsida; order Dipsacales; family Adoxaceae; genus Sambucus; species Sambucus nigra. The sequence goes on along the minus strand of OX422213.1, from coordinate 14,872,045 downwards.
GGTACCAAACCCTAGGCATGAAGAGGGCGGTGACGAAATTGGGAAACCCCGTCCATTGGACTGCGCGCTCCATGTGGAGTTTGCGATCCGGACCAAAGAAACGATTACACCAATGCTCCTCTTATCGGGAACGAAATTCACCATAGTCGGAGGGTAGGATTTCAGTTGAGTCATATTTGACTGGGGAAGCTCTTTGGTCCATTGAGACAAGGGGAGGGTGCAGGAAAAAAAATTAGGGAGAGAGAAGAGAGAAGGTATGTATTTGGAGGTGTGTAGGAAAATGGGGGATTTGGATGTGTGTTTATAGGTGAGAAGTGTGGGTAAGGTTTGGGAAAAGGAGGGAAAGGGTTTGGAGGGAAAGAGGGGATGTATTTGGGAGGGAAATTGGAGGGTTGGGTATGTTTGGACGAATTGAGAGGGAAGGGAAGAAATTGGGGAGAAGGGGGGTGCACCTAGGGAAAGGGGAAAGACTGCAGAAATCGAACCGATCCGGCTATTCTAGGACCGAACCGATCTGGTCCTTTTAATTTTTGAGCCATTTAACCACCGGATCGATCCGGCTCTAAAAGAAATGAACCGATCAGGTTCGGACTGATCCGGATAAAAAATAAAAGAACTGATTCGGTTCTTGCATTGATCTGTAATTCTCCCCCTAACTTAATTTCAATTGCTCTTCTCCGAAATTTTTCCACTCTCAACATGCCCCCTATCAATTTGGACTCAAAACCCTCTCGATATCTATGGTCAACGCATCTTGACTCAATTTCCCAAAACATGTGAATGCTCTCTCCTTATTGTACCCTAATCCTAGGGACTCTCACTTCTCACATGACTCTCGTCTAAGATACATAAGAATTCACCCCATACGCGTCGAGGGTGTGATGACCTCACTGTAGCAGCTCACTCTACCCCGTAAAAGGGGTCCGACAACCAAACGGTGTCGAATTTTTCTACACACGCCTCTAGATATGGCTTTAGGCGTTGTCCATTTACCTTGAACGTATTTCCCCTTTTAAATCATCTAATTCAATAGCTCTATGTGGGAAAATGTTCCTTACAACGAATGGGCCAGACCATCGTGACCGTAACTTGCCCAAAAATAGGTGAAGCCGAGAGTTATAGAGAAGCACTTTTTGTCCGGGAAGAAACTCTTTGCGTCGAATGATATTATCGTGAGCGAGTTTCATCCTTTCTTTGGAAATTTTGTGCTCTCGTATGCATCATTGTGTATCTCTTCTAACTCACTTAATTGAAGCTTGCGAGCTTCACCGGCCTTATCCATGGCATAATTCAACTCCTTAATCGCCCAATACACCTTGTGCTCTAATTCCACAGGAAGATGGCAAGGCTTTCCATACACAAAGCAGAATGGGGACATGCCGAGCAAATTTTTGTATGCGGTACGATAGGCCCATAGCGAATCATTCAATCTAAGTGACCAATCTTTTCGGGTAGGATTAACGATCTTTTCGAGAATATTCTTGATTTCCCGATTTTCTAGTTCGGCCTGACCATTCGTTTGTGGGTGATAAGTCGTTCCAACCTTGTGAACGACGCCATACTTTCTCATGAGCTTCTCGAATGGCCAATTGCAAAAGTGCGTGCCATTATCACTAATTATCGCTTTCGGATCACCGAAGTGGGAAAGTATATGTTCCTGCAGGAACTTAATCACCACTTTGTTGTCATTTGTTTTGGTTGCTATGTCTTCCACCCATTTGGAAACATAGTCGATCGTAACAAGGATGTATAGGAAACCAAAAGACGAGGGAAAAGGTCCCATGAAGTCAATACCCTAGCAATCAAAAATCTCTATAATGAGTATGGGGGTAAGAGGCATCATGTCTCGTCGGGTAATAGCTCCCATCCTTTGGCACCTATTATAAGATTTACAAGCATTGTTCACATCTCGGAATATTGTGGGCTAATAGAGGCCGCATTGCAGAATTTTAGCGGCCATCTTTTTCGTCAAAAAGTGGCCTCCACAAGCTTCTGAATGACAAAATTGGATGACTTTCGGTATCTCATCATCCGGTACAAATCATCGGATGATTTGGTCGGTGCAATATTTAAACAGGAGGGGATCATCATAGAAAAACATGTGCGACCAAGTAATAAACCTCTTCTTATCTTGCGGTGTCCAATCGGGAGGGACGGCTCTCGTGACAAGGTAGTTCACTATATCTGCAAACCAGGGCAAAGAAGAGGTGGTAAAGAGTTGTTCATCTGGAAAGTATTCGTCTATGGGTATTGTATCACTAGGTACGTCAGACGAAATCCGTGATAAGTGGTCGGCAATGACGTTTTCTACTCCTTTCTTATCTCTAATGGAGAGATTAAACTCTTGTAGGAGTAGGATCCACCTTATGAGGGGCGGCTTTGCATCTTTCTTTGCAAGTATGTATTTCAATGCCGCGTGGTCGGTGAAGCAAGTGATGGGAGAACCAATAAGGTAGGACCAAAATTTGTCAAGGGCAAAGACTACCGCTAGCAACTCCTTCTCTATGGTAGAATAATTGAGTTATGGTACGGTAAGAGTCCGGCTAGCGTAGTAGATGATGTGAGCCTGTTTGTCTTTTCTTTGGCCTAAAACATCCCCTATCGCATAATCGCTAACATCATACATAAGTTCGAATGGTAAAGATCAATCTGGAACTTACATGATGTGAGCGGACACAAACATGGTTTTCAGTTTTTCAAAAGCACTATGGCATGCTTCCGTCCACTCAAATGGGGTGTCCTTCATGAGTAGGTTGCTTAAGGGTCTAGCGATGGCGCTAAAGTCCTTAATGAATCTTCGATAAAACCCCACGTGGCCCAAGAAGGAGCGCACGTCTTTGAGCGATTTTGGTGGGGGTAGATTGGCTATGACATCTATCTTAGCTCTATCAACTTCTATCCCCTTGGATGAAACTATGTGGTCAAGAACTATTCCCTCAGTGACCATGAAATGGCATTTCTCCCAATTCAGCACCAAGTTCTTTTCCACACACCGGGCAAGTACTCTTTCCATCTTTGCTAGACAAAGATCGAAAGAGGTGCCAAAAATGCTGAAATCGTCCATGAACACTTCAAGTCCTCTCTCGACCATGTCACTGAATAGGCTCATCATGCACCTTTGAAAGGTTGCGGGTGCATTACACAAGTCGAATGGCATACGTTTGTAGGCAAACGTACCAAAAGGGCAAGTGAAGGTCGTTTTCTCCTGGTCAAGTACTTCTACCTCAATTTGGTTATATCCTAAATAACTATCAAGGAAGCAATAGTAGGGGTGGCCCGCTACTCTCTCAAGCATCTGATCAATAAATGGTAAGGGGAAATGGTCTTTCCTCATTCCCGCATTGAGTTTTTGGTAATCAATTCAAATGCGCCACCCGGTGGTGGTACGTTGGGGGACTAGCTCTCCCTTAGCATTCTCAATCACTGTCATGCTCGACTTCTTCGGGACAACCTGAATAGGGCTCACCCACTTGCTATTCGAGATTGGGTAGATAATCTCGGCATCCAATAATTTGATAATTTCGATTCTCACCACTTCTTTCATATTAGGGTTTAGCCTTCTTTGCATTTCTCTCGAGGGCTTGAAATCCTCTTCGAGATGGATCTTATGGGTGCAAATCAAAGGACTTATCCCTTTCAAATCAGCAATGCACCAACCAAAAGCACCTTGATGTTTTCTTACAATTTTTAACAGTTTTCCCTCATGCTCTTCGTCTAGGCTAGAGGAGACAACAACAGGAAATGTCTCATCCTTTCCTAGGTATGCATATTTAATATGGGAGGTGAGTTTCTTCAATTCGAGGGTTGGAAATTTTTCTTTGGAGGGAACCATGTGTGTATCCCTCGGTGGTAACTCCTCGAATCTAGAAACTCAACTTCTCTCACGTCCTCGTCCGACGCTCTCTTATCAAGTAACTCTCTGAACTCCTCAACCTCCCTCTCAAATTCGGTGTACGTCCCTTCACCCTCATGGCTCGATACTAAATAGGACCTTAGGTCATCTCCATAATAGTTTTCCTCAAAATACTCCTCTACGGTCTCGTCTATGAAGCTCACCGCGTGAAGATCATCTTCTTCCCCCGTATGTTGGGCTATATGGAAGATATTAGTCTCTAAAGTCATGTTCCCAAAAGTGAGTTGCATCTGCCCATTCCGAGTGTTGATAATAGCATTAGGCGTAGCTAAAAATGGGCGCCCAAGAATCATGGGAACATGATTGTTCGAGGTGAATGAGGGCTCCGTGTCCCAAATGACAAAGTCTACCGGGAAGTAGAAAGTGTCGACTTGGACGATCACGTCCTCCACTATGACTCTTCGAATCTTCACAGTTCGATCCGCTAACTAGAGAGTGACCTTTGTGGGCTTGAGGTCGCCCAGATCAAGTTGCCTATAGATGGCGTAAGGGAGGATATTGACATTTAGTCCCAAATCAAGTAAGGCTTTTTCAATTTTATTTTCTCCAATGATGCCGAAAATGGTGGGTGCACCGGGATCTTTGAACTTGGGCAGGAGATCATTGAGTAGGATGGAGCTCACGTTCTGTGATAGAAAGACATTTTTCTTTACCTCATTCTCCTCTTTACCGTCAACAAGTCTTTGATGACTTTTTCATAAGATGGAATTTTCTTAATAGCATCGAGGAAAGGTAAATTTAGCTTCACTTGCTTTAGTACGTCTAGCACTTCATCACGGGGGTTTCCTTTGTGGGAAGGAATAAACCTTTGAGGAAATGATACCGCGATGGGTGGTTCCACTACTACCTCGGGCTCACTAGTGTCCTCTTTATCATTCTCCTTCAAGGAGACATCTTCGGCCTCTTTCGTGCCGGGCGAAATCTCCTTTTATTTGGTTGCGTCGTGTGGGGGAGATGATAAATCAACGACTCTCCCACTACGAAGAGTGGTCACATCTTGACATTTCTCCTGATGTTCTGTTGAGGTGGAGCTAACACTAGTTTGACCTTGGGGTGGTCTTTGGCCCTGGGCAAGAAACTTGCCTTTCTCTTGGATACTCAATGATGATTGCAACTATGAAATGTTCGCATTCATGTCATTGATCATACGCTCATGCCTAGCATTAGTTGCAGTCTGGGTATTGATAAATTGGTTGATCGTATCCATGAGATTTCTTCGTGGTGGAGTGATATATTCTCCTTGAGGTGGTGATGCTTGCACATGTCCTTGCATGTGTGGAGCTTATTGAAAGTGCGGTGGTGGAGGAGGGGCAACATGTGAATTAGTATTCATCGCAGCATGTTGTTTCCCATAGCTAAAACCAGGGTGGTTTTTCCATGAAGGATTGTAATAATTCCCGTGCGGTGCACCGAAATTACCCTTGAATCCTCCTATACCACGTACTTATTCTTCAAGCATCACTTTATAGGCGGGTATAGTCGGGCATTCCTCAGTTAAATGACCCGCCTCACAAATCGCACACACCTTCTCGACTAGTTTTGGGATGGATCCAGTTGGTCCTCTTCCATATACCTCACGTAGGTCTCGTAGTCCTTTCTCAAGCATATCGAGTCGACTGTCCATCATAGAATTCTTTTCTATATGAAATAGACCGAACACCGATGGAGTGGTGGTCACTTGACGATTTTGATTTTGAGCATTAGGGTCAGATGTATCCCAGGATTGGGTAATCTCGGCCACATACCTCAGGTGAAGCTCAGCATCGTGGGCGTATAAGTCGACAAAAGGACCACTACCTATGGTTTCCACGAGTTGCTTGGAATTAATGTTCAGCCCATTATGGATAAAGGAAATGATTTGCGTTTTATCAAAACCATGACGGGGACAGGAAGCAATTAACTCATTGAAACGCTCATAGCATCGATCGAATGACTCATTTTCTAATTGTCGAAAAGTTTGAATTTGAGCCTTGATGGAATTCGTTCGATGTGGAGGAAAGAACTTCTTGAGAAATTTGGATTGTAGCTCGTTCCATAATGAAATCGAATTTGGAGGTAAAGGCCATAACCATGTCTTAGCCTTATCCTTTAGTGAGAATGGGAAGAGTTTAAGGCGGAGCACATCTTTTGTACAAGTTTGATCACTGAGAGTCTCATACGCCTCCTCAAATTCCATGATGTGGGCATATGTCTTTTCTGAATCTATTCCATAGTAAGTGGGAAGTATCTGGATCATCCCATTCTTAAAGCGAAATTGTCCACCATTATACGGGAGTAAAATGCATCCCGGAGTGACAGTGCGCTCGGGATATAAGTCGTCTCTCAAAGGGCGATACGGGGCCTCTCCCTTGTCGGCGGTTTCACTACCGTGTTGTGACATATTTCTCTCACTCAAAGATGACGTGTTCTCACTTGGTATACTCGGAGCGGGCTCTGAAGTGTGTCCTAAGAGGGAAAACGGTGTGTTATTTGACATTGAGTGTGACGGTGTGGGAGGTAGAACCCATAATTGTGGAGCGTTAGGAGTGTGAGGGCTATCAGGGTCATACTCAACTATTGGATTTTCATGAATGTGGGTTGGAGTATTATGGAGAGTTGGAGTGAGTTCGGAATTTTGCATTAACAGCTTATGAGAGATGATGATGATGAATCTTTTTGTGCTTTTTCAATTTTTTTATGTTTTTGGATTTTTATTTTTTTTATTTTTTTTTTAGATTTTTTTTCATTAAAGTTTTAGATTGACTCGATCTAATCCTAAGTCTACCTAATTCCCTGGCAACGGTGCCAAAAACTTGACGCGACTAAGAATGTGTCTCAGAAGTGCATACTCTCTAGGCTCAAGTGCAAGCCTGTCGCTCAAGTAATAATCATATAAGTCGGGTATCGATCCTCAGGGAAATAGGACAACAAGGTTGTGACGACGTTGGACAGATGAAGGAATCCTAACTTTAACTCTAAAAAGAAAAAGGAAAATATGATTGGTTTTGAGAATTGGCTACAACTAAATGCAATTTTGAAATTATGAAAGAAATGCAACTATTCTAAATTACCTAATTTACTAATGATGATTGAATTAAAACTTGAACTATATGATGAGGAAAGCATGACGGGAATACAATCTCTCAACCCTAGTGTATTGTTGGTATAAAACTAATCGTAAATTTAAATGATGAATTATACCCAGAATTTAGTACTCCCAAGCATTATGTAAATGAGGTTCAATCCCACACCATACTTAATCAGAGAACGAGTAAATCGATATTGCGATAGTGACACTCTAATTGCATTCTGAAGCATCCCGGTTACCCTGCAGCAAACGAGATCCAAAGATCTACAATTTTCGTATTTCTATACAATACGGTCTTAATAAACCAGTAATTTTATATACATGCAACTACCACATCAGGTTGAGTTCATGTATCCCGACCTTAGAAAATCTAGCCTAACATGATGTAATTAATGAAAATTGTTATTGAATTGCAAGAAATCATGATTAAACTAAGGAAAAATTATAGAATGATGTAGAAGGAAGATTAGACAGAAGAAATTAATCACTAATCTTACCAAAACCCTAAAATCATTAATCAAAATTACTTGTAATCACAGAAATCTGAACAATCTTCAATCTTGAAACTAAAATTATAATCAATCTTCCAACTAGGGTTTTACTGAAAAGAATGGAAAATTAGATAAATTCTCCGTCCTAAAAATGATAATAAATCGGGCTTAAATACCCTACAAGGCTCCAAGAGTTTTAGCTGAACTAGGACTCTCCATTAGAGGAAGAGTAAAAAATCATAATTCGATAATCGAACCGGTCCGGTACTCCTTCGGTTCGGTCTGGCTTGAATCCGGATCGATCCATTTATTTCTTAGATGGATCGATCCGATACGGATCGGTTCATTTATTTTCCTTCAGATTCGATCCATCTTCGGTCTGAGGTTCTTTGGAAGTTTGCATTTCGGATCGGATCGGTTCGAATTTCCTTTGACTTTTTCTTCTACGTTTGATTGCTTGTAACTTTCATACCGAGACTCCGATTGGGGTGTCGTTTCTTCCTATGTACTCGTGAACTTGATATCTTTAACTTTTCTTGAGATGCCTCTTTCGAATTCCGGGTGAAAATTACAACTTTTCCCTTTAACTTTCCTTCTATTCTTTCTTGATTCTTTCGGTTTCTTTCTTTCTTTTATTGACATCAAATACCTGTAAAATTAGTACGAAATACCAGAAACTCGGTGTACTCCTTGGAATAAGTCAGTAGAAAGACTATGAGATAAAATTAAATCGATTATGTTGTTCGAGGTGCTAAAAGTAACTAAATTAAAGGGATAAATTTGGAAGAATTTATGCCTAATCAGTAGCTCTCATTGAAGCCTCTTGAATGATAAGGCCATACTTCTAAGCCCTCACCATTTTCGTCTATACAGATTTGCCTTTTTGATAAGCATTGTATAAACCTGAGAAGTCTGGTAGGTTAATATCTTGGGCAGTTGAATTGTGAGAGTATGAAATTTTTTAGCCAAGAGTGGTACTAAAAGGCCAAGCAGTGGCAAACTTCATTATCGAATTCACATATGCAGAGGAGCAATATAATTTGAGTTTGCATGTCGAGCAGACTTCTTCAGAAGAGAGATTAACTCAAAAGTAAATAGATATTATGACTGGTCAACCAAACTCATCGGATCCTCAATAAAGGATTCAATAGACAAAGAAGATTTTTAAACATAAAGTATTGGTAGAAGAAGAATACTCCGATGATATTCTAATCTGGCAGTTGTTTATAGATGGATCTTCATGTGCTACTAGAAGTGGAGCAGGTCTCATGATTAAGACTATGAATAATTTGGACGGGGAATGTTCTCTAAGATTACATTTCAAGGCTTCTAATAATGAGGCAGAATATAAGGCATTGATCATAGGATTGGAATTGGCTTCGTCTTTGGGCGCCGACCAAGTATTTATCAACTAATTGTCAATCAAATGCATAAGATTTATAGCATTAAAGGGAAAATGATGATGAGATATCATCAAAAAAGATATGTAGGTTATTTCGTTGTTCACTTGAGTAGAAATGGTAAGAATTCATAGGATTAAGAATGCCTGAGAAGACGCTCTTGCTCGACTTGCTTCAGTAACTCAAACAGAATTTAGGCGAACAATCTTAATGAAAATTCTTGCTCATAAAAGCATTGATGGAATGGAAGTCAGAGTCGTCTCTGTAGAATTAGGTCCCTCATGGATGGATCCAATTAGAGAGTATATTGGAAGAGGAACACTATCATTCGACCAGAAAGAGGCTAGGAAGATGCGGTATAAACTGACCAATTTTGTATTAGAAAAAGGTATCTTGTATATGCGAGGATACACCATTTCCCTACTTCATTGTGTTCATCTAAACGAAGTAAATGATCTAATCAAAGAGGTGCACGAAGTTTCTTGTGGAGCTCACACAGTTGGGAGGTCTCTAAGACAACGGATAGCAATGCAACATTATTACTGGCCGATGATGAAAGTAGATTGTGTTGCTTTCAATAAGAAATGTGATAAGTGTAAAAAAAATTCCACCATCCATAGAAGACCATAAGCAACTTTAACAACTATCACTTCTCTATGGCCTTTCGCTATCTGGGGAATTAACTTGGTTAGACCATTACGGACCACCGAAGGAAGGTTCAAATATCTAGTTATAGTAGTTGATTACTTCACCAAATGGGTGGAAGATGAGACTTTGATTGACATGCCCTATCAAAGGGTTTTCCAGTTCATATAGAAGCAAATAATTTATAGGTATGGCATGCCTTATGCCTTCATCATCAACCATGGCACTCAATCTGATAATGAAGAATTTGAAGAGTACTGTGTTAGATCTGGCATTCAAAAACTTCATTTAGCACCTGGTCACCCATGGTGGAGTGGCTAGACAAAAATCACCAATAAAACTTTGTTAGATGTTTAAAGAAAAGGTTAGATGAGGCTACAGGAAACTAGAGTAATGAACTCTCTAGTGTCCTTTGGGCATATAGGACTACTCCCAGAACAGCAATATGGGAAACCCCACACATGCTAGCTTTTGGCACTGAAGTAGTAGTACCATTAGAAATAGGTATGCCGACTCACGGGGTGTTAAATTTTATTTCACCCAAGAGTGACGTCATGAGGCGACTAGATCTAGACATGATAGAAGAAGTCAAAGAAGATGTTATTTAGTTGGCTGCCTGCCAACAAAGGACTGTAAGGTTTTATAATTAAAGGGTTAAGATGACCAACCTGAAGCAGGGAGATATGGTGACCAAGAAGGTGATATAGAAAAGCAACAAGCTAGAGCCTAATTGGCTTGGTCCATACCGTATCTCGGCAGTTATCCGACCAGGAACTTATCGCTTGAAAATCCTAGGAGGAGAAGAATTCAAGAATCCTTGGAACGCAGACCACATGCGCAAGTATTATTAGTAATTTAGTTTTCAGAAATTCCATTTTTAATGTAATTGGTTATTAAATTTAATGAAATTTCATATTTTTCGCAGTACACATCCTTTTTGAGTTTTGTTTTTCGGAGTATTGTGGCTACACACCTTAACCATAAATTAATGAGAAATTTTAACTTAAACTTTTTCAACTTCAGAAAAGTTCTTAATATTTGTCAAACTTTTCTAATTTCAGAAAATTTCATCGTCAAACTTTTCCAACTTCAAAAAAGTGCATGGTTAAAACATTTTCAAAATTTTCCAACTTCATAAAAGTTTTTTATATTTATCAACCTTTTTCAACTTCAAAAAAGTTCATCATTAAACTTTTTCATCTTCAAAAAAGTTAATCATCATGTATGATTTGTCCTCATTAAGTCAAGAACAAGAAGTCCGTAATTTTTTTTCAATAGAGATTTCTCCCGACCAGGTTAAAACACTAGGATAATTATACATTCCTAGTACACTTGATGGCCACTGATAGCTAATGCTACAACTTAGTACAATAAATATCTTTACAGTTTTATCTATGTACATTAGTCGTATCTAAGGTCGTACAAATGAATCAAATATTAAACATTTAAGTAAGTTATTTAGTTTGTAAGCCGATTAACTAATCATTATACAAGTTAACTGTTCGGCCAAAAGATTGATATTAATCATAAGCTTGAATAAAGAGAAATCAATATAAAATAACTTCATTTCATTGATGAAAATGTATTCCAATAGGAGTCATTAAATAAAAGTTGTTGAATAAGTATAAATTTATTCTACTGGACGCTCTCCTTGTGCCTTGTCCATCCCGACGGGAGGATCATCAAAGGTATATGGAGAATTTATTATGTTGAAATCTCTTAGCATCTCACTACTGCTACTGTTCGACTTATCAAGCAAGTTGTAGGAGGGTAGTGTGACTGGGGTCTGGTAAGATGTTGAAATACCCACATTAATGAACTCTGCCTTCAAGGTTTTCAAGAACTTTTAGAGCAGCACTTTGTAAAACCTTCTCCTTTTGGTAAAAATGGAACTAAAGCAAGAACCACCCCCTGTAGAAAGATGATCATCACAACAACAATAGTAAATTATCTTGAGAAAATTTACTATTTTTTTTGTGATGATCATCTTTCTACCGAGGGTGGTTCTTGCTTTGGTTCCATTTTTACCAAAAGGAGAAGGTTTTACCAGGTGGTGCTCAAGAAGTTCTTGAAAACCTTGAAGGCAGAGTTCATTAAAGTGGGTCATGCCTCATCCATTTCACCATCTTACCAGACCCCAGCCACACTACCCTCCTACATTTGGCAACTCTGCTTGGGAGGTATCCTCAGTTTCATGGACAAAGAAGGTTTCAACATTTCTAAGCAGCTACTTCTTGAAGACATTCCATCTGGGAGTGAAACTCAGAGTGATAAGACCACTCAGGAGGATGTGGTGATGATCGGAGCTGAAGCACCTGCCCTTTAGGGAGGGATAACTAGCTCATCGGCAGTAGCTCCGATGACAGGTATGAACCTTATGGGCATTTTTTTGAGTTTTTAAAACAAAATAATATAGACCTAACAATTTTGGGTCAGGGCTGTGTAACACCAGCAGCTGCCCACTCTGGAGGGGCAGCCACTCCATCAGCAATTCCAATAGAAGTAGCTCCGCCAAGGACAGTGGTTCCGGAGCAAGTTACAACAACAATGGGTTTACCAGCAGCAGAGAATTTTAGTTTGGAGGAATCTCCCTCCAAAGCTGTTACTATAAAGGAGGTGATGAAGCTGTTAACCTCCTCTCAGAGGGAGGCTTCTCATCTATACGAGGAGATATAGGACCCTTACCCATAAGGTGTTAATGAAAATCCATACCTAGAGGGGTACATTCCACCAAAATCTATCAAGTTCAATAGAAAAGGGGAGAATCCAAGAGAGCACATCAAAAGGTTTATCGAGTACCTTGGAGTGCATAGGAATGATAAAAATCTGAGGTTAAGGGAGTTCTCCGAGACCCTTATAGGGAAGGCCTTCATGTGGTGCTCCCACTTGGCACCCAACAGTATCCACACATGGGAGGAAATTCACAGACAGTTGGTCCAAAAGTTTTTCGTAATAGAGGATGAATTCACGTTGAGATAGCTGGCATAGGAGGTGCATAAGCCAATATATCAAGCATTTTTGTGAGAGGTCACTGGATTTCCATATGGATGTAGCAGAGTCAAGGTTGATACAAATATGTGTCGAGGGGATCTTGGAGGAATACAAGATAAATTTGCTCAATAACTCCAAAGATGGAACTTTTAGAGAGTTCACCGGGGTTGCCAGTAATATAGCCATGATAATCAAGCTTGGATCCTCAAGTTGGAGGACATAAGTGCCACTGACTTCTGGAAGATTTCAAGTCTCGGGGAGGTAAGCAGTCAATTATGTGGATGGAGGTTCAAAGGAAAATAAGGGAGGCCCTGGATCTAAAAGCAACAACCCAAGTAATAGGAGAAATTTTGGAGAGGATGCCCTACCACCGCTACCTTGTAGTGTATCGAAAGCAATGGACTATTATCATACCTTGGTACGAGAGGAGGTAGCAGGTCCCCATCATCTGTATGTGGAAGTCAGAACAACATCCGATAAAGCTAATCCCAAGTATTGTGAGTTACATCAGAAGGTGCAACACTCCACTAAGGACTGCTACTACCTAAGGAGGATCATTGGCGAGCAGCATTACAAATACCTACGATAGATGTTAATGAGAAGCCACTCCCAGCACATCACTTTCACACTTCCAATATGATAGTAGAGTATGATAAAGAAGCAGCTTGAGTCTTGAAGGAATGGGAATGTAGCGATAAAATATGCGAGGAGATAGATGGGATAGAACTAGAGTTTGAACAGAGAAGTGAGAAAAAAAGGAGGCGCAAGGAGTGGTTCTTCACTCCTGACCAAGAAGAGTTTATAGGTGGGGATCAAGCAAGTGAACCCCCCCGAATGGAAAAGTAGATGTCATCCTTGCTCAGGATGGAGGGGACATATAAAGCAAAGTATGTTGGTAATGCCCAAACCTTTGAAGTGGACTTAGACTCTGAGTGTGAAGCTATAGGGAGGAGTCCTAAGTTAAAATGGTTCTTAGACCAAATAGGAGTGAAATATGACACGAGAGTAGTCATCACAAGGAAGGTTTTAGAAGGTACAGCAATGCAAAGACCCCTCACTAAATTGGTAGGGACCAATTATGAGGTTGATTAAAAGATACACCTCTTAAGTGGTTTTATCTAAGGCAGATGGGCAGGTTCCATACTTCCACAATCGTTCGATGTACGTGACAGCTACGATCAATGGAATATCCATCCCCATAGCATTGATGGATAGAGGGGTATCCATTGATATTATGCCAATCAACACATTTTATGAGACAAGGATCGATCAAGAGAAGATACTACCTGTGCTATTAGTGATTTCAGGATTTGATAGTGTCGACATATAATTCCTAGGATATGTGAATGTGGGTATTAATTTTGAAAACTTCACTTCCCACATTAAGTTCCACATCATCAATGCCAACACCATCTACCAGTTGATCATCGAAAGGGTATGGATGCATACCCATAGCATAGTGCCCTCCACGTATCACCAATGTGGAAAAGCCAATATTCAAGGAACAGAGATCATAATCAAAGAAACACAAAAACCATTTTCTGTTGAGGAGACCCACCTGGTGGATGCGGAATTTTACACAGAGCTAGACAAACAAAGGAAGAGCTCTATAAGAAAGTTTGAAGAGAGGCAGGTGGTCGGAGGAGGTGCCCAGTCAAATAAGTATATAGACGATCGCTTGGGGAGAGGGTGATTCCCAACATAGTAAAAGGAAAGAGAAAAGTGGAGGAGGTAGCTAAACCTCCTCAAACATGCAAGAAGGTCATCCTTTTCTGGATGGAAAAGTTATATACCGTTTATAACGATCTGCGTGGGCGGCGTTTTAGGATGTGAACATCGAACCGGCTCCAGATTGTTTTGTAGTAGATGAGTCCCATATCATCGAGCATATTAAGGAACCAGAAGAGGCTCTGGAGTGCATGCAAGATGGACCGAGGGAGTAACTGTAGGTGCTAGAGGAAATTAACTTGGGAATAGAAAGGGGTTAGAGTAAACTCATTCTAATTTCCAAAAGTTTGAACTTAAAATAGAGGGAGGATCTCATCAACCTGCTCAAGGAGTTCACTGATGTGTTTGCCTAGAAATTCACAGAGATGCCCAGGATTGACCCATAGGTGAGATCCTTCAAACTAAATGTCCTTCCCAATGCTCTACCAGTCAGAAAAGCAACTTGTACATATAAAGCTAAGCTCGACCTAAAGATAAAAGAAAATGTAGATAAACTATTGGTGGCAGGGTTCATCAAACCCGTCCAGCATCTTGTGTGGCTCTCTAGCATTATAGTTGTGGTGAAGAAGGACTAGAGTCGGGTGTGAATTTACGTGGACTTTCATGACTTAAAATGGTCATGTCCCAAGGATGAGTTTCCCCTACCCTATGTAGACAGCTTAGTAGATGTTATCGCAGGCCATGAAATGTATAGTTTTATGGATGGGTACGTTGGTTATAGTCAGATCAAGATAGACTCGACGGATGCGAAGAAAACTGGATTTCGCATGCTATTGGGAAACTTTAACTATACATCCATGCTATTTGGATTGTAAAACACTGGGGCCACCTATCAACGGACGTTAATGGAAATCTTCCAGGATTTATTTCATGATATACTAGAATTCTATGTGGATGATTTGGTGGTGAAGTCCAAAAGAGAAAGCAAGCATATACAAAACATTTGGAGAGTGTTTGAGAGATGTCGTAGGTATAAGATGAGGATGAATCCCTCGAAGTGTGCCTTCGAGGTCATATGGGGGAAGTTTTTGGGATTTATTATGAATAGGAAGAGGTTGAAAGTTGATGCAGAAAAGAAGAAGGCCACCATGATGATGCCACCTCTGAAGAGTCAGAGGCATCTCAAGAGCTTCTTAGGAAAGGTGTCCTATTTAAGAAGGTTCATACATGCATTAGCGGAGATGACCCACCCATTTATACCCCTGCTGAAAGAAAAATCCAAGGGGACTTGGGGGTAGGAACAGAAGAAAACCTTTGAGAAGATCAAAGAAATTTTGGCCTCTCCATCCACGATGATCCCTCCGGAGGCTGGGGCACCACTATTGCTCCACCTCTTTTCAACAAAAAGTTCTATAGGAGCATTTTTGGATCAAGAGAAAGAAGGAGTAGAGAAGCCAGTGTATTACTTGTTAAGAGTGATCTTGGGTACATAATCAAAATATACCAATGTGGAGAGACACAACCTTTCCCTGGTCAAGAGAAAGAAGGAGTAGAGAAGCCATTGTATTACTTGTTAAGAGTGATCTTGGGTACATAATCAAAATATACCAATGTGTAGAGACACAACCTTTCCCTGGTCTTCATGGCTCAAAGGTTAAGACACTACCTGCTAGCCTTTACAGTCAATATAATCACCAAGTGTGACCCTATCAAGTACCTCTTGGCATGGACAGTCCTGGTAGGGTGGGAAGTAAGGTTATTTTTAATTTTGTCCAAATAATATCTGAAGTTCATAGTACCTAAAGCCATCAAAAGTCAAGCAGTAGCGGGTCTGTTGGCCCACTTCGCAAGTGGGAATTTTGAGTCTCCTGATAAAGAGTTACCTGGGGAGAATTCTAAGAATGCATGGTGAAAGATATGGAGAAGTGGGAAATGGAATTTTATGGATCTTGTGCACAAGGAACAGGAGCTGTGGGCATTATCCTCCTAAATAGTAAGGAAAATAGCACTCTCTCTTTTAAGCTAGACTATTAATGCTCGAATAATGAGGATGAGTATGAGGCCCTCATTTTGGGGTTATTGGAGGCACTTCGAAGAGGCATTAGAGTATTGGGTATATGAGGGGACTCTAACCTGGTGGTGAAACAGGTTAATGGGGAGTTCTCCCTCAAACATGCTAACTTGGCACCCTATAGATCCATCATTCAGAAGCTGCTGGGGCAGTTCTTGAAAGTAATCATTAAGCGGCATGCACGGATACTGAATAGGCACCTAATATGCTAGGCACAATAGCCCAAAAATTAGGCATGGATGATCTAGAAATGACAACCACAGTACGACAGAGAACAGTGCCTACCACAGTGAGGTCCTTATTTCCAAGCGATGAGTTGCAAGATTAAAGGTACCTGTTTATGAATCCGCTAGAAACAAGGGAAGGAACAATGAAGATGTTAGAATTATCTAATGACCACCTGCCACAAGTAACACTTTACTTTAATATCCCTAAATGGTTCTTATCATGGTGTGTTGGAGAAAGGGAAGCTACAGAGAGGTTGGCAGAGATGCATGAAAAGCATTACGAGGACACCGATTTCCTTCTTTATCGTCGGTTGCAACGAGGGGGGCTACTATTGGCCCACCATGAGCGTATAGGCTACTCATCTGCAAAAAGTTTGTTTAAAGTACCAAACCCAATTTTACCATCCAACAAAAGATAATTTTGTGGAATAATATGAAGATTAGAGGCAGTCGTACATAGCCTATCTGAAAGATAGTGAGTTGCCAACAAAGAGAGAAAACGAAATTTATCTCCCAAAAAAAGTATCCCATTTCTACTTGGTAGAAGGAGAGCTCTATAAAAAAGGCTACAATTAGAGGGCACTATAATCTATAGCCAAAGAGGATATGGGGAGAGTGTTGACGGAAGCCCATGATCCCTCTCACATAGGAGTTGGCAAATTGTACGATCAATTGATGAAGCTGGGGTACTACTGGCCAACCATGGAGGCTGACTCTAACAGTTATATGAACAAATATAGATCCTATCAAGTGTATGGCAATATGGTACATTCCCCTTTAGTGATATTACAAAGCCTAGCAGGTCCCTACCCTTTCCACACATGGGCATTAGACCTGGTTGAAAAAATCAACCCAGTATCTCATGGCAAAGCTTTTATTATTGTGTCTATGGAATTGTATACCAAATGGGTAGAGGACATTCCTCTAAGAAGAGTGACTGCCCAAGTGGTAACTTAGTTTATCAAGGAGTATATCATATGCATGTTTGGTATACCCAAAGTGATTATAACAGATAATGGGAAACAGTTCGTATGCAAGGAGATATCTCTTCTAACGGATAGATATAATATTGTGCATAATAGCTTGACTATCTTATACCCAAAAGGAAATGTCCAGGTGGAGGACACCAATAAAACCTTGATCAATATCCTAAAGAAGATGATGGAAGACATGCCGAGGGCATGGGATGAGAAGTTACTTATGTACTATGGGCTTACCGCACTTCAAAGAGAAAGTCGATTGGGTTTACCCCATTCTCACTTGTGTATGGGACTGAAGTTGTCTTACCAGTGGAGATAGAGATACCCTCAGCCAGGTTCGCTCTTATCAATGGACTCATCCCTGACCCACGGAACGTACAGCTGGAGGCACTGGATGAGCATAGAGATAAGGCAAAAGAGAACTTCAAAGTATACACCCAGCAGTTATCGAGATCTTATGAGAACCTAGTCAAGCCCAAAGAGTTTCAAGTGGGAGACTTGGTCCTCCTCGCGTCCACTCATCACCTCCACAGCATGTTAGTGTCAAAGTTCAAACCCAACTGGGAAAGCCCCTTTGTGATAAGGGGTGGGAAAATCAGGGTACTGTCAGATCTCAGAGTCGGAGAGTGACTGTCTCCAATCCATCAATTGCAAGTGGCAGAAGAGGTACTATACCTAGTTTTGTTAGAAGTCATTTTCCCTTTAAAGAATATGAGTAGCTTGCTCTAACACTAGAAAAGTCCTTTTGTAAAAATGATAGAGCAACATAGTCTTGTAAACAGTACAAAATATTCAAAAGAAATGAATAACAGCTCTTTTTGCTCATTACATAACAATTCTTGTTTTATTTACTTACCTGTTGTATGAGGTAGATGAACCAGAATATATATTTTTTTAAAGAATAAATAATACCCTCTACTAGGATAGAAGAGGGTCTATGATACAAAGAACTTAGCTCATTACACTTAAGGGGTGCATACATACTAAGAGAAAAGTATATTGAGCAAAGTCCTTCCAAACATAGCAGACATATATTTTTATCACCGGACTAGTAGGAGGATATCCTCCCAGTTATAAAAAAAATGAAAAAAGGTTCCTAACCAACTATTTGGAATGAGGACCTCACAGACCAGGGGCCATGTCTCTAAGAAAACAACTATTTGTATTTGTTTACATTTGTGAATTATTTTCAAAGTTTGTGGGAAGGAGAAAGGCTAACGCTTTTCTCCCAGTTATCCCCTAAGAAATGAATATACATAGAAAAATACCCCATAGTTAGAAGGGGAATCACTAAAATTTTAACTTGCTCAGATAACATGAAAATACCCCACAGTTACACGGGGGTACGCTAAAATATATATATATAACTTGCCCAAACTAATGCAAGTACCCCACAGTATAAGGGACAGTTAAAATTGACCAAGCGCTCACAGAAAATTAGAGCAGTCATAGTAAACAGAGGTCAAAAGTACAGATAGAGGCAAAGAAATAAAAAAAAGAGCACAAGGAAAGTAAAACAATGTTTCTCATTTATAAATGACCAGTTCTTTACATATGAAGTAAAAAAAATACTATAAGGCAAGAAATATCCTATTCGGTAGAGATAATAAAAAGCAAGTCATCGCGGGCAAGGGTGCCAGCATAAGATGGACCAGCCTCCCGCATAAACTCCTCCTCTATCCTGGACAACTTGGCCTCATTTTCCTGGTCACCAACCTCAAGTTTGTCAAGCCGGGACTGAAGCGATGCAATCTGACCCCAAAGCCTCACAGCCTCATCCTTTCGCTTCTCGGTCCTAGATTGCCTAGATGTGTGAAGCCTCACCATCTTCCAAAAGGTAATACTCTGGAAATGACATACCCCAGCATCAAGCCAACCTACCTGGAAATGTTAAAATTTTTGAAGGTCACAGAGAGCGTACAAGAATAGCAAGGTGGATGCACTAGTCAACTCGGTGGGAGAAGTATCAAAGAAATCATGAATATGACTAGCAATGACCTTTAGGTTTAACATCGTGAGGATATCAATATGAAGCACACTCTGAGATGTGAATGTCTCAGGATGATGCTCTAAAATCAAATATAAGATCTGGCGCTCATGTGTCCTAAAGCGCCCTGTCCACTCCTCGCACCATAATCTGCTCATAAAAGTCGCAGGATCCCCTACCTTAGCATTATCCTATGAATGACGAGACTCTATCTCAAAAGGGAGTCAACATCACCAGCTATAGGAGTGGCCTCAAAACTCCGATCTCCAACGCCAACTATCCCGGTAGACTCACCAATAGGATCCTGAAAATAAATAGCCACGATGAGTTAAGGGAGAAAAGAAGGCAAAGGACAACTATAATTACATTATGAAACAGTCGATGATAGAAAGCTTACCCCAAAGCTCAGGGGGTGAGTATGATGCCACCCAGGCGAGAGTAACCAATTAGAGGAGAGATACCAAAATAAATAAAATAAATAGCAAAGAATAATATTAGTATGTTTTTACAAATTAGAAAGAATCAAGTTTATGAAGCTAAACAGCTAATTGTAACTTAGTTATGACAATCAAATACCTGAGGAGTGTGCAGCATAGCAATCTCAGCCTATTCTGCAAAACCAGGAATGGAAGTCTCACTCACCTAGAAATAAGGAAATAATGGTGAAGGTAAGCATACTTGCACAGTAAGAGTAAGAAGAAAGATAAAGGGGAGGTAGAAAGGAGATAAGGGTATGACAGTACAATACATTTCTCATAGCTATCTCTCTAATATGCTTCACAGTTATCGGAGCAACTGCCTCACTCACCTGGAAATAAGGAAACAAGGTTTAAGGTAAGCATACTTTCACAGTAAGAGAAAGAAGAAAGATAAAGGAGAGTTAGAAAGGAGATAAGGGTATGATAGTACAATACCTCTCTCGCAGCTATCGCTCCAATATGCTCCATAGTTATCGGAGCAGCTGCCTCGCTATCCTGGAAATAATGAAATAAGGGCGAAGGTAAGCATACATGCGTAGTAAAATCTAGAAGAAAAATGGGAAGTGGAAAAGAGGGAAGGGTATGACATTATAATACCTCTCTCGCAATTATCCCCCCCCCCCCCCAATACATTTCGCAATCACTGGAACAATTGCAGCACTAACCTGATAATAGGGAAACAAGTAAGTGTTAGAAAATATTCGCACAGTATAAGAAAATTTTAAAAAAATATATAAGGAAACCAAGTATTTACTTGCATATCTTCATCCAAGGCGCTAGACGAAAACCCCGCAACGACGGGGGCAGAACTCGTAACAGGTCTCGTAGACAAGAGGACCTCAACTACGCTAACCAGGTAACAAAATTTGAAAATAATATAAGTTAAAAGAGTGGCACATAAATTAATACTCTCATACAATAACTATATGAAACCTGAGTAATTACCCCTGCAGCAGTTGAGGGGGGCGATGCGAGTGGTGCCTCAGCGGTTGCCTCCACAACACTCATCGTGGGCATGACAGATAAAGAAGCCTCTACAAAATTATCGTGTAAATGAAGAGAAAGAGTCAAGGGTTAGAAAATCACTTGCCTCACGAGAACAAGCATATAGAAAATACAAAATATCCATAACAAAATAGTTATGGGAGAGGCACTATAACAAGACCCTCCGTGGAAGCACTAGGAAAGGG
Source organism: Sambucus nigra (assembly GCA_949130495.1). NCBI lineage: Eukaryota > Viridiplantae > Streptophyta > Magnoliopsida > Dipsacales > Adoxaceae > Sambucus > Sambucus nigra. The sequence continues at coordinate 14,850,936 of OX422213.1, read as the reverse complement.
TGACTCATCTGCAACAGGGGTTATTGGAGGAATAGTATCACGAGGCATTGATGAAGTGGTGTCATGAGCAAGCTGAGAGAAAGAAGAAAATGGCTCGTTGATACAAGCTAGATAGAGAAACAACAGGAAAAAGGTTAATAGAATAGTTGGTCCTCATCCACAGAAGAAGGGTGAAAGGTGACCGTTGGCGCGGTAGGGGTTGTGGTAGTAACCTTCTTATCGTAAAGGCATTAGAAGTTTTCATTATAACAACTATGGGAGAAGAATCTACCGGTACCTGAAGAGAAGAAGAAACCTACTAAATAGGCTCAACAGTGGAAGCCAAAGTAAATACTGGACCGTGAGGAATTGGCTAGATTAAAGGCCTACTATCCATGGAGATGTAGATGTTGGGGATAGAAATCCTCCCTAAGGGAGGTAACCCTAGGATAGTAATCCCAGAAAAGGGTAGACCCTGTCTAGTGGAAGAGAGGCCAAAGGGTACAGGGCCCTGAGGGATGAAATTGACAAATTGTAAAGAAAGTACAAACCACAAGGATAAACATAAAAGGGAAAGTAATAAAAAAAGGGAGCCAAGAGAACAAGTAGACCTATGAGAATGAGGAAGCAGGGGGCTCAACTTCAGAAGTTCCTACTGCTGAAATATTGGAAGATGAGCTGGCAGGACTAGAAGGCACAATCCTCTGCATCCAGAAATAAATAGAGAACACATGAGAAATGAGTTTAAGAGAAAAAAGAATAGTGAAACCAACCACTTAAAGAAAATCAGAGAAATACCTTAACAGAATACGAGGTCACAGAAGGGATCGTGGTGCTAGTAGGAAGTACAGAGGAAAGCTGTAAAGAAAAAAAATATAACACTTAGCAAGATAAGTGTAAATCGGGACTATCAAAGCTTTAAAGGCCTCCGGAGGAAATAACAAACCTATCTATAAAGGTAGAATTCCTCTCTCTATAAAGTATCATGAGGAAGTGGAGGAGGCACCACTTGTCTCAGCAATAGTACCCTGTGAAAGCATCGTAAGAAAAAAAAAATCAGTAAACGGGTCAATGATGAAAAGAGAAGAAAATCATGCAAATAAAAGTCTCAAATAAAGAAAGACTAACAGTAGCAGGGCGCACATTCTATCCGTATGGAAGGGGTGTAGTAGCAAAGCTAGTCCCTGATGGAGAATATAGTGTCTCACCATCACTAGAAGACTCCCTCAAAACTGATAACAAAGCACAAGTGTCAATAATTCTTTCATCATGGAAGTCCAAGCCATACACATCATTCGAAGAAGAACTATGATCATCGTAGGAAGGTCTGCTTACATAGTCAACTAGTTCCTCTTCCAATGAGTGGGAGGGGGAACCAGTATGTGAAACTCCGTAAGAGCCTGTTTCACTAAGTATAGAAGATTTGGGTATAGTACCTTTTACAACTAGAATAGATGTAACATCCTATAGCCTCATAATCCTGCTCTCGGACAGTCCTATAGGTCTTCTCTACTCTAAGATCATTAGCATCTAATCTCTAGTTCAATGCGAATGAGTGACGGCGTCAATATTAAACCCCTTCTCTTTTTTGGTAGCCATAGTCCTCACATGAGAAGGGGGAAGAGGGAGCAGCGGTGGTAACAAGGGTGAAGTTTAACACATCCGTGTTCGGGTGTGCTTTCTCTTACCTACATTAAAATCTTTTTCCTTTCCTCTCTATTTGGAATAGCCTTTAGATTTGGTAGGTTGTGGCTCGGCTTGCTTTGAATGGGTGGATTCATCAATAAGCGGCTTCACTAGGATAGGAACAACTTATTCGAGAGGTGTCTTGGGAGTAATGCTAAGATGCCCGATTTCTTTTTGAGTTCTTCTTATTAAGAACTGAGTCTTGATGTACCTGGTGGGAATGGTCTCATGAGGAGGTCCATCCACACAATTTTGAATAAGAAGAACCTATCGCTACAAAATCTGGAACCAGGAAGAAGTGAAATAAGGTAAGTGATCACGGTGAGGAACATATAGTCCTACCAAGTGGTTCACCCTATGAAACATCCCCTGAAAGGTAAAATTCCTACAGGCCTCCAAATATAACTCCGCAAGATCACTAATCAAAGGGTAGGAAGGGGTGTGAATACCCTAGTCATAGCCAAATTATCTCCTCACTCGCTCGGAGTGACATAACTCAGCTCTCTAAGCCAGCTCAGTCAAAGAAGGAAGGAGGCCTAGTAATAACATCATCACCACATTGATATATAGGTAGAAAGAGACAAAATTCGCGTCTGAAGGGAAATAGAAAGTTCCACCGTCACCCGAGAAAGAAAGCTAGCTAAAATCGTCGGGGCATTTGTTGTAGGGATGAAAATAAAACTCATCATTATCATCAATCAGAGACCCCAGGGGCTTCTTGGGATCTTTCTTGTGCCACCTCGAGAGATGAATAGCAACACTATGATAGGCCTTTGCCTCCGGACTAAAATAAAGAAAATGTTCAAAAAAGAAATCCATCGGGATAAGGGAGTTGGAAAAATTAGTGGCATTATAGCGGCCACAAGACCTCTCAACATCCATATGGGCGCGGTCCAACCAAGTATAAAGAGATCCAAGGGTTAAGATATCAAGGGGTACCATCCTCCCTCGTTCCAACCTCATAGCCAATCTGAAAAGAAGATCACAAGGAGAGTCCTCCGACTTGTCGGGGAGCAAGAACCTACTCATGAAGGTAACCAGGAAAGTAGCCAAGTGTGAGGGAGAGTGAAGTTTGGGACCATCCTGACTCTTAAGAAATCTGCTAGAATTATCTCCCTTAGGTGGATGCTCAAAATCTCTAAACCTTTATCTTTTCCATTTAGTAAAAGTATGCTTAGTAAAGCCAGTGACATTAATAGCCACATACCTCGAGCACTCATAAATAGTCGGTTGAAACTCTTCTACCATCTCTTGCTCAAGAAGATCCTCATAGTCTTCGGTGAAAACATGCCCCCTAAGAAAGGAAGGGCACATAACTCACACATATCTTCCATAGTTATAGTGAACTCACCCCCAACCAGTTGCAAAAGTATGGGACTCTCTGTTCCTACGATAAATCAGAAGATTAAGGGAGGTGCGATGTTTAGACATAGTGCAAGATTTCAGACTATCAACTGCAATGAGGAGGCCAAGTCCCTAAAGAACAACCTTACAAGAAGGGACATAAAGAATATAATCAACCCAAGTAGCCCACTCCTTAGGGGCTCCTCCCGTGGCCTTGAGTTAGACATTATAATGGGGAAAATTTCCATGACCCACCCTAACTCTGAGAATAGAATCATGAAGAATGATGGGAAAATAAGTTGACTCACCTAACCCCAGACGAGGTTTCTCGACAATTTTGGCAATATGTTTCTCCTCAAACTGAGAAAGAGAGACCATAAAGTTATCATAGGGTCCAAAATAAGATGCATGATGGGGGAGACCAAAATCCCTTCCTTGATAAGTCCGTATATAGTCCTGGTAGGCTTGAGAAGAATATGAGATAGTTGAGGGACCCCCGATAGCCATTGGTTCCAGCGAGGAACCCCCAGTTCATGTCTACTACAAGGAACACCCAACATCCATTTATTTAGGTGAGGAACCCTCAGCAGTATAGGTTCTCAATGAGGAACCCCCAACAACAAGTCCAAGCGAAGAACCCCCAGCATAAGTCCCAAGCGAGGAACCCCTAGAATTTTGGGTTCTCGATGAGAAACCCCTAGTATAAGTCCAAAGAAAGTAACCCCCAGCAGTTTGAGTTCTAGGCGAGGGACCCCCAGTAGAAACCTCCAATGAGGAACCTTCGAAAAATGAGGAACTTTTAGTTACAGCCCCAAAATCAAGCTAACCCGCAAATAGAAAACGAAAAATCCTGATCAAAACCCTTAAGAAACAAGGAAACCTTAACAAACGAGGAACCCTTATCAAAAACCACTCCCTCAGATGAGGGAACCCTGGTAAAAAAGGACTTTGGAAGATGAAACGCCAGGTCGTGAGGAACCCATGTCGATGCCGGTGATAGAAATCAATCCAGTAGACTTTCTGACGATAGAGGGGGTTTGGACAGTGGTTATAGTGGTGGTTTAAGTGGTTACCACTGTAGAGACAGTGATAGAAATGGATAAAGAGTCTATTACGATGGGAATGACGGTGGTGGTGATGGCGGTAGAGGTGTTTGACGATGGTGAAGCCATTTGTAGTGTGTTTCTTGGAAAATTTTGAAAGAAAAATATGGAGATGCTCTCTCACTTGAAATCTCAACCTTTTGTAAATGTTTTGATAACTTTGTAAAAATGAAAGATTTTATTCAAAAAATGGTCTCTGTATGGAAATAAAGGGACATATGGGAAAACCAAAAGGTTGGCAGAACTTTACCCAAATAATGAGATGATAGTTCCCATGTTGACACGTGGCTCCTCGAGCCTCCAAAACCTAGAATAAAGGGACAATGCACTAAATGACCCCAAGGGTAATGATGGAGAAAACCCTAGGGTCCCTCAAATTTGAAAATTGTATCTATGGCATCCAAAGTCTTTTGGTTTTCCCAACACAAAAGACTTTGCAAGAGGGGCTAATATAGAGGATTATTTTGGCTATGCCACTATATTTGGGTGAGGGACCTGTCCAGTCCCTCCGGTAAAGAGTTCAAAAAAGTATTTGGGCGAGGGACACCTACAGTTCCTCTGGAAATGAGTTCAAAAAAGTATTTGTGCCAGGGACCCCTCCAGACCCTCTGGCAAAGAGTTTAAAAAAAGTATTTGGGCGAGAGACCCTTCTAACCCCTCCTCCCAAGTTCCAGCTGAGTTTTGGGCGAGTGGTATCTCCAGCCGCCTCTTCTAAGTTCCAAGATGAGTTTTAGGGAAATGGATCCCTCCATCCATTTCTTCCAGCTCCAAGGTGAATTTTGGGCGAGGGGCCCATCCAGACCCCTCTTCCAGCTTCCAGATGAGTTTTGGACAAGGGACCCCTCCAGCCCCCCGCCCCCCAGTTCCAAAGGAGTTTTGGGTGAGGGACCCCTATAATCCCCCTTCCAGTACCATCTCAGATGAGAAATCTAGTGAGGAAGTCCCCAGTAAAGGAATTCAAACAGTATTTGTTTTACAGTGAGAGGATCCAAATAGTGGACCAAAGAGTAAAATAATCTAGGATGAGGGAGTTTACCATGAACAGCCCTCATCATGAAAAAATTTATTCTTTTATAAAACAAAAGTACTAACACCTACTTTCTTGTACATGTAACCTAGTTGAGCAGGCAAGGCTCAAGTAGGCCAGATGGGATCTCCTGGGAGTTTTGACTTGGTGACTGAGGAACAAAGTTTGTTCAGAAAGTTCAACCACTTAGCACTTTAAGATTGAGAGAATACTAGTAGAGAGACCCTAGAGGTCACCCATTCCTTACACAGTTCATAGCCAGTCACTATAGATTTGAGCAACCAAGAGGTCACTCATAAGAAATGAACCTTTTATAAAATGATTTTAGAGGAGGTGGTCCTCAAGCCCCCCCCCCCCCCCCCCCTTCAAATTCATATAGTTTGTACCACAAGTTACCGTTTTAAAAGATAGTTATCAAATCAGATATTTTGTCTCCATTAGGAGACATATTTTCTTTTTAACTTTGGTTCACACCAGGTTTCATCTGTCAGAGGAGACAGGCAGCTGTAAACCTAGTAGGGACAAAAGGTAAATTGCAGACCTTATCCCTCTAAGTAGTCCCTCTTAATTTTGTCGTCCAAAAAGCCCGAACCATCCTAATGTGTACTTATAAATAGTACCATTAGTGAGGTCAAAATCATATCAGAAACTCAAGTTATACCGTTACTCTGTCATAATCACACCGGAACCACCGAGTACTCTCTTCTTCTCTCTTTCTAAGTGCTAAGTGTTTGTTTCTTTACTACCACAGTAACATCTAACGTTTCCAAGAGATTCTCTTGAGAAAACTTACTATTATTGTTGTGAAGATCATCTTTTTACAGGGGATGGTTCTTTCTTTGGTTCCATTTTTACCAAAAGGAGATGATTTTACCAGGTGCTTCTATAGAAGTTATTGAAAACCTTGAAGGCAGACTTCATTAAAGTGGGTCACGCCTCACTCGTTTCAGCATCTTACCAGACCCCAGTCACACTACCCTCCTACATAAGTGAGGAGGAAGAAACATCTCACATTTATTATTGAGGCCATAATAACCCAAATACTTATGTATCAGACATTGAGGAATGGAATCAAGTGTAATTCTATTGGTGTCTAGTTTAAAGGAAGGTTTGGCCTAATCCAAGAAACTTGGGTCATTCCAGTGCCATAAATTACTGTCTTGATCATACTTCAGGAAGGTCAACAAGTTAGTCCACCCCCATTTGCGACCTTAACGATTTATTTGGTCAAGATGGCCATCCATGTGAATCAAGGCCTCATTATACCCATCCATCCAAACTTCCCTTGGCTGCTTATGAAAATGGAATGTCAACCTATCAACTTGATGCTGGATTTTTATTATGAATAGATCTTTAGATTTCAGCAGAGCATCTTGGTCGGCAAGAGTTTTCTTAGTCCTATCTTCCTTAATGGTTGGTCGAACAACTATAATTTACCTGAAAGCTTGCCTTGGTTTGGTTTTTCTCTTCTGTAAAGCTTCCAGTTCTTCTAGAAACCTATCACTTTCGGTCTCTAAAAAGGAAACACCCTTATCTGAACCAATGATGGTTGACCTCTTTAGAATGTCTATCTCATTCCTTAGGGCATTACTCTCTCTTGTGTAGACAGAAGTAATGTCTTTTAATTTCTGGTCAAAGCCACAACTTTCACTTAAAGTCTTATATTTTGCTTCTTAAACAAAACGGAGCAATGCCTTAGAAATTTTGTGATCTTACTGCATCCTTTTAATCATCTCATGATAACTAGCATTATTTGTCGAAGATTCTTTCCCTTGAGTGGACACATCTGGGCAGCGATGCTGATAAATCTTTCTCGGATAAAGGAACATATCTAGCCTCAAAGACATTTTTTCACCGCCGAAGTAGGTCGGATTCAGCAGAGACAATAACTTTCTTCCTGGAATTAAACTAGAAGTTTATAAGTATGAGTTTATAATACGAGTCTAGAGAAATAGGAAACATAGTCTAATAAGAAATCAAAATCTCTCCAAGGCATAAACAGGTGAAAAGTAAAAATTATCCTTTCATTGATTAATTATTAAGGTACAAGAGTTTATACATCATCAAGAAAAGAAAGACAAAAATTAAACTTTCTAAAAAGGAGCTAAACCTTCTCCTTACCCTAAGCTTGGTCTTGGCTGGCAGCATCAGGTTAGTCGGCATTAGCATTTGGCACCACTGAAGACTCAATGGGTATTAGTGAAGACTCATAGGACCCCCCTTCGTCATCAAACTCCTCATCAAGTTTATAAGGAGTACTAAGATCATGCCTTTGACAGAGTTTAGAGTTTTCTTCAGTACTGACCACCTTCAGAGCATCAAACTATCCTTACTTGAAGAATAGTTTCTTATCATACTCAATTTGAGTAGAGGCGGCAAAGAGGGTCTTCTCCCAACCTTTATCAAAGGCAACTTTACTTTTGGCCTTCAAGGAAGTCAGTTAAAAAGTCAAACCAACCACTTTATCTTCAGTAGTTTGGGCTCGGGTTGTAACTTCTGAGAGCTTATTTTCAGCAATCTTGGCGTGCCTTCCGCATCGATCAGCTTCTTCTCTGCAGCTTTAGCTTTTTTATTGATAGCATTTATTTAGCCTTTAGCCTCAATAGCCCAGTCATTGGCCTTCTTCAAATCCTCTTCCCAGGATTTCTTCTTTATCTCCAAAGCTTGTTTTAAGCTTCAAAGGCTTCTTCCCCTTCACCAAGAGAGCACCTCAGTTAGTTGTCACTCTCCATCATTTGGTTGAAGTCAGTTAGAAACTGCAAATTTAGCAAAAGAACAACATAAGATGATTAGGAGGAGTTTAACAACATGGAGAAAAGAGCAAAAAGTGAGAAGCTTCCTCATATCAAGTTATGGCAAGCCCTCTCAGTCAGCCTAGACCTAGGCATAAGGGTTAATGCAGCTCTACCTGCAGGAAGTGTCCCAGACTTAATAAAACCTCGAGACAATCCAAGGTTAATAAAAACAAAGGTTGACCCAATTTTCAGTTCATCTTGAATTCTTCTCACCAAATCTTGTTATCTACAGTCTTCTTTGTAGCCAACGCTTGTTGGTCGGCTGGTGTGTTTTTTGGCCTATTTTTTAAGTTCAGGTAAACCTCTCTTTAACCTTTTCAGTTGAGATTTAAAAGTTTGAGTCCCTTCAGTTAAAGGCCTCTTATCAGCGGCCTGGGACTTCTTTTTGTTTGGCTTCTTACCAATATTAGTAGCTTTCTTAGGATAGGAGATAAAGGACAACCCAGAAAGTTGGGTATTTTCCCCTTAGCCGTGTCGAATGAGAAAGAAATGAGGATCTTAGAAATATCTAACAATTCGAATGATGAATGAGTTCCTCCTTGTGTGAACTCAGCACCAACATATCTTATGGCAGAGGATTTAGGGTAATAAAAGATGTGATAGAACTTTCATACTCCAACAATAAAGAAGCTGATCAGGGATGTTCTTCTCCCACTCTCTAGTTAAATCCCCACGAAAACTTCACCTCTTCAAGGTTAATTTCCCCTTATTTGGGACACCTCTTCTTTCTTTCCTCTGCATTAAAAAGAAACAGCAAAGTTAGTCGACAAACGTCAGAAATGCATAACAACAGATACAAAATAGTTAACAGAATTATAACTAATGTCGCGTCCTGATTGAGGACATCTGGGAGCAGTTTAAGATACATCAATAGGGAGGGGAACATGTTGTCAGTTCTTTAAAACTAAGCCATAATCGCAATAATCCTTATTGGAATCTAGTAAATTTACTACTAACGCCTTATTGGCTTGCCTAGTCTTCATATAATATGTACATGCTCCAATAGTACCCCACTTATAGCAGAACATCAACTTCAAGACCCCAATATGGGTCCCATAAAGTTCATTCAACATATGTACACCATTTATAACCCTCCAAGTATTGGGTGATACTCTAGCATGAACTACATCAAAATATTGGCAAAATTGAACAAAAGGAGGGTTTAGTGAAAAAGTAACTCCACACTCAGCAATGAACAAATTAGGGATGCAATTACCCTCAGGAAGTGAATACACATTTGTGGGACCCTGGACTATCTCTAAATCTACCCATGCTGGAATTTTTCTTTTTCTCTAAACTCCCATATACTATGTGAACCATGGTGGAAATAGAGGAAAAGATGATAAAATAGAGAAAGAATGAAAGAAGGCTTACAAGGAATCTAAAGGTGATTACGAGAACTGAAGAAAAGAAAGCAATAGCAACGAATGATCGTACAAATAAATCTTGGAGATGAAAGAAAACTCTTTAGTACAGAAGATTTGAGGTAAAAAGAAAGGAGGGAAATGTCTCTGTATTTATAGGTTGCCTCGATAAATGGGAATAAAATGATAACCTAAACGAACTGTATAGCTACCATCAGATGCACGCCTCCCGAAGCGTCAAAAGACTATTGTATCCTTTTGCAGTATAAAAAAGATTGAGTTATTTACAAAAATGCCATTATCAAACAGTACCGGTTAAAAATTTTACTAGTGTAGGAAGTCGACTGCGGACCAAATTCACAAAATAATAGGCCGAACAATTTTCAAGACTAAATACTACATACTTTCCATCAATCATAAAGAATGAATCATTGGGGGATTTTGTTGTATGTAAAAATTATCCTCTTACATGAACCAATGATAAATATACACCTGTCCTCCAACATAGCCGAACAACCACCTTGATCAGCTTCAGAGACACTTAGTCGGCTGGACAGATGACTAACTCCAGAAGGCTAACCATCTGAAAGACCAAAAGTTACTCGGATGGGATGTCCACCAACACTGAATTTCTAGAGTTTCATTTATTGAATATAGATGTAAATGCCTAATAATATAAAGGCGTTCCATCTAGGGTTTTACACCACCATAAATAGGAAGTACTCCCTCAGTTGGAGGGACCACGAAAATCACGCATATACACACCGTACCGAGCTATTGTAAACTCTATTAAATAAAACCAACAGTGGATGTAGGTTATTTTACAATTGAACCACTTTAAAAATCACTTCTTGTGTGTGTGATATTATTAACCTATCATATTTTATCTGTGATTATAAATCTAGATTAAGTCCATTTTTAGACATAAATAGATCCTATCAAGTACATGTTTGAGAAACCCGTCATATCTAATTGAATGCCCGATGGTTGATGTTGCTATCTGAATTTGATATCGTGTATGTTACACAAAAAGACATGAAAGGGAGAGCCATCTCCGATTACCTTGTTCACTACTCCATGAAAGAGGTTGATGTTTGGGTCTCTGAATTCCCGAATGAAGATATTCTTTTCACCTCTTAGGAGAACCTCTGATGGAAAATGTTCCTTGACGGAGCTGCCAACAAGAAAGTATATGACATTAGGATATTCCTAATCGTCCCTGATGACTCTCACACTCCCATTGCCATCAAGCTGGATTTTACCTACACCAATAATATGACGGAATACGAGGCATGCACTGTAGGCCTCAAAGTCTCCCTCAATATTGGTATCAAACACCTGGATGTCTACTGGATTGTGCTCTCATCATCGGCTAAGTCCTTATAAGATGGAAAACTCTTACCCTTTCACATCCACCTAGAAAAGCTGACCTCCCAGTTCTGAGCTATCACCTTCGACGACTTGCCCCACACAAAGAATAACTTAGTCAATGTCCTTAATACATTGGCCTCCATGGTAAACATGCCCCAAGGAATAATGATTCACAGTCCAAAAACAAACTATGACAACCCAATGTTATCACATTCAGCTCGGTACAGAGGAAGATTACGATATGGTCGAGTTCTGGTACTACAACATTTGGTGCCTCCTCAATCACGATAGGTATCCACAAGACGTCGATAAGAAAGACTATACGACCCTCCGCAAATTGCCTTCCTAATATATCATTTGGGACAAAGCACTGTTCAAGAGGAACTTCAATGAAACCCACTTACATTGCATCGTAGGGGCTGACATTGAAGAAATGATGCAGAAGATCCACAGCAGGGAATGCATACCCCACATGAACGGTCATATACTTGTAAAAAATATTATCCTTCGGGGATATTATTGGACCACCATAGTTTAGGATTGCACCGTCTACGTTTGGAAATGCCTCAAATCCCATCAATTTGCCAATCTCCAACACTAACCTCCTCAGGAATTGTACAAAATGACTTCTCCCTATTCGTTATCCACCTAGGGCATTGACATCATAGGGAAAGTCACACCCAAAGATTTTGATGGGCATAAGTTCATCCTAGTTGCCATTGATTACTTTACCAAATTGGTCAAAGCTTAGTCATGCAAAGTACTACTAAATGACATTAAGGTAGCCAAGTTTATCCGAAAGAACATCATCTACCAATACGGAGTTTCCCACGAGCTAGTATCAGATAATGGGTTACAATTCAAAGCCAAGGTCGCAATATTGGTCGATGAATATTTAGAGGCATAAATTTTCTCCCTACCAACCTCAAACTAATGGTGCAGTCGAAGCCGCCAACAAAAACCTCAAAGCCATCATCAGCAAAATGACCAAGAGTTGTCGATGTTGAGCCGATCGGATCCCTTATACCCTCTGGGGCTACCGTACTTCAGTTAGGACATCTATTGGGCCTATCCCTTACTCTCTGGTATACGGTATGGAAATAGTCCCACCCGTTGAGCTAGAAATACCTTCTTTACCCGTTATGCTTGATAGTAAAGTCAGCGAGGAAGACCGGAATTAGAGCCGCTTTGACAAATTATCACTCTTAGATGAAAATAGGTGGAAGGCTCTATACCACATACAAGGGGACCATCGTTGAATAGACGATCATTCAATCGAAAAGTCAAGGATTATGGTGTCCAAGAAGGAGACTTGGCCCTGAAAGAGATCAAAGAACCCGTATAGGATCCCAGGGGGAAATTTAAGCCAAACTGGAGTGTCCCCTACATAGTCAAAAAATTCTCTCAGGAGGCACCGCTATGCTTGCAGACCTTAACGGAGAAGAGATGGCATGTCCAGTCAACATGGATCGTCTCAAGAAGTTCTACCCTCAGTTCGAAATTTCGATGAGCTATGACTCTTCTCATCCCCCTTCTATTCTAAAAAAAATCTTCATTTCTCAGAACTACATGGGGCCTGATCCTCTAAAAAACCTTTTTCTTTTAAAATGGAACTCAAAAAATTTCAAACCCACAGAGGTACGTAGGTAGCTCATATGCTTTACATGGGCACAGTCCCCTTCTTTTTCACAAAATGCTATTCTTTTCTAACCTCCAAGAATGACAGTTCATTTTATCATTTACATGAACAAAAGGATTATGTATGCCTTAGCGATTAGTATAGATAACTCAAATGTAAAACTAATCAATAGGCACAACAGTATGATCAAAATATTTTTTATTTCAAATAGGGGAGTTCAGTACCATTACATGAAATATTAACGAAGGGAGTCAAGCCAACCACCCATATCCATTGACAAAACTATTCCTAAACAAACCCAACCAAACTTCATAAAATTATTCCCAAATCCCCAAAACACACAAATATACAAAAATATCCCAGTTACACTAAAGATTCACACAAAATAATCCCATCTTTATAAAAACCATATCCGTATTATCGAAAGACCCAACCACATTATCATTAGGCCTCGTAGGTCCCAAACTTCCCTTGCTTGGTTGGTATTCCGAATGCGCTCTACAGAGAGATAAGACCTAACCATCCTGAAGAAAACCACTACACCCCCTCCATGGTGTCAAAAATGATAAACCACCTTTTACCGGTCTTCTCCGCCAAGATCTTCCCCACCAATCGCTTTTACAGCCATTTTAGATAATTCCTAGACACATGACAAACCCTACCTACGGATTGATATGGACAGGTTGATGGTTGATGATTCTCCCGTAAAGAACCTAACCTCAGACGCATGGATTTAGTCAAGTCCTCTGCCGAAAATAAGTCTAGTGTACGAGGAGGCACTATATGCTCCTATCCAAGTTGGCGTAGAAGCCACTAAGGTAAATACAACGAAATCTGTCGTAGGCCAACTAACTAAACATACCAGTATTCTCCTAGTTACAAAATAGGCTACAACTCTCCCCACCATGGCACCAACCAGCGAAAGCATCGGACTCCGTACTCCGCGAACCATTTAACCGAGTTCTCTATGGATTGGCTAAAACTGATGGAGTAATGAGTAAACAAAATCGACATGGATGCCAAGGGATACTCTGGAGGAACCTCCAGTGGAATATCTCAACCAGACACATGAACATCATCATCGGGATCCCTCTCACAAAGTCAAAATGACTTTCCCGTCAAAAATCAAGACCGTTCAAGGTCACTACCAGTATCACCGATGATTGGGATGGTAAGACATCCACGCTGTGATTGTAGCCAATTGAGGATCCATCACCCCCCATCACTAGCAAAATCCTTGAAAATAGGCTCAGGGCAACAGCTCCAGTATGGCCCGTATGGTTGAAATCCTTCAGATGCACAGAATACATGATAGCCGAAAGAAAGATCATCCCCCCAATGACCAACGGACGACCTACCAAAGGGGAAATGTGGAAAAAATATGCCAACAAGGCCTGGGGAGAATGAGAAAATTCCTTGCATAGTTGTCTCTACACTGGGATTATTTCCCAACATGGCTGAGAACTCTCTATAGGTCAGACATACCTCATTTAAACCAAAACAGACAACATGGTCTTTAGGTTTCCAGAATTGCGGCACCATCGCCAAGATGTTTTTATTTAATGGCTCGATTACGCCACGAAGAGACTCAACACAAGTTGAAAGCTTCGTAGTCCATATTATACATGCATATGGCTTCTTGACTTTCAAGGTATGAAGAGAATTCTACGTGCATCGAAAGGTCCATTTAGGAAATAATGGTGCAGAAAGCAAGAAACAAGAAGGATGAGAAAGTGAGAATAGATTAAAAACTACATCTCCTTACCTCCCCTTTTATACATAAAAGTATTAGGTAAAGACAATAGACATGAGGAGTCTGAATGAATTCATACCCTATAAAGTACTCTGAGTTGCAAGAAAGTGCAATCAAAGCCTTAGAGTGATTTGACTTGACCCATATGCTGATAGGCAGGACAAGGGGTATGCCAATCGAAAAACCCCTTATTTAGAAAATTTCATGCTTCCTTTTTTGTCAAAATCAAACACTATAAAAATAAATCCTTATTTTAAGACCCCTGGGTTATTTCTTTTAAACTTATCCATTTTTATCATAAGTCTTTTCCTCGAGTTATTTAATCTTTTTCTAACAAAATATCCCATCATTTTCATAGTTTCAGCAACAAATTAAAAAGTGCATGTTGAATAAGTCATTAAAACAAGAATGAGTAATAAAAATCTTCTTCATATATATTCTTCCATTGTATGATTACATTTTTTTAGGTAAAAGAAAAATAGAAACATAATGGAACTCAGCCTAAACACATTATCTTTATCTCTCTCTCTCTCTCTCTATTTATCTATCTATCTATCTATCTATCTCTATATCTATTTCTCTCTTGAAACCCTCAATCCCTGCAGCGGACATGCTTCCCCAGGCAAAGAGCTATAGAATATCCACTCCCCGAGATCGATCCCTCATCCAAGGTAGCAGGAAAAAACATACAAGAATGAACAGAGTCCTGGATATAAGCAGTCCTGGAGGTTATAGGCAGGGTTTTTTCGTGGCGCGAGCGTCACCTACGCACCGGTCGTTTTGAATTCGTCTCACCTGAACTATACAAAAACTTAAATTACGACTACACTCAACGGGTGAGTATAGCGGTAAGTAGGGTATCGAAAATCCACATAGACAAGTTGTTAGAATTTATAAGGTTTAGTATTCCTAAATAAAAGTTTAAAAGATAAATATGAACAAAAAGGAAAAGATGCACAAAAGGGAAATATTAATTTAGGCGTGGGAAAATAAAGCTAGATTAAGAAAGCGAGAAAAAACTATAGGTTGCGTCGAATATCCCTCACCCGAGTTAATTAGTATAAAATGGTTACATGGGTCGACAAGTTATTACAAATGCGTCTCGTTTCGACAGTTAATTAAATCAAGGGTTGTCACGCCCCTAAATTCGCATAAAAGCCTAATAAGATTTTGGCGTCAGCAAATACCCCAAAAATTACGCTCGTAAGGTCGTAAGCATGCAGCATACATGATATGCCCCGTCAAATTTCCTAGGCGCAATAACTAGGACAACGCACCCGAAATAGACCCGTAAACTCCATCACCAAAGAAAAGCAACATGTCAACCCTGTGACACCCCGCCTAATTAAATACTGGGCGATCACTCCTTTATTAAATTAAATCAAGGTTAACAGTTGGTTCATTCTCAGCATCACTGTCGATAAAAATAAATTTTCCAATTTAACACTCTAAATAATTAAGCTAAGTGTCAAAAACATTTTTCATATAAACCTCCAAATTTTAATTAAAGAAAAAGATTTATTTATATAAAACCACATTTCTACAATTAAGAATCACACCACGATAAACCAAATAATATAATACATTCGTCAATTGAATGCCAACATATGAAAATGAAAATCACAAGTCCATACGGAATAAATCCCAAAGAAACAATACTGGAAATGACTGAAATATAAATGTCCCAACAACAAATAAAATGATGAAAAGGGGCGACACGTGCCCAATAAATGAGAGTAATAGGAGTGGAGTCAATAACAGAAGCCGTCTACTCAAGTGACCTGTAACTCCCACCTAAGCTGCAGCTCGTTCTTCTCAAGGAATCCTAAGCAAGACGCCCCTGTGGCTGGGCACCTGAAAATATACATATATATATATACAAGAGAGAGAGAGAGAAAAAGAAACGGGTCAGAGCCCAAAAGTGTGTTTGATTTTAAAATACGTTTAGCAAGTATTTAAAATGATACAGGCCAATGCAATAACATATTAGTACGTCACTCTCTTGAGAAAATACTCACCTCTCTTCTAATGTGCACACCTATCGCACTAACCTTCCCCACGGTTTCTTAACATTTAACGCACTAGTCTTTCTAAAATATTTAACTTCGATTTCTCGCAAGATTTATAATTCACGACTCCATTTTAAAATAATGTTCCAAACAGTAATCAAAGTCCTCCATTTTAACTTTATAAAATCAATAAAGTTTTACAGTGACATTTTATACTTTTTTCAAAACAAGTATTTAATAATTTGAGTCAACAACCATGTCCTACTTATCAAATCTCAGTAGACAGTTTCAAATATCGTAATCTCATATATATATATTAACTACTCGTATAATATATATATATAACAGCACCCCGAATAAAACTATGGTGCGTGCATACTCTACTATCCAAAGCCCCATATCACTCATATTAAGGGGAATACATTCGGAATCCCTCTCGAATTGTATTAACAGAAATACACAAACAATTGAGGCGAAGCATAGATTCCAAGTCTCTAAGAGGATGGCACATACCGGCGTCTCTTAGGACCGTCTGAACTATCACATCGATAGCCTGTACCAAGGATATCTATCTCCTAGGGTACAAGTCAATATCCCCCATAAAGGTCCCATCGAGATAAGACTTGTCCCAGCGCGGAAACCTCAGGGATAGTAAGTAGCGTGGGTATGATTTTCACATGCATATAATATATGTACACACAATCATATAAATATACCACTTTATCATATTAATATAGGTTCTTCTCATCACCCATAATTATACCATACATCCTTCATTTCACAGTTATAGAATTTAGTATAAGGTTTTATTCCTAACCTTAACTCGAAGGGTTTTCTCACTTATTACCTAACACTCATGGGCTACATCCTCACAAATCTGAATTTCAGTAAGCGTCTTTATTAGGTTCCAACGTAACTCTCTTACGCACCTCACCCTTTAAATTCATAAGTCCACTAACCTAAAGTAAGTATCCCATAAATACCATTTTCGTTGAAGATTAAAGGTTCTAACATTTATCCATATACCCTACTGGTCCTCAATGTCTCCCAATTCATTTTATTTAGAATGCCCAAAGATAATTTCACGATAACTTACGTTAACTAATTTAAACAAGGGAAATGGGAGTCTGCCAGGAGGGGTCAATCGATCGAAGCTTGGGTCTCAATCGATCGAACCTTCGATCGATCGATGCTCTATGTTCGATCGATCGATCAAGCAGGTCTGGGTAAAAATTCTGCAGAATTGCAGTTACGGGATTCATCAAAATTCTTCATCAATATCCATATTTTCCAACACTAATCGACCCAAAAAGTTTACTACTATCATACTAACATAATTCCAGATGTTTTTAACGTTCAGCATGCGTGTATACATCATTAATCATGGTTAAACAATCCAAAATCTCATCTAAACATCAAGAACCCTAAAGTTTTCATAACTATCATCCAATTCAGTTTTTCTCCATAATTTCTTCCTCATATAACATCAAAATTTGTGAGTAATACATCTATAACATCAAGAGTTTCCAGCATAAGGTTTTAATATTCTCTACATGCAATTTCCTATCAAAATTTGGGGTTTTCTTACATGGATTACATTCCTAATTAATCCTAAACTAATATGAACATTGCACTAACGAAATACGCAAGTTAAACACTTGCCTGGGATTTTCAGAAGTCTGATTTCCTGTGGATTATGGTGTGGTTGCGTTCTCCTCCTCGCGATCTACGCGTTGGTGGTGACGGCGGTGCAAACGGAGGTGTTTTGGCCTTGAATCTCCTAGAAAGGTCTCTCCTCTCTTCTCCAATGGTCGTCCTAGGGTTCTGTATGTTCTAACCCTAAATGGATAACCTAACCAGCTGATAAAGGCTGCTAAAATTCGTGGGTTTAATTACCCTATTTTGGAAAAAGACCAAAATGCCCTCCCGGGTCACTAATTAGGCCTAAAAACACCCCGAGACCCAAACTAAACCCCCGGGTACACTTTTTTGACTATCTCGACCCTTACGGACGCGTTGGCACACTCAAAATGACCATACGAACAACTTATAAAATATTTACTTTTTAATTAACACAATTAGTCCCGACGTGACACGGGCACGTCCCGACTTAAATTTCCGAAATAGTCATTTAATTCACTTATGACATTCAATATAACCAATATAATATATTACTATGCTCATTAGTAATATTCAACAAGTTTCCCATAATTACTAACTCTAGTCACGTTAATAATTATAACATAATTAATTTCTGGATTTTTATTAAATAACAGTCACATTAAATTTAATAAATCCCCAAATTAAATATAGCATAAAAATACGGGGTATTACATACTTCCCCCCTAATAACGGAATTTCATCCCGAAATTCAAAAAATAAGGCATACCTGGTAAAAACAACTCTGGGTATCTCTCGCGCATAACTGCCTCACGCTCCCAAGTAGATTCATTAACATTATGATGCTCCCACTGGACTCGCACAAGTGGAACTACTTTCGACCTCAATCTCCTCTCACTATAGTCTAGAATAGCCACTGGTCTCTCCTCGTAAGAGCTATCAGAATGTAAGTCTATCTCTTCTATCGCAATGTGAGTATGGGCCATATCATCCCGAAGATATCGTCTCAATGACGAGATGTGGAATACATCATGGATGCGATGTAAATGATCTGGCAATCCCAACCTGTATGCTACTGGCCCAATCCTCTCGATGATGGGAAATGGTCCTACGTACCTCGGAGCCAACTTCCCCTTCTTCCCGAACCTCATCACTCCCTTCATAGGAGATACACGCAACAACACTTGATCTCCCACATTAAACTCCCGGAAGAACCGTTTCGCATCGGCGTAGCTCTTCTGCTTGTCTTGGGCTACCCGAATACGACTCCTGATTATCTCAATCCTCACGGAGGTCTCCTGAATCACTTCTGGTCCTAGCAACTTGTTGTCCCCCACCTCGAGCCAACAAGTTGGAGAAAGACAAGGCCTGCCATACAAAGCCTCAAATGGGGCCATACCAATCGTAAAATGATAAGAGTTATTATAAGCAAACTCTACCAGTGGAAGATGTGGCTCCCAACCTCCTCCAAAAATCGAGAACACACATGCGTAGCCTATCCTCTAACATCTGATTAGTACGCTCTGTCTGTCCATCTGTCTGTGGGTGGTAAGTTGAACTTAACCTCAACTCGGTACCCATAGCCTCCTGAAAACTTTCCCAGAAACGTGACACAAAAATCTTGTCTCTATCTGACACAGTATTCAGGGGCACCCCGTGTAATCTGACAATCTCAGCAATGAACAATTGAGCATACTGACCCGTAGTATAATCTGTCCGCACTGGCAGAAAATGAGCCACTTTGGTCAGACGGTCTACAATCACCCAGATAGAATCGTGTCCCCGCTGTGATGTAGGCAACCCTGTAATGAAATACATGGAAATACTCTCCCACTTCCATGCGGGTACTTCCAACGGCTGAAGCAATCCTGACGGTTTCTGGTGGTCCACCTTCACCAGTTGGCAGGTAGAACACTTGGACACAAACTCGACGATGTCCTTCTTCATCCCACTCCACCAGTATTGACGCCTCATGTCCTGGTACATTTTATCACCTCCCGGATGTACTGCAAATCGGGTCCCGTGAGAATGAGTCATCACTTCATGATGTAACTCCACTCCTTCTGGAGCCACTAATCTCCCATTAAACCGCACACCTCCATCAGAACTAACAGAATAGGACTCAGCACCCTCGGCTAGAAGTCGCACAAGGTGCTCCTGGCAAAACGGGTCTGTGGTATGTGCCTGTATCACCCTCGTAACAATCTCGGGTGTGACTGACATCACGGATATGAAAGAACGGGCTACTGCGTCCTGGTGACCCAACTCCTTCCACTTTTCTTTCCAGATGTCCGCTACATCGTCTACCGGTCTACGGCTCAACGCATCGGTAACTATGTTGTCCTTCCCCGGATGATACTGTATATCGAACTGGTAGTCCTTCACAAACTCTAACCACCTGCGCTGACGCATGTTCAGCTCTCGCTGAGTGAACAGGTACTGCAGTGACTTATGGTCTGTGAACAAACGGAATTTCTCGCCCAATAAGTAGTGCCTCCAAATTCTCAATGCAAAGACGACCGCTGCTAACTCCAGGTCGTGGGTGGAGTAATTCTTCTCATGCGGCTTAAGCTTGCGGAAAGCGAAAGCTATAGCCTTCTCCTCCTGCTGGAGCACACCTCCAAGTCCCTGTAAAGACGCATCGGTGTGAACCAAGTACTCCACACCCGGCTTCGGTAACGCAAGGACTGGCGCTGAAGTAAGTTTGTCTTTCAGCTCATCGAAGCCAATTGACCAGCATCATCCCAACCATATGGTACCCCTTTGCGAGTCAGATTTGTCAATGGACCCGCTATTTTGGAGAATCCCCGAATGAATCTCCTGTAGTATCCGGCTAACTCCAAGAAACTACGCACTTCTGTCGGTGTCGTGGGCTGTCCGCACTCCCTCACCGCTGACACTTTGCTCGGGTCAACTGTAATCCCCTGCTTCGAAACAACATGGTCCAAGATCTGTACCTTTCACAACCAAAATCCACACTTCTCGTACTTAGCATACAACTGATGCTCTCGTAGAGTCTGAAGAACCTGCCTCAAGTGCTCGACATGCTCCTCCTCGGAGTGTGAATATATCAAGATATCATCTATGAAGACGATGACGAACTGATCCAAGAATTCTCTGAATACTCGGTTCATTAAGTCCATGAAAACGACTGGGGCATTTGTCAGTCCGAACGGCATCACCCTGAACTCATAGGACCCATATATCGACAAGAAGGCAGTCTTTGAAACATCCTGCTCTCTAATCCATAACTGATGGTACCCCGACCTCAGATCTATCTTCGAAAATAAAGTTGCTCCCCTCAACTGGTCGAATAGATCATCGATTCGAGGCAACGGATACTTATTCCGTATCGTGACCTTGTTCAATTCACGGTAGTCCACACACAATCTTAGTGAACCATCTCTTTTCTTCACAAACAAGACTAGAGAGCCCCAAGGTGAGTTACTCCTACGAATGAAGCCCTGACCTAACAGCTGTTCAATCTGATCTCGTGGCTCTCGCATCTCTGCTGGAGCCATACGGTACGGTGCGCGTGCTATAGGTCTCGTATCTGGCAATAAATCTATAACAAAGTCTAACTCACGACTAGGCGGTAGGCCTGGTATCTCCTGAAACACATCGGAATACTCCTTAACCACTGGGATCGAATCCAAAGGAATCACAACCTCCTTAGAGGTATCCTCCTCAATGTAATATAAATGAGCGGTCGAAACTCCCTATGGGCGAGGCATCGCCACTACAAACATCTCTTGCCCCGGAAGGGCAAAAACAATGCTCCCACCGAAGCAATCAATCATGGCTCTATAAGCTGCGAGCCAATCCATACCAATAATTACATCATGCTCGTGCATGTCTAAGACTAACATGTCTGCAGGTAATACCAAGCTACCAATCTCTGCCCCCGCTCCCGGGAATATAAAGAAAAATAAAAGACCCACTCCCAAGATGGTGAGTCTACACATGACACTGCGCTCACTGCCGTGGCTAACAACCCTAAGGCTTTCGCAAAAAAAAAAAATTATCTTATAAAATAGTGCGTTGCACTCGTAACAAACAAATCTCGACTCATGGTAACATGGATAGAAAAAAAAAACATACCATCAACCGCGGGTGGTTCCTGCGGGGTTGCTACCTGTGGGAAATTATAGACACGTCCGCCCTGTAGCTTT
Organism: Sambucus nigra; assembly: GCA_949130495.1. Classification (NCBI taxonomy): domain Eukaryota; kingdom Viridiplantae; phylum Streptophyta; class Magnoliopsida; order Dipsacales; family Adoxaceae; genus Sambucus; species Sambucus nigra. The sequence continues at coordinate 14,829,074 of OX422213.1, read as the reverse complement.
CTCTGCTGAACTAAGGCTGTTGGAAAAGGTGGCGGAGTTGACTTCTGAGGTACATTGTCAGCACATTCCTGCCGTGGGGCCCTATTCTTCTCTGGACAATTTTGACGCCTATGGCCATTCCTGCCACATTGGAAACACCTCCCCCGAAACTGCTTTCCTTCCTTACTGTATTGACTAGCCTCTCTTTTTCCCTGGTCTTGCTGGCCTTGAGGGGAAATCTGCGGAAAAACTATGTCAGGGCGAGGACAATCCATCCACTTGTGACCCGGTTGTACACATTTATAGCAGAGTTTCGAAATTCTTTGCCGGTCAGGTTGTAGTTTATCCCCAGTCTGATTCAGACAAGATTTACGTTTTTGGTCCTCCATTCCACAACCGAAACACCTCTTGGTGATTTCATTCTGAACCTGGCTTCATTGTCCCTGACACTTTTGTCTCTGTACATAAATCTCGTTACTACTGGAACCGACTCTATCTTGATTGTTTTGTCGTCGCAGATTCGGTGCCTTCGCACAGTTCTCAACGTCAGTCACATGCATTAGGTTAACCTCTCTAGGTCTTTTGCCTCCTTTAAGTTGTAGGCTGCATTCTTGGTATTGTAGAACTGCAGTGGTAACTGCTTGTGCCACGATACCTGCTAACTCGGCGGTTGATACTCTCCCTGGGGATACCTGAGGTGTGAGTCGATCTTGCTCGATGACTCCCTTAACCGTCTTAGCTAGTTCTTCTTGACGATCCATCTGAAAATTTAAGTAAATTTGGATGAGTTCATCATTCAAATAACCAAATCGCAGAAGTACGAAATTCCAAAGTATAGAGATAGACACAACATTCCTAGTAGTAGGGCTCTATATCAAAGAAAGCAACGCTGAAACATAATAGGCCGCACAGATCCTAAAGGACTCTAGAACCTGATGCTCTGATACCACCTGTGACACCCCACCTAATTAAATACCGGGTGATCAATCCTTTATTAAATTAAATCAAGGTTAACAGTTGGTTCATTCTCAGCATCACTGTCGATAAAAATAAATTTTCCAATTTAACACCCTAAATAATTAAGCTAAGTGTCAAAAACATTTTTCATATAAACCTCCAAATTTTAATTAAAGAAAAAGATTTATTTATATAAAACAACATTTCTACAATTAAGAATCACACCACGATAAACCAAATAATATAATACATTCGTCAATTGAATGCCAACATATGAAAACTAAAATCACAAGTCCATACGGAATAAATCCCAAAGAAACAATACTGGAAATGACTGAAATATAAATGTCCCAACAACAAATAAAATGATGAAAAGGGGCGACACGTGCCCAATAAATGAGAGTAATAGGAGTGGTGTCAATAACAGAAGCCGTCTACTCAAGTGACCTGTAACTCCCACCTAAGCTGCAGCTCGTTCTTCTCAAGGAATCCTAAGCAAGACGCCCCTGTGGCTGGGCACCTGAAAATATACATATATATATATATATATATATATATATATATATATATATATATATACAAGAGAGAGAGAGAGAAAAAGAAACGGGTCAGAGCCCGAAAGTGTGTTTGATTTTAAAATACGTTTAGCAAGTATTTAAAATGATACAGGCCAATGCAATAACATATTAGTACGTCACTCTCTTGAGAAAATACTCACCTCTCTTCTAATGTGCACACCTATCGCACTAACCTTCCCCACGGTTTCTTAACATTTAACGCATTAGTCTTTCTAAAAGATTTAACTTCGATTTCTCGCAAGATTTATAATTCACGACTCCATTTTAAAATAATGTTCCAAACAGTAATCAAAGTCCTCCATTTTAACTTTATAAAATCAATAAAGTTTTACAGTGACATTTTATACTTTTTTCAAAATTAAGTATTTAATAATTTGAGTCAACAACCATGTCCTACTTATCAAATCTCAATAGACAGTTTCAAATATCGTAATCTCATATATATATTAACTACTCGTATAATATATATATAACAGCACCCCGAATAAAACTATGGTGCGTGCATACTCTACTATCCAAAGCCCCATATCACTCATATTAAGGGGAATACATTCGGAATCACTCTCGAATTGTATTAACAGAAATACACAAACAATTGAGGCGAAGCATAGATTCCAAGTCTCTAAGAGGATGGCATATACCGGCGTCTCTTAGGACCGTCTGAACTATCACATCGATAGCCTGTACCAAGGATATCTATCTCCTAGGGTACAAGTCAATATCCCCCATAAAGGTCCCATCGAGATAAGACTTGTCCCAGTGCGGAAACCTCAGGGATAGTAAGTAGCGTGGGTATGATTTTCACATGCATATAATATATGTACACACAATCATATAAATATACCACTTTATCATATTAATATAGGTTCTTCTCATCACCCATAATTATACCATACATCCTTCATTTCACAGTTATAGAATTTAGTATAAGGTTTTATTCCTAACCTTAACTCGAAGGGTTTTCTCACTTATTACCTAACACTCATGGGCTACATCCTCACAAATCTGAATTTCAGTAAGCGTCTTTATTAGGTTCCAACGTAACTCTCTTACACACCTCACCCTTTAAATTCATAAGTCCACTAACCTAAAGTAAGTATCCCATAAATACCATTTTCGTTGAAGATTAAAGGTTCTAACATTTATCCATATACCCTACTGGTCCTCAATGTCTCCCAATTCATTTTATTTAGAATGCCCAAAGATAATTTCATGATAACTTACGTTAACTAATTTAAACAAGGGAAATGGGAGTCTGCCAGGAGGGGTCGATCGATCGAAGCTTGGGGCTCGATCGATCGAACCTTCGATCGATCGATGCTCTATGTTCGATCGATCGATCAAGCAGGTCTGGGTAAAAATTCTGCAGAATTGCAGTTACGGGATTCATCAAAAATTCTTCATCAATATCCATATTTTCCAACACTAATCGACCCAAAAAGTTTACTACTATCATACTAACATAATTCCAGATGTTTTTAACGTTCAGCATGCGTGTATACATCATTAATCATGGTTAAACAATCCAAAATATCATCTAAACATCAAGAACCCTAAAGTTTTCATAACTATCATCCAATTCAGTTTTTCTCCATAATTTCTTCCTCATATAACATCAAAATTCGTGGGTAATACATCTATAACATCAAGAGTTTCCAGCATAAGGTTTTAATATTCTCTACATGCAATTTCCTATCAAAATTTGGGGTTTTCTTACATGGATTACATTCCTAATTAATCCTAAACTAATATGAACATTGCACTAACGAAATACGCAAGTTAAACACTTGCCTGGGATTTTCAGAAGTCTGATTTCCTGTGGATTATGGTGTGGTTGCGTTCTCCTCCTCGCGATCTACGCGTTGGTGGTGACGGCGGTGCAAACGGAGGTGTTTTGGCCTTGAATCTCCTAGAAAGGTCTCTCCTCTCTTCTCCAATGGCCGTCCTAGGGTTCTGAATGTTCTAACCCTAAATGGATAACCTAACCAGCTGATAAAGGCTGCTAAAATTCGTGGGTTTAATTACCCTATTTTGGAAAAAGACCAAAATGCCCTCCCGGGTCACTAATTAGGCCTAAAAACACCCCGAGACCCAAACTAAACCCCCGGGTACACTTTTCCGACTATCTGGACCCTTCCGGACGCGTTGGCGCACTCAAAACGACCATACGAACAACTTATAAAATATTTACTTTTTAATTAACACAATTAGTCCCGACGTGACACGGGCACGTCCCGACTTAAATTTCCGAAATAGTCATTTAATTCACTTATGACATTCAATATAACCAATATAATATATTACTATGCTCATTAGTAATATTCAACAAGTTTCCCATAATTACTAACTCTAGTCACGTTAATAATTATAACATAATTAATTTCCGAATTTTTATTAAATAACAGTCACATTAAATTTAATAAATCCCCAAATTAAATATAGCATAAAAATACGGGGTATTACAAACCCGGAATGAGTTCAATCTGACACAACCTAGACTAACTTAGCCAGAAAGAATATTAAAAACACGATAAATGAAAGAGGTAAATAAACGCAATAAAACTACATTATAAAGCAAGTAAACCTAATTATGAAAGCATGTAGATTAACTATAAAGCAAGAATAAAGGAAATACAAACTATATTAATATAGAGGGAAGATGAATAGTCAACTTACAAACCCAATTGGGTGTCAAACCAAGAAGAAATGAAGAAGAACTCTCCAAACCTCCTAAACCATAAGCTATTCTAACCTAAAATCGACTATATCTGATATTTACAACAAAAATGGTTTATATAGTATGTGGAATTAAAATAGAAAAGAAAAGAAAAGGGGGAAAATATCTGCATAAAACAGGGGATCGATCGATCGATCCCTTTGATTGATCGATCGATCGCTCAGATATGAGCCCACTTCTTCCCATCGAAGAATGAAAATTAGGGGATCGATCGATCGATCCCTTTGATCGATCGATCGATCAAGCAGGTATGCATCAAGTTCCTTCCTGTTTTGGCTCATTTTTGCTAAAATCTCCATAACTTCTTTGTTAGGGATCGAAATCGTGCACCCTTCATGGCCACACGAAGCTTGAGAGGAGGTCTACAACTTCCGTGAAGATGTTGGACCAGGTGCCCAAACTGTGAATTGACCAAATTCCCCTTGAACGTGCAAATGCGTACGAAAATTAGTCGAAATGTGTCGGAACTTCACACTTAGCATCCAAATACCTATAAAAGCTCAATTAACCCCTGCAAAGCATGTTAACATAGAAATTCGAGGTTGTTTGGTTAACGAGCATAAATATAGGGAATAAGATACCCGAGGGGGCTAAAATGCGTAGGTTCGAGGGATGAAATACGCAATATTTACGTATTATCACACCCCCTAACTTACACATTGCTAGTCCCTAGCAATGAAATAGGATATAAAAGAACTACAATCAAACCAAAAGCAGGATATAAGTACAAAATTGTGGTATAAAAGAATAAGGCCACTTTCGCGGGCGATTCGATTGCATTTAGCGTATGCAATAAGTCGTTAAACCCCAAGGTTACCCTAGTGGACGAGTGTAGTCTCGTGAGGGTTTCAGGGATGATACCCACAAACATCATATGGTTTCCTCAAAATATGCCCAACCCAACATGCGACAAGCCCAACAATAGCAAATAAGATTTCATACGCATTATTAGCACATTGAACGAATTCAAACAAAAGTTCGAAATCATTAACATTATAGAATGCACCTCATAGAATTGAAACCTTAAGAAGTGGGAGGGGAGAGAGCACATGCAAAGTATGATTTAGAAAAAACTTATATAAACCAGATAAGCGTTAAAGCAAGAATATAATCAATCCTCACGGGCATTACACTCATCAAGTGAATTCACTCGAAATAGGGAGGTAACACACGGGACATGCGGGCATAAATAGTAAATGTAAATGGAAACTAGGTCGCGCACATGTCACAAATGAAGAACGCTATATATAAAATGAAAAATTGTAATCTCAATGAAAGATACTGCTCATTAAAGGAGGCAAAATGTATTTTCACATATTATCAAAACTACTTTAACTTTTAAATTAAATTCACCCTAAGATCACATAGGACTTTAATAGGCTTGTAATGTAGGCTAGGCTAGGGTACGAAATGAAGGAATGTATGTACGGATTCAAAGTGTTCGGAATGAAAACTTGGAATAATGGGAAGAATGCAGGAAAAAACAAAAATTGGAAAACAAGTTCCAAAAAGCATTGGAAATATCATTTGGAGAGCAATCAAAGCTTATTAAACTATGTACAACATTTACAACTTTCTCTTTCTCTTTCTTTTCTTTTCTTCTTTTTCTCATGTTTTCTTTTACTTTCACTTCTCTTTTTCACTTATTTCTTTTCATTACTTTTCATACTCTCACATGCCTAAATTGCAACCGCAACATTCAATCCCAAGTAACATTCCAAACAAAGGTATGGAAGGTGTATGTATGGGTTATAACTCTAATGTGGAGCTGGTTTTGGGATTTGGGTTATGAAACAAAGGGCTAATTTAGGCTCAATGGGGTTGACAAGGGGAAACATATAAGGTGAGGTCAAGGTCATATGGGTGATATATCAAAGATGTCCTATGATAATTTCATAAAGTTTACGCAATTCTCGAGTCAAAACAATATATGAAAATCATGCTCAAGTAACACATTTCAAGATATAAACTCAATTAATGAACGATCAATGAAAGAATAGAGAGATTACCAACGAATTCAACGTTTTCAAAGAGGAAAGAATAGTGTATACACTCACAAATGACGAAAGGTACAAAGCTTACTCGTTGTAAGTATATACAATGCAACAAAAGATTACCGAGTTATAAAAATCTTAAACCCAATCAATAAAACAAGAAAAATGCATGTGCTCATGGGATTAAACTTTAATTCATGAAGGTATTCATAATATTAATAGTTGAGGACTAAAGTCTAATAACTTCTAAAATTGAGAACATGCATCATTAGTTGTCTATTGGATCGGGCAATTATTAAAATGTATCATCGGAAACAAAGGCAAAATGCCCAACAAAGGAGAAAAAAGAAAGAAAATATTTTGGAAATTTTTAATTTTTCTAAGAAAAGCATACTTAGTAACTAACATGTGAGCAAAAACATGGACTAAATAAATAAATGGATAGAATATCCCACACCCCCTAACTTAAAACCTAACGTTGTCCTCAATGTGAATTAAGAACCAAGTTAAAGAGAGGAAAAGAGCGATATTACCCAAAATTGGAGCAATCCCCATAAGAACAAGTCCAAAGAATCTAGAAAACAAGTTAGTCCCGAGCATAGCAAAAACAAATAACAAAGAGTTAACTAATTACACTAGACTAAATTAAAAGAAAGAAAAAATAAAAAGAAAGAAAGAATAAAAAGCTAACTATATACAACCTACTATTTAGGCTTCACACTAACTGTACACTAGAAGTCTAAATAGCTGAGGGTCCACCATGAAAACGATTTGACTTTGGAGGGTGACCGGTGTACCCTCACTCTCAAGCATGCCTTCCGAAAAATATGAATTCTGTTTGAACAACCATATGAATCGAAACAACTATTAATTATAAATCCGTCTCGAGAGCAATTTAATCGAGCATCCTCAATTAATCATAAACTTCACGCAATAAGGAATTTAAGCCAAAGTTACGTGAATAAACATTTAATCGAAAATTGATTGCACGCGGATTAAACTCGGATTATCGCTATAAATACTAACGATGCACGACAGAGAAAGTTAAACGTATAATAATCCGACTTTAATTTGCACGGGTTCAATTAGACGCAATTTTGCACAAAACCTAATTTTCAGAGCTCGAGGCCCGTAAATGGCGAAACGAAATCCCAACCCTATTTATCTAAGGGTACATCATGAACTAAACTAATTTATACCAATTAAACTAAAAAAAATGAAATAAACACAATTAAACTAATTACCAAAGCATGAAACTAATCTACAAAGCAAGAAAAAATCAAGAGCAATTATATTAATGGTAATGGAAATGGAAAGTTTAACTTACAAACCCCGAATGGTTGTCATCCCAAAGAGAAATAAAGCCAAGCTCTCAAAACCCAAAACCCTAAGCTTTTCTAACCCTAAAACGAATTAAAATTGAATATTTACAACAAAAATGGTTTATATAGCAAGTGGAATTAAAATAGAAAAGAAAAGAGAAAAGAAAAGAAAAGGGGAAAATATCTGTAGAAAACAGGGGATCGATCGATCGATCCCTTTTATCGATCGATCGATCACTCAGATATGAGCCCACTGCTTCCCATCAAAGAATGAAAATTTGGGGATCGATCGATCGATCCATTTTATTGATTGATCAAGCAAGCAGGTTTGCATCAGGTTCCTTCTTATTTTGGCTCATTTAGAATTCTCTTTCGCCAAAATCGCTGTAACTTCTTCATTAGGGATCAGAATCGCGCATCGTTCGCGGCCACGTGAAGCTTGTGAGGAGGGATACAACTTCCATGAAGATGTTGGACCAGGTGACCCACCTATGAATTGATCGAATTGCCCTTGAATGTGAGAATGCGTATAGAAATTAGTCGGAATGCGTTCGAACTTCACACTTAGCATCCAAATACCTATAAAAGCTGAATTAACCCCTGTAAAGCATGTTAACATAGAAATACAAGGTTGTCTGGTTAACGAGCATAAATATAAGGAATAAGATACCCGAGGGGACTAAAATGCATAGGTTCGAGGGATGAAATACGCAATATTTGCGTATTATCAGGAGGCTACCCAGTCCCTGATATCCTTTGGCCAAGTGATCGGCACCCGAACACAGTGCAAGAAAAGTAACCAAAATAAAATACAAATTGGTCAGTAAAGAGGAAATATTGAACCATAAGGGACAAAAGAGCAAAATATACCTCAAGCTGAAGGACGTCCTTCATAAGCCCCACTAACCCCAAATCCAGTATATTTAGGTGGTACGAAATGCTCAGTGATCCCCTTCTAGGAATCCGCAAATTAGAGGAGGGTGGAGTGACCTAAATAAGTGGAGCCTGCACTGTCGTTGCCGTCGATGGCGATATACCACCTATGTTGTGGGTAGATCCTACCAGCCTGCTTGTACCCCTGCTCGAAGCCTTAGGAGGCAAAGGCATGTTCACCACGTCATAAATGTAGGAAGGCATCAGCCATATCATCAAGTAATCCAGGTAGTCATATGTCTCCATTGTGTTCGTGTATAAAGAATAAGCCTCGCTAACCATCGCTACCGCCCTGGCCTTGCCAAACATCACCCTAACCCGCCTCATATACATTAGGGGCATCGCCGGTGGGGTGTGACCGATACCTCATACTCAATTATTTATTGCACAACACTTTCTCCCAGGTACCAAGAGTACCCAAACTCATGCGCCATCAATCGTTGCCTCTGCGCATGCATGCTCGTCACCTTTATATGTTGAGGAGTCATCCCCCAATGGTAAAAGGTCACCTGCAGTTCTCGACAAAGATCAATATTCATGTAAATAAATAAAATTCCAAAAAGGATTCAAAAGAAAAATGAAATAACATGATCGCTTGTCAACGTGTTCAGGGCCAACCGCACCGCCTCCAGGGACAAAGACTAGTTCGACTTCCTATTGGAATTTCGCCATCGATACATTAGGAAGAAGTCCCTCAAATGCTCCTCTTCAACCTCTCCTTGAGCTCGATCACCTCATAAAACCAGCCTCTAGAAGGACATAAATCAGCAAAGAAGAAACTAAAGGAAAATATCAAAAAATACATGAAAAGAAGAGCGAAAGTTACGTCCAAAAGGTACGTTGCTCCCGTAAAAGTCTGCCAGCAGCCCTGACTGAATGCATCCAAATAAGAGTAAAGGGTCGCCAAATTTAGGCTTCCCCAGTCATAGAGCGGGACATCAGAAAAGATCCTCAAAATGGCAAAAACCAGAGATGAACGACAACGCCACTTATTGCCACCGAGAAACCACTCAAACAAGTAGAATAAGTAGCCGGGTCATCTGTCTAACCTTCCACCCATCAGTATCATCAATCCTCCTACTCAAGAGCACCTCCTTAAGAGAGGAAATGTGGATTGAATGTCTAGAAACTATCCTACCCACATCCCCCAACGCCGCATAAATCGCCTCCAGCATCAACCTCGCTATACCGTTCACCTCTATCTGCACACCCTCGTAATCTATCCCTAACAGCTACTGAACATCTGTGGGATTCATAATCATATCCTCAAAACCCAAGTGAACGGTATGGGTAGTGTCCCACCACCTCTCTTCCAAAGCACACAACACCGCGGTAGAGCGCGGTGTCTTATCCAAAGATTGCGCTAGGCAGCCAAAGCCAGCAGTAGTAACTACCCAGCGCACCACCGTTGAAATATTCTCCCATATAATTCCACAGCGGAATCCTAAAATCTCAAGTCTTCCCCAGGGAAACCCAAACCTCAAAATCAAATGCTTCCCCAACAGGATTACAAAATATTACCCTCCTAAATCGCCAGCGAAATTTCCAGACTAAACTTTCTCCCAATCCATCCACCATAAGAATTTTAGCTTTAGCAAAGTTATATCCTATCAAAAGGGCTTAGTCCCCGCCAGATGTCTTTCCCCGATAAAGTCCCGAAATAACACAACTCTAAGTAGGACAACAAGTGAATCTCCATCCCCATGGAAATTTAAAATTTTCATAAAATCGACCTCAACCCACAGAATTGGTCTCCTCAAACTCTAGGTCCTCATAATTAACCTCGACCCACAGAATCGATATCCTTAGGTTTAAGTCCTTATAATTGACCTCGACTGGCAGAATCGATCTCTTTAATATTAGGTCCTCAGAATAGACTCGACACGCAGAATCTTTCTCCTTAACTTTTTATGTCCACAGAATTGTCCTCGACCCGCAGAATTGATCTTCTCAACTTTAGGTCCTCAAAATTGACCTCGACCAGCAGAATTGGTCTCCTCAAACTTTGGGTACTCAGAATTGACCTTGAATCGCAGAATCCGTCTCTATAAAATTAGGTCCTCAAAATAGACCTTGACCTACAGAATTGGTCGTCATAACTATAGGTCCTCATAATTGACCTTGACCCATAGAATTAGTCTCCTCAAACTTTTGATCCTTAAAATTGACCTCGACTCGCAGAAGTGGTCTCCTCAACTTTAGGTCCTCAGAATTGACGTCGACCCATAGAATTGGTCTCCTCAAACTTTAGGTTCTCAAAATTTACCTCAACCCTTAGCATCTATCTCTACAAAATTAGGTCCTCAGAATAGGCCTCGACCCGTAGAATTGATCTCTTTAACTTTAAGTCCTCATAATTGACTTTAACTTGTAGAATAAGTCCCCTCAACTTTAGGTCCTCATAATTAACCTCGAATTATAGAATCGTTCATCCCCGACACAACCTTAGGTCCTTATAATCGACCTCATCCCTCTGAACCAATCATCCTCATTCATTTGGCTCGCAAAATTGACCTCTTACCCAAACATCCATATGGTGTCTATTCGAAGGCTTTCACTTGTTCTAAGATCACCAATCTAGGGACTCTATAGATTCCACATTCTAGGACCCTACTAAGCATCTCCTTAGGTCCTTAGCACTTCTTCCTTCACTATAAACCCTAGGTCATACTCTAAGTACCGATCTAGAGCCCACTGGGACCCGTTTGACTCCGATCAACTTTCTCGTTGGAGAGAAAGCTCAATAAATATTTGAAGGGCTATGAATCCCCTTTCCAATGGTCCACCCCATGCGTTAAGCAGCCTTACGATTTGGATATATGATCCATTTTACTGTTGAAAATCGATTTAGAAGCTTTCGGGCACTACTGGGCCCCATTTTGACCCAATCAACTTCCTCTCCTGAGCTAAAGCTCAATGAATCTTCGAATGGATCTAAATCCCCTTTCCAATGGTACACTTCGTATATAAATCGGCCTTATGGTTCGAACGAATGGTCCGTTTTCCCCTAAAAACTGATTTGGAGGCCACCGTGCGCTCCTGAACTCCATTTGACTCCCATAAACTCTTCATCTCAAATGAGATAAAATGAATACTCTAAGGGAACTGAATAATCTTTTCAATGGTCTACCCCGTTCATGAATTATCCTTACGATACGAACGAAAAACCCAATTTACTCCAAAGGGTCATCGGGGGCTTTCGAGCCCCATTTAACCAAAGTCAACTCTCCAAAACGAGCAAATCTATTTGTAACATCAAAGTTCCCTACATAAAATTTTTAACGATCCATCCCATGGACAAATTGACCTTACAGTTCGGACGAACGATTCATTTTCCTATAAAATTTTCCTGTCCAAAAGACCATTGGGCACTTCCTAGCCCCGTTTGACCATAGTCAATTACCAAACTTGGGAACGCCCCATGGATTCTTAAAGGCTCTGAATACCCTTTCCAAAGGTATGCCCCATTTGTAATTCAGACTTAAGGATTGCATTTTACGACCATTTTTTTTTTAAATCTTCATGAGACTGTTGAATGACAAACCCATTTCCTTGCCTATAGTCAGTGTGTCTGGAGTTGCCTACTGATTGGCAAGTCAATGCAATGTCAATTGGCACCCCATTGACCCTATATATGTAGATCATGATCTCACTTTTAAAGGCACCTCAGAAACATTCTCCCGAAGTCAGCATGGTTTCGATATTAAAACCTCTCCTCCACATTCCATTTCCATCCCTTTCACAACCAATTTAGCAAAATCCCTTCCTCTTCCTCCTACCATATTCACTCACTTGCGAGGTAATCCCTTCAACAATCAAGTTTAACTTTCAAGTCTCCAAATAAGGTCTAAACATTCTTCTCTCTCTTTTGATTTCCTTATTTTCGCATTAGTTATTTAATTCTTACTTTAGATTTTCATCTTTCTTAAATCATACTCATTAATACCCAACCCTTTATTAGTAGTATTGCACATAATATATTTTTACTATAAAAAATCCAAAATAAGAAAAAGAGTGTTTTACTTATAAATTCCAAAAAGGATTTCTAACCACATCTTCTCAAACCAAAACATCCTTTTCCTATACACATGCATCTAAATAAAATTCCCAGTTGGATTTATGGGATAAACTCCACCCTCATGTTACATGTGAACTACATGGACTGTGATGCCTTGTTTGGCTACGTAGGCGTCTCGGGTCAACATCTGAGACTCAAGTTCGCCTTTACTATTTTTATATATATTATTTCTATAGAGTATGCTTGTGATTCATGTTCACACTTTATCTAACACATATTATTATTTCACTATAACGATCGATATCCCGATAAGTGCACACATTATATTTTTAATTCTTATTTTTAGGAACACTCCTATGGATGACCTCACTCCGCCTTTATCCATGACGCGAGTCGAGTGATTTCCCTATCTATTTATATATACTTTCACACACTTCACGGAGTTATTAAGAAGAATAATAACAATTGACCATTATAGAACGAAAGTGCGGGATGGGTGCCTAACACCTTCTGATTCTATAACTTAGCCCCCGAACCTCTGAATTAATTGGTTTCGCAAGCATCAATATGTATTTGATGTCGTTCTCTCGAGGCGACAACAATTTTTTTGCCTGTTTGATGAAAAATAGGATGGCAACTCTATCTCTTTACATCACCCAAATTGATGACGAATGAAGCTCCTAGAGGAAGGGAACGAGACCTTCTTTCCCCCTCCTCGCGTGCACGAGTGCCTACCCCGGGAGGAGAACGGGATGGTCATAATCAGGTCTTAGAGCACTATCAGGATTCATAGCTTTAATAATTTCCTAAATCTCCCATTCACTAGGTATACTAGACAAGGAAGAATTCATATCAAAAGTAACCTGTTTAGTTATGAAACTAGAAAAATCATAGTTGTTATTCACAGCCTCAGGAGTGAGCATCTCGTTGAAGAAATTGACAAAAATATTTCCCAAGCAGTTAGGATCTTCAACTTATTCCCCTCATCATCTGAGATATGGGATATAACAAACTTAGCCCTTCTTTATTCACTATAGCATGAAAATATCTAGTTTTGCTATCTCCTTATGTAAGTCGTTTAACATTGGATTTTTTAGCCCAATAGACCTCTTCAATTTTTTGAGAACTAATGAGATTAGCTTTGGAAAAACTAACATTATCTCTATTGGATTCATAGTGGTCAATTAGAAACTTTTGTTCAGTATCAAGAAAAAAATCTTCCATGTCATGCACTTCTTGGAAAATATTCTTGATAGTGGATGAATTCCACTGGTTGAGATCACTTTTTAGTCTTTGAAGCTTGAGAGAAAAAAATATAAGAGGCTTACCATCAATAGATCAAGAGGATTTAATGACCTCTTTAATGTCCTTATGAAGGCACCACTTTTTTTGAAACTTGAACATCTTAATCTTATTATCAAAACGAGTTTTAATATAGAAACCAAAATAGGACAATGATCAGAACAAGTTATACTTAGGTGAGAGATACCTATGTTTGGAATATCATTCTTCCATAAAGAATTACAAAGCACTCTATCCAGTCTTTCAAATATAGCCTCAATCCCAACTCTTCTATTCCACTATGTAAATTTTGATCCAAAGTAGCCCAAGTCAATTAGATTATTTCTATAAATTGCATTATTAAACTAGTCAGAAGCTTGGAAATCAATAAAAGAACCTCCACATTTCTCCAAATGGTTGCTCACTATATTAAAACCCCCAATCACCAAATAAGGTATGTTGTCATAATTAGCAGATAAGTTATCTAAAGAATCCCAAAGATCATATCTTTCTTCTTTAGAACATTTGGCATAAATGAAAGTCATTAAGACTTTGACATGAAATCGAGAATGAGTTAAGTACATTGAAAATAATTTATTATTATCCTTTATATTGTTCATAACAACCCCAAACCTAGCAAAAATCAATATTTTATAAGACCTATTACTAGTGGCTTCTTCACAATTGAGCTTGAATTTCAACTTGATCAAATGATTGTCAGTAACCATGGGCTCTACAATGGCAAACAAATGAGCTTTATATGCTTTCCATAGGTGTTTAATCCTCCTAACATTGGCCTTGTTTGCAACTCCTCTAGCATTCCAGGAAATCAGATTAATCATTCAAAAAGGGAAGGATAAAAACGTTTGTTCCTCTTAGCAGAGGATCTTGTAATGAATTTGAAAAGGGGATCAAATTTGGATAAAGGTGTAGTAATAGTTTTAACCGTCAAATCGATTGCAACTTGATGACAGTCATTGACAATATTCAACTTAGCTTTATTTCTCTACAGCTTCTCCCTAGCTATTTTCTTTTTAATATTTGAAGAGAATGTTTTAAATTCCTCAATAAGGATTATATGAGCATCTTGATCTTCATAATTAAATAGAGAAATGATATCAGGCAGTTGAAATTTATCATAATTTGGTAAATCAATACCTCTGGGAGAAAGATTGACCTTATTTATTACCATGGCTTCATTATAAGAGAGATCCCCTCTTTTAATCATTTCTATTTGTTGCACAATTTTATAAGCTTGGCAAAATTTAAGGGCTTCTTGATATGATCTTGGGCTTCAATTATTGGGGTAGTCTTTCTAGTTTGAGTAAGCTCCTTAATTTAAGAGCCTTCATTGTCTTCGACACAAACAGTAGGTGCATCTTAAATGAATACTTTATTTGGAGGACGATTAGAGACTTGGTTAACAATAGGTTATATCATAGGCTTTTTTAAAATAATGGGATTCTTAGGTAAAGTGGTTGGGGCTTTCAAGATATTAGGTTATTCAATGATACAATTATCACTATTGTGGACTTTTCTTAGACAATGAGAATAGTAAGGAGGAACATTTTCATAAGATATTCCTTACCAAAAACCTTTAGCACCTAATACAATCCATACTCTGGTTGGATGATCAATGGTAATATCCATCTCAACATAAACTCTAACCAAGCTAGGTCTGTTAAGAGAAACAGTAGAGCTATCCAATTGAAAAGGTTTACCAACCACCTGACCAATCGAGAAAAGAGAGTTTTTAGCAAAGAAATGAATAGGGAGATTAGGCAAATTAATCCAGACCGGTGTTATGCTACTTTCTATTTCAATTCTAAAATAAGGAGACCATTTGAAAATCATCATAGTGAAACCTCCAATATACCCGATACCTATCATCCAAACCTTGATGAAGTCTTCTCCATTATGTAACCTGATTATAATATGTTTGTTATCTAGCAATCCAATTAAATAGTCAACATGAAGGGGAAATGAAAAGAAGATCTTACGAATGGAATCAAGTGATGGCCTACCACGTGAGAATTTCCCAATAATACAGAATTTGAAAGGAGATGAAAGAGCTATGATATCTTCTTTAGAAAAGAAAATGGTTGGTTCCACTTTAAAAGAAGGAGGTTGTTTGAGGGGTACTTCATTCGATACTTTGCTAGCAACAACTAAAGCAAACGATTTAGACTAAACATTAGGAGGGTCGGGAGGTTTAGGAGCAGTGGAACTCGATGTGGCGGCTAATATAGGTTGTATGGCCATGCAAACCCTAATTAGAGTTAGATTCCATTAGAGAGAGAGAGATGTAAAAAAAAATTTACATATTTTTAATGACTTACAAATAGCGTTGTTGCATTTATAGTGTATCAATGATGAAATAAAATTATTTATGTTCTTTGATTTGTTAAAGTAGCATGATATGATAACGGATTAAATAAATTACCTTCACACTCATCACACTAATTTTCTCCATGTGTTAACTAAAATAAATTCCTTAAGCTATCAATGGATGTTGTAAGATTTTGGCTTCTTAAAAAAATTTATTATTATTATTATTATTATTATTATTATTATTATTATTATTATATATATATATATATATATATATATATATATATATATATATTAGATTTTGTTTAATTTTTTGCTCTTCCTTGAACATAACTAATGAATACTGTTGATATGAGAAATCGGACACATGATGTTCTCATATCAGCATATCAAGTATTGAATAGATATAAAACAAGTAAAGAAACAAAACACAAAATATAGAGTGGTTCGACTAATAAAATGAGCCTACATCCACTCTGTTGTCGTACTCTCATTATATATGCGTTGTTGTACAAGTTTACAGTGTCGTAACTGGCATACAAGATAGATGAGAGAGAAGAATACATGTATGTGATGGTTTCGAGTGAGCTGGAGAGACGACTACCAGGTAGACCAGTAGCCCCCGAGCTGTAGCGGGGCTGTGTAGAGAGTTTGGCGGGGCTTCGCCAAGTGTAGTAGTCTCGGATCTCGAGAACTGAACCAGGACTCCAACCCAGAATTGGAACCCCCAACCTCGAGGTGTGGACCTATATTTATAGGTAGTATGTGAGTCATGTCACATGCCCTGAGCACGTGACATATAGCAAGTCTGGATGGTAATCGCTACAAATGGCAGCGGTTGTGAGTGATAAGGATACAACCTGTCAGGGAGGCCAAAAGATGTGGGTTTCACACCCTGTATTGCTTAAGGTTATGTCCTGTACATGAGGAGCGCCATCAGATGTCGCGGCTTATAAGCTTCAGTGCATTCCTGCTAGTAAGTCCACGAAAGGGTACTATATTTATCATATCAAGAATCCCCCAATTCATAGTGCCAAGGTGTGATTTAGTGTTGCGTCTTGATGTCATGGCTGCCTCAGCGTGAAATATCTGTAGTTATTTCCAAAACGTCGCTTCATCTTCCCGTGCCCTCTTATATAAATGGATTTCACCGTGGCCTTCATTACGTTTTCCAAATCCTTGAGAGCAAAATCGAGAGCAAATTTGTGCCAGTTCTTCCTTTGAGTTTTTCAGCGAGCATAAGGCGGTATTCATTGGCTGTTAGAGGTTGAGCAACCACTTTCCTATAATTCTAAGGTAATTTTCAAATTAAAAACCTCCCTAGTAGATTTTTAAATTCTTGTTTTGTTGATTGTCTTTATTTAACACCCCCTATTTTTTAGCATTCAAATAATTATGTGATTTATAATTATTGTTGGATTAATTAAATTAAAATGTGAGATTTAATTGTTAATTAATCCGAATTAAAATAGATAGAGATTAACTAGCGTGCCAGTGTTAATACTTATTGATTGAATATTACTGAGTGAATAAGTAATATGTAATTAATGAATTTGAGAAATTATCAAGAGTGAAATATACGTCTGTTGGGTATATTAAGTCGGGACACGCGTGTGAGTCATGTCGGGACTAATTGAATGTAATATAAAGGTAAGTTATTTTTAAATAACTCGTATGGTAATTTAGAGTGCGTCACTGAGTCCGTAAGGGTCGAGATAGTCAGAAAACACTACTCGAGTATTTTATTTAGACTCCGAGAGATTTTAGGCCAAACCGGCATCCCGTAGGGGTAATTTTATAATTTTAATTTTTGGAGAAATTAAATGGATGAAAATTAGGAGTTTATTATATCAGTCACGAGAGGTTCATTAGGGTTAATATATACAAAAGTAAGGAACGGCCACAGAGTGTGTGAGGGAGAACAAATTCCAAGAAGGAAGGCCCAATTAGCACCACCTTGCACAAGCACCACCACCATCGTGTAGATCGAAACAAGAGGAACACACCCATACCAACAACATCAAGAGATTAGACATTTAATTTGAGGCAATTGTTTATTACTTTCTTTTCTTTAGCAATAATCATGTTCATATTAGCATAGGTAAATTTGATAATGAATTACATTGAAATTGGGTGAAAATTTGGAGAAGTAATTTATGATTATGGACAGATGGTTCAGTAGTTAATTCCTTTATGTATGCAAGAGAATTTAATATGAAATTGGAGTACAAATTGATGAACAAATTTGTGTTAATTAAGTTCTTTAATGGGAAATTGGTAAACTAGGGTTCCTATGATATAAATTGGGGATTTCATTTTCATCTTATGATTCATAATGATTGGATTATCCTAGGATGTTAGAAATTGTGTAAACATGTTGGGTCATCAATCAAAATAGTTAAATTGAAGATTGGGTATGAACTAATGGAGTTTGGGTTCGATAACGGGGAGAAAAACGTAACTGTTGAAGAACAAGCCTTACTGAATATGATCGGTTCGCTTTCTAATAGGATCGGTTCGTTTTTCTTAAATAGGATCGATTTTCTTTCTGAATAGGATCGGTTCATTTTCATTTAATAGGATCGATTCGTTTTCTTGAGAATCAGTTTAGTTCAATTTCCCGTACATGTTCAGTTCTGCTGCAGAACCTTAGAGAACTTTCGAATATTAAATTATGAGGTTAGGGAAGAATGATATCCTGGACCAGTAGAGTGTAGGGACCTTATCTACTGTCTTGATATGTAAATGTAGTGGTACCCTTCGAGTGAGGAGAAATACTCATGAGTGCTCAGTAATGAATCTAGCTATGAATTACTACTAGGTAGATTATTTGGGATAAAATAAATATACTATACGTAGTTATGAGAGAATAATACGTATATAAATATATATTTGGGTTGGGTTAATACCTATGAATTTTTAATAGGATGTGTGTATGCCTATTATATGATATTTTTGTTAAATTCACTAATGGGTGATAATCCGGGGGTGCAAGGTTGTGTTGTTAAGTACACTAAAGGGTGATAACCCTGGGGTGTAAAGTTATTTATTAAATGTACTAATGGGTGATAACCCGGGGGTGCAAGAATATTTTATTGAGTTTGCTAATGGGTGATAACCCGGGGGTGGAGGGATAGTTTTGTAAGTGCACTAATGGGTGACAACCCGGGGGTGCTGGATCATTTTATTTATATCGCTAATGGGGCTTAAACTGGGGGTGCAGGACTGAAATATATATGTATAGGGATGATATGACTATATATATATGTGTGTGTGTGTGTGTGTGTGTGTATGTGTGTGTGTGTGTGTGTATAGTTATGAGAAGTTCTACTAAGAGAAACTAGTAGTTTTGGAAATGAGGACAAATGAAATAATCTTAATGAGATAAAGATTTAAATGCTCTAATAGTGAACATGAACGGTAGTAAAATGTGATGGACTACTTATTAGGTATTGTATGGGCGATATCGAAATACTACTGTTGAATGTAGATAGTGTTATGTTGACTTTGAACTAGTTAATTTGGGTAGAATTACTAGTACTAGATAGAATATGCGATAGGAGTGCACAATAGAAGAGAGGTGAGAACTTCATGTGAGAGAACGAATCTAACATAATACTTGCTTTAAGGTAGTTTTAAATACTTGCTAAAACATATTTTTACACGTCGGGCTCTGACCCGTATCTTGCTTCTCTTTTCTCTCTTGCTATACATATATGTACTATATCAGGTGCTCATCCAGAGGGACACCAGATTTAGAGACTTGGATTGCTTGGCGTGCTAAGGCTGATGTGGAAGTTGTAGGTCTTTGCATTAGATGCTCCTATCATTTCTCTCAGTTATCTAGACTTTTCATTTAGGGCATGTATCACCCATTCCTTAGACATTTTATTCGAGATTGTATTCAGTTTACTTTCTATTCATTTTAGTTGGATTTAGTTTTTCTATGGATATGTGGTTTAGAGTTTTGAACTGGAATGTTTTATCCAGTCGCATTTATTTCAGTACGTGATTCAGATTCATTATTTATTTTATTCAGTTAAATGGTGAATGGATTTTATTTAAATTCTTGGACTTTATAAATATGATTTTTGGTTACAATTTAAAAAGGAAGTTATTTTGGCACTAGCTTAATTTATATTAGGAGATTAATAAGGTTAATGTTTTCGACAATGATTCTAAGAATTAACCAACCGAACATTCTGTTTTAAAATTTTATAAAGGACTGATCACTCGATATTTAATTGGGCGGGGTGTCACACTTTGATTTTTGCTCGTATCCATAATGAAATGAACTGTTTGAATCCACTAATTGGCTAAACTCATAATAAATGGCTAATCTTTAAATTAATTGGCTTTCTTATTGAATTGACTGCATAATTGTTCGAATTCCTTGAACTTGTGTAGAATCTAGGGTTTAAAATGAATTTGTTGGTTTAGGCTTGGACATCTACGTTTATCTGTTTCTTTTTGGATTAGAAACTTAGATTTTGTAGGCCAAAAACATACCACAAACTAGAACTGTTCTTGATGTTCTTCATATTCTTGGGTAAATCCTTAAATTCTAGGTCTTCAATCTTTAGGCCAGATAGTTTTCAACATTAAGCTGGTTGTGTGTATGGTCACGGTAGGTAACACGATGTGTTATTTTTGCTGCAGCAACATGCCAATACTTCAAAGATAATAGTCCCTTTGTCTTTAGGGTAGTTTTAAACTAATCATCCGCAACCCTTTACCCTTGAAGTCCAGACTGTGGCATGTAGAAACATTCTAGATACTTTTCTATTCACTTAAAGAATATGCCGCGGCAAGTAAAACTTCCACCTGGCAGTAGAATTTAGGCTAGGGTTACAACTAAATGTATTTTGCTTCCAATCTTGAAACATCACTTTACTTTCCTTATGTCGTTCCTACAGCGGCCTATAAGAGGCTTCTCTGACCATACTAGCTGCGGCACCTAACAGTGGAACCTTCCTGCTTTACAGGTCTTTTTGAGACCATATGAGTTGGAATCCTGATGACTTTCTGAAGGACTTTTGGAGAACACACTTTGGATTTTCTCCTCCTAAAATTCCATTTGTGCATCCTCTAAAGAAATTTGGACCTTACCTACTCAAAAACTTCCCCAACTGTGTCATTTTAGATTCTGAGTCCGGAGACTCTACTTGTAGGGAAGCTACTGAGGCTGTGATAATGGAAGAAGAAACCAACTCCAGTAACCAACCTGTTGATAATGAGATCGTGGCAGTTAGGCCTTCTGAGGCCAAAGATGCACTTGCGGGCCCATTTAATAGAGCTGAGAGACCTCCCGTAGACTTAAACATCCATTATATCATGACTGAGGAATGGGTCAACCAAGTTACTGCAACCTTTGAGTTTCCATACAATGTACTTTGTTCAGCTCCTTTCGCGGAGCAGATGCCATGCTCTGCGGTCCCACTGGTGGGGTCTGCTTCCACCTACATGCTTTTGTGTACGGGTTGTGGCTTCTTATGTCTGGCCCAATTAGGAAGATCTTTATTGCAATGAAGTTGGACCCATCCCAATTAGATCCCAACGGTTGGAGGGAAATTCTAGCATCTCTAGTCCTTTGGAAGGAAAAGTTCAAAAGGGATATAAATCCCGCGGAGTTCTTCTATTTTTACAGACCAAAGGAGAACTCCGTCAAGTTTGATTGGTATTACTACTTTACCCTTCATAACAATGAAGAGGTCTTGTATAATAGAAGACCTTCCAATGTAAAGAACTGGAATGGTAAATATTTTTACGTTTCTGGAGAAGGTTGTGAGACTCATCCAGAAGAGACACAGAGAGAGAAACCACATAGGATGCTGCAGCAATGGGGACAACCATCCATGCTAGGTTTGTAGTGCTACAACCTTTTAATCATGTCGCATTTAGTTCTTGCAGTTGTATTTATTTATATATTTTATTGTGTTATACTAATATTGAACCCTTATGTAGCTCTTGATAATTTACCCCTCATCGAGAGGTAAGAAAGAAGAGTAGGAAGGGTTGCAGTCTACTTTAATCTTTATGGGAGGCTACTTTCCCAACAAATCTTTACCAAAACTGATGGTTGCGAAAGGTAATAATCCATTTTCTTTAATCAAGCCATGGAATTTATCTTCAAATCTTTAATATTTCATCTTTACTTTGTTGCATTTTTAGGTGAGGAGATAGATGGAGAGATCTTAGCCGCCCAATTGGCTGAGATGGATGAGGACGCAGCTGCCCTCAACAATGTAGCTAGATAGGGAAAGAAGAGAAAAAGAGCGATGGCTAAACGTCCTGTCGCGGCCAATGAAGAGCCCAAACTAAATTCTACTGCACCGACTGTGTAAGTTGAGGAGGTTGTAGCCCAAGAAAGGCCTCAGGGCCAGTTTGATGATGACATTGTCAACCATTTGGATGCGGCAGTTTTGTTGCCAACTGATTGAGAGCTATAAGGTGGTCGTGGAATTTCTCAAGCTACCACCTCTAATTATCCCCCTCCGCGGGTTATAATGGCTATAAATACCAACTTGGCACCTGCCCAAAGTCGTGCCAGTATTGGCCCTAATGGTCTCCCGCAGCCCTAACTATGGACTCCAAACCTTCAGTCTGCCTGGGACACAACTACCAGGGCGGTCCATAGGATGCAGAGGGTGCCAAATAATATAGACTTGGACTGTCTGGTGGATGAGGACCATGAACACCTAGAGGAGTATGCCCTCCACAGCCTGCTGCGAGTAAGGGAAATTTACTTTTCACTTCATTTTTTTATGGTACATTTTTTATTTCTAACATTCAATTTCTCTAGAGGTCGCGAATGTGGTGATGTCCCAAAGGCTGAAGTATGAAGGCATGTACAAGCTGAAGGAGGGGGCAGAAAGGGTTCATATAACTAACCTAGAGAATGCCAAGAGCTCATCTTTTGAGGTGGGAAAATAATTTACTATCGTGGCACTCCAAGCTGCCCAGATGGACCTTGAAACTGCTGCCAAGGCCTAGAATGATGCTGAAGAAAAATTGACAACAGCCGCAGTATCTCTTCAGGCTGAACAAACTAAGGCTGCAGAGGCTTCTAAACGTGCCTCCAGTCTTGAGAGCCAACTGAAAGAGATCCAAGAAAAATATTTTCAAAGGGAAAATGAGCATGCCGTAGCCTTAAAACAGATGCAGGAGTCTCATTCCGTAGCACTCACTCAGGATGTAGAAACTTCCATGGCCACATATAAGAAATCAAGGGATTTTTTCCTTACCAATAACAAGGACTATATCCGCGGCTACTAGGAATTGAGGTACAGGGTCATCAAGAACTTTCCAGAGTCTAAGGATCAGATCATGTCCTGGAGTGTTGGTGACACTGAGCACAATGCCTATGTGGCTAAAATTAGAGTTGCAGCAGAGGAAAGAGCCAGGAAGCAACTAGAGGAGGTCGCGGAAGAGGATGAAGAAACAAAGACAGCCACAAAGGGGGAAGAGGATGATGATGAAGATGATGTTGCCTCTTAGACTTAGAATCTTTTTTTATTTCTCTCTTGTATTGTACACAGGGTTGCGGCCCTTTAACATTTGAACTTAATTAAGGTTGCGGCCTCTATCCCAAACTTGATATGTTTTCTTATATATCTGCATGCTTTTTATTCCTCTGATTTGTTTGCTTCAATAGTTGAATGAATGCTTCATCTCTATATATACTTTTCACCGGTTGAATATACAATTATCCTTTGCAAAAATGCTCTTCAATAATGACATTATGTACATATGGCCGTGGCACCACCTTATGAAGCACTTCTTGAATAAGGTTTCGGCCTCTTATTTTTTACCTTAAGATTTTTCATTGCATATTTGTGCATATTATCCCCAAGCCGCGGTGCTAAAGGAAAAGGACTTTAGGGATTCGACTTAACTCTTTTACCTCCCAGTAAACTTTTCCAAAAAATTTCCAAGTCTTGGTGAATAGAAATTTTGAGGCTGTAGCTGGGTTGCTAACCTTTCGCGGTATTTGATCTGTCATTTCATTGTTGAACTTTATTGAGGGTTACAGCCATCTATTCCTTGTAGCTTTCACATGCTCCAGTATGCTAGTACCACAGCACCTTTAGTCGCTTTAATTGCATAGGACATCTTCCATGGCTTTCGTAAGTCACTTTATCATGAAGCTACCTTCGTAGCCTCTCTTAGTCACTTTAATTGGGTTATTATCAGGCCTCCCTGGGCTAGGTATTATAAAGATTCCCTAAACTATATTTGGATATATATATATATATATATATATAAAGCCTTCCCATGCTAGGTATTATGAAGCTTCCCCAAGCCAAAATCAGATATATATATATATAAAGCCTTCCCAGGTTGGGTATTATGGGGCTTCCCCAAGCCAAAAGTAGAGATATATATATAAATCCTTCCCAGGATGGATATTATGGGGATTCCCTAAGCCAAATCATGCATCCCAAAAGCAATGAACGGGCATTAGTATCCCTCGTGGCTAATTGAATCATTCGAAAGTTGATAACGGACATTATCAGCCCCCGTGGCTGATAAAATCATCTTGAGAGTTACTTTCACGATTTTCAAATATCATATGCCTTCATATGTTTAGGCATCTAGAGGGGCGTTGTGAGCCCATTAAGATAGTTTCTCTCGATATAGTTTGTTGTCATCATTTTTTAATCTATTTAAGATGAGAGCCTTTTATGAGTTAACAGATAATGAAAATAAAAGAAATGGGGAAAATACGAAGTCGAAAGGGATTATTTCAATAGAGTTTCTCAAAGATAAAATAGAAACATAGTGGAAACTAAGGTAGATATGAGGCATGCGGCCTGTTGGACTAGGATGCATCCCTTATGCATCCTTCAGGAATCGCTGCATCATTTCCTGCCACACAAGCCTTTCGATTTCATCTTTTAGCGTGAAACATTTGTTTGTGTTATGGCCATGGTCTTGGTGAAATTTACACCATTGGGACAGGTTCCTTTTATGGAAAGGAGCCTTCATCTTCTCAGGATACTTGAGAAACTTGTCCTCTTTGATGCACTCAAAAATATCTTCGATTTCATAGGTCAGTGGGGTATAGGCCTCAAATATTTTCTCTGCCTTCTCCGTCTTCCTCTTTTGGTTCTTGTCTACAGCCTTTGGGGTTGTGGCTTCTGCGGCAGCAGCCACGTTGGTTGGAACAACAACCCTAGGTGTTGCAGCCTCCAACATAAGAACCCACTGGGTCAGAAAGTTGACCCGAGTCTAGAGTGAGGCATGGCTATCATATAGGTGGTTGAGATGGTTGTACAGCTAAGCAATCTCATATTTCATGTCTCCACTTTATCTAGATTCTCCTTCCATTTCTAATTTGTTAGTCTTTAAAATATATATATTTTAAGATAAAACTAGTAAGAGTTAGTGATGAAAGAAATGTGGAAATTTTTCAAGATACATTGTTGTGGTCGCGGCATGCTGAACACATGAAGCCACTGTCGCAGCCTCTCTAAGGGAGCACCAAAGTTGAATCCAAGGACAGTTTTACCATGTCCTCCCAGGTTATGAAATGAAGTTATGCAAAATCCTCCATAAGGGCTACGACACTCAAGCAATTAACTTGTCAGGCTGCGTCCTTCTTGTTGCAGCGTGGTGAGATTCTAAAGACACATAGGACGGGTTCAAACCATCTAGCAATCATGAAAAAATAAGCCTACTAGGGGTCTACCAGGGACAGATCAGTGTTTAAGTGCCCCTAAAATGGCACAATTATGGTAAAAAATCCTAGATCATAGGCCGAGAAAGTAGTAAATGATCAGATAAAACTCATCCCTATTTACCCCCCTTTGCGAGGCTAGAGCCTTATTGCATTTTTCAGCACTATCTAGGCGAGGTAACATCATCGGGGTATATAAAATAGATCTAAGGTCATAAAAATGAGACCAACGAATATATCTGAAAATATACGATACCCATTTAAGGGTGTATATACAAAATACGATCTCAATAACCAAAACTAACCCGCGAGATGATGACCCAGGGGGTCCCCATGAATGAAATAAGGTGCTAAGAATATGAAACATAGAGAAACAATATACAAATACCTCACTTATTACAAACAGTATACAAGAAATTAGACACATGTTGTTCTCATATTAGCATATCAAGTATAGAATAGATATAAAGCAAGTGAAGGGACAAAACACAAAATATAGAGTGGTTCATCTATTAAAATGAGCCTACATCCACTTTGTTGCCCTACTATCATCATGTATGCGTTTTTGTACAAGTTTATAATGCCATAATTGGCGTACAAGATAGATAAGGGAGAAGAATACATGTGTGTAATGGTTTTGAGTGAGCCGGAGAGATGACTACCACGTAGACGAATAGCCCCCGAGCTGTAGTGGGGCTGTATAGAGAGTTTGGCGGGGCTTTACTAAGTGTTGTAGTCTCAGATCTCGGGATCTGAACTAGGACTCAAACCCGAAATTAGAACCCTCAACCTCGAGGTGTGGACCTCTATTAATAGGTAGTATGTGAGTCGTGTCACGTGCCCTAAGCACATGACATATAGCAAGTCTAAATGGTAATCGTTGTAAATGGCAGCGGCTGTGAGTGATGAGGATGTGGCCTGTCAGGGAGGCCAAAAGTTGTTGGTGTCTCACCCTGTATTGCGTAAGCATGTGGTATGTACATGAGGAGCCCCATCAGATGTCGCGACCTATAAGCTTCAGTTCATGCCTATTAGTAAGTTCGTGGCAGGGTACTATATTTATCATATCAAAAAGCCCCCAAGTCATAATGCCAAAAGGTAAGTTGGTGTTACAGCTTGATGCCATGGCTGCCATAGCGTGCAATCTCTAGAGCTATTTCCAAAATGTCGCTTCATCTTCCCATGCCCTCTTACGTTTTTCCAGTTGTGGCCTTCATTACATTTTTCCAAATCCTTGAGAGCAAATCGAGAGCAACTATGTGCCAGTTCTTCGTTTGAGTTTTTCGACGAGCATCAGGCGGTGTTCATTGGTTGTTTGAGGCTGAGCAACCACTTTCCTCCAACTCCCAGGTAATTTTAAAATCAAATACCTTCCTAGTAGCTTTTGACATTCTTGTTTTGTTAATTGTCTTTGATTTTTGCTCGTATCCATAATGAAATGAACTGTTTGAATCCACTAATTGGCTAAACTCATAATAAATGGCTAATATTTACACAAATTGGCTTTCTTCTTAAATCAACTGCATAATTGTTCGAATTCCTTGAACTTGTGTAGGATCTAGTGTTTAAAATGAATTTCTAGTTTAGGCTTGGACTTCTAGGTTTCTCTGTTTCTGTTTCTGTTTCTGTTTCTGTTTCTATTTCTGTTTGGGTTAGAAACTTAGGTTTTATAGGCCAAAAATATACCACAGAATGGACATGTTCTTGATGTTCTACATGTTCTTGGTTAAATATTTTGAATTCTAGATCTCCAATCTTTAGGCTAGATAGTTTTCAGCATTAAGTTTTTTGTGTGTCTGGTCGCACAAGGTAACACGATGTGCTATTTTTGTTGCGATAACGTGCCAATACTTCAAATATAATAGTCCCTCTGTCTTTAGGGTAGTTTTAAATTGATCATCTGTAGCCCTTTTCCCTTGAAGTCCAGGCTGTGGCTGGTAGAAACATTCTAGATGATTTTCTTTTTACTTAAATAATACGCCGCGGTAAGTAAAACTTCTACCTGGACTCAAACCCGGAATTGGAACCCCCAACCTCGAGTTGTGGACCTCTATTTATAGGTAGTATATGAGCCGTGTCACGTACCTTGAGCACGTGACATATAGCAAGTCTGGATGGTTATCGCTGCAAATGGAAACGATTGTGAGTGATGAGGATGCGGCCTGTCAAGGAGGCCAAAAGTTGTGGGTGTCACACTCTGTATTACGTAAGACTGCGGCCTATACATGAGGAGCCCAATCAGATGCCATGGCCTATAAGCTTCAGTGCATGTATGTTAGTAAGTCTGCGGCAGGGTACTATATTTGTCATATAAAATACTAAACAAATTATAACATAGTTATTTTAATTATTTATTGAACAGATATTTCAAAGTGAGATAAGATATGATAGAAGGGTATGAATATGAAAAATTATTAACTAACGGTTGACCCTTAATGGGTGTGGGTCACTAACAGATTAACCCGTTAGACACGTTAAAACAATTCAGTTGCGTGAACCAAACATACATAACATAGTTTATTATATATATTAGACATAATTTAAACACGATACGAACTTGATATGTTTGTAATACCCCGTATTTTTTATGGCTTTTAAAATTGGGGATTTATTGAATTTAATTGAGATATTAATTTAATATTAATCCAAAAATTATTTTTAAATATTTACTAGCGTGACGAGAGTTAGTAATTATTGGGAATTCGTTGAATATTACTGAATGATAAGAGTAATATATGAGATTGATTTTATTAAAATTGTCACGAGTGAATAAAATGGCAATTATGAAAATTTAATTCGGGACGCGCCTATGTCGTGTCAGGACTAAATTATCATTATTAAAGTGAATAAATTATAAGTAGTCTGTATAGTCATTTTGAGTGGGCCAAAGTGTTTGGAAGGGTCGAGATAGTCAAAAAAGTGTACTCGGGGTTTAGTTTGGGTCTCGGGGCATTTTTAGGCCTAATTGACATCCCAGGAGGGTATTTTAGACATTTGATGTTTTTGGGTAATTAAACCCACGAATTTTCTTAGTATTTATTATCCATTTAGAGTTGTCTCTTGGGGCTAACAAACACAATGCCTTAGCCAGCCATTAGAGAAGAAGGTGAAGTGATTAGAGAAGAAGGTGAAGAGATTTGAGAAGAAGGTGAAGAGTTTTCAAGCAATCCAAGGCCTAGAACTCACCCGATTTCATAGCCACCACCACCAAAATGTAGATCGCATGACGAGGAACGCAACCATATATTTCTCATCAACAAATCAGACCCTTGAATTCGAGGCAAGTATCTATCTTGCTGATTTCCAAGTTAATATACCTTCCATGTTAGTCTAGGAATGAAAATCATATGTTTTAATGGAAGAATTATATATTTTGGAAGAGAATTTATGAGTTGTAAGGAGAACCCATGTAGTCTAAAATCTTGATCATATATAGAGGATTACCCATGAATTTATTATGATATTTGGGAAGAAAATCTTGATTAAAATAGAGGGTGGTGATTATTCATGAAAATTTTGGTTTTATAAAGAGATTTGAGATTAAACCCCTTTTTGATTGATTCGTTGAGGATTTATTGATGTCGTTACATTAGAACTTGTTTATGTACATTGCTTATACACTTGGATTACTTTGATGGGAGTTTGGGATGAAATTATAAAGGTTTGGAGGGGTTAAAATGGTTGAACCCGTAGGTTGAATATTACAGAAAACTGGGCAAGAACTGCTTGATCGATCGATCGACTCAAGAACATCGATCGATCGATGATCGATCGATCGACCCCTCCTGGAAAACTACATATTTTTTCCCTTTTTGTTCAGTCCAGTTAAAATACGTAGGAACCCTTGATCATCATTGATAGAGTGTAATGGGTTATGAAGAGGACCAATAGGGTCTAAGTAGACTCCGTTGAGTGAAATTAACGTAAGATGAAATTGAGGGTTAACGGGGAGTTATTCACACATAAGAAATCACGAGTACATTTAATAAAAGATCGAAATTGTAAGTGAATTAGACCAGAAGGTAATTGAGAGTGTGCCTACTGAAATTATACTTAGAGAGATAGAATACTTCGAGAGATGAGAAATAAGTATGAAGTAAATAATAAATGAGAATAAAAGAGACGAATCCGTTATGAGAATAAATTGAGTAAAATTTGTGTTGAGAACGGATAATAATAATTATGGGTCGTGGGCGAACCTAATTTGGGAAATGTGAATATTTATATATATGACTGTGTGATTGTGCATATATTATGTATCTGTGTAAAAATCATACCCGGGCTACTTGCTATCACGGAGGTTTCCGCATCGGGACAGTCTTATCTCGATTGGACCTTTATGGGGGATATCGACTCGTACCCTAAAACATAGGATTCCTTGGTATAGGCTATCCTATTGATAGTCAAACGGTCCTAAGAGACGTGAGGGTATGTGCTGACCTCTTAGTGACTTGGAACTATGCTTCACCTCCATTTGTTTGGGTATTATGTTAATACAGTTTGAGAGTGATTCCGAACTAGTATTTCCCTTAATTTGTGTGATACGGGGACTTGATAGCAGAGTATGCCAGCACCATAGATTTTATGTGGGGTGCCGTTAGTATATATATTATATGAGTGACTAATGTATATACACTGATATGTATGGAAACTTTCTACTGTGCATAAGTAGTTAAGTAATAAATAAATGTTTCAGCTTTATAACAAGTGTTCGTAAATTTGGTAACGGTACTAAATGATTCTAAGAAACGTAAGAAAATGGAAGAGATTAACTTTCTAAAACTAAATATCATGGACTTGGTACTTTTCGAGATAAAACTTTATGGGAATAAGTTAGACAGACCTATGAGATCAGTAGAACGGCAGGAGTGCACACTAGATGAGAGGTGAAGATTCTCAAGAGAGTGTCGCATACTAACATGGTTGTGATATTAATCGGTAAGAATTTTAAATACTTGCTAAACTATTTTAAACTGTTTTACACTCAGTCTTTGACCCGTTTTCTATCATTTCTTTCTTTCTTGTATATATACGTATGTATTACAGGTGCCCAGCCACATGGGCGTCATGCTTAGGTTCTTTGGATTGGACGTGCTGCAGCTTATGTGGGAGTTGTAGGCCCTTACTTTAGACGACTTCATCATTGAATCAGTTCCTACTTTAGATCTTCATAGTTAGGGCATGTGTCGCCCGATTTCCTATTCCGTTTAGATCTTCTCAAAGATTTATGTTCATTTATATTTTTCGGTATTGAATGCTCCTTGGGAGTTAACTATTGTCAGGATGATTTCATTTATAGTTCATAACTTGGTTTTTTTTATCTAGATGGTTTAAATGGTAGTGTAGTTATTGTTATCCTTTTAATTATGTGACTCTTAAACTATTATTATTAAAAAGGTTTTCATAATGGTATTTAATAAAGGAAAAAAATGAAATTTTAAATGGTTTTGACACTTAGCTTAATTATTTAGGGTGTTCAAATTGGAAATATTATTTTACGACATTGATGCTGAGAATGAACCGATCGTTCAACTGGTTTTTAATTTAATAAAGGACTAATCACCCAGTATTTAATTAGGCGGGGTGTTACAATGTTCATCTACAACCCATTGTAAGGTCGATAAAGGATCACACTAGTAAATGTTAAATGTCCATGCTTGTCCATTCGTCGAGGCTAAATTAAGAAAGATGAATAACCAACACTTACCTAACCATCCCTTGGAATAAATTCAAAAAATTAAACCATAAATATCTTACCCGACCATCTGTTGGGACTAAAATTCATAAAATAGAAAACGTGTCAACCATTTATTGGTATATAGTGATTTATATGTAACTATGCTCAACCTTATTTCGGGGTTACATTGCAATAATGAAATGACAAATACCATGATAATAAATTGACTTCCATTCCCAACAAGGCTAAATCAAGAAAGATGAATTACCCATTGTGGTTGAATATAAAAAAAATTAAATAATCATTGTTCAAGCATCTGTCATAACTGAATCTAGAAAGTTGAATAATTAATTATGTGCCTGAGTATTCATCGACGATGAATTAAGAAATTTCGATAATAAATAATATGACCGTCCATCTCTAGGGTCTAAATCCAAAAGGCCAAATAATCAATTCTTAACTATCCATCAAGGATGAATCTAGAAGATGGATGATAAATAATACACAAAACCATTTTTTTCTAATTAATCTAGATGGTCTAATAATCAATAATATGCTTGATCGTCCATCGAGGGTTAATTAAGAAAGACTAATAATTAATAATATGTTCACCCATCTATTTAGGTTGAATTCAAGAAGCCAGATAATGAAATAATACCTAACCATCCGTTGGGGTTGAATTTGGACGTGCAGAAAATATTTACGACCATCCATCAAGGATAAATAATCAAAATAGGAAAGGAAAATCATGTCAACCATTCATCAGAGCTAAACTATCAAGATATAAGTAATATATAATATTATTGGTCTTGTTAAGTTTTATCTAATCAAAATAAGAACATTTTCATTTAAAGGGGGGTGTTGCGTTATGATTATTGGCAAGTTTAACCAGTAAAATGAAGATAGATTTGTTATTTAATAGGACCAATTTGAGGTTGACCATATCTACGTGGAGTTGGATTGTATATGAAAAATTAATTTCTCTCTTTTTGTGTACATCCCGACCTAGCGACATGCGAGAAGAGGAAGACTCGTGGGGGCGTGCCCTTTAGTTTGTCTCGATACCCACATTCAAGGATGGCTTATGAACTATGAGGCGGATAGATATGAGTAGGCACCTTCAGGTTACAAAATATATAAACGGTCATCGTTGGCGTGTGACGTGTGTCAATGAGTAGAAATTAGAGTTGCCGATCTATTTTACTAAAAATAGGAAAAAGATGGAGCAACCTCGAAAGAGGCGGCTAAAGATAACTGGTGCATGAGAAACTAATGATATTAGGGACTATGTTATGCAGCGGGAAGGTGTTAGGAACTCACTTCATCCTTTTGGTCTCTTATGAATTTGACAATAAGGTATCCATCTCTTTAATGCATGAATGTGCGCGCACGTGTGTGTGTGTGTACCAAACGTGTCATGTTTGTAAAGTGGACAAAGGTGAATTCGTGCATGGATGTGCATGTGTGTGTATGTGAGGAGCAGAGTTAGCATATTTCACCATGGAAAAGTTGGGTAAGTATTCTCCTAAGGAGACCAAATATGAGGGACACCCCAAAAATCATGACCTCGTTGTGAAAAAAATGGGTACGCATGAGTGGGACCGCTCAGAAAAAAAAATGATGATGTTAACTTGAAAGAATGAGTAAAAATAAATAAAACGTGTAAATATGTGAGAGACACCCTGAAATCATAACATTAATATAAAAAAGTGAGTACGCACAGATGGGGATGGTAAAGTGATAGAACTATCTAAACATGAATAAAACAAACTAAATAAAAGAATAAGATGATAAAATGTGCAATAAACTAAAGCAAGTGACTAAAAATAGACTTGAATCCTAAAAGTAATTTTTTAATGCCTACGTAGTCAAAAGGCATAAATTCCACGTAGTTCATAGAAAAAGTGAGAGGGGTTTAAGTCATAATCTGAATTTTGCGAGTATCTTTTTTTAGGAAAAAGAGTGCAATGTGAGGAAATTATTTGAAATACAATAACACCCCAAATTAGGAATGTCCTTTAAACCCTCTTTTTACGGTTTTATTTGAGAAAAATAAGTTTGAAACTCTATATAATAATAAAAAAAGGTGGAATTAAAGTATTTTTGGATCTAATAATAGAATATAAAAATTGTGGTAAGAATAAAGCATTAAACATTAAAAAAATGACATTTAGGGAAAATGGTAAATGCAAAGAGGTTTTGGACCTTCGAGTTTCTTCAAATTATATTTTGGATGTATTTCTTGTTAAATTATGGTGTTTGGGTAATGATGGTTGATGGTGGAGTAGGGTGATGTAAAGGAGTTTGGAGAAAATGTTGGGGAAGGAATGTATGTTAAATTTGAGGTCTTTATCGCACTAAAATCAAGGACTTGTTCAAATGACGTCATGGGTTTACTTAAATAGAGAAGCACAAGAAAGAGAAAGGACAAGCCTTCCCCTAAGGACATATCGATCGGTAGGTCACTATCTTTTCAGTCAGCGGGTTGGTCAAAATTTCTCGCTAAGCAAGCTTCTATAGTATTTTATTGTGTTTTCGGACCAAATTTTTTTATTTTGGGATCCATTTTGTGCATGGTCAATACCATTAGAAAGAAGACTCAAAGATTTATGTTTTTTGAGAAAAATACTTCTGGGTTTAGGAGTTGACAAAATTTAAATGGGCCCAAGAAGAGAGTTGTTGTTTTGTGGTTAGGGTTTAAAGAAGGATTGGGGATCTGGGAATGAAGGGACTTTGTTTGACTCTATGGAGGAGTGTAAGGCTGTTAAGATAGGGTGTCTACATATCCAGTCAATGGGAAAGCTTAGAATAAGTGAATGTACGTCAAAAAATCAACACCTGATAAAAGTTGTGCTTATCAAGTTCCTTTGTTTTGGAACTCTGATGGGGATTGTCCCTCTAAGGGATATAAAGGTGTGATGTAATTTTAAGTATGATTAGGAGTTCTACTGAGAGCCTAAGGAGTGTCACGACCGTATTGGGGGTCGTGGCCTAATTCTATGGGTCAGGGTCTAATTCTGAGAATCTAAAGTATATTCAACCAATATAGGGATCACGGCCTAATTTTGTGAGTCAATTTTTTATATTGAGAACCTAAAGTGTATGGGACCAATACGGGGATCGTGGCCTGATTTTGAGGACACAAAGTGTACACAACTAATATGGGGATCATGACCTGATTCTGAGGGCCAAGGTCTGATTCTGAGGACCTAGAGTATACATGACCACTCTAGAGATTGCGGCCTAAGTTTAAGGACCAAGGTCTAATTTTGAGGACCTTAAGTACATGAGACCAATAAGGGTCCATGGCCTGATTTTAAGGGCCAGTGTCTAATTTTGAGGATCTAATATGTATGCAACCAATAAGGGGATTACGGTATGATTTTGAGGTCTAATGTTTGAATTTTATAACCTAAAGAGTAGGCGACCAATACAGAGATGGTGGCCTAATTCTGACGGACAAGGTCTGATTCTGAGGACCTAAATGTAAAATATGGCTTCGAGCACGATATGTGATTATGAGATGACATTTTAAGGGTTTTTCATTTTCTACAGGATGTTTTGATAACTTTTAGTGATTTTAATGACTTATGTTCTCTTTTTAATGCCTTTATAATTTTGAATTTGTTGATTTTGGAAGCTACATATTTATATGGATTTTGAGTTTTTATATTTTATTGCATGTTTTGAGATCTTTTGGGAATTTTTAAGGATTTTTTTCAAAAATTTGTAACCAAAATATAGTAGGTTCCTATCGATATAAAATTGATCGTGTATATCGGCAGGGCACTTGAAATAAGGGGTTAGCACAGATTGACAAGGGTTACCTATCAATTATCATTGACCCTGACCCACCATTAAACAAGGGAAAAAATTGATTTTCTATTGCAAACAATTGAATCCCAACTTACTCGAATAGCAAGAATACAGTCTAAGCCTCCCTATGCATGCAAGTACAGTTATTACCAATTTTAATATTGAATTACCTAATTACTAGGTTGGCATGTAGAATAAGTATGGTAATAAATAACAAGAACACACACAAGATCGCTATATATGAGGAAAACCCAACTGGGAAAAACCTCAAATAGCCAGGCCAAAACAAAATCCACTATAGTGGAGGTTTTACAAAAGACTCAAACGACTTAAAATACTTGACTCCTCAATCCCATGCGGATGATCGTCTCCTTCCTTCCTCCATAGCTCTGCAATATCCAGTGACTGCTTAATCACAACTCCTTGCCTCGGACTCCTCCGAAAGCCTCTATCATCACCCGCTTGTGTGGAATTCACCACACGAAAGTGTATAAAATGAGATGCGGGGGTTTGTTCTTGAAAAATGATCAAGAATCTAAATCTTGTAATTTGATATTTTGATTTTGAAGTAAAGTACAAGAAAGAAGATCAAAAATGTTTCTTCTATCAAAAAGAGGTTTCTCTCAAATGGATGGTAACCTAATTTTTATTAGAGAGAGTCGTTTTGATTAAGTCAGAATGATTTTCTTAAAATACGCATCGTTCACTCGAACGAGAGAATAAGTCATTCAAATGACAAGGCAATCTCGTTGGAACAAACTTCCAATGAGCTTCCGACGAGATGAAAAACTTAAACATATATTTCTCATTGGAAAGATGTTTGAAGTATGTTCGAACGAGATTTTCATCTCTTTAGAACAAAATAGGTTCTCGTTAGAACGACCTGAAATTAAAAGTTTGTTTTAAAACCATTTTTCAAATAAGGAAAAGCCACATAAAATATCCAATTACAGTATTAAAACTTTGATGATAAAAATATAATTATACCTTTCGATCTCGATAATGGCAAAGAATGTTCAAATGCGTCGATTTCGGTATATAATCTTTGCTTATCTCAGTTCATAGGCTTGAGTAACATTTTATTGACATTCCTACATCCTATGTGTTTTGACCAATGAAATAAGCCAATAAATATAAATGACTCAATTGAAAATTTACCCTTACAAATCTGCCTCTTTGACTATTAGGGGGATAAAACATGAGACACGTTGAAAAATGCTAAGCTAGGTCACCAAGCCATCTATGCCCCCAAAAAAATAAAATGGACATAGACAACTTAACATTTACTCAGCAATTTAGTGTAGTTTATGTAGCTTAATTTGAAGTGCATTAATGTGAAAACCTACACATACGAAATAAAAATACCCATGACAAATGGAAGAATAAATAAGAATTAAATATCATAGTAAAAACTCCCCTTACGTCCAACAGTTGCTTTCTCCCCCTCTTTACCCAGAAAAGACACGGGGTGAGGAAAAGAGAATATATTGCATAAAAGTCTCACAGTAATGGATAAATAGAGAAATAGAATCATAATATGTATCCATAGAGTGTGAGAGAAAATAAATCACAATAAATACAGCATGATAATATGATGTGACATACATGAATGTGACAGATAAATAATAGCAGCATAACAGTAATTAAGAAATGAAGATACAGTGTAGGGAAAAAAACATAAATCAAGCACATCTAATTACTACATCAATGTGATATTTTTCCATAAAATAAAATACAATTTCCTGGTAAATAAATGTGCAAGTACATTGAAGCCAAAGTTAAAAAAATGCAGGAGAAGTGATACATTGTAAATCAAAAGAAAATAACTCTCAACAGGGATAAATCAACTTCCATATGGAGGTAGTCCATCTTTGATCTCTATATCTCCTGAACTGGCTACAGATGAGATGTCTCCCCATTACTACTCTGAGCATCGAATATCCTCTTTAAAATTAAAGAGTTGGGACTCTTCTCTAGTGCCTTGCTCACACTCTGATGTAAGTCGAGCCACTAACTTAGACTGTATCCATCTCTGCTCAGCAAGATCAATATCTATATGTAATCATGCTACTTGATCCTCCTGCTAAATAACTCACGGAGTCTTAACCAGTCTAGAAAAATCATCCATCGTTGGAAGATCGATAGGTAGAGGTATGACTTGAACCAGAAAAGGAGGAGGAAGGGGGAGCAGTGTGCCCCTATAGGCCTCTAGAGACAGTGGCTCTCAGAATGGAAAATAGAGTGCTGATCAATAACATAAATAGATCTCAGTTGCTCCTCATTAGGAAGGACAGGAACCTTGGAAGCTAAACAAATACGGTCACTAATATCCGGCAGGGAAGAGTTGGACGAAGAGGTTTCGTCCCGGAGTTTGGGTGAATGAAATGAAGGCTACAATAATCTAGGGAAGGTTGATGACCATTCGGTGGCTAATCCCATACATGAAGCCCACGATATCCTCGAACATCTGAGTGGAATTTGCCTGAGGAAGAGAGGATAAGCAAGTGACCCAATTAAGTATCGGATAGTCTACGTGAAGAATCCAATGATAAAGGGTGAGGGAGTTGGGTGTAGTGCGACGAAATATATTATTAATCATGTCAAAATATAGGGGCTCCTCGATAGGCTGTGGAAATGTGACATTATGGGCTCGAGGAATTTGGAGTAAATGGGCAACAGTACCGGGTGTGATGATGATCTCAACAACACGAATCGTGGAGCGTAATAAGACAGAGGACCCCGACATGCGAAAGTATAACTCATGAAGAAGGTTGGGTGAAATGATATCATACATAGAGAACAAATGCTCCTAACCCCAATCGGCTAACCATCCAGGAACATGGGTGTGAACAAAATCCTCAACACGAAAAACACACTCACGGACAATAACTCATATATAGAATCTGAGCGTGTAGTTGAGGTCGTAGTTATCCCAACTTTCCCATCAGGGGGAGGAGTAAGCAAGGCGAGTGGCCAGTGTGGCTTAAGCCCTTGAGGACGACGCATCGTCTTGAGTCACAGAAAGAACCATGCGACATTTGCAACCTCTCACCATAAAAAAATGATCAAGATATACGACATGCACAAGATTGGGAAAACTAATAAAAAGAAATAACCACCGAACCCAAAATGAGATACTAATATCCTATCACCAATAGAATTACCAATAATTCTATAACCTATCTCTGAACATCATTGTAACACCCCAAGATGTGCTACTGAAACACATTGATAAATTAGAGATTTTTTTAAAAGTACCATTTACGGAAGCATAAATACATAAATCAACCTAATAGAATGTCTCAATTTTATTAAATCTCAAATGTCCTTTTACAAAATAATTTACACTAAAAAAAAGAAATACATTTAAATTTTGAAAATATATATCCAGAGCCTCTAACGACGATCCCAATCTCAATGATGCCATAAATATTATCTCACATCAAACCTGAAATACAACAAACTATGGGGGGTGAGCGGGAAACTCAGTAACTCGTATAAATACTCCAAGTGTAACTACACATACTCATGTGCAGATGCATCATATACAAGAGTGTATGCAATACGAACACTCAAACTAAAATTCCAATAATATAATCATCACCTATGATCTCACCGTGGGCACTACACACCCCAAGACCCCATATCAAAATTCCCACTGCAGTTCCCACAGTAGAGTATGGACTACCGGCCACTATCCTGCTGATTATCCTCAAAACAATCCAGTGGCCCCCAGAAATAAATTACATAACTCGGGTACATGACCCATCATACCCTAACATCACCAACATAAAACCTTGGCATCACCACCATAGAAAAATTGGCATACTCGCCAATCGAGGTCCATGGCCTAGTCTTTAGATAATAAACAAAATTGTAGTCGATAACACACCCCGTCCATCTGGTGGTTTGACTAAGGAATGCTTATGCATTCTTCAATAATCATCATCATAATATCATTCTCCCAATTAATATAAATTTCAGATTCAATTCCAGTCATGTTTTCTACCCATTTCTCTAACCTAACATGCTCGTAAAGTCAACTACCTTCGTTACCTAAACTAAACGACGTGAAAATAACACATACAAAATGGGTAAGAACTAATATAATATATATAAATGCAACACATAGCATGGATATAAATATACAATCAAGATTGAGTAAGTGTATCACACTAAATTAACCGCGGGAGAACAAAACTACCTCAATCGAGTTAAAAATCCACCATTGTAAAACTTTTGGAAACCCATAAAAGCAGTTGTATATATTATCCAAATTGCCAATTCGACTTCAGATTTGAATTCTACACAAAAAATTGAGTCGGGTATGTGTTTTCAGTTTTTTTCTCAAATATCTTTCGAAAGCACTCAAAAAGAAATATAAAACTCTTCAAAGTGACTCTTCTCATTCCACTCATTTTTTTTTCAATATCATCTCTTAAAATCCAGTAATCTCAATTAATATTATTTCTCCAAAAATCAAAGTCCCTAAAATTTCCCAATTATAAATCATTCCCCAAAATCCCATCATTTTTTCTGTGAATTATTCTTCAAACATATTATCTCCTAACTATAATATGACTAAAATTGCATATATAAATTCAATAACAAGTTAATTACTTGCCTTGATGTTCGTAGGTTCTGAGTTTGGTGAAGATATTCATACACCTCTAAGAATTTCCTTCCCAAATCTTCACTCCAAGAATGTTCTTGCAAAAAAATTTCAATTATTCCCTTAAACTCTTGAAATTCCTTCTCAATTATCTTTACTATCTCTCTAACTCATAGTATAACTCTCCTAATCTTTGAATTTGTGAAATAACTCTTCCCTAGTCCCTAAACCTTTCATTTTACAATTGAAATTCCGTTTTTGGCTTTTCATATACCCTTAAAGAGACCAAAAGCCAACTAAATAAGTCTCAATTAATTTAAAAATCCCCCCAGACGCGAACACAACCCTCGAGTACTCAATTTTGATTATTTTGACTCATTCTGGATCAACCGTGCATTCGAAATCGTCACCCGAGTCACTTAATAATATTTTCCCATCTCAGCCTATTTTAATTAAATCACATATGTCCCGGTTGAGATATTATTAATTTTCGTCCTGTTTACTCACTTACGACTTAATTCAACTTTATTTACTGTATCACACTAGTAAATATATTATCACATGAATATTAATTCATTTCACTTTCAATTAATATTTAATTTCTTTCTCATTATTTCTTGACTTAATTAGATTATGAGTCACTCGCATAACTGAAATATTCAATTACACACACACACACACACACACACACACACATATATATATATAACTAAAGGGTATTACAATCATCCATCCAACCCTCACGAAAACCATGAGAGAGAAATCGAAACAAAAATTAATCGTATGCCATATTACCATTTCAAAAATGAGGAAATTAAGAAAATGGTATTATGACACACATGATAAATGGGGGCATTTTTTGAAAAATAATTTTAATTAATAAACCAGCAAAACGGTCCCCAAAAAATTATTGAAGAATATAGGAAGAGGAGATCAAGAAACTAGGCATACATGTGTAAAAAATAGATTTGCAAGCATGAAGTGCATATATATATATATATATATATATATATATATATATATATATATATATATATATATATTATAAAACATGAAACACCCAACCTATATGAATCAATAATGTAACAAAAAAATTGAAAGGAAGAAAAAAATACTTGAAGAGATGAGAATACATGAAAAAAGCCAAGAACGAAATAAGGCTCGATCCCACGAGAGAATAGAGGTTGGAACGAGATGGAAAAAATGGTGGGAAGTGTTTTTGAACAAGTGAAAAGGATGAAATGGGAGAATGGGAGAAAGAGAAGATATAGCCCAGGTAAAAAAATAAGGAAGAAGTGGAAAAAATAGCTGAAGAAAGAGGCTTTAACCTAGGACGCAATTTTAAGATCGTTCAAATGAAATAGAGCCCTCGTTTGAACGAAAGACGAAACTCATTACAACATGAGACAATCTAGTTCGAACGAAACCAAAGTCTCATTTGAACTAGTATCTAACGTACTTCAAACAAAAGTGAAAACAAGAGACAAAAATTTTTCGTTTGAAGCATGTGGGAAGAGTGTTAGAACAAGATGCCAATCTCGTTCGAACAAGACTATATCTCATTCTAACAATAAAAACTTTTTATTTTTATTTTTAAAAATTATTTTTGACACACACAAGCAAAAATAAAAAGAACAAAAAAAAAACACATTTTCATGTGACACAACGTGGCTCAAAGAAGCATGGGTATGAAGTGTATGGGTGTGAAACTGAAACATGATGATGTCGATGTAAGTTACGAAAAAGTGCATGATGGCTAAGGGACTCACCAATAGCTGCACTCAAATCAACCTTAGTGACAAATAATGTGGTATATTCATGAGGTAGATGCACAAATGTATATATGTTGAATTAAAGATGATTCTAACCCCAATATAGTCACGTGTAAACAAATGGAAATGAAGTATGGATGTGCAAACCCATTGATCTTCAACTATACTCCCTCAAGCACTCATTATTTTTAATATGTATGTTATTTTTGTGGGAACCCATTTATTCTCAGCCCACGAGAGTAGCCGACCAAGCCCAATAGATCTAAAAGGTTGGCCCAAATCTTGGAATTAAGATATGTGTATGTATTATCTAAATCTCTTTAAGATAAAGTTAATCCCCAATAATCTCACAGAGATATTCAAAGGATTCATGGTTCATTCCATCATGGACATCATGGAGTTACTTTGATACTTGAAATTCTACATCTATAAATTATAACCCTCTCCCGGGGCATAGGCGCATGTAACCAAGCATATTGAGAGATACTTAATAAAAAAGTAGACCTCTCCATGGACGTAGGCAAGTTATCGAACCACATACATAGTTGTGTTATGTGTGTGATTGTATGCTTTCTTGTTTGATTCTGATTGTTCTTCATAAATTCTTTATTATGATATTTTTTAATACCACAATTGGCGTCGTATGTGGGAAACGATTGTTATTCCTATGAGAACACTCACTGACTGAAAGCCTGCCATGTCTCACCACAACAGTAACCTCCTCAATCCGATGACGTTCAGGAAGAACCTGCCCATCATAGGGTAAGGTCTAAAATTCGCCAACCGAATCCCAGTCTTCGCTACGAAATATAGCCTTCTGAAGAAAGCCATGAACCACCTAAGTCTATGTAGATTTCTAGGTTGGTCGACACCTACGAGGCTAGACTTTGAGAGAAAGAAGCAGACACATGTCACCAGGAAGAAGAAAATGCTCGCCTAAAAAGGTGACTGGAAATAATGGAGAGAGATTTCCATAAGAACACAAGGAGACACCAAGATCGAACTCTTAGCCCTCAGGTGAGTAAATCTCATAGACGAGTAAGGAGCCATGGGAGTGACCAAGAAAAATCTGAGAGAAATGGGTCAGAAGATGGTCAATCAGAACGACTGCAGCAAGCTCGATGCCACAGGAGTCCTAATCGACAGAATGATGAAATCAGGAACTTGGTCCGAAGAGATATGGATTAGCATCTAGCCCTTCGAGGATCCATATCACACGAGAGCTAGCCAAAAGAGATCTTAACACTCAGATGAAGCCCCTTTTTTAAGGGAAATAGAATAAGGGGAGCCCCCAAGAAATTTGCAATCCCTATATTCAAGATTTATGGTGGGAAAATTGATCCCATCGACCATATCCGGCAATACAAGTAGGTCATGACCTTGTGGAGCCACAACAACGCATTGATGTATCACGTCTTCCCTTTTAATCTACACGACGTGGCGTAAAAAAAGTTCTAGAGGTTGTCGCACAGGTCCATCAGTAGATTTAAGGCTCTAGCTGAATTATTCATATCTCTCTTCATAGCCAACAGCTCCCACCCCCAGCGGATCGATGCCCTTCTCACAATGAAGAAAAAATTGCACGAGAACCTCAGGGAGTATGCCAAGAGGTACTGGGAGGTTTTTAACGAAATTAAGGACTGTTCAGAGCAAGTTGTCGTAGTGTCCTTCAAGATTGATCTGCCGAGAACTTCTTTATTGCACTAATCCCTAACTAAGAAGGAGGTTAATTCCATCAATGACCTAATAGCCCGTATTGAAAAATATGCCAAAGTTGAAGATGTAATCCATCTTAATGCAGGGGACAATGGTCTCACGAAGATGGACAAAGGGACGGAGATGAATGATTCTTAGAAGAAAGGAAACAAGAATGGGGATAGGAATGGCTCTAAAAATGATAATAAGAATGACCCCTCGAAAGCATTTCAGGTTATCAACACAGTCTTTAAGGAACCAATATACAAAATCCTCAGCAAGATCAAGGCAAAGCCATTTGTCAAATGGCCCAATAAGATGGGAGGAGACCCAACAAAACGAAATAATGCACTGAGATGTGCATTCCATAAAGAGGGCGGTCACAGGACTGAACACTGCAAAGCACTCAAGTTTCATCTTGAGGAATTGGCCCAAGTTGGCCATCTCAACGAGTTTATAGATAAGAGAACAGGTAAGGTCACGACAAATGGAGACCAAAAACTAGATAACATCCTCGAGGAAGATATGGGCCATGAGTTCGCAGTAATTTATGGGGCATCAGACCTCAAGCAAGTACAAGGAAATATTGTTCAGATGGAAGTAAAAAAGCTTACTGTCGTTATGCAAGATTTTCAGATAGATCCCGCCAAGACTCAATCCAGGTGGCACCGATTACAAGAAGACATTGACTACAGCAAACACATTATGTTTATCGAAGATGATTTAGTTGGGGTGAGGACCCCACATCATGATGCATTGGTTATAATGCTCAAGGATAGCTAACTAGGACATCAACAGGATGTTCAAGAAACTGGTGGGAGAAACAATGGAAGTGTACATTGATGACATGCTCGTCAAAAGAAAAAATAAGGGAGACCACCTCTTAGACCTACCAGGAACCTTTGATATCCTTGAGAAGTACCAGATGAAATTTAACGCTAGCAAGTGTTCATTCGGTGTCCAATCAGGAAAGTGCCTAGGATATCTAGCCAACAAAAATGGGATTAAAGTAAACCTAGATCAGATTGACGCCATCAGAAAGGTCCAGCCCCCTCATATGATAAAGGATGTTCGAAAGCTCACCGACATGCTCGCCACACTCAATCGCTTCATCTCCAAGTATTTAGAGGGTTGTTGACCATTCTTCTAATTATTGAAGAAAAGATAAGGGCCAAGTATGAAACGGCGACTGCTCCAAATCCCTGGAAGAACTTAAGTCTTACCTTAGCAAGCCACCCTTACTGGTGATTCCAAGCGAAGGTGATCCCTTATATCTTTACCTTGCCATGTCAGACTATGTTTTGAGCTCCGCCTTGGTATATGAGAATGAAGGAGGCCAACACTTGGTCTACTACGCAAGCATGATGCTTTTGGATATCGAGCAACGTTATTTTCCCCTAGAGAAGCTTGCATATGCCTTAGTGGTAGCCTTGAGGAAGCTGAAGCATTACTTTGAGGCTCATTCCATCATCGTTATCACCTCACATACCTTCAAAGTTATTCTAAGGAAAGTTAATCTCTTCGAACGACTGTCAAAGTG
Source organism: Sambucus nigra (assembly GCA_949130495.1). Lineage (NCBI taxonomy): Eukaryota > Viridiplantae > Streptophyta > Magnoliopsida > Dipsacales > Adoxaceae > Sambucus > Sambucus nigra. The sequence continues at coordinate 14,784,153 of OX422213.1, read as the reverse complement.
GTCGGTAGAGCTTGAAAGATTCGATATCCACCTTTAACTAAGAATAGCAATTAAGGGGAAAATTTTAGAAAATTTTATTGTTGAGTTCATGGGGAACCAGTCTACTGCCCAGTTAAAAATTGAGCAACCAACAGAAGAGGAATCAAAATCCTTCAACTGAACCCTTTACGTTGATGGAGCCTCTAACTCCAGGGGCAGGAATAGGCATTGTATTGGTTACCCCAGAAAATACTGTGCTCGAACAGGGAATCGAGATAGGATTTGAAGCCTCCAACAACGAAGCGAAATACGAAGAATTGATCATCGGCCTGCGCAAAGCCTAAATACTAAGGACAATATGCCTTTGGGTATTTGGAAACTCAAAGCTAGTGTCTAAGCAGATAAGTTGAGATTTCAACGCCAAGGATGAGAGTATGGCAGTTTACTTTGTTATTGTAAGGGGACTTATAAAAACTTACCTCACACATCTGAGTATCAACCAGTCAGTCATGGCTAAGCAAGTCCTCCACATAAAAAGGAAACCCAGTTGGATGGATCCCATCATAACCTATCTATGAAGCTACACACTGCCAAATGAAAAGAGGTTGGTGTATTAGATAAGGGTCAAGGCTTCTCGCTTTCACTTGTCTTCCAAAGGAAAACTCTACCAAAATTCTTTTACTGGCCCTACCTCTAGTGCATTTACCCAGAAGATGTCGAGCAAGTTCTTAGTGAACTTCGTGAAGGCATTTGTGCGAGTCATACAGGAGGAATATCATTGGATTTTCGAGCAATTAAGGAAGGGTATTGGTGGCCATACATGCAGAAGGATGCTATAATTTATGTGCGCAAGTGTGATAAATGCCAAAATCACTCCCCTATGGTCCACCAACCGGCTAGCAACCTCAAGTCATTAATCAGCCCGTGGCCTTTTCCCCAGTGGGTCTTGATTATTATAGGACATTGCCTACCTCGTCTAGGAATTTAAAGTATCTACTAGTCGGCACTAACTACGTCACCAAATGGGTAGAGGCAGAACTGCTAACATACACCTGGGACTCTAATATGATGAGGTTTATATGGAAGAACATCATCACCCGCTTTGGGATACCAAGAACGATCATTACTGATAATGGCACAAAGTTTAAAAGTGGCTTCTTTTAAGGCTTTTGCGACGAGCATGGCATCAAGAACCACTTTAGTTTTATGGCATATCCCCAAAGTAACGGGCAAGCTGAAGCTTCTAACAAGACAATGATCAACGGACTGAAAAAACAATTGGAAAGCGCTAAATGTGCCTAGGTAGATGAACTACCCCATGTTTTATGGGCTTATCGTACAACTCCCAGGAGAGCAATGGGGGAGACCACCTTCTTGCTTGCCTATGAAATGGAGGCAGTCATCCCATTGTAAGTTGGTCTCCCTACTATGAAAACCACATTGATCGGGCAAGGCCTCAACGGTTAAGCATTACTCACTGAACTTGAATGAGCTAATGAACGACGAGAACTGGCACTAGTTAAATTGGCATCCTAATAATATCAACTGGATAAATAAAAACAACTAAAAAATCAATCCGATGAGGTTTCTAATAGGGGACTACATCCGAAGGAAAGTTCTCGACAGTGTTGTAAGTCCATCAGACGGCAAACTGGTACTAAGAATGACCTTTAAAAGTAATAAGGGACGAACTGCATGGAGCATATCACTTGGAAACGCTGGAGGGTAGGGAGATACCAAGGGCTTAGAACGTTGTCAACCTCAAGAAGTTCTACTTTTAGACTTCTATATGTTTTATTTTCAGCACCATTAGTTTAGACAAAGTTTTGTTTACAAACTAATGTTTCCTTTTATTTATCATTTTAATCAATAAATGACGATTGGCCCACGTATTTTGAATATCTTGGTTGTTTAATGTCTCTTCATGAAACCGCAATACACAACTTTTTCAAGCAATATACTTCCCTCAGAGCATAACAGAACTCCTGAATTACAGCAAGTTGACCAACTTGCTCCAGTCAAGGAGTCTCATATGCCAAGAATAAACAAAGCTCCTATGATTACAACAATGTGATAGACCTGTTCCAATCAAGGAAGATTTAAAATGAAGCATGGTTTATAATTAACCTTCCTCAGGCCTTTATTTAAAACATCATTAGCCTCCTGAGTTTCTTCGATAATAATAAAAGACGTACAGGGGATCCTTAGGTAATAAAGCCAACTTAGATTAGTCGTAACCTCAAGTTGGACGAAAAATCCTTCTCGGGCGAATGTCCCATTAACCAGGTGCATTCCTGCCATCGTCCTACTTAGGCCTAAGGAAGTGTGACGACATGACCAAAAAGGTAAAGTGGATGGAATCATATGGATAGGGCATATTGGATTGGGAGAATATTCAAACACGAGATAAGAATGGAAGTGGAACATCATTTAGTCGGTTAAAAATCCCAAAATGATTAAAACTTTATACTGATCATTCGTACTATGTTCAGTCCCATCAAGTATTTTTTTGGTCAAATAATCATGTCGAGTAATCAACAAACGAGGTTAACACATGTTTAGTCTGCATATGCTCAAAAAATAAATAACCAGTTGCACCTTTTATTAAAAATCATATGATTACATTTACATTAACAGACCAAGAAATACTTAAAACCTACGATGGTCCAGGATAACGAGCGAGGTAATCCACCACTCGAGATCTTCAACCATCATCAGGATGAGGAACTAATTCCTCTTCGGTGCCATCTGGGCATGGCTCCAAAAGCTACACAGGAATGGCATTTATTGGGATCCAACGGTCATCCCTCGAAAAGGGATTCTTCCTACTGAATGGGTGAACGATTTGATACTTATGCCACAAGATGGATTCTTTAGGAATTTTCAATTCCTTTAGAGCACTCAACCATCCTCTAGCAAAAGCAAGGTCTTTTTCCTCTTTCAATCTTGTCGAGGAATCTGTCCAACTTTGCTCATAACCGTCAGCCTAGACCTACCGAGAACCCCTTTCGAAACAAATGTCTTAATCATGTGACATCCCCCTGAATACCAATAGCAATCACATAAACTTGCCAAACGTATTCTTTTAGCTCGATAATCACCAGGTGGAGGAGTTATTACAGAGAGAATGATGCTTTGAGAAGAGAAATTGCTCATCTTAAAGAAAACACTCAATCTGTTCCCCTCTTGTATTGCGAGGATCCTCTTCATCGACTTCGGGCACATCCAGAATCTTTGCCTTCAAGGCGTCCATCTCCTCCTGCACATAGGCACCAATTTTCTCCATCTCCTTAAGCCTATCTTTAAGTCCAGCAAGACTGGTTTTATAGTCCTAGTTTCTTTCCCTAAGGGATTTACATATCTTTATAAAGGCTCTATGCTCTTGAACACTTATGTTCGGGCCAAGAACTTAGCCTAGGCGTGAGTTAACATGAATGTATTCATCTAAATCAATGGGCTACAATCAACAGAACAAGTATAAAAAGCAGCAAACATCAATAATAAATTAAGTTTGCTTTCCATTTAAACCAACAAAAAGGCATAAGCCAGTACAAAGAAAGGGAAAAATTGGAGATACAGAATTTAAACAAAACAAAAAGAAGCCTAAACTCCTCGCAATACCTTAAGAGGCCTCAACCTGCTCAGAAGTTAAGGGCCTCTTCCCCTTGTCGGCAGCTTGGTCGGTAGCAACTGAAGGGGCAACTCCTCCAGTTGGAGCAATGACCCCCACTGGATTGTCTAAAACACCTCCTACAATAGAGACAGTGGTTGCCACAGCATTCTGAGTATCAGGTTGAGCAGACGGGGATACCTCAACGGGATTAAGGCTTGGATGATGCTGAGAGAATAGGTCAGAGTCAGTAGAAACCCCAGCAGTAATCAAGGTTTGATCCCAGCCTTTTTAAAGCATGCTCATCAGACATATGCAATTTGGTGTCGGCGTTATCATATGCCACCTCCCAACCTTCATTGTACCCGCTCTCCTGGACGATCGTTGCTTCCCCCTCCAACTTGTTCGCCTTGGCGACCAACTTCTTGTTCACCTCAGTCACTGCCAGCTTATCATACTACACCAAATTCAGCGAATGGTCCGCCCAACTGGTCACGGACCAAGTCCACGACCAGCTGGTCGTGGACTTGTTCCGTGACCATATCAATTTTTGGCGTGACCATATTCATTACCACACTGATTCATGGATGCTCTGTAAGTGTTCACAGACCAAATCCCTGGCCACTATGAGTCACGAACTTGGTCCGTGACCAGGGCGTGACGAACTTGGCTCCAAATTCGCTCCAAAATTACCTCCAAACTTAATCATGGATGGGTCATGAACTTTGACCATGACCATTGGCATGATTAGGAGAAAAACATACACATATTGGGTCATAGCTGAGGGCCGTGACCATTTCTTGGTGAGGGTCATGGCTATGAGCTGTGACCATCCTTCATTCCGGTAGTCTTGTGATGGGAAAATGCTTATGTATGGTGGGTCACGGCTCTAGGCCGTGACCAGTTTTAGAACTTAAAAAAATGCTCATACTCATTTCTATTTGTGCGATTTCAGTGTGTAAGGCTTGGGAAATTTCGTTTTGATTTCAGGTGTGATTTCATTTCGATTCCTCATTTCTATCTAAAGCCCTAATTTATGTGCGTGTATGTATAGATTTATGTTTGTTTATGTGTGTGTGTGTGTGTGTATGTGTGTGTATGTGTGTGTGACTGTGTTTGTATGTATAGATTTATGTTTATATGTGTGTGTATGCATAGATTTATGTGTATGTCTGTGTTTAAGTGTGTAACTATGAACAAATAAATTATTTTTTATATCAATAAACCCTAGATTATATGTGTGTATATGTATAGATTATATGGGTGTGTATGTATAGATTTATGTAAAAAAAATAGGGTTTAGTAAACCCTAGATTGTATGTGTGTGTATCTATAGATTATGTCAATAAACCCTAGATTGTATGTTTGTGTCTTTTTTTGACAAAATATTATTCAAAACCCTGGACATTATATTTTTTTTGACAAAATATAATTAAATGGATTTTTAATAAGTAAAAAAAATTACATCCACCTTTTTGTGGGTTATATGCATGTCATCATATTATATTGAGGGTTATATGCTTGTCGTGATTTTTTTTTGACAAAATATAATTAAATGAATTTTTTTTTACATACGAATCACAAACACGTGTGCACATTACTATAGTGAAATATTGTTGGCTTGGTTATTGGATACTGTGTTGGATTTATTGAATTGATAATACATATATACTTTTAAACTCTTTCATAATAAACCCTAACAACATGTTACAAACAATTACGACTGGTTGTTGTTAGGATTTCGCATCGATGAGATCCAAAATCTAAGGGGTTAAGAGAAGGGTAGTTATAAATCAAAACCTTAATCAAACTATACCCTTATACGTCATATGTTTGAATTAATAGTTATTAATTAATTAGATCCCTTAATTGTAGGATTCGTATTCACGCCCTCGTATACTTTTCTCAGGAAAATGAGGCACGGTGATAATCACTGTCAACTAGAGTGGGAAAGGTTGCAATTAGACCGATCACATATCTCTTTTATTAGTGCGCTCCATGTAGGGGATACTCATATTTATAGGTATGGAAATAAAAAGATCGAACAATTTAACTACCTTGTAAATCGTGGAGTTGATCTCCAGCAAGATTACCTGTTCAATCGTATTCTATTTTCTCTACCAAAAAACTGGAATGATATTATACAAAATATATTTCACACACATAATCCCAACATAGCCCTAACCTTGGTTACGTTTTTGGAGAAGGCTGAAAAAAAAATCCACCCGTTATGGATACAACTACGTATAAAGAGCATTGACATAGACTGTGATGTCTCGCGCCACATGCACGTAAAATTGAATCTTACCAACAAGTTGAGAAAGATGGGATTCCTAATTCATATCACAGATATCTACACATCAATCATAGATAACCTTCCTCCTATTTGTCCACGTGCAAAAATTCATAGGTTCTTAAAAACTGATACCGAATGGATGGATATCAGACACATGGAACATATTCTAAAGTCTTACTCTAAAAAGGTATCTCTCTCTCTTTCTCTCTCAATCTATCTATCTCTCTCTCTCTCTCTCTCTCTCTATATATATATATATATATATATATATATATATATATATATATAGTCATTAGCTTGTCATTAGCTTGATTAATTAGTTATAATTTCATATTATTATAATTATTTAGTCACTTATGGTTTTTCATTTTTGTAGATAATGTCGAGAGGAAACAACCCAATGGTACCAAGTGCCGAGGTGACACCACAACGAGGTTTACCATCTCATGTACAACCCGAATTCTCAACACAAATGGCTGAGCAATTCACAACTCCACCAATGGTTCACTCCTCACCAAGTCCAACTACAAGTGCTTCATCGCCCCCATACAGCACTCTCGTTGGTCCAACGCCCCCATCCAGTACTCCCTACGCCTCACTCTCAAATGAAAATAAGCCCATTGGGTTCTCCCTTCTCGTGAATAACCCGACGGGTGATAGTAATGACGTGTTGAACTTTAAATCCCGATGTTTGTCATTGGGAAAAATGAACGTGGGAGTCAGTGGACCAGACAATTGGAACCTTGTTGATCAAGCTGTCAAAGATGACATACATGATCAACTTTGCAAGGATTTCTCATTTTCTTACCATTCCAAGAATAGGGTTCTATCTCGGGTGGCTGAAGGATTGAGGACATACAGGAGAAACCTTCGGAAGAAACATTTCCCGAAGGAGGTAGCGAGCTCAGATATTTTGGCTTTGAAAGAGAGAGTGCCTCCCAATGTTGAAATGTCGATGGAGCAGTAGAATAATTTTTTGGAGAATGAGGTGAAGGAGAAAAAATTGGTCCAATGGGAGCAAAACAAAAAAATAGGGCAAAAAAAACTGATATCCATAGGCTGGGATCCAAATCATATGAGGATTTAAATAATGAATGGGGGAGTAGGACAAAGGATGGTCCAGATGCCGGCTAAAAACCAAATCAATCCAACTTATTTGTTCATGCTCGATGGGATAAAGATAATAAATTCTTGCCGCACTTGACTAAGACGCTGAAATCAATAGATGCTATCAGCAGTCAATCTGATTTGAGCCCCAATAATGACTTTGACCTCGAAAATGATGCCCTGCCCCAGACCTTGGAAAGGACAAAAAGGGGAGGATAAGAGGTGTTGGCTCACATATGCCAATATAAAACTTCAACACACCGCACCTCTTGTGGACGAGCTTTCTGCGATCAAGAATTGTATCTCATCCCAAAGAGAACACCAGTTTAAGACCGATGGGGATGTCCATGAGATTAAAAATACCCTGGGATTATTGACGAATCAAATTGGGAAACTTGTGAAATTTTTTGAAAGTTATAGGCCCCCAATGCCTCCTCAAGGTTACCCTTACCCTACTCCTACTAAAGGTTTCACCTATCCTTCCCATCCAACAATCCCGTCCCTAATTCCTCCTCCTCCAACATTCCCATCCCAAATGTCGAATACTCCAACATTCCCCTTCCCTGCGCCTCCACCAGTCATGGACTTGGATCATCGTCAATAACTCACGGTGACTCTGGCCAAATGTACTATGTCACGGACCTAAGCAATACGAGGATTATTGGCGTGTGTACACTCATATCCATAGCTGTCAGAACTCCTGTACACAACCGAACTTTAGAGAGGGGTGAGGCTCAAATATTGGTCGAAAAAATATACAACGGCTGTGGAGATGTACCTGTGCACGTTGAAAGCGGGGAAGGGATGGAATTGAGAAATTGTGTAAAATGTTTTATTGCTTGGACAGTTTATCTGTTGGCTAAGTTCTAATAATATTTTCTTTCATTTTATTTGTAATAATTTTTTGTTTTAGTTGTAAGAATATTGGCTTTGCTTCAGTTCCAATGATATGTTTTTTTGTTTTAGTTGTAAGAATATTGGTTTTGTTTCAGTTGTAATGATGTTTTTTTTGTTTCAGTTGCAATAATATTTTTTAACCTATTACCACAGGATTGGAATTTGAAGATTATTACATCGATTTCCCACAATACAGAGAGTGGATGGGAGAGACTAACCATATAATAAATAATCATGTATAGGGTTCATGAATTTGTTAAATACGATTCCAAAAATCTTAAAAGTGATAAGATTCAGTGTTCGTGCACCCATTGTATGAAGGAAAACTATAAGTCATTGGAAATGTTGAGTTGCATTTAATAAAGTGGGGAATCTCTCAAGACTATAAAATATGGACATACCATGGTGAAAAAAATATACCTTATGTTCCGGAAGAATTATCGGCAACGAGTGGAAGGGGTACATGATTCACCAACACATCGTCCATTGACCGACTTAATTGATGATGCTTACGGATTCCACAACTATCAAAACCACCAACCTATGGATACAGATAATGTGCATTATGACTAAATAAATGAACAATTTGATGTTGAACTACTAAGAGATCGGGAATACATACGATTGAAAGCCGATGCGGATAGACTGTTGTATAAAGATTATAATGAAGATCACTCGGTATTATATGCAATGATTGGTTTGCATAATTTAAAGTGTCAATTTGGTTTGTCTGGGAACAAAGTAACCGAAATTCTCAAGTGGGTTAAAGAAATTCTCCCAAAAGAGAACACGTTACCAGACAATTATCCTACCATAAAGAAGAGTTTGAAAGGTTTAGGTTTGAAATGCAAATCTATTCATGCTTGCAAGCATGATTGTATATTATACCGGAATGAGCATGAAGAGAAGGATGAATGTCCTGTATGCAGTGAGACTAGATATGTGTTTTGTGAGAATGGAAAGGACAAAGCTGTAAAAAATCACAAGTGCTCGCAAGTCCCATAATTTTTTTGTAAGTATTTTCCACTTGGGCTACGGTTAAAATGTTTTTTTACTGTACCATGGATAGAGGAGGCCATGACATGGCACGCTCGATGTGAAATTGGTGGGAACTTGATGCGTCATCCGGTTGATTCACCTATCTGGAAAATTTCAAAAACACAACACCATGAATTTTGTAAAGGAACCGTGCAGTATTCTTCTTGCAATCTCAACGGATGGGTTTAACCCTTTCGATAATTTAACTACTAGTCAGAATTATTGGTCAGTTCTCATAGCGCCTTTAAGTCTACCTCCGACACTATGTATGAAAAAGAAGTTCACATTGTTATCTTTATTGATACCCATGCCGAAGTCTCCAACTGATGACATTGATATATTCTTAGCACCATTAATCGAAGAACTTAAAGAGTTGTGGGATAAAGGTGTGACGGCGTGCAACTCTAGAGTTCAAACTTAAAGCAATGGTGATGTGGGTGATCTACGACCTTCCTTCTTATGGGACCTTGTTCGGTTGTAATGTTTATGGTTATTATGGATGTCCCATATATGGGGAGGAAACTAAAGCATGATGGTTAAAACATAGTGGTAAGATGAGTTACATAAGCAGTATAGCTCCTTCATCGATTGTTACCTCTCTCGATCAAAGGTTGCCTTTGTATCAGCCAAAGCCTTATCATAAGTCTTTAGAGCTTCATCAAGCTCTCCACGCTCCTTCTCGACAGATCGGCCTGACCAAGGAGCAGTATAGTATAGTCAAAGACAAACTGCAAATAAAAAGAAATGCAGGTTAGCGTGAAATAATTCAAGAGCACAAGGAATAACGAATATAGAGAGGAAAAGACTCTCCAAAGAAAGCCCTGAGCAGATTTAAGGTCTAACTGGTCTGGCCCCATGGTCGTTGATCGCTCACGATCAACTATGAGCACTGCCTTCTTTAGCAGTAAAGTGGCAAGGTTGGTGGCAATAGCCACTGAAGCCCTCTCAACAGCAATAATAGATGGCACCATAGATTCATGTTCCCTTCTTTTCTCCTCCTCTCTATTTTCCTTTAGCTCTCTCGCATCTCCTCCTCTTCTTTATTTCGTTTATCCACTTCACTCTCATGAGTTCTCATCCTGGAACTGCCAATGGAGTCCCTAGCTTTTTGCTTCAGAAACTTCATCCTGTTAGACAACAGGTCATCATCATCATCATCCTCAATCAAGTTCCTTCTCCTTGAAAGATCCATTTCTCCCTCACTGCTTTCTTCATTACCCTCCTTACCTTCTACTAAATCTTTCTTCGAGCTTCTCTTAGCCTCATCCTCTAATTCAATGGGCTTAGAAGAACCACCAACCTCTTATTTTGGAATATCCAAACGATGAATTGTATTTACTAGATGAGCAATAAATTTAAAAGTGGTTTTCTTATACTCCAACAAAAATGTAGTTGATCGAGGATGTTCACCCTCACCAAATACATCCCTTATCCTCCAAGATTTTAAAAGTTCAGCAGCTCAGATTTCATGAAGAGCAGGTTCCTGGTTTTTAGCCTTTGGTGTAAAGAAAAAGGGAGAAACATCAAAAGAAGAATATATAAGGATAGGCAAACAAACAATAGAAAGAGAGATGGTGATAGCAACCTATGTTCTCCTCCCCAAAAGTAGGAATCCAAGGTCCCATATACCTTATGCCCCCTGATTGGTGAGGATACTGCAAATTTCGAGCAATGAAGCCTTCAGAACAATAATCTTTATGGGAATCAGGTAGATTTACTACCAAAACCCTATCAGGAGTTCTTTCTTTCAAGTACAGAAAACCCCCACTTGTGCGAGAAAAAATATAATAGTAGCAAATCTCAGTTAATCCTAAATTAGTACCATAAAACTGGTTTATCCTATGAACTCCATTGACAATATTCCACACATTTGGAGAACATTGGACGGGAACAATTTCTAATTATTTAAAGAAGTGTAAGAACAGAGGATTAGGGGGAAATGTTAAACCCCCTCGGGAGACCAGTAGCACATGAATCCAGTGACCATCATCCAAATCAGGGACATTCCTATTATAACATTTTCTAAACCTGGGCAGAGATTTGTTATCGAGCATCGCCATAAGAAAAACATAAAAACCTTAGCTACAGTAGAAGAATGATTAACAGAAGATGAAAACTAAAAGGAAGAGAAAAGATGAAACTTACTAGACAGAAATAAAGCTTGGGAAGCTGAGAAATCCTTGATTTTGAAGAATGAAAGCAAGAAGTGAAGCTTTAGAACACAATATGTACAATAATGACCAAGGACGATGAACTGGTGGTTAAGTTTTGCCCAATATCTAGTTTCAAGCACTCAAATGATGTTCCACACTTCTCGAGAATGATTTGGCGCTTCAATTTTCCACAAAAATACAAGCGCATCTTTCCTATTTCAACAAATTATAAACATACCATTGCAGATGGTGTTGTGTTCTCGGATTCATTTAAAATCTATTGGCCCAAAGATTTTAGGGGAAATTATGGGAACCTATTTATTCTCAGCCCACGAGAGTAGCCGACCAAGCCCAACAGATCTAGAAGGATGCCCGGCCTAAATCATGGAATTAAAATAGGTGTATGTATTATCTAAACCTCTCTAGGACTAAGTCAATCCTCAATAATCTCGTGGAGATATTCAAGGGATTCATGGTTCATCCCATCATGGACATCGTGGAGTTACTTTGATAATTGAAATTCTACAACTATAAATTATAACCCCTAGCCCGGGGCATATAGGCATGTAACCAAGCATATTAAGAGATACTTAATAAGATAGTAGACCTCTCCGTGGATGTAGGCAAGTTACCGAACCACATACATAGTTGTGTTGTGTGTGATTGTATGCCTTCTTGCTTGATTGTGATTGTTCTTCGTAAATTCTTTATAGTGATATTTTTTAATACCACAGTTCTCACGTGAGGAAATAGAGAGCATAATTCTTTTTGACATATTAACTTGCAACTCCTTGCCTCAGACTCCTCCGATGGCCTCTACCGTCACCCGCTTGTGTGGAATCCACTACATGGAAGTGTATATGATGAGGTGTAGTGGTTTATTCTTGAAAGATGATCAAGAATTTAAATCTTGTAACTGGATCTTTTGATTTTGAAGTAAAGTACAAGCAAGAGGATAAAAAACCTTTTATTCTATCAAAAGGCTACCCTCAAATGGATGGCAACCTAATTTTTATGAGAGAGAGCCATTTTGATTAAGTCAAACCCGTTTTCTTAAAATACACAATGTTCGTTCAAATGAGATCAAGGTCGTTCAAATGACATTATGTACCTTGTTCGAATGAGAGCGTAAGTCATTCAAACGATAAGGAAATCTCGTTCGAACAAACTTTTAACAAGTTTCCAACGAGGGTGAAACACTAAAACATAGATTTCTTGTTGGAAAGACATTTGAATTACATTTAAATGAGATTCGCATATCATTAGAATGAGACATGATCTCGTTAGAATGACCTGAAATTCAAATTTTATTTCAAAACCATTTTTCAAATAGGGAAAAGCCTTATAAAATATCCAATTACAGTATTAGTAACTCTGATCGTAAAAACATAATTATACCTTTTGATATCGATAATGGTGATGAATTTCCAAATGCATCGAATTCAATATAGAATCTTTGGTTGTCTCGGTTCATAGGCTTGAGTAACATTTGATTAACATTCCTATAACCTATGTCTTTTAACCAATGGAATAATACAATACATATAAACGGCTCAATTTGAAATTTTCCCTTACAACAAGTCCCCCCAAGCCTTTAATAAGAGGCATGGGCAAAAGGGTTCTTCACCCTGAACTCTCTATAAACTTATCTTTCTCTCTTAAAAGTCGCGCCAAGAGTTTTTCATTTGTCTTAAAAGAATGGGCTTTTTGAACATACCCCACGAAGGTTATTAGGCTGGTGTTGAGTTAATCACCCGAGGCGTTAAGCCTGGGGGTTGTGACGTGTATCATAGAGTTAAGCATGTGGAGGATACAACGATCCTCATTAGAGTACCTTTGTTCCATTGTTCATCTTTCGTGCAGACTCTCTTCATGTGTTCTTTTATTTTTATTTTATTTGCGTATTTTATTAAAAATGGACATTTATATGTTTTAATTTGGGGTTATTTTATACTTGTTTTGGGTATATTATTCCAGACATCATATTATTTTTCCTTACAGATATTTCAGTCTTGTGAGTTGTAACACCTTGAGAAAACCCAAGGTGCTACTAAAAATAAAAGTGAAAATACGTTCCAATTTGAACCTTTTCAAAACCATTTAATCAATACCCATTGGATAAAGAACACATTTGTATAAGCTTAAAAAATTTCTAAATGAATAAAACATTATTTTTCTTATTAATATTTGATGTCTCGTAGTAAAAGTTTTAGTGGAAAGTAAAATACAACTTTCTTTTATAAATTAATCAAAGATGAACTTAAGCTTCCATGTGTCCCAAAAGTCTGACAAAGCTATGGTCAATCCAAAACTCGTACAAAACTTAAATGCTTATAAATTATGGGAGTGTGAGAGGAAAACTCAATAGTCTCATATTAATGCTCTATGTTAACTACACATACTCGTGCGTCCATATATATAAAAGTGTACTCATATGACCGCTCAACTAAAATCCCAAGATAATCAAATTTAATCTTGGGATCTCACCACATAGTAGTACACTTCCCAAATCTCAAATAAATATCCCCATCGCACTTCCCTTAGTATGGTATCGGCTCTCATTCACTTTCTTATCATTTATCCTTCAGACACTCCATGGTCCAAAACGAACTCATAATACAATTGGTCAAAAGGAACGATAGGTTACTCCCCTCGGCGTCCTAACATAACATAATGGCTTAACATCCTAAGGTATGATGGCATGAATCACAAGATAAATGACAAAAAAATAGCTCGAAAGCACACCTCGTCCAGTCGGTGTTTTTTCTAAAGGATGCTTACGCATCCTCTAACGATATAATCATCAAGGTCATTCACCTAATTTTTGTCTTTAAACACTTGATTAAATTTTCAAAAATTAGGTATTATTTTCTACCCAATTATTACTATTGGGGATTGGGATAGATATATAACTTGGAAAAAAATTAGCCCTGAGAACATAGATTGATCATAAAGTGGAAAGTAAAAACAAAAACTATGTTTAAAGCACAAATCTAAGATTTCGAATTACAAAACCATTGCGGATCTTGTTGATGATTCGAATAAGGAAAAGCATGTTGATGAAGATGAAGATCTTGCTGCCATCCCAAGGTCTCTAAGAATGTTGAAATCATTCGCTGAAGGCAACGAATGTTCCAATCAACTCTCTGAACTGACCAAATCTCATTAAAATCTTGTAGGTCTCTAAATCCCCTTTCCAATGATCCATACTGTGCATGAATCGGCCTCATTATTTGCCCATACTTACATTTTTACTCCAAGAACCCCCATCTAGAGACCACTGAATCAGTCATCTCAACTTTTTTTATTCGGAGAATTGATCTCAACCCTTTGAATCGATCATCTTAACTCTTTAAGTCTGCAAAATTGACCTCGACCTCCTGAATCGATCATCTCCTTCCCATTGGTCCACGGGATATAACCCAACCCTTTAACCTACCATCTTCTAAACCCTAGCAGGGTCCGTAATCCTTGAACATCGATGAGGTGCGTACTCATCTTTTGACTCTGAGACTTGATCCATAAGCCATCAATAATCCCGATCCTCGTTTGACCATGGTCAAATCTCTTAACTAAGAAAAACGTAGTAAAACCTCGTACGGCTCTGAATCCCCTTTCCAACGGTCCATACCATGCACGAATCGGCCTCACCGGTCACCCCCAGTCCCCGTTTGACCACAATTAACTCTCCAAACTAAGAAATCTCATTAAAACCTCATTGGGCTCTGAATCATCTTTACAACGGTCCATACTGTGTGCGAATCGACCTCACGATTTGCGCATACTTACCTTTTTACTCGGAGAACCCTCGTTCAAAGACCATCGGGTGCTTCCAAGCCCCGTTTGACTTAGGTCAACTATCGAACCTGGGATTGATCCAATGGATTCTTGTCGGGCTCTAGATATCGTTTCCAATGGTCCCACATGTTCACGATTCAGACTTAGGGGCATTTTATATCCTTTTTAGCAAAAAAAAGTCCATTTCAAACTGCTCATAGGCACCCCACACCACCTACCTATTGATAGGGTGTAGTTTCCTTAGCCAATAAGGCAGGAGCTATGTCGATAGGCAGGTCAGTGGCCATGCTGATCGTCCTCCCCTAAAACCCTAATTTTTACTATTTAAGGAGATCATGACCTTATTCTCAAGGGGTCCCTCTCTGAAGTCCAGACATTCTCCTCAAGATCAGTACACCAAATTTACATTTTTGCATACATTATCCCAGTTTCCTTACATCATTCTCATCCATTTTTCACACCACTTTACATCCTTACCTCACCACCAACCATACTAAAATCATCCTCCCACTATTGCAAAATCAGAATTAAAGTTCTCTAGAAGGTCTACCCTTATTTATTTAAAACTCACTCAATTAGTAGTAGTTGTTTACTTTTCTTTCCATATTTGATGTATCTTTATTTCATCTTTTCACATCAAAACTAATCCCACTTTTATTATTTAATACATATAAAAAGAAATCATAAAATCTAAAAGAAAGCCAAAAAGAGGGTTTCCTTATAAACCCTTAATTAGAATTCTTATTTTCCACACTTTCTACACTTGCGCAAATTTTCTAAATATAAAATAAAGGAAGTTCTAAATTATGATTTATGGTTTAAACACCATACTTGCGTGTTATCAAACTACATGAACTTTGATGCCCTTTGGGATATTTAGGTGTCCCGATCCAATCTTGAGATTCGAGTCTATTTTCCCATTTATCCATTTTATGTTTTCTTATGTTTGTTAGTATTGCGAGTCCGTGTACTCCTACATATTCGTGTTTCGCACGACATACACATTCACTTCTTCATAATGATTTGTGATTTGATGGACACTCACATTACCTTTTTTGTTTCTTTTATACACTCTTAGGATGATTCCTCCCCGTATTTCCCATGATGCAAGTCAGATGATTATTTTCTTTTATTATTCACACCGCGCACATGTACACACGTATCATAGTTTGGAGAAAATAATATTATCATATACCATGAGATATCGAAAGGGCGTGATGGGTGCCAACACCTTCCTACTCCGTAATTTAGTTCCCAGACCCTTGATTAATTTTAATTCGTATGCATTAGTATATCTTTTGGTGATGTTCTCTCGGGATGGCTATATTTATTTTGCTTGTTTTGAGAAAAATAGGCTGGGGAATCCATATTTTTCGTGCTTCTCCCATTTTTATGACGATCAATTTATATCTAAGGTAGACCACGAAGATCAAAATGAAGGGCGAAAAGAGGACACTCATACCCTCGAATCCCTGCATAGGGATTTCTCCAATTTTTCCTCACCTCTAATTTCAGAGTCGTCCCGCACTGGAGGAATCCAACCTGAAAGGCCACATTATATATATGCTTCTAAGGTTTATTTGACATTTTTAGGTATTGGAATGCTAAATTTGATCTTTTATTGGTATTAGAATGCAAAACGGTGAAATTATGAGCTTTTCGGGAAAGTTTTAACGCATTATGCAACTTTGGGGGCATTTTAGTCCTTTATTCTTTGAGTTTCATGCCCGAAACCTTCATGGAAGTTATATCTCTCTGAGTTATCGTCGTGTAGCTACCTACGATGCGTCAATGTGCTTACTAACTGTAAATGTATGAATGTTTTTACCAAAGTCCTTTTGTGCTTGAACTAAAGGATGTTTTGTGCCAAAAATAGGGCACCGATCGACCGATCGAAGACACGTGGTTGATCGGTGATATTGGTTTTGCTTATATTTGCAGTCAGTAGGTTGTCTTCACACCAGTGGTCGATCGGGACCAATCTCGTGGTGGACAACTCCAATAAGATACGTGATTTCAATGTTCTCGTTTTAATGTTTTGGTTTTTTGGCTTTGAATCCACTTACAATAAGTAGAAAGTGGATTTTCTATGTGATATATAGTTTTTATCTTTTTATAGATTAGAAGATAGAATTTGGCAACTGATAAGAAGCTTTTTGGGTATATCGTTGTACGATCATTGTCTTCAAAAGCCACTCTCAAAATTCCCTTGAGTACCTACAAAACTTGTCTAAAAATAACTCGTATTGCGGTAAGTACGGGTATCAATCCTACTTTCAAGGTGAAACAATAAATGTGAAAACGTGCAATTCTAAATTTTTTTTATGAAAATATATATATATATATTTAAATAATTTCAAGGGAAAAATTTACTAATAAATGCTAAAAATTATAAAATGACTAAATAATGAAAAAGAATGTGCAACCGAGTGTGAAATAATGTGAGAAGGTCAAGAGATGGGATTACACTGCATTTTCAATTATTTTAATTTCTCAATTTATTAATTTGAAATATTTCGAGATAATATTAAATCGATAATCTAACTCTCGTTATAATTATAAATTTAATAATATCTTTTTCAGAAAAATTAATTTAAAAATGTCACACAATGAAAAATTAAGACTTATACTATTTTCAGAAAATTACCCGCTAGGATCAATTTAACGTAAACAATAGCAATCATCAAATTTCAATACCGAATTAATATTCAAATTTCGGAAAAACCTATCTCTAGTTCGATTCCTAAATTCAAACATTAATTTGTTCAATTAATTTACTAACTCTCGTTCCATAAATTAACTGGTGACATTTAAAATTAATTTACCTAGAAATATAAAATTAATTAAACTAATTAATTAAATTAACATCATTCGCAGTGCACCCCACCCCTTGAACGGGGTGTTTAGCCAAACATTCTCATGTTAGAATAAACATCATTCAATAAAATATCAAAAGATGACATAAATTTGAATAGAGCAATATAATATAATACGCAAGTCTCCTTGTCGAATCGCGTTCATGAAATGCGTCTCAATCTTCTCACTAATCCAGCACTTGACTATACCAAAAAGAATCAAAAGCAAACCTAAAAATTATTCTAAAGCTAAACTAACTTTTTGTATTTTTCTAGAATTTTTTTATGGCCCTAAATTGTACATAATATAAAGTATTACTCTCTCTCTCTGTGCGTCTTCTTTTTTGTGCTGCGAGAGTCTTTTTAAATGAGCTTCCAACCTTCCTTTATAAGCCATGATTTTTTTGGTTTGCAGAAGAGATATTTGAGGGATTTAGAGATGGCCAAGTTCACTACACCAAAAACAGCAATTTGGCACACCTTGATAATAAAAATCTAGCACATCTTAAAACTGTGCCAAATTTTGGCACGGTTTAATGACAATCTGGCACACTTTACAACCATGCCAAAATTTGGCACTGTTTAAAAGTGTGCCAAAATTGAGCACACTTAACTAAAATATAAATACCCTGAAAAAATTTCCCGCCCATCTAAAATGGAACTCTCGCTTTCATTCCTTCAACACAAAGTCCTCTGTTTTCTAACCAAACCCCAAAACCTCCAGAACGAAATACAGTTTTTCATTGCTTCAACATTCATTTTCGAACCCTAGAAACTCATCCGGGATCTTGGAACCGAATGAGTTTTGTTTCCCAAATACCCAACTTCTTTTTTTGAAACCTAGAAATTTATTCTTTCAATTGATAGACAAGTTTTGTTTTGGAACCTGTATAGTAAATGCATTGTAAATTCCCTCCAAAGATTTTGAATGGTTGATTAATGAGCATCGGGGTTTTATATTCAATCGGTAAGTTTAAACCCAATTTGTTTATCATATTTATTTGAAGTAGAAATAAATTAGGGCTTTGAATATAGTACCATGGAAATTGTTTTTGCATTTTTTATTAGAGCATCTATCTCCCTTCTTATCATTCGTTGCTAAAGCTAGGATCTAGAAAAGAGATACATACGTCTCATCAATTCTATAATTCTATATTGCTTATGAGAAATTGTCTAATATTATATCTTGGGGTGAAATTACTTGTTGTAGTGGGTTCAAATATAAGTCTGGAATAACTTAGAATTGATAGGATTTTCTAGAATTTGATTAATATTTTTATGTGGTATATTTTGTTTTAATTTGTTGTTGCAATTAGGTATTTATCATCATGTACATGTCTTCTCTCAAAGCGCATAGCATCTATTTATTCAGAAATTATTCCCATAAAGAGAAAAATTATAGAAATAGAATATCATTTGTATTATATTCATTTCAAATATTTTTTACCACGCAATATCCATATTTGTACTCATAACGGATCAATGTGTCGTGGAAGAGTCACATGAAGAATATTGTAAGTCATTATTTTAATCTATCCATTTGGGCTTGTTTGTTTTTGAATCTTATTGAATTTTGGTTCCTACAAAAGAGATATTACAACAATTGCCAAATTTTTGTTGTGTTCTCTAAGCGTTTGATGCAATTCCAAAATGAATACATTCATTACTTTTTGCCTATCTCACTCACAAAAGCTTCACAACGCATTGACCCTTTACCCCTATGAAATCTTTCCAATTTATTTTAATCTACTCATATTAACTATTTGGAGATCATTATTTTTATGCATCAACATACATTTTGATTAATTTTACTTTTGTTTGCTTAGCTCACTATTAATAATATGTTTGCTTAGCTCAAGACTTTTGGGTACACTAATTTCCTTGTAAAATATCGTAGTTTGTGAATTGAAACACTATTCGGAGATGCTCGCATGATTAATAAATTTCTAGGGACTGTTTGGAGATCTCTATAATGTGTTGGTGTAGTTCTTGGTTATTAATATGTTCTTACAATGAACACTTGGGCATATATGGAATTGCAAAGACATAGTGCAAAATGATAAGTGGTCATTTATTATTTTCTGCTAAATGTATAAGGTCAAGTACTCCAACTCGGGTGTTTTATTTTGAAACCCGATAGTTTTTTAGCTTCACATAAGATGACCATAAATGCTATGCACCTACATTTGAATTCATGATCTCGGACTCAATGACAAACTCAATTAAGATAAACTCGAAGTTTAATAACTAAGCATACTCACATTTTACAACTCCATTTTTTTTAACCAAACTATACAAACCTCAACTACATGTCAGCCTCGTTTCCCAGTGAAGGAACCTGTCATGCCTCTTCATAGGGGAATGCATGGTTGAGGGAACTGAGTTCACCTAAAAAACTAATTTCATAACTTTTTTTTATGATGTCAATCCTATTTTCTTGTTATGTTGATTTCTAGTTTAATCAACATCACATTATTATGTGTTTGAAAAGAAAACTCATTAAGTTTCATCTATCCATGCTTAATCTGAACACAAAAAGCCCTTCAATTCAGGTCCTTAAGCCTTGGTTTTGTGAATGGAATACAAGTAATTTTATATGCTTTGACAAAAACTCGATTGTAGTAAAAGGAAAATTGGAATAGGAGTGAAAAAACACGGGGAATGGGTGAGTTCACTCATAACAAATGAAGGAATGATGCAGAAGACAATGAATAATAGAGAGGAGAAAATCACCCTTACCTTCTAACCATTGCCTGCTACCGAAAATGGAGGTCTAATTGTTTGGTTGTCTCTATTATATATACACATCCAATGCAATTATATATACATTTTTTTGTTCTGTAAAAAAGAAGTTGCATGCCAATTCAATATTATTGTATTTAAAAAAGTGCTTTGACACAATTGGTGCTTAATTATATCAGTTTAATATGCTGAAATCCATGACTTCTATTTTTTAGTTAGCATGGTACATTATATTACGTTATATTACATTCGAGGCCAAGTTACCTGTTGTTGTTGATGCAGAAACTTCCCAAGTCAAGGTGTATACACCGATGCCTGAAATCCGATGTAGAATTTATATCTTACGTACATAAAGCTACTAACTAATTGAAGATTATCAAGGAAATTATATGGTCACTCTTAAAGCGCACAAACAAAGTTACCAGAGCTCCGAGACTGCATCTCTATTGGTAAGATTCAAATGTATGTAGTTAACATGTTTTACTCCAATTTTGAATCGGTAGACCTGCCACTATGGAAATGACAAAATATTTAAAACCATTAATACCATTTAACTTTGAATAATCTGTTCGAGTTTATGCGGAGCCTTAATCGACAGAAAAATAGAGCAGAGTAATTAGGCCGAACCTAAGCGGGAATCAGACTGGCCCGGCTTGGAGAGTGTTTTTTAATCAAATAATAAGTTCATGTCTTTTTAGTTTATCAATATTTTATATTAGTTGATCAGCAAATTTGCTCTTTATTTTTTTGACCTGTTACTGACTTCTTGTCTTTTTAGAATGTGCTTATTGATCAGTATTTTTGCATGCTATTTTGAATTATGAAAATGTTCAATTGGAGAACTTTTATGCATTATATTAAGTAAACTTTGATTTATTGTAAATTTATATTCAAAACAATTATTTTTATGTTTTAATTATTTTAAATGTTTAGTTGAAGAGGTTTTTAAAAAAAACTGCATAAGTGATTAATTAATTAAATGCGTACCCCTTACTTTTGGCTATATTTATTTTGGGATAAATTAATTAAATGCGTATTAATTGGAAATTAATCCGGGTTATAAATACTAACGAGATGTGAGTTGGTATTTGATTATGTGCATACATGTTTTTATATATGAATTTGGAATTATGAAATCTGTCGTGAGTTATATATACGGCATTTTAGAAATTTTGTTGAGACGCGTGTGACCGACGCGTCATGGTATATTATTTTAATTATAAAAGTGATTTTTATTTCTATTATCCGTATGGTCGTTTTGAGTGCGCCAACGCGTCCGAAAGGGTCGAGATAGTCAGAAAACACTAGCCGGGGGTGTAGTTTGGGTCCCGGGGTATTTTTAGGTCATACCGGCAACTTAAAGGGTATTTTGGTAATTTTACATTTTGAGGAATTAAAAGAGACGAAAATTGGGAGTTTTAATCTGATGTGGATTTAACCCACTAAGCCCACTAACCAACCCATATTAACCCATTAAGCTACGGAGGCTATCATTAGGTTTACAACTTTCCCAAAGAAAACCCTAGCCACCTTAAGCCACCATTGGAGAAGAAGCTTGGAGAAGAGAAGAAATTCTGCAGAAATCTTCATCAAACCATCATCCAAACTCAGAGACAATCAAGGCAAGTGTTTTGATTATATTTAAATTCGTATAATGTTCCTTCCATGTTAGAAAATTGCAGAATATCAATTGTTCTTGAAAGATAATGAAAACCCATGTAGTTTGGATCTTAGAACTTGAAAATCTTGAGGAGAAATGCATGTAGAATGATAGGTAGATGAGTATTCCCATAATATTTGTGATTGGAAGAATATAAAATGGATTTATATTGGGTTAATTCATGATTCAAAAAGTTAGGGTTCATGTTCTTGATAAATTGGGAAAAAGTGTAGAGATTTGTAAATTTGGTTGATGTTAGGATGGATTAATCCTTCAAAACGTGTTAGGATGTGATTATAATATGTTTAGGATTGTTTAGAGACCTTAAAATAATTGTTGGGACTTAGTTTAGAAGAGATTTGAGGAGTAAAAATGGTGAAAAATGAGTTTTGGGAAAATCTGGGACGAATCTGGTAGGTCGTTAGAAGCCCCTGCCCAGGTCGTTCGAACGAACTCGTTCGAACGAGCTTCTAACGAATTGACCAGTCGTTCTAATGAAAGGGAGCCTCGTTCGATAACTTCATTCGAACGAGATCTCGTTAGAAGGGACAGTTCGTTCAAACGAACTGGATCTCGTTCGAACAGCCTCGTTCGAACGAGACTTCTAACGAGTTGACAGTTTGGGCCTTTTTGGACTGTTTTGATTTTTGGAGTCCCGTAAACTTGTTCGAGGATATAGGTAACCTTCCTTTGATGATGTAAGGATAGATTTGGGACTTTTGGGTTATTACGAGGAGTAAATTTATATACGAGAGATTTAATTCAATGAACCGTTGGGTTGAGACGTGAGTGTGTACTACGATGTGAGAATAAATTATGGCGCGTATGATGATAAACCGGAATAGTATAAATTGTGATAATTATAAGTTAGTACGAGAAAGCGATATGTACTACGATTAAACTACGGGATTACTAAGACGTGTGTTTACTTAGTATTGGTATATGAATTGTGTGTATGACATACCTACCATACTTGCTATCACGGGAGGTTTGCGTTCGCTTAGGGCCCTCTAATCCTTGTGTTGCCCGGATTTAGACTGGTTACCTTGATGAACATAGGTCATAGAAAGACTTATTGGGATATTAATAAGTCCGCTGATCATAGGAGCGTAGGTATGTGCGTGACCTATGTGATGTGACTGTGTTCGCCTCCATTGTTTGTGATGTTGTTATCTATGAACTATTCCTGAGAGATTCGGAATATGTAATCCTTATGTACGTGATGTACCGGGATGGATAGCAGAGTATGTGTGCACCGCAGCTTAGTTCTCGGGGTGCTTATATTGTATATTTATGATGCGAATAATATACACTTAATTAATGAGAACCTTCATGTTAATGTTGTGAATATAATTACGGTATTGTTTCGAGAAAATATCGAGTTAACTGATAGTGATATATATATGGCATATTGAGCATCTGAGTTTACGTTAAACCCCTACTTAATTACGAGCGTTATAGTGTTAATAGAACCGAGTAATATGGGTAGGACCTATGATAGTCTAGCTTGAGATGATGTCACTTAGCTAGTGGTTTGTATCGTTGTAGATGGGTACTTACGTTAGGAGTGCACAGTTAGACGAGAGGTGAGAATATCATGTGAGTGCACGTCCTAACATGTACTTTGCATTTAATGTTTTAAATGTTTTTAAAGCACTTGCAGGTTTTTAAAATATCTCCACATTCGGGCTCTGACCCGTTTGCTTTTCAAATCTATTTTCTTTGTAAAACCATTTTAGGTGCCCAGCCACAAGGACACCATGCATAGGATATTCATTCGGGTGACGAGCTGTAGCTGTTTGTGGAAGCTACAGGGATTTGCTTGTAGACGCCTCTATCACTTGGATTCCAGATTCATTATCTATCAGTTGTAGGGCATGTTGCCCATTTCTATTAGAGTTACATTTCCATTTCAGTTTCAGACTTTGGCATGTACTGTTTTAGTTTTCAGTTATGGGATTGTAGTGAGGAGTTTTTCCTCCAGACTTTAATTACGTTATGTGATGTTCATTCTATTTACTTCAGTATGGTGAATGGTGTATTTATTCTTTATTACACTTGTTGCGTGTTAATCAGACTTTAATTAAAATTTGGCACTTACTTTTTAAATACTAGGTGGTTAGTAATCATTAAAATGTTTTCGACAGTGATGCTATTAACTGGACCAACTTGGCATTTTGAATTAATTTAATAAAGGAGTAGCTACCCGGTATTTAATTAGTCGGGGTGTCACAGGTGGTATCAGAGCATCAGGTTCTAGTGTCCTTTAGGATCTGACGGCTTATTATGTTTCCGCTAAGTTTCTTTGATATAGAGCCCTATATTTTAGGACTGTTGTACTCTTTTTGTGTATGCTTCGTTCTTCAGCTATCTTAAGTTTATAAATAGCGAACTTATAAACTTTGTTCTTATTTCTAATGCCTCCACGACGTGCACGACGAGTTCCCAGGAATGCAACGCCCGAACCCCAGCCCGCTCCAGTTCAGGGCATGATGAACGCCGCTGAGGTTGCAGCTATAGTATCCCAAGCGGTAAATGCCGCCATTGCCGTTGTTCAGCAGGCACCACCGCAGGCGCCGGTTGCCGCGCCAGTACAGGCTAATGCATTCCCGTCTACTTGGGAGCGTGTACGTGACACTTTTCAGAAAGCGCATCCGCCAGAGTTTGCAGGTAACTCAGATGTGGTAGTCTCGAGCCAATGGAGGAAGGATATGCAGAGGCACTTGAGGATGTATGAGTGCACGGACGTCCAGAAGCAGGTGCTAGCTACTTTCAAGCTAGTTGGATCTGCGCTACAGTGGTGGGAGTCTATTACCACCATGGAGGAGAGGGATACTCTCACTATTCAGGACTTCTGGGTGCGGTTTGACCGCAAGTACTTTCCGTCAGCTGTTCATACGGAAATGAGGAGGAGATTGATGAGTTTGAGGCAGGAGGGCAAGACTGTGGCCGAGTATGAGGCCGAGTTCACGAATCTGTTGAATATCGTTCCAGATGAGATACCAACAGAGAAGAAGAAGATTGAGAAGTTCACGGACGGGCTGACTTGGAGGATCCGTCAGCATCTGCTAGGGAACCTATCGTTGGCCACCTATTCTGATGTGGTTAATGCTGCATTGTTACACTGCCAGGACCACCGTTTTCATATGGCCGAGGGCAAGAGGTCGGGGGAGTCTAGCCATCAGGGCAGGACTGGAGGACATGGTGCCAGCGGGGCACAATCTGGTCAGGGGAAGAGACAGAATGAGCAGGGCTCCCAGCAGGGGGATAATAAGAGGTTCCGGTCAGGGAACTACAGACAGGGACAAAGAGGTTTCCGTCAGGGCCATCAGGGTCCAAACGGCCATCAGGGCCAACAGGGACAGAATGGGCAGCAGTTTCACCAGGGCCAGCAGGGCCAAGGGAGGAACGGTAACGGCCACCAGGGCCGGGGACAGCAGGGGCAGAGAGGAGGGAACTTCTCAGGGAAGTGTTTTGTTTGTGGCAAGACTGGCCATAAGCGACAGGATTGTCCTGATAGGGGCAGGGCCCCACAGCAGCAGCAGCAGGGTGCTCGCCAAGAGCCACAGAGGCCTATGTTTCCCGCCGCTCTTCCCACACCGCCACAGATGGCAGCATTGCCACCCATTCCAGCAGTCCCAGCTCAGCAGGGGCAGCTACAGTATGGACGTGTCTACAACGTCCACCAGGCTGCAGTTCCACAGGCACCGCCCGCGATTGAGGGTACGTTTCCTATCCATGGCACTATGGGTCGGGTGTTATTTGATACGAGTGCTACACACTGTTTTATAGCTACACACTTCGCGAAAGCTTTAGGATTGTTAGCTACGGCAGAGAGCACAGTGACGTGTGTCGACTCACCATTGGGGAGTGGGTCACTTATTTTCTTTATATGCCGGGGAGTGGGGGTAGAGATTGGTGGTTTGGTATTACCTGCAGACATGTTAGTATTAGATATGCATGTTCACGATGTGATTATTGGGATGGATTGGCTCGTAGCTTATAGGGCCATGATTGATTGCTTCAGCGGGAGCATTGTTTTTTTGCCATTCCGGGGCAAGAGATGTTTATAGTGGCGATGTCTCACCCAGAGGGAGGATCTACCGCTCATTTGTATTACTTTGAGGAGGATACCTCTAAGGAGGTAGTGATTCCTTTAGATTCTATCCCAGTAGTCAGGGAGTATTCGGATGTGTTTCAGGAGATACCAGGCTTACCCCCCAGTCGAGAGATAGACTTTGTTATAGATTTGCTACCGGGTACGAGACCTATAGCACGCGCACCGTACCGTATGGCTCCAGCTGAGATGAGGGAGTTACGAGATCAGATAGAGCAGCTGTTAGGTCAGGGCTTTATTCGCAGGAGTACCTCACCTTGGGGCGCTCCAATTTTGTTTGTGAAGAAGAGGGACGGTTCACTGAGATTGTGTGTGGACTACCGAGAGTTGAATAAGGTCACGATACGAAATAAGTATCCGTTGCCTCGAATCGATGACTTGTTCGACCAGTTGAGAGGAGATTCTTTCTTCTCGAAGATTGATTTGAGATCGGGATACCATCAGTTGCGTATCAGGGAGGAGGATGTCTCGAAGACTGCGTTCTTGTCGAGATATGGTTCTTACAAGTTTCGGGTTATGCCTTTCGGTTTGACCAACGCCCCAGCAGTGTTTATGGACTTGATGAACAGAGTGTTCAGGGATTTCCTAGACCAGTTTGTTATTGTCTTCATTGATGATATTCTGGTTTACTCCCATACAGAGGAAGAGCACGCCGAGCATTTGAGGCAGGTTTTGCAGACACTTCGTCAGAACGAATTGTATGCAAAATATGAGAAGTTCGGGTTTTGGCTGAAGGAAGTCCAGTTTTTGGGACACATTATTTTCGACCAGGGAATATCTGTTGATCCAGGGAAGGTATCAGTGGTGAGGGAGTGGGGACAGCCCACGACACCGACTGAGATTCGTAGTTTCTTGGGTCTAGCAGGATACTACAGGAGGTTTATTCGGGGTTTCTCAGAGATAGCAGGTCCTTTGACACATCTGACTCGTAAGGGTGTGCCATACATCTGGAGTGATGCCTGTCAGTTGGCATTCGATGAATTGAAGGACAAATTGACCTCAGCACCTGTGTTAGCATTTCCGAGACCGGGAGTTGAGTATTTGGTTTACACCGATGCGTCTCTGCAAGGACTGGGAGATATATTGCAGCAGGAGAGACAGGCCATAGCTTATGCTTCCCGTAAGCTTAAGCCTCATGAGAAGAATTACCCCACGCACGATTTGGAGTTGGCAGCAGTGGTATTTGCCCTACGGATTTAGAGGCACTATCTTTTGGAGGAAAAGTTCCAACTGTTCACGGACCACAAGTCCCTACAGTACCTATTCACGTAGAAGGAATTGAATATGCGGCAGTGATTCGTATCGAATATTGCATATTTCTGCCCTTTATCTTTATGCATTCTAGCACTTTTACGGTCCTAAATGCCTATAATTATGCTCATTAACTAGACAACCTTGGATTTGGATATATACATGCTTTGCAGGGGTTATTTGTGCTTTTGTAGGTATTGGAACGCTAAAAGTGAGGATCCGTTGCATTTCGGAGAAGTTTCGTCGATGGACGCTACTTCAAGGGCTTTTTAGTCAATTCACATTTCTTATCTGGCTCATGTTAATTCCACGGATGCGTAGTTCATTGAGTTAGCATCGTGTGGCCGCAAACGGTGCGTCGTTTGGAGTTCGGACGAAGAAGCTAGGCTCGTTTCCGTAATGGACCTTTTCCCCCTCATCATGGACCAAATGCAGCCTGAAAACAGAGTACCGGTCGACCGCGTACAAGGGACCGGTCGACCGCGGTTTCAACTTTTTCCGTGGGAAGGAGACAGTATGCTTTGGCTTAAGGGGCCGGTCGACTGCGCCCCTGCGACCGGTCGACCGGTAATGCCAGATATTTTGGGCACTTTCCTCTTTCTTTCCTTTTCCCTTATCTTTTCCCACTTACTATATAAAGGTTTTTTGTTGTAATAATCAGGGGGAGAGTAGATATACACGATTTTAGGTTAGTTTAGCTTAGGGTTTGGGTTTTTTCTTGGTTCTTCTTCATTTCTCTTTGGTTTGACACCCCATTTGGATTGTAAGTTGACTATTCATCATCCTCACCATTAATATAGCTTGTATTTCATTCATTCTTGCTTTGATAATTAGGTTTACATGCTTTGTTAATTAGTTTACATGCTTTGATTACTTGCTTTCTAGTGTAAATTTACCGCGTTTATTTACCGCTTTCCATTTACCGCGTTTTTAACATGCTTTCTAGGTAATTTAAATTAGGTTGTATTTGAATTGAACTCACTCGGGTTGACGTGTTGCTTTGCTTTGGTGATGGTGTTTACGGGTTTATTTCGGGTGCGTTGTCTTAGTTATTACGCCTAGGAGATTTGACGGGGCATATCATGTATGTCCCGTGCTTACGACCTTTCGCGCGTAATTTCCGGGATATTTGTTGACGCCAAAATCTTATTAGGCTTTTATGATGATTTAGGGCGTAACAACCCTTGATTTAATTAACTGTCGAAACGAGACGCATTTGTAATAACTCGTTGACCCATGTAACCATTTTATACTAATTAACTCGGGTGAGGGATATTCGACGCAACCTATAGTTTTACTCGCTTTCATAATCTAGTTTCAATACCATTGCCTAGAATAATCTTTTCCTTTATGCATCTTTTCTTTTAGTTTGTAATCATCTTTTACACTTTTATTTTAGGAGTATTAAATCACTTAAATTCTAACATCTCGTCTCTGTGGATTCTCGATACCCGACTTACCGCTGTGCTTGCCTCGCAAGTGTAGTAGTAACTTAGGTTTTTGTATTGAGTTGGCAAAACGAAAACAACGACTGTGCACTTTACACGCGCACACTTTTCGCACTCGATCAGGCAGCGTAGGTGGCTTGAGTTTGTGAAGGACTACCAGTTCGACATCCAGTATCACCCAGGTAAGGCTAACGTGGTAGCAAACGCGTTGAGCCGTAGGCCAGCAGATGAGGTGGCAGAGGTGTGGAAGGCTAAGTGGAAGGAATTGGGACACCAGGATGCAGTGGCCCAATCTTTCATGTCTGCGATGACCGTTACATCGCAGATTGTCACGAAGGTAGTACGGGCACAGGCTAATGACTCGTTCTGTCAGGAGCAGATAGTTCGATTACTAGCAGAGGGAGCCGAGTCCTATACCGTTAGCTCGGACGAGGGATTACGCTTCAATGGGAGATTGGTAGTTTCGGAAGGGGAGGAATTGCGACACGATGTGATGGCAGAGTCGCACGGCTCACGGTTCGCGGTACATCCCGGAGGGGACAAAATGTACCAAGACATGAGACGCCAGTATTGGTGGAGCGGTATGAAGAGAGATATCGCTGAGTTTGTTTCGAAATGCGCCACTTGTCAGCTTATAAAAGTGGATCATCAGAGACCGGCAGGATTGCTACAACCATTGGAGGTCCCGATGTGGATGTGGGAGAGCATATCCATGGACTTTATCACGGGGTTGCCTACGTCGCAGAGGGGTCATGACTCCGTTTGGGTAATTGTGGACAGGTTGTCCAAGGTCGCTCACTTTTTACCCGTGAGGACTGACTACACTGCGGGACAGTATGCCCAGCTCTTCATTTCAGAGATTGTGAGACTTCACGGTGTGCCCCTAAATATCGTGTCTGACAGAGACAAGATATTTGTTTCGAGGTTTTGGGAGAGTTTCCAGGAGGCCATGGGCACGGAATTGGGTTTGAGTACGGCTTATCATCAGCAGACTGATGGGCAGACTGAGCGCACAAATCAGATGTTGGAGGACATGCTACGCATGTGCATTATTAACTTTGGGGGTGGATGGGAGCAGTACCTTCCACTGGTGGAGTTTGCTTACAACAACTCCTATCAGTTCACGATTGGCATGGCTCCGTTTGAGGCGTTGTACGGTAGGCCTTTTCGTTCCCCAGCATGTTGGTTAGAGGTGGGGGACAACAAACTGCTTGGGCCGGAAGTGATTCAGGATACTTCGGCAAGGATTGAGTTGATTCGGAGTCGCATTCGGGTAGCTCAAGACAGGCAGAAGAGTTATGCTGATGCGAAGAGATTTTTCAGGGAGTTCCAAGTAAGGGACCAGGTTTTGCTCAGGGTATCTCCTATGAAGGGGATTATGCATTTCGGGAAGAAGGGGAAGTTGGCACCAAGGTATGTGGGGCCGTTTCCTATTATTGAGCGGATCGGACCGGTTGCGTATAGACTCGGGTTACCGGAGCATTTACATCGGATTCACGATGTGTTTCATATTTCCTCGCTGAGGAAGTACCTTAGAGATAATTTGGCTCATTCTCACATTGCTGTGGAGGACATCGATCTCCAGCCGGATAGCTCCTACGAGGAGGGGCCAATTGCTATTTTGGACCGAAGCGAGAGGAAACTGCGGTCAAAGATAGTTCCGTTAGTGCGTGTTCAGTGGCGACATCACAATGTCGAGGAGTCCACATGGGAGCGCGAGGATGAGATGCGCGAACGCTATCCAGAGTTATTTTTAGCAGGTACTTTCTAGTTTCGAATTTTGGGACGAAATTCAGTTATTAGGGGGGAAGTATGTAATACCCCGTACTTTTGGCTATATTTATTTTGGGATTAATTAATTAAATGCGTATTAATTGGAAATTAATCCGGGTTTCAAATACTAACGAGATGCGAGTTGGTATTTGATTATGTGCATACATGTTTTTATATATGAATTTGGAATTATGAAATTTGTCGTGAGTTATATATACGGCATTTTAGAAATTTTGTTGAGACGCGTGTGACCGCCGCGTCATGGTATATTATTTTAATTATAAAAGTGATTTTTATTTCTATTATCCGTATGGTCGTTTTGAGTGCTCCAACGCGTCCGGAAGGGTCGAGATAGTCAGAAAACGCTAGCCGGGGGTGTAGTTTGGGTCCCGGGGTATTTTTAGGTCATACCGGCAACTTAAAGGGTATTTTGGTAATTTACATTTTGAGGAATTAAAAGTGACAAAAATTGGGAGTTTTAATCTGATGTGGATTTAACCCACTAAGCCCACTAACCAACCCGTATTAACCCATTAAGCTACGGAGGCAATCATTAGGTTTACAACTTTCCCAAAGAAAACCCTAGCCACCTTAAGCCACCATTGGAGAAGAAGCTTGGAGAAGAGAAAAAATTCTGCAGAAATCTTCATCAAACCATCATCCAAACTCAGAGACAATCAAGGCAAGTGTTTTGATTATATTTAAATTCGTAGAATGTACCTTCCATGTTAGAAAATTGCAGAATATCAATTGTTCTTGAGAGATAATGAAAACCCATGTAGTTTGGATCTTAGAACTTGAAAATCTTGAGGAGAAATGCATGTAGAATGATAGGTAGATGAGTATTCCCATAATATTTGTGATTGGAAGAATATAAAACGGATTTATATTGGGTTAATTCATGATTCAAAAAGTTAGGGTTCATGTTCTTGATAAATTGGGAAAAAGTGTAGAGATTTGTAAATTTGGTTGATGTTAGGATGGATTAATCCTTCAAAACGTGTTAGGATGTGATTATAATATGTTTAGGATTGTTTAGAGACCTTAAAATAATTGTTGGGACTTAGTTTAGAAGAGATTTGAGGAGTAAAAATGGTGAAAAACGAGTTTTGGGAAAATCTGGGACGAATCTGGTAGGTCGTTAGAAGCCCCTGCCCAGGTCGTTCGAACGAACTCGTTCGAACAAGCTTCTAACGAATTGACCAGTCGTTCTAACGAAAGGGAGCCTCGTTCGATAACTTCGTTCGAACGAGATCTCGTTAGAAGGGACAGTTCATTCGAACGAACTGGATCTCGTTCGAACAGCCTCGTTCGAACGAGACTTCTAACGAGTTGACAGAGGAATCTCGTTCGAACAGTCTCGTTCGAACGAGACTTCTAACGAGTTGACAGTTTGGGCCTTTTTGGACTGTTTTGATTTTTGGAGTCCCGTAAACTTGTTCGAGGATATAGGTAACCTTCCTTTGATGATGTAAGGATAGATTTGGGACTTTTGGGTTATTACGAGGAGTAAATTTATATACGAGAGATTTAATTCAATGAACCGTTGGGTTGAGACGTGAGTGTCTACTACGATGTGAGAATAGATTATGGCGCGTATGATGATAAACCGGAATAGTATAAATTGTGATAATTATAAGTTAGTACGAGAAAGCGATATGTACTACGATTAAACTACGGGATTACTAAGACGTGTGTTTACTTAGTATTGGTATATGAATTGTGTGTATGACATACCTACCATACTTGCTATCACGGGAGGTTTGCGTTCGCTTAGGGCCCTCTAATCCTTGTGTTGCCCGGATTTAGACTGGTTACCTTGATGAACATAGGTCATAGAAAGACTTATTGGGATATTAATAAGTCCGCTGATCATAGGAGCGTAGGTATGTGCGTGACCTATGTGATGTGACTGTGTTCGCCTCCATTGTTTGTGATGTTGTTATCTGTGAACTATTCTTGAGAGATTCGGAATATGTAATCCTTATGTACGTGATGTACCGGGATGGATAGCAGAGTATGTGTGCACCGCAGCTTAGTTCTCGGGGTGCTTATATTGTATATTTATGATGCGAATAATATACACTTAATTAATGAGAACCTTCATGTTAATGTTGTGAATATAATTACGGTATTGTTTCGAGAAAATATCGAGTTAACTGATAGTGATATATATATGGCATATTGAGCATCTGAGTTTACGTTAAACCCCTACTTAATTACGAGCGTTATAGTGTTAATAGAACCGAGTAATATGGGTAGGACCTATGATAGTCTAGCTTGAGATGATGTCACTTAGCTAGTGGTTTGTATCGTTGTAGATGGGTACTTACGTTAGGAGTGCACAGTTAGACGAGAGGTGAGAATATCATGTGAGTGCACGTCCTAACATGTACTTTGCATTTAATGTTTTAAATGTTTTTAAAGCACTTGCAGGTTTTTAAAATATCTCCACATTCGGGCTCTGACCCGTTTGCTTTTCAAATCTATTTTCTTTGTAAAACCATTTTAGGTGCCCAGCCACAAGGACACCATGCATAGGATACTCATTCAGGTGACGAGCTGTAGCTGTTTGTGGAAGCTACAGGGATTTGCTTGTAGACGCCTCTATCACTTGGATTCCAGATTCATTATCTATCAGTTGTAGGGCATGTTGCCCATTTCTATTAGAGTTACATTTCCATTTCAGTTTCAGACTTTGGCATGTACTGTTTTAGTTTTCAGTTACTTATTTCAGTTATGGGATTGTAGTGAGGAGTTTTTCCTCCATACTTTAATTACGTTATGTGATGTTCATTCTATTTACTTCAGTATGGTGAATGGTGTATTTATTCTTTATTACACTTGTTGCATGTTAATCAGACTTTAATTAAAATTTGGCACTTACTTTTTAAATACTAGGTGGTTAGTAATCATTAAAATGTTTTCGACAGTGATGCTATTAACTGGACCAACTTGGCATTTTGAATTAATTTAATAAAGGAGTAGCTACCCGGTATTTAATTAGTCGGGGTGTCACATGCGACTGTAAGGACTGTTTAGGATAGAGAGTTAGTTGAATGAGAGGACTCTAAAGATCAATTGCTTTATAATATATAACACCATGATCTTTACACAATATGCCCATAAATACATTCATCATATTGAAAATCAAATGATTTTGAAAGAACCTTGTTTAGAATCTCTATTAAAATGATTTATAATCTCTATTTTACTAATTCGTTGCTTGTACACTGCTGAAGCAGTTGTGGCACTGGTGATTACTATGGAATTTGGACTATTAAGATTTGGATCATTATGGTTTAGAAATGGGGTGGGGATAACTCATGTAGCAGGAGTGTGTTATTAACAAGAGCTGCATATAAATCATTTTTAATGTTTCTCTGCCTCTGAAATGATTACTATGATAATATAATTTATTTATAGAATAATATAACTGCATTAATGGTTTAAATACTTGACAGGGGTCACATTCCTTATGGAGATAGTAAGCTCACATTCCTTATGGAGCCTTACATAAAGAAGGTTGATTCTAAACCCATTTTTTATGAAACTACAAGCATTCTGCCTTACATAAAGAAGGTTTATCCTTACACAGTATCTTTTAAAGATTTCAATATGACATGTCCATACTCCATAGTAGGTACGTGGTGTGTCGTGCGGAAAATTGCACACCATTTCAAGGGTCTACTATAGGCACCAAGGGCATCGTAGACTTGAGTACACCAGAAGCAATTAATGTCATGTTTGTGTGTGTGCATGGCACATCCATGTGCGCATCTAATTTTGTACTTGAGAATGGTTTTGACAATGATTGGACTTTGATTCAAATGATTTCGATTTTGTATGGTTTCAGGTGTTGAGTGCTCCATACCTCCATAATACATCAGCAGCAGCTACATAGAGGTGAGAATTAAGCGGCCACACAGCAACAGCTTGATTAAGTGGTCACACAGCAGCAGCTCCATACCTCCATAATACATCAACAACTTTATGTTGTATGTTCTAAAAGTTGTGATCGCGACCATAGAAAATGGGGTAAGTCAAGAATTTTTTTTCAAATCAATATTTAAGATTCAATTTAGAAAATAGTGTTGCCCTATGCATTTCATCCAACAACTCATAAATTATAAAAATAGGAAATTTATCTTTGACAATAAGATCATGGATTGGCTGTATAATTCTTGAACCAAGCATCTTCTAAACTAGTATTTCAATTTCATCCAATAACTCATATAAATTATACCACCTGATGTAAATTAAAATCAAATGTTACTGGAATGAATTAGTTAGATTTGATTTGTATTGTCAATTTTTAGGCAAGGCGACTCACCCTAAACCAGTGCCCCCCCTCCTCTGCCCCTACCAGCATCGCTCCTCATCTCTCTCGAGTCTCTCCCTCGAGTCAGTGATTCGCAACAGCAAGCCACGCGAAGCAGGTAACTTTTGATCTTTTTTTTTGTTTTTTTATTCAATATTCAAGCAGGTAACTTTTTACTCTGGGTTACTATCAAACACAAGCAGGCTTCAAATGTACTTTGTCAACTTTTAAAAGTCTGGTAGTTATAGTTCTCACTTCCATTGTTACCTCTTTGAACGGTGACTAAAACATGTTTTTGAGTTCACTAGATTTCAAGCCACATTTCAAACTAGTGTATCATTAAAAATGTTTAATTGTTTCTAATGTCAACATATTTTCATTTGGTGTTGAGTTTTTGGACTACACTATAAAATAAGAATATGGTAGTTCTATTGACACATAAATTCCGACAAACAAGTTGGCGACTCAATTTCACCAAACAAGTTGGTGACTCCAAAATTCCAATCTTGCCTTTAGGCATGAGCATTATATTTTTTTGTGTGCATTAGATTGGATTAATATTTGTATCATGAGAGTTATATTTTGTTATGTGCATTTTTTATGCGAGAAAAAGGGTGATTGGTGTTAAGTCTCTATTAAATTGTTGTCCTTCAATCTTTTCAAATGATAAGAATTAATTCCTCTTTTTTTATTTTTGTTTTATAGGTTGGAACTCATTGGATGTTCGATGGTTGTGCATGTAGAGGCGAACCAGTGTTGCTCGATAAATGAGGAGTTAAACACGTTAGTGCTGCTTGAAGAAAAGATCGCGGAATTTGAGATGAATTTCATATGTATTGACATGAATTTCATATGTATTGACATGAATTGAGATAAAATTCAAATTCCTAATGTATTCAGATGAATTTCATATGTATTGACATAAATTTTCTATTAATGGAATTTAAGCCATTAATTTTTAGTAGGCTTATTGTCTCGATGTGTATTAGTGTTGTTGCAAACTATTTTTATTGTTGTTGTACTATTTTTGTCATGCTAGTTTTATATTATTATTGAATTTTTGTTATTTTAAAACAGGTACGAAAAATAGTATAATTGTTGTTGATTTTTTTTTGGGTAATATTATTTATAATTAATTTTTTTTCTTTGATTCAAAAATTTGGCACAGTTCAAAACCGTGCCAAAAGTATATCAAATTTTGGCACGGTTTTAAACTGTGCTAAAAGTGTACCAAAGTGTACCAAAATGTACTCAATTTGGCACAGTTATAAAGTGTGCCAGAAATATTAAATTCTGGCACGGTTTTAAAATGTGCCAAAAGTGTTCCTGTTTGGTCAAATCTGGCACACTTTTGAGCCGTGGCAGAAAAAACTGGCCATTTTGGAACACCTAATTCTGGCACAGTTCAAAATCGTGCCAGATTTGATCTGGCACAGTTTTAAACCGTGCCAGATTCCTGTTTTTGGTGTAGTGGTTGGATAATAATGGATGCCTACTTTCTTGGGATTTTGTTTTGGATTTGGGTTGGATTTGATTCAGGTTTAGAGTTGGCAGCAGTTTTCATTCGGATTGCGGGTTTGACATTGATTTCGAGTCTGGGCAGAACGGCACTGGCCTCGGATCGGAGGTTGGGGCCGGGTTTGTTGAGGTATGAGGATCCGGGTTCTTGGGTTGGGGCTAACAGGGCCGCGGGTCGCGGTTTTTGGGTCGGGACTAACGGGGCCTCGGGTCGCGATTTTCTGGCCGAAATGTTGCCGGCATTTGGGGGTTTCAGAGATGGGGGTTCAGTTGGAGCTAAGGTGGGTCCGGGTTTCATGGCGGGTTAAGGGAGAGTTGAAGTGGTATGGGGTTTATGGTTTGCTTGGAGGTAGATGGTGAGGGTATGAGGAGAGAGAGAGAGGTGATTTGTTGGTTATGGTAGGAGGTGAGAGAGTGGAGAGATGGGGATGATGATGAATAGTAGATAGGGGTACTTTGGTGTGGTGAGGGTGTAGGATAGGTGTATGTGAGTAATGGGTGAGTTTGTGGTTGTAAGATATAATGGTGTGTGTGTGTTTTTAAATTAGACACCTAAAAAAAATGACACCACCTAAAAAAATTAAAACTAAAATAAAATAAAAACTTAAAATCTAATAAAACTAAAAAAACTAAAAAAAACTAACATCTCGAACTAAAAAAAAGTAAATAAAAAGAGATAAACTAAACTTTATTAAAACTAAAAATATATAATCCTAATAAAATAAAACTAAAAGAAATAAAAGAAATTATATAAAATGAAATCTAATAACTAAAAAAAATCCTAAAAATTAATCCTAATAAAATAAAGATTAAAAATTAAAAACTAATCAAAATCAAAATCAAAAAATAGAAAAATAGGAAATACATCCTAGAAATTTCTAAATAAATCTAAAATAAATCCTAAAAATAAAATGACTCAAAATAAAATTCTAGAAAAATAATAAAGGTACAAACTAAACACACACCGGGCTTGGAGAATGGTCAAGGCTCGGTCTAGGCTCAAGTTTGGGTTACGGGACTGTTTCGGGGCATCGAATCACATCTCGGCAAGCTCAATGAGACTTTTGACTTCGCGGTCGCCTGAATTTCTTCGATGCACGCTTTTGATCGCTTCTGCGTCGCAATTGAATTGATTTAGCATTATTTGTACCGCAACTGCGTATTGACCTGAGAAATAAATAAATACGAACATAAGGCCATTTTTATTAAAAACGAGCAACTAAAATGCATCTATTCGGGGTATAAAATAGACACTTTTGGGTGTTTATCAGCAACCTTTGGCTCTCTTCTCTCTCATAGGGTTTATTTCCTTTCATGACTTCTCTCTTTTCATTTACTTCATTGTAAGTTAATCAAACTTGGTTTTGTTGTATTTTGTTGGCAATTTATACTCTCTTGTTCATTTATGTAGTTTTTGTGTATTAAATCTTAGCTTTTAACGACTTTCTTCCCTTTACTTAATCTCTTTTTTTGTGTTTGTATTGTTATTATTATTTTGGAGCTAGGTTACTTAGGATGGGATCATAAATCCACCTTAGATTGTTCCATTTCTTGATATGTTTAGTGTTTAATCCAATAAATGGGTATATGTGTTGATATTGGAGTTTAATAGGATGTTAACTTCTCTTATCATTTAAGAGTTATTTTAAGACTTTACTCCAGCATCAATGCATTTGTCGATAACATGTTGAAATCGTTATTTCGTATTGTTTGGGTGACACCTTTCATGTGTGATTGTTGAAAATAATATGTTATTCCCAGTTGATTATGATTCTATTGTAAGAACTGTTTAGGTTATGATATTTTGAGGTGGGGGGATGCTCTTCAACCTCTGGTTAATCCCAGTTCACTTTATCTACTTAAATGTCACTTACTACAATAATCTTTAGATAAGTGTTCCCCTTAATTATGGTTCACTTTAACTCTCTAATTCTCAAAACACCGTAATCATCGTTTGCGTTATTTTTATCTCGTTTATTAACTGTTAACTAAAATAATATATATGTTGCTTCATATGATTCCCTGCGGAAATTGACTCCGGTCTTATCAGGTTTATACTACACTCATGATTAGTGTGAACTTGCGCTATACAATGTTTTAGGCGAGTCAAGTTTTAGTCACCGTTGTCGGGGAATTATTAATAACATTTATATTAAATTAGTTCAATGTTGATAATACCTATTGCATTGTATTATTTGATCTATTATTGATTTAAAGGTTAGGTTCTTTGTCCAAATGGGCAATAACTTAAACAAGGGTTTAAAGGAGAATACTTACCACTTAACTCATATGTTGGCTCACATAATCCATTAACTAATTTTAGGACTTCATCCCAACATCGATATACACTTAATACGACACCCTCTCAAGCATATTTTTTGTTTGTATCACATTTTCATAGTGCATCGACCTCAGTGCAATCCTTCGAACCTCAAATGGATTATAATTATGCGCCACCACGTGGTGTTGCTCCCATACGTGATTGTTCATAGAATACCTATGGTCGGAGTCATTCACTTCCCCTAGGTGTATCGCGTTCCTCTTTAATCACGGGAATTTACACTTTATAAATGGCATGATCAATTTGTTGGCTTCCTTTCATGGTATGGAAAACGAAAACCCATATCGACACACGAGACTTCGAAAAGTTATGCATACATTTTCAAACCAAAATTGCACACCCGATCTTGTGCGACTTAATCTTTTTCTTTCTACATTAAAAATAAAGCTAAGGATTGGTTAATCACTCCTCCTGCCAGTTTTATTATGAATGAACAACAACATCAAAACCTATTTTAAACGATTTTTTCCCACACACAAGGCGAATGCGCTCATGAAACAAATTCAAAATTTTCAATAATATGTTCATAAGATATTCGACACGTATTAGAAATGTTTCAAGTCTTTAAAGCGTTCTTTCCATCACCACAACTTCGACCAAATACGATTGATATGTGGGCTAAACATCTTGACAAAATAATTGGTTGAAACGATGTGTCAAGGTGGCTTACTTGAATTAAGTCGTGAGGAAGTTAAGCCCCATTTTGAGTTTGTTTCAAAGACCTCTCATGGTTAGGATACGAAAAATCCTTCTATTCACACTAGTTATGAAAACACTATCCTTTGAGGTCAAACCCAAGGTGTATCTATCCTATAGGAGAGTAATGATGCACAAACCAAATATGACAAATTATGCATTGATTCTTTCTTACATAATAATCACCCCATATGGAAGTCAGTAAAATTATTTCCATCATGGAGGAGGTAGTGTGCATTATATGTTACCACACTGGCCATCAAACAAACTAGTGTGCCATAGTTCCTAGTATCTAGAGACAGTTGCAACACCAAGAAAACGTTGTAGGGGCGTATAAAATCAATGTCCAAATAACCCCTATGATCCCAATAATCCTTCATATAATCCATGTTGGAGGACGACGCACCCTCTCTTGAATTGCAGGTACCAAAATCCAACATCTCAAGGCTATCAAGGACCGTTTCCACCTCCACGCCTGTAATATCAACAACCACCTCATCCATACCTTCAACCTAAACCTCTTCCATATCAACAACCTCAACGTCCTCTGGCAGACCTCCAACCTTGCAATGTATTTGCCTCCTCAAATATGGCTAAATGAGGAGCAATATGCCACTATCCATAAGGTTACCTAACTTGCGAAATACATTTCTCACATGGTTCGCACTATGAAAGAAATTCAAGCATCTCTTGCTCAATTGGATCAAAATTCCCAAGGGGGTGTGAGACCACTTTTATCGGAACAACCTCAACCAAATATGAAAGGTCAATTAAGTATTGAGAGTTGAAATCTGAGCACATCAAAAATCGACCATGCAAAGGGTATCACCACCCTTGGGAATGGCAAAGAGGTTGATGACGACGTTGTGAGGCTTTCGCCAGAACAACCAATTCCCACTCCTACCAAAGGAAATACCATTACTCCAAAGGATGTGCAACTTTTCATTCCTATTACTATTGATTATTCATACCCAAAAAGAGACTTGAGCCTAAAGCTTCAAAGGACTCCCATTATATCCCCGTTTTCACAAAGTATCAAAAATAAGGCTACTAAGTCCTACGAGGAGGGTTTTTTTTAAATGTTCAAACAAGTGAAAATCAATGTTCCCCTCCTTAAGGAAATTGAGCATGTGCAGATGTATGCCAAGTTCATGAAGGACATGTGCACGATAAAATGGAGATAAAAAGGAGTAAAAGGCGAACATGGCAGTGCAAACGAGTATAATCATAACCAATGAGCTCGCTCCAAAGTTGAAGGACTTGGGTTGCGCAACCATTTCCTCCATAACTGATGATTCTAAAATAGATCGTGTCCTCCTTAATTTAGGAGAAAGTGTTAAATTTCTTATGTGTATCTCACGACGATATTAAATCGACTCCCTTCACTTTACAATTGGTCGATTGTTCGACTAGGGTACCATGAGGAGTTGTGGAGGACGTAATTGTTCAAATTGATTATTTCTACTTCCTCATAGATTTCATTATCCTGGGCATCCAACCAATACCAGAAGCTAGTGCTTAAATTCCAATAATTTTTTACCTCCCGTTCCTCAATACCGTTAATGCAAACATTAATTATAGGAACAGGGTTATGAAATTATCTTTCATAATTATGATAAGTGAGGTTAATGTGTTCAACCTCCTTAATAAACCCTAAAGTTACGATAACAGTCAAGAAGCAATTCAAACGGCGGATTGATTCGCACTATTTTCCAAGAATATTTTGGTCTCTCATTTTAGATTTCCATTAGAGGCGTGTATTGCAAACTCCTTGGATAGATATTTGTTCATCAATGATGAGGGATATGAAGACTCACTTGATGTGAATTGGTATTCCTTGAATGGGGAGTTATTGGACATGTGTAATTTTCTTGACTACATTGATGAGTTTAATGAAGGTGTTGATGATGGTAACAATGTTGGGTATGGTGAAAGAAAGCTAAAAATGATAAAAGTGAGGGGGTTATGAAAGACTCGATGTGGATCTCCCACTTTGAGAATTTACCCCCACATGTCTCTTTTACCTTCCCATCAAATATTGCAGTTCCTAAGATTGATCTCAAAAACTTACCAAATGAGATTATGTGCTCCGTGGTGGTAAGAACACCTTGCCTATGATTTTAGAGGTGAACCTTAAAAATTGTCAAGAGGAAACCTTTAGAAAGGTATTGAGGAAATATAAAAGTTATATAGGATGGTGCATATCCGAGTTGAAAGGGATAAATCCCTCCATTTAAACTCATTCCATTTACTCAAAAGTGGACACTAAGCCTGCCCATAAAGTGAAAAGATGGTTAAAATCTGGCCACGAATAAGGTGCTAATCACAGAGGTGATAAAGCTATTACATGTAGGGATAATATACCCCATTTTCAAAAGTGACTGCATGAGCCTGACATAAGTTATGCTGAAAATATCGGGTGTCACAGTTATGGAGAATGCCGATGGTGACCTTTTGACCTCTCACATTCTAACCGGATACTGTGTTTGCATCGACTATCGAAATATTTAATTCGATCATAAGGAAAGATCACTTTCCTTTACCACTCTTTGACCAAGTTCTTTAAATGGAAGCCGAGCACAAATATTACTACTTTCTTGATGGAAACTCGGGAAATAATTAAATTGAAATAGCCCCTAAGATCAAGAAAAGACCAAGTTCACTTGTCTGTATGCCATGTTTTCCTTTTGGAGAATGTCTTTTGGGCTTTCCAATACACTGGTAACTTTATAAAGCTGCATGCTTAGCATCTTTAGTGACATGGTTGAAGACATTATTGAGGTCTTCATGAATGGCTTCAGTGTCTTCGGTAATTCTTATGACGCATTCCTAACCAACCTTGAAAGGTGTTATCTAGGTGCATTGAGAAAAACTTCATTCCCAACTAGGATAAATGGCACTTTATGGTAACTTAAGGGATCTTCTTGAGACATATTGTCTCCAATGATAGTATTTAAGTTGACAAGGCTAAGATTGATGTTATTTCCAATCTTTAATCTCCTAAAAACCTCCATGATGTGAGGTCTTTTCTTGGTCATTCTGATTTTTACCGATGCTTCATTCAGGACTTAAGCTTGATCGCGCACAGAATGTGCGGGATTATTGCTAAACACACTCCATTTTTGTGGAGTGAGGCATTCCAAGAATCCTTTAGTAAGTTAAAATCTATATTGACCACAACCCCCATCATGAAATCGACCAACTTGACCCTTATATTTGAGCTCATGTTTGATGAAATGTCTATGTTGTAGGCGCAGTGCTTGGTCAATGAAAGGAAAAGAAACCTCACGTGATATCCTGTGTTAATCACACGGATTAACTACTTCACACAATAATATAAAAATGAACTACTCAACAACGAAGCTATCGTATTCGCATTGAATAAATTATGGGCTTACTTGGTAGGATTAGCCAAAGTTTGCTTCACCGACCATGTCGCTCTTAAGTACTTTTTTTTCAAGAAGGGTGCTAAGAGTAGGCTCATGCGTTGGGTGCTTATCCTCTAAGATTTTTACCTCTTGATTAAAGACAAAAAAGGAGTGGAAATGTAGTCGTGGATCATTTATCCTGACTTACGTTCGATCACGATAATATTGATTATATCCTTATACGAGAGTGCTTCCTGAATGAGCAACTCATATTCATCTCAACTTTGCCATGGTTTACCAATGTTGCGAATTTCCTTATTATTGAGTCACATCCATCACATTTCTCGGACCAAGACGAGGAAATATTATTGAGTTTTTCATGGTCATTATTCTTTGATGACCCATTCATATTTAATCATTGCTCATGCCAAATCATTTGCGAATGTGTCCCCGAGTATCTTGTCTTTTTGCCACGATAAAGTGTATGGAGGAAACTTTTCTTCCCAAAATACTGCTTTTAAAATTTTACATTGTGGTTTTTATTAGCCAACAATTTTCAAAGATGCTCAAGCTTTCTACAAGACTTGTGGCTGTTGCCAATTACTTATGAAGGTCACTAAAAGGAACATGATGCCTTTCCCTTATTCTAGTAATCGAAGTTTTTAGTTATTGGGAAATAGACTTTATGGGTCACTTCCCTAAATCCAATTTATTTGAATAAATTTTAGTCATCGTGGACTATGTATCCAAATGGGTGGAAGTCATGTCTACTAGGAATAACACTGCGAAAGTGTTGTTAAAATTACTAAAATAGAACATATAGGCTCTATTTGGCCCACCCAAAGCAATCATTAGAGACGAAAGCATTAACTTTTGCAATGACATATTCGCTACCTTGATGTTGCAATATGGCATCACCCATAAGTTATTAACCATATATCATCCGCAAACTAATGGTAAGAAGGATTGGCTAATAGCGAAATAAAAGGGGATCTCGAAAAGTTCGTAGACCCTTTGACTAAGGATATGTAATATAAGCTAACTGTCGCGCTTTAGATGTATCGAACGACTTATAATAAGCATTTTAGGATATTTCCTTACTGGGTGGTATTTTGGAAAGCATGTCATTTGTCGATGGAGCTTGAGAAGCTTATGTATTGCGTTGTCAAAAAGCTTAATTTCAACATTTCTGAGGGCGAAGACCTTCACAAGCTCCAACTCAATGAACTAGAGGAGTTGAGGAACGATCTATAGGAGAACTCTCATATATTTAAGGACAAAACGAAGACCTTTAACGATAAAAGGATAGTGAGATAGCACTTTGAGGTGGGAAATAAATTCCTACTGTATTATTCTCACCTCCACCTTTTTCCCGGGACATTGAAATCCCAATGGAATGG
Organism: Sambucus nigra; assembly: GCA_949130495.1. Taxonomy (NCBI): domain Eukaryota; kingdom Viridiplantae; phylum Streptophyta; class Magnoliopsida; order Dipsacales; family Adoxaceae; genus Sambucus; species Sambucus nigra. Next base: position 14,739,785 of record OX422213.1, on the reverse strand, counting down.
ACCATTCAGAGTACAAAAGGTTTCCAATCACGGTGTCATAGATATAGTGAATCTGAGGATCGAAACCTTGTCTAAGTTCAACGGGCAAAGGCTTAATCCCTAACTCGAGGAATTCAATCCCGGGCTTGTTGAGATCCCTCTCGAAGACCCACATGTGGGCCCCTCATCGAGCACTTCTTAGTACGATTTAGGAAGTTTAATTTTTAGATTTCCTATTTTCAATTCCTTGGCAATCGTACGTTCTTGCACACGTGTATGTGTAACCATACTACATTTTCTTAAACATTCCCATCCCCCACTCTTCCATTCGTGAGAGGCCCATTTTTTCCCATGTATAAAAGTTATCCAAAAACAGGGGAGCGATCGATAGGTCCTTATACCGTGGTTGACCACGTGTTTCAATTATGCCTTGGAATCAAGGCAATGGGCTTAATGTTGTGCAAGCATTCATTCGATGTCCTAATTTAATTGACATTGCCAACAGCCCAAGGCTTATTTTTAATACACGATCGACGGTCCCTTACCAACAGTTGATCGGGTCCTTCAGTTATTTTGAAACTTAATTGATTCATTTTCCCCTTATTGTTTATAACTTCATACTTACTCTCATTTATCCCGACCCAAAAATCCCATTTGTTAAGCCCTAATATCCATACCTGCATTTCCACCCAAAATCACTCTTTTAATCCATTCTTGTAACGTACAAGGTATGATTCCTAAACTATTTTGTTTATTTCTTTGTGTTTTGGGTGGTTATTATTAATCTATGGCTTGTTTTGGTTAGAATTATTTAACGTGTCTAAATGCATTTTTTTCATGAATGATTAATTGTCTATCCTTGTTATCAACATATACACACATGTTGTATCGTTTACATTTGTTTTTTGCGTATTCTTGGTTTATGAACATTATACTTGGGTTGAATTGAGTGCATGTTGACAATTTTTAGGGAGATGGTTTATTTTAGATCCCAAACTCTCAATCTTTACATTCGAATGCTATTATTTCTTTTTAATAGAACAAAGTCACATGAGTACTATGTTATTTAATGAGTTTAATTTGATTAGGTTGATTTTTATAGTTGTATTGAATGTTTAGGATTGTTTTCACCATTTTGAAGTGTTTAAACAAACATTTATTCTGAAATTTATCCAACTTAGTTTCCACTTTGTAAATGCTATATTCTTTATAAAAACTAATCCATGAACACAATGTTGAAATATTGAGTTGTTAGTGGATGAGATTTGGTTCTTGGTTCAAATTTCACCCCCATCCTTTTTGTCGCATTTTTCACACCAAGTGTATGTCCAAATGATTAACCTAGTTCCATTCTTCACTTTTGATGTATTCTTGCATGCTTTGATGTGGCGAAAGTTGAGCATACGAGTAAATACACTAATCGTTGTTATCGTCTTCCGATCACAATGTAAAAAATATAAACTTTAACTACATTTAAATGGAGTATAGTAGCTAGTCCAGATATCGAAAATTCACAAGGAATGTTTGACATACTTTAATTGTTTTATTACTTCTAAAATAAAAGTGTAAAAGGTGATAACAAGATTAATAAAATGAGGGTAGGATCACATCCCAGCCATGGGTTGATTAATTCGTAAAATAAATTTTGGTTCGAAAACATATAATCGAGCATACTCAATTAATTGTAAACATCAAACATGAAGAAAATCAATTCAACAATGCAAGATTAAACATTTATTTGAAAATGGTCACACATGGATTAATTTCACAATACCTCTATAAACACTCATGTTGAATGACAAAAAAAAAGTTAAATGCCTAATATTCTAACTCTAATACGCGAGGTTTCAATTAAATGCATTTTTATACAAAATCTAGATTTCAAAGCTCGACACCCATTAATGGCAGAAATATGACTCCAACTCTTAAACTAGATAACAAGACATGATTAAAACAAGGAATAAAACTAATTAACCAAAGAAAATAACTAATAAACCAACTAAAACTAAATACAAAGCAAGGAAATCAAGAGACAGAGAAAGAAAGAAAGCAAATAAAGCGTGAATAAAACAAAGAAGATAATGAATAGTAAATAACTTACATAAAATGGGTATACACCCAAAGACGTGAGGAGAGGGAAGCTCAATAACAAAAATCCCCAAAATGTTCTCTAACCCTAGAAACTAAATTAAAATGAAATATGCCTTTACAAATAATTAAAACTTTATTTATATATTAAGCTGTAAAAAGAAAAAGGGAAAAGAAATTAAAAAAAAAAGGAAGCAGTGCCAGAAGTAAAGAAGGCTCGATCGATCGAATGGAGAAAAGTTATTGTCATGTGCGTAGGCTTAATTCTGATAAGCTAGTAGACCGGTGTCCCAAGGTAGGTCTACCGGTCCTCTATTTTCTTAGGGAGTTTGTCCATCATGAAGGAGAAAAGGTGCAAAATAGAAACGACTATAACTTCCTCCTCCGAACTTATAACGATGTGCCATTTGCGACCACGCGAAGCTAACTCAATGAACTACACTTCCATTGAATTCCACTGAGTCGAAGATGAAGTATGAAATGACTAAATTACCCTTGAAGTTGAGTCAAATGACGAAACTTCCTCAAAATGCAACCAATCCACACGTTAAGCATTACAATACCTACAAAAGCTCAATAATACCTCAAAAATCATATAAACATACATAATAGAGGTTTTCTGATTAATGATCATAAATATAATCATAAGGAATAAAAAAGTGCTAGAATGCATAAAGATAACAGGCACAAATACGCAACATTCGTGACGTATCATGATTCTAACTCATTCTCACATGTTTACATAAGTTAGGCCTCAATTAGGATGTTTATCACATGTTATCACTATCTTTGATGCATCGAATGTCATTTTTTTCATCTACTCCTCATACTTTAAATTATCCATCAATTTGCATTATTGTACTAATTTATGTTTTATAGGTATACATGGGTGACGTTGAAAAATATGACTCAACCCATTACAACCCATTGAAGGATTTCGTTATGAACAAGAAAAGTATTGGTATGAGGCATACTTTGTGACCAACCAGCACCCACTATCTATCAATTACTCTGGGTTACTCGAGGACATCCCGCCTGAGGAACTATCCCTTCTTCACCAGTTTAATTAGGAGGCATTTATCATCTTAAAATGAGATATCAACGAAGAGTTGGTGTGGAAATGTTATGCTTCTTTAGTGTAAGCTAAAGCAAAAAGGGTCTATTATGAGTCATATGTGAAGGGAGTGAGGATTACATTTATGAAAAAGGAATTGTCCCACTGGATGGGAAATGTTATGGATCCAAAAGAATTTATAAATTTAAATGTTGAGTTAACATCTGACATGGACATTGTAATTCAGTACTTGGCACCTGGCCAAGTGTGTACAAAGAAAATTTCCAAATCTTCCTTCACGTAAGAAATTCCATAACAGCTACACTACATTAATATTCATTACTTTATGGTGAAGAACAACCTATTTGACGTTCATCATAAGCACTTCGTCTTTCGTTATTCCTTGCTAAATCATTTAGGTGACATTAATCAACTCGAATACTTTATGGATCAGATGTACATTGTCACAAAGGAAAGTGCCCTAAATTATTCCCTTCCTTTGCTCGTGTTAATTACCAAATGTTCTGAGTACCAAGGCAATAGAATGATGAAACTCAAAAATCAACAAGGTAGATCAAATATTGAGAAATTTTTATATGTAGCGACAAGGCCCAGACACATTGACGCCGAGTTATTTCATGAACTTTGACGATATGCATGACCCGAGATGCTCCAATGCCCTATGATGATTCTGGTTTATAGGCATCTTATGTTATTTCATATGGGATGTGGTATATTTCAATCATTTTTATTTTTAGATGGTTTATCATAAGTTGTTACAACTACGTTATTCTTTTTTAAATTTACTTTACGACATTATAGATATGGTATGATGATGTAGTTGTATATGTTCTATTGGATTTTGATGTGTCTGATTTTGAAAAAATTTATAGAATCATTTATTCTACATAAATTTATCAAGTATTACGATTTATCCCATCTATATTATTATTACGTATGTCATAGTTGCTCCAACTTAATGCGTTTTCTTATATATATTTCTTTGTATTTCATATGTTCGTATAGGCTTAGAGTGTGTATCTTGGAGATTGCTCCGAACTAGGTAACGTATTTCCTTCTCTTTTTCATATGTATTTAATTGCATTGAGCATAATGTATAATTTAAGTTAGGGTGTGTGTATTTTGTTCTATCCTTAGTTCTTTGTATATGTGAGTTTTATTCTATCTTCGGTTCTTTTTGTCTATGAGACGTATATTTATGTATTTATGTAAAACAATAAAAATTCATTCTTTCATTTCTCTCTCTTGAGTAATTTGCCCTTATTTTCAATGATCAATAAGAATTTATGCCCTATTCAAATGCATTTACAAAGATGTATGTTTATAATTTAGAGGTTATTAAACTTTAGACCTTCAATCGTTGATATTAAGTATAGCTTCATGATTTATCTTTGAATCCGTAAGCACTAGTGTATTATGTTGTTTAAATTATTTGGTTTAAGATTTTTATAACTCGATGATCTTTCGTGTGTTTTATACACTTTAACTGAGCAATATTTGCACTTTGCTTCAAATTGTCAGTGTTTGTACAATTACTGTATCTCTCCTTGAAAATGTTAAAGTTGTAGGTAGTCTCATTATTCTTTGTTTGATCTATCATTAATTGAGTTCATTTGAAATGTATTACTTGAGAAAAAAAAATTTAACGTCTTTTTTACTCTAGAATCGCGTAAGATTTATGAAAGGATCAGAGGCCCTCTTTGTTAAATTAACCCATATTGCCCTTAATCTCACTCTACCTATTTCCCTAGTTGACCCCGTTATGACTAAATATTAACCCTTCGTTTCATTGCCCTAATCTCATGACCAACTCCAAATTAATTGGAGTTTTAAACCATATTTACAACTTTCTCACCTTTGGATTGGGAGATCATTTGTAATATGACGATGTTCATGTTGTGTGATTGTCCTTGATAATTGAGTTGACTTCGAAAGAAAAGAAAGAAAAGAAAAGGACTTAAAATAATTTTGAATCCCAAATGTTTATTTGGAAAAATAAGAAGTCAAACTCTTTGGAAGTTGTTTTCCAAATTTTGTTATTTCAAACATGTTCCATTGCCCCAAGTGTTGTTTCCTAGGCTCGTTCAATTTTGTAAATACTCATTTCATTTCATAACCCAAGTCTATCCTATGTTAGAGCCCTATAAAGTCATATATGATCCCAGGGAGAATGTGATATGAAAGTCATAATGATTTCAATAATATGTTAAAGTACATTTCACCTCCCTTAATGTGTGATATCCATCCTTTGAGATTATGTATTTTATTTTATATATAAAGCGTTCTTCATTGACATGTCTGTGGACTTGGTTCCTTTTAAATTTACTCATTATGCACATGTGTCCCCTGTGTTACATCCCATTCCGAGTGTTATCATTTATTAAGTATAATCGCCAAAGAGATTTTGATATCATGATACGTTTTAGTATTATTGTTTTATAAAAAAAAAAATTCAAATTGAAACATTCAATTGTGCTCACTCATCATTACATATTTTCAAAGTTTCAATTGTAATGAAGGAATTCTTTTAACATTTATAATTATAGACTATTGGGTGAATACTCATTTACTTTAATAATAACTTGTTGATTGCTGAATTTTTGTTGAGTTTGGTTTTAATTTTCAAGAATCGAAACTTGTGAGGAAATTTGATGTTTTGGGGTTTCTTCTCTTAAAACTCTTATGAGACAACACTCGTTCATTAGGGTAATTTAGGGATTTAATGGCTTGTTGCATTCTTTAAATGAAATCATGCGCAGGAAAAAGTGGAACTTTTCCCATGAACATAGTTATTTTGCTCTTATCCCTATTATTTATTGGTTCTTATTTTGGTTCATCACTGGGGACTAGCAATGTCTAAGATAAGAGGTGTGATTAGTCACGAATATTATATATTAGCTCCCGTTATAATATGCGCAGTTATGGTCGTTAATTCCTATATATGAGCTCTTATATTGTATAACCTTTGTTCTCGTTATATATAAGCTTTGCAAGGTTTATTTGAGCTTTTGTAGAAATTGGAATGCTAAATGGTGAAATTATCCACTCTGCGGGAAAGTTTAACGCATTATGTTACTTTGGGAGAATTTTAATCATTTTTACGTTCAAGCTTCATGCCTAAACCCTTCAAAGAAGTTGTATCTCTCCGAGTTATCTTTGCGTAAGCACTAACGATGCATCAATTTGGTTCCTAACAATAGAGTTATGACCGTTTCTCTCAAATTCCTTTTGTGCTTGAACAAAAGGATGCTTTCTTCAAAAAATAGGCATCGATCGATCGGTCAAAGACCCACAGTCGATCGGTGATGTTGGTTTTGCCTATATTTGCAACCAGTGGGATATCTGCACATCAGCGGTTAAACAAACCCATCATGTGATCGAACACACCTATCAGATACTCATTTCAATGTTTTGGTTTTTGGTTATTAATGCACTTTCGATAAGTAGCAAGTGGATTTTCTTTGTAAATATTTGGATTTTATCTTGTTTAGACAGTAAAAGATATAATTTAGCAAGATTTATCTCTCTTATCTCTCCTATAGTTTATTCCATTTCCTACCTTCTTTATCTTCATTTACTTCATTGTAAGTTCATCAAACATAGTTTTGCCGCATTTTGTTCGCAATTAACACTCTCTTGTTCATTAATATAGTTATTGTTTATTAAATCCTAGATTTTAATAGATTTATTCCCTTTACTTAATCCAACTTTGTGTGTTTGTATTGTTATTATTATGAGTAACTAAGTTACTTAAGTTGGAATCATAAACCTTGTAAAGCCCTGGCCCAGATTTATGGGTACCCGTAGTCATGTGAAAAACAATGAAATAACCTATATAATATTGTTTGTCGAGTTTTATTTTGATTTAACATCTCACTTGTTAGCATGTAATTTCAAATTTTAGAACAAACTTTGTGAGGGACCAATGGAGAGCAGCCCGTAGTCCAAGCATACAGAGCTACTAACGAAAAAAATAAAGAAAATTATTACATGCATAATTCTCTCAAAATACGAAACCGCTCCCAACCTGTCGTAACAAAGCGAAGATGTGAGTCAATACTTAGTGAAAAATATACAAATGCAGTATAGAATCGAACAACAGAAATGAGACTCTATCACGTTGTGCCTACGTGCACATGCAACTACCTTGTATACATATACATAATACATGGAATAGTTTTACTTTCGAAAAACCTTATTTATCCAGATTGATTTACCTTAATCTTATAAAAGACTTCATTTCCTTGTTTTTGCATTTCTCACTTTATTTAACGCACACAGTTCAATACTTTAAACCACTACATTTGATTTAACATAAACCATTTCCTTATTGAAATCACCCTTTTATTTTATCAAAATACATATTAGTATTTTCATTGAACCCACCCTTTCAACACACACGAACACCGTGTTCGAAAATACTCATTTAGCCTTTGTAAAACCTTTCACAACATGTTATGTGTTAATTATAGGTTTAACCGCTTAAGTTACTTAATCACCCCTTTAACCAACTTACTTTACCTTTTTCTTACATTATGGACATTAATCAACTACACATTTACTTGTCCATTTTAACCTTTACCGAAATATTTATTAATTCATTCAAGTTAGGTTGTATTAACGCATTTCACTACATAACCCATTTCTTGACATGGTTCTTATTCCTTTACTTTTCTCAGAATCTTCCAAATACCGCATACTTTAACGGGTTCCACATCACTGGTTATGCGCACTATATGCTCTGGTTAATTGTTTTGGATCTTTCACCCCAGGGCTTCGGGCCCTCCTTAATTATCCTGGTGTCATACGAGTTCCTTTAAATGTCACATTTTGAAAATGTCCACGTTATTCCTTATTTCCTTTTACCCAGCCGAAGTCAAAATCTGGGGTTTCACCCCAACTTGTGGGACACTTTGAAATTATAATTTCATGTCCTTTACACTTTGACCTTGATTTTATTCCAAAAATCATATTCATTTAGGATCAACTTGTGTAACATATTTTCCAACATTTTTATTTCAAAAAAATGTTTCACTTTAAGTAAAATTATCATTTTACCCATTTGTTTTCAAACTCATCTTTTACTCCATTTAAGCAAGTATTAATTCTTCTAAAACACTATTAAGTTACCCACGTTAACTTCTTAAGTATTTTAATAAATACCTTAACACCTTTTATAACCTTGGAGTGATATTCTTCTTAATTGGAAACATCTTTATTCCATTATTTCCCTTCCAATATCATAAGTATTAATCTTTTACAGCATTATTAAGTTACACACCAACTTTTCAATGTTTCGTCATTACTACTTATTAAACCTTCCATTAACCATTTTCCAAAACTAGTCATTTCTTTACTTTATTTATTCAAGAAATCGAATTACACTTGAAGACTACTCTTACAAGAAAATACAATTTCTCTTTATCAACACATGTAGTCTTACAACCTTATATTCATTATAAATTTAATCATATTTTCACACACTTTGAAGACTAGAATTTCTACTTTTTCTTTATTGCATGTTTAAACCCAACTAAATCTTCTTTAAACTTATTTGTACATTCATCATCCAAATACTACAAGTTTATATGCATGAGAAGATGTATTTTAAGCCTTAAAATCCTATCAAATGGTTTAAACATATTCTTCATTCCATAAATTCATCATACTTGCAAAAATATACTTAAGACATTTAATTTCTTCAAACTCAACAAATGTCTATTTTTCATAAAATCTTCATTTTTGCAAGAAACTTTTAAAAAATATTATTTCACCAATGATTAAGAAAATAAATTACATCACTTTCAAACACTTTATTTCATAAAAATTTTAACCATCAATCTTTCTATAAAACATACTGTTTTCACAAGATATCAACTTTTAATATTTCAAGACTTTGAAATATTTATTCATTAATAATTTTCAACAAATTAATATATTTCCTATATTTTTATTCCATAAAAATGTTTATTATTTACTACACATGATTTCATCATTTAATCAAATGCATCCTACTCATGTAATCCAACTACAAGACTACAAATAATGCAAATAGAGTCTTAATACAAATAATGATATTTTTCCGCCTCTAATGGTAGTAGAAATGTTGGTGTAGGAGTAGCAACCCCCGCCTCCAAAGGTGGCCTCAAGGGGTGACCAAATACATCCTCCAAAATGCTCCATTCAAGCTTCTAAGCAAAATACCCTCCAAAACCCACTTCAAAACTCCATGAAAATTCCATCTTCACCTCCAAAAATTCCCCAACACTTCTCCAAAAATTTGTAGCTCTCCTCGTCCATGGTGAAAATGGGTGTATAATGTTCAAATGTGGTGGAATATGTAACAAATATGGTGTTTTAATGTGGAGAGGTGGTGGTAGCATGGTGGTTTTATGGTGGTGGAAAACAAAAATGGAGGAAGACCACCTTCTCTCACTCTCTCATCTTCTTCCAACTCCAAATAGCCCAAATAGACCAAATGATCCTTTATAAAACCCTCCCAAAGGCCAAAAATCAAGTGTTTTCTCTCCTGGACTCATATGAGCTCGACAACTCAAAGATCCAAGGGGCCAGAAATGTGATAACACACAAGGGACAATCAAAATAAAACATTTTCGAGGTATGTCGTTCGAACGACATGTCCACCTCGCTCGATGGATGGATTCGCGTGAGCTTTCCGTAACCTACCACTGTTATGTCTCGTTTGAAGGTCATTTGAACCCTACTTCTCACAACATCCCATCTTGCTTCTAACGACCCCTACTTTCATTGAACGACCCTTATTCCATTGTTTTATTTATTTCATTTTTAACCCATAATTCTTCTTATAATCATCATTAACCCTTCATCAAAATAGTTTATATATAATTTAATTGGATTATTGGGACAGTGTATTACAAACTTCCCTCCTTGGGGAATTTCATCCCCGAAATTCTCAATTGGTCAATTCTTAAGCTTATGGGGTTTAGGAGCATCTATTCTAAACCATAAAAATCCTCCAAGACAAAATCATCAAAGTTCTCAACACTAAGGTCACCCTACATGCCTCCATATGGGTTTTGTCACCAAATAATCAATATGCGATGCTCACCATCCGGCGAACCATGAATGTCACATAATCGACTTCGAGTCCCCTAATCGTGTCCGAGCCGTTTCTAGCACCACCTATGCTAGTATCTAAGGCATACCGGCACCTCCACAGGCAAATCCTCTCTAGCGGACGACACTCACCCACTGTGAACCGTAATACAACCAATCGTCATATTCATCATCAAAATTAATTCTAGCTTAGGACCTTACATCCCGTGTTACACAAATTTCCAGGCTATCCTAACTACATAACCTGTATGAGCTCGCCAATAACCATACAATTATATTCTCGCACTTCAAGGAGTAATATTTTTATCAAGTCATCACTGCGCATCCGGCTTACACCTTTTGTTGCGTCACTCTGATGAACCTAGCACTACCCTAGGTGTCTCAGCTTTGAGTACTCGCTAGAGTCTCGCTCTAATCCACTCACTGTGGCAAAGCAACATCGTATGCTAAGTTTTCCTTGATTTACAATACTATACCGCATCCTCAAGTCATTATCCGGCTCTTTGCAACCCAAGCCATTGACTGCCATGTCGGCCAGCCAAAAGTCCACTAATCCTAAAAAATATCAATACTACTAGAAAACCGTGTGGCCAAAAGCACATCCCCCCACACACAGAATTTTAAGAATACCTCATATAGGACGCACCCAGTTATTGAGCTGCACCGACCATACCCGATCCACCATGCTCTACTAGGCCCAATCGCGTTGTACCATGACATGATACCAAGACGAGTTACCACATATGTGAGAGTTCCAATCCTCGATTACCGAAACTGATAGGGACACACGAGAATCAGAGGGAACAAGCAACAGTCCTGAGAAATGCTGCCCATAATCATCCGATTATGATTTACAAAAGCGAACATATGCCATATACTTGCAGTCATGTTACTCATTTCGAAAGTTCTCACTGAACACAAATCCTAGCCACAGACCCCGACTTGGGTCACTAGCATGACGAATCGAATCACAATCATTCTTCCTCGCAAAATAAAAGAAATTTACGAATTAGGATCCTTTTAGGAAGTCAACGCCTGACTTCCCTCCATGGGAGTAAGTCACCACCCTTCACATCCTTGGCATAAATAATCCATTCCGATTAGCGGAGACCTCACACCCTTGTCTACACTGACCTTGCCTAATTACTAGTGACGACGTCACCAACCTATTACACCTAGGTTATTATCTGCCTTATCATATCATAATCGACAACACGAGATTCCCCCCAAACTTACTTTTGGGTTCTACCAATACAAAGTTTACTTGGCAACCACACCCGCTGCCATTGGCCTTTTTAGGGTAGTAAATATCACACAGGGCTACATCTTCTAATTTGAACTGGTTTGATAAGATGTGCCAGAAATTAATCCTTACATTGTTAAGGATATCCTAGCATTACCATCGATACATGTCGACATAATAATTGTGTTTCGATGCTATCCCACCTCGGTTGACATTTTCAAGTCCCCACATGGCTTCATCACTGTAAGTCTCGAATACATTTCCTAGTATATCTCGAAACTGGGTATCACCACACCAATATTAGTCATCCCATGACATCTAAGTATCACTCCTAAATGACACAACTATCACCCTACCGTAGGGATTATAGTACCCATATGTGCCGATTTAGGAAGCCAAACCCGGCATGTACGTTATACGACAAGTAGTCTAGGATCATCACCTGACCCTCGACACAATCATCACTGAGCTGCTAATGCTCCTTCATACTGAACTGACTGGTCTCCTAAGGACATTAAACACATTTTGTGTAACCATCCTCAAGACCCGACAAGAATTCATCATCCATACCTTTATCATTATAGATGTGCTCTACAAGCCTAACAATACCCATATCACGATTACTCGATGATCGTAAAGACATTAGTCTACGAGCTTCTAACTATAGTGCACTTTAACCATCAAATACCTCAAGGCATCACAACATTCGATATTTATCCCCAATGACGCCACACACACTTTGTCATATGGGCACTTCAAAATGTCTATGAACTACTCTCACATTGGGATTAGCTCGCACCTAGAAAATAAATCTTCAAACTCAACAAATGTCTATTTTATATAAAATCTTCATTTTTACAAGAAACTTTTAAAAAATATTATTTCACCAATGATTAAGAAAATAAATCATCACTTTCAAACATTTTATTTCATAAAATGTTTAACCATCAATCTTTCTAGATACATACTATTTTCACAAGATACCAGCTTTTAATATTTCAAGACTTTGAAATATTAATTCATTATTCATTTTCAACACAATAATATTTTTCCTATATTTTTATTCCATAAAAATGTTTATTATTTACTACACATGATTTCATCATTTAATCAAATGCATCCTGCTCATATAATCCAAATACAAGACTACAAATTAGGGTTGGTTTTCTGTCGATTTGGTCGGTAAATGGACCATACCAATACCATACCAACTTTGAAATCATCAAACCAAAATTACCAGTTTTATCAGCCGGTACATCAACTCCAAACCAAAACCAAAACCAAATCGTGGGGTACATCGGTATAATCGATTTTTTGCGGTAAAATCGTTTTTTCGAAAAATATGGTAATTTCGGTAAATTTCTCTTTGCGGAAATTTTAGTAGTACTCGGTACATAATGTAACTGCCTAAATACCTAAGTTTAGATCCAATTACCTTCTTTGGAGATGGATTTTTACCCGTCACAATCGCCTTCGTACACTTTGGGTCGTCCACATTCTCTTTAGGAGGCATCTTTCTGTCCAACAACACTGCATAAAAATGAAAAATGAGAATTTGTTAGAACCTGGAAAAAAAAGAATTTGTTAGAATCTGAAAAATAATACAAATGTAGAAAGAGTATATTACAAAAAATATTAGTTAAAACAATTATCTCCAACTAAAAAATGTGTTTGATGTCAGAAAAAAAATATTGTATAGATCTGGAAAAGAAAGATTGAAACCGCTCAGTTCAAACAAAACAACACCCAAATAAAAAACAGCATCCAAATCAAAAGCATGAAACAGCACCCAAATCAAAAACATGAAACAACACCCAAATCAGTTCAAAGAAATAAAATGAATTTCTTTTCAGCTAAATAAGGAAAATGAAGGTAGAAAAGAAACTACCTCTTCATTCAATATGTTTTAAAAAAAATAACCTACACAAAAGAATAAAAATAAAAAATTAAGTTAGTAATTTAGTATGAAGATGTGGAAAGAAAAATAAAAGTTTCTCATTCACTCATGTAGAAGTGAACTTAGTCCGCTGAAAAGAAAAAAGAAAAACATAACTATTCTTTCTTTACTTGTGAAATGAAATACCGACCTTTATTTACCTGTTCAAATACCGTTCGTTCTTTACATGTTCGTTTTTCCATTACAATGCCATATTTTTTCCGTACCTGTGAAATGAAAAAAAAACTAAAGTTTAAACAATAAATATTAGTTGTAAACAAAAGTGTGAAGTTTGAAAGAAATATTAGTTGTAAACAACAAATATTAGTTGTACACAAAACTGTTAAACTACTGTATAAACAAATACACAAAAGTGTGATGTTGCATTATAGAAGAAAGCTTGAAAGAGACTGGGAAATCTGCTGGCAACCTTCCAAGCACGGGTTAAAGAGGGAAAATGAAGTGAAATAAGAAATAGGTCTCATCAGGTATGGGTTTTGTAAAAATGAAGAGGGATACGGGTTCAGATTGAAACTAATATTAGATCAACATAAAAACCCCAGATTTGAACCACAAAACGCATAGAAACACAGAAGCTCAAGATTAAAACCAAACAATCACCATTGTTGGAGCTTTCTCCACCAACAAAGTGCATGGGGGAAAGTAATTTCGGTTGGGAAGAAGATGAAATCATACTCTAAACGTTAAACGTGAAAGCTTTTCGATTGGGGAGAAGATGAGAGAGAGAGAGAGAGAGAGAGAGAGAGAGAGAGAGAGAGAATCACCATAAAAGAGATGCAGTGATGTGAGAGAGAAGCTTTTGGGTATTTGGATTAGTCTTAGTCCTTCCCATGCTTCTCGAGCGTAATTAGAGGGAAAAGCAGTGAGAGAAAGTAATGAAGGATAGTGAGTTTACCGATGAAAGTTTAGGCGGGATAATAAAAATGGGAGAGATAATCTTGACCCTTTATTTCTTTAGAAGAATCATGCCCTTATTATGTTTTTATATTTTCTAAATTCAAAAATCGTGCTCCTTTATTATATGGATTATATAATATATATATAATATTGTCAGTACAGTCGGTAAATCGATTTTAAAATTGTTAAAACCAAAACCAACCAGAAAAAATTCGGTAATTTTGGTTTCAGTAGTTTCGGTTTCGGTAAATAAAAAATGTAAACCATTACCATTAATTTTCAATACAAAACGATACGGTACAGATTTTTACCGTACCACGAACACCCCTACTACAAATAGTGCAAATAGAGTCTTAATACTAAGAGTAAGATTTTTTCGCCTCTAAAGGCTTTAATGTTGGTAGAAATGTTGGTGTAGTAGGAGCAACCCCCACCTCCAACGGTGGCCTCAAGTGGTTACCTAATGCGTCTTTCAAAATGCTCCATTCAAGCTTCCAAGCAAAAACCCCTCCAAAACCCACTTCAAAACTCCATGAAAGTTCCATCTTCACCTCTAAAATTTCCCCAACACTTCTCCAAAAATTCATAGCTCTCCCCATCCATGGTGGAAATGGGTGTATAATGTTCAAATATGGTGTTTTAATGTAGAAATGTGGTGGTAGCATGGTGATTTTATGGTGGTGGAAGACCATTTTCTCTTGCTCTCTCATCTCCCTCCAACTCCAAATACCCCAAATAAACCAAACAATCCCTTACAAAAACCCTCCCAAATGCCAAAAATCTCATTTTACCCCTCCTGGGCTCATCTGAGCTCAACAACTCAAAGATCCAAGGATCAGAAATGTGACAACGCACAAGGCAAAATCAGAATAAAACATTTTCGACTTGCATCGTTCAATGGAAGGCTTTGCGCGAGCTTCACGCAACCTGCCACTGTTATGCAATGGCATCTAGTTTGAAGGTCGCTTGAACCCTACTTCTCGCGACATCCCATCTCGCTTCCAACGACCCCCAACTGTCGTTCAAACGACCCTTATTCCATTATTTTATTTATTCAATTGACGCATAATTCTTCTTATAATCATCATTAACCCTTCTTCAAAATAGTTTGTACATAATTTAATTGGATTATTAGGATAAGGTATTAGAAACCCACCATGGATGATTTCACGTCTTCATAGGTTTGGAGTTTGAATCTAATAACTAGGTATAGGTGTTGATATTGGTGTTTCAAAAGACTTTAACTTTTCCTATTATGTAAGAGTTGGGTTTAAGAATTTACTCAAACATCAACGCATTGGTTCGACAAAATGTTGAAATTATTATTTCGTATCGTTTGGGTGACACATTTCATGCATGATGGTTGAAAAAAAAATATTTTCTTCCTATTTGATTGTGATTCAATCGTAAGAATCAATTAGGTTGTGATAGTTGAGGTGAGGTAATTCTCCTTAACCTATAGTTAATCTCAATTCGCTTTATCTAATTAAATCTTTTACTTCAATAATCTTTAGATAAAAATTCCCCTTCATTGTTGTTCACTTTGATTCGTTTGTTCTCACAACACCTTAAATCATCTTTTCTTTTATTTTCATCTCTTTCTTATTAACTAATAACTTAAGAATATCTACGTTACTTCAAATGATTCCTTGCTAAAATCGATTCCGATCTTACTGAGTTTAGAGTGGTGCACAATACAATATATTAAGGCGAGTCAACTTGGTTATATGCATTATTTTGATCTTGTAACCATAATTGTCAAGAATCATGAGTTGATTAATATACAAACTTCCTTAAAATGATTTTATAAGAATTTTGATTCTTTTATGTTAAATTGATTGATATTTGAATTGAAAGTGTTTCAAATCTATGTTTCTGGTCATGTGGGTAAAAATTTCCTCATTAAATTGTTATCAAACACAATTAGAAGTACGGAAAATACACTTGCCATCTTTTGCCCAGGTAAAAAAGCCCAATCAAACAGGCCCTATGCACCAATTTTTTTATTCATCAGATCAAAATTGCATAATTAATACAAGAGAGCAAACATGCTTAAAAATTCTACAAATATGCATCAAAACCTTTACTGAGACGTTCACACAATACAATTACATAGCATTACATGGTTTGATCATTTTATTTCTAATCCACCGATTCCCATTTGAAATAATTCCCAAAATAGAGACATTAACTTCAACCATGTATATATATAGTAAACCCTCTAAACTATAGCGATTTAACTAATCATCGCTAAAAGCCCAATAAAGTACCCCCTAAAGTCTTGAATTGTGACAAATGACACATTTCTGATAAAATTTTAACAATTTGATGCTAAAAATCAAGATTTTATCAACTGCGTTGTAATGAAAATGTGTAATTTCACAGTAAACTGGTTTATGGGGCATTGTCTAATTTTTAAAGATCTGTAAAATTGCTATAGTTCATGAGCGTTTACTATAAGTTACCCTATAAAATAAGAGAAAATTAGACCCTTTTAGTCTCCTTGATTGTGGAGCAAAATTCACCAATAATTTTTCTTTTGTAATAATAAATAAGAGGGTAAAATGAAAAGAAACAAAAACAAAAACAAAAATCCAGAATAAATCAAAAATATTGATATGAATGTACTACAAGGAGAAGAGAATTTAGCTCGAGCAGGCCAGCTCGATTTCTGGGGCGGCTTTTGTTTCGCTAATAAGGTCGTTAGACATGGCAGAAGGTATTCTGTGGCGCCTTAGAATTTGAGAAGTCGCTATTTTAGCCGAATCAAAATTCAAAATAATTAATCTCTCCTCATCCAAATCAAACCTTAAATTTTCACAACTGCAGTATTCTACAAGCTGCTGTAAATGCTTCAAATTTTCAACTTCCACGCCGTTAACCTTCTTAACCTGCGCAACCTCAAAGTTCTTTAGATTTGTTATGCACAAAAAAGAACGAAATTATTGGAAGAGTAATTTTGGGCTGACACAGTTTAATAATGTGTCTTTAATGGTGTGATAAACAAATAAAGGCTATCAAACAACTAAAACCATTTTAAGCATGCAATAGAAGTAGATACGAGAAACTACTTATTATTTACTTCTTTGTAGTTGTTCTTATTATAACGTAAAAAAAACTTCATATAGGATCACAAAGGATAGAGGCGGGTCCAACAATACCACATACACAAAACATCATATGCCATAGAGACGACAGAAAACGACCTAGAATGGGGCTAGGGATTCATTTGATTACAAAGTTACATGGAAAAAATTCATTAAAGGAAAAAAGAGACGAGCAGCTGGTGAAACGCTCTCCTACTTTTTCAGTTTTGCATGGAATCCATTTCTTGATGGGTGGGTAAGAATTGGATTCCATGAAAAAACGAAAAAGTAGGACTCATGGCTCATCTCTTTAACTTTTTTCCAACTTCTCGTAAAAATGAATTGTTAATCAGTCTAATATCAACTTTGTAATCAAACACCCTGATAGTAAAATTAAATTGATTGAATAATTCGTCTAACATCCAAGAGAGCGGCATAAATAACCTGGACTTCTATACAATTAGAAAGACTTGTATTTGGGGTCCATTAGTTCTTAATTTAAGGCAGGGGTCAAAAGTTTTCTTACTCAAGGTTAAGGTTCTATATTGTGTAAGAAACCATTATTTGACTTGATGACCTTTAACTCACTTATACATTCGTTCTTTTAACCCTTAAATAAGGATCCCAAAATACAAACACCCGTTGTAATTATACCCTCACTCTTCTTTATTTATATGAAGTATAATATTTATTAAATATATATACGACTAAAATTAAACAATAATTTAAAATATTAATGAGTACATAAATTACATAATTCTTAAACAACCCCACGTCTTCTTAATTCGTTTAATTTAATATACATATTAAAAAAAATACAGAGAATTAAAAAGTAAAAGATAATACTAAAATTAAAAAGTAATTATAAAATGAGAGTTAATATATATAAGTTACATAAATTACCCTTCGTCTTTTTCATTCATTTAATTAAAATAATAATTAAATACATATTCATATACATATAAAGGGAGTTTTGGGTTCAAGCCACTAAATTGAAACGCCCATCTCGGAATATTTAGGATTGGCCTTGTTTCATAACAAAACAAATCTAGTTAGCCACTTAACCTACTTCGGAAGTCAACTCGACGTCAAAACTCGACTGACCCGAGATCAATATTTACAAACAGTCACAAGATAGTGTGTATTTTTCCATTCCTTGTAAAGTAAACCAAAAAATAAAAAGGCTAGGTCCCTATTTCTATGCCACATTTTCAGACGGGTAAATCACAGTTGATAGAAGCGTAAGAAATCACATATGAACCCGGTAAATAGAAGTTGATGCTTAACGCAATAAACACGCAACGATTACCGTACCTGTAACTCAGCAAGACGCTCATAGCCCGCATTGATATCATCCATCAGCACCTGAATTAAATAAGTAATATATAATTAAAGGAGAAAATACAAACTCCGTCTTGTTCATTAAAACAAATATCACATCTGTTTTGCAATTGCAACCTGAAGGCAAAACACCACGCGGGCGCGCACATGCGCTCGGGAAGAGTTCTCATAGGATAACACATTTTTTGGACATCGTAAATGTCATTTATTTAAGATAGGTAATCTTGAGCTCAACACCCCACCCCACCCCACCCACACCCACCAAAAGTGTCATAGAAGCTAATAAAGTGTCACAAAAGAACCTCACAAACCCTTGATGGGTTGTATTGCAAAAGTGGGAGTTACTCAAAATAAATGTGGGAGTTAAAATCAAGGGTGTGACACAAATCCCATCATAAAAGTGGGAGTTAAACTCAAAATAACAATGACTAAGCAGGTAGAACCAGGACTG
Organism: Sambucus nigra; assembly: GCA_949130495.1. Taxonomy (NCBI): domain Eukaryota; kingdom Viridiplantae; phylum Streptophyta; class Magnoliopsida; order Dipsacales; family Adoxaceae; genus Sambucus; species Sambucus nigra. The sequence continues at coordinate 14,720,570 of OX422213.1, read as the reverse complement.
TAATGAAGTTAAAAGGATCATCAATAGCTTTATGTTGCTGTCTTTATCCATTTAGCATTTGACATATCTTTCATGATAAGATATCTACGCACTTGCTTGTTGAATGAAAGAAACTTCATTTGCATCACATCGTGAATTATCAACATGAATAAATACCCCCTCCCCTTCTTGAATAGCTGGTTCGCAGAGCAGTCAGATATTGTTTGATAACCTTTCGTTTCCTAAGTGAACTTATAGAGTGAAAACGAGTTCACTAAAGAACCATTCATATACGTGGTAGTCCTAAAAATGGAGCTTGTGCTGCAAAGATGCTCCCCTGGCTCAAAATTTGTGGATAACATGGTGCCTGAGATGGGAGTAACAGTTTATGCGTCTTCGTCTTAAGGGAAGACAACAGTTCGGATACCATATTGTTTCTGATCTGAGAAGTGGTGCTTATTGTTTATATGGATTGAGGGTATCCTCTTCATCAGAGATGGCTAGCTCTCCCAAGGTTACTTGAAATGTGCGTATTGATTTAGTACATACGCAGTATCGTGGGGTAGGGATGTTTTAAAGCTCTTGTTGACGTTATTTTAGAACCATCAGTATATCATCAAGAATAAATGTAAGGGCGAAGAAGAAATTGAGGGATATATTCCCTCTTGGCATCTTTCGGACCTTGTGGAAAGAGGATTAAAGATGCTTTGAGGGTGTGGAAACAGATGCGGCTTTGGTGCAATCTATTCTTTTGCTTTCTATCCATGGATCGAAGAGGATTTTCCGTCTTCGACATTGATGTTTGTTGATTTTTTGGAAGAGTTTGGGCAGGTGGTTTAGCCCGGTTTTGTGGGAATTGCGTATGCCCCCCACCCCCCTCCTTTTGTTTTGGTTCTCTTTGTATACCTTTTGTATACAGGATTTCATCCCCTCAGACGGCTTTTGATTAATGATATTGTTACTTATCAAAAATATATATATTAAGGAAAGATGTAGACCGTTCTTGTATATTTTTATCGACATTTATTACGTTCTTTAACTCAAAAATTCTACTATTAATTATAAAGGGCAAACCCAGTGCACGAGGCTCTCGCCACTGCGGGGTACTGGGTGGACGGCACCTTTGGAGATCCAGATCGTGAATCCATCGTATATGTGGTCGGTGATCCAGAATCACGGTACGTGGGGGATGTAGAAAATCCCAATAACTATGAACTCACCATTGCACACCTTGCACCAATATGACTGAGAGAGCTTATTGATAAAAAATGTCCTTAAATGCATAACATTCATATACGGATGGGTTGGGATAAAATGATGAATGCAGCAGTTTGGCTTGGCGTCCTACTTGCCAATTGGTTCTTGCCAACTGGGGAGAGCTCTATAACTCATTGCAAACCTATTGGTTGTCTCGGCAAGGCGTAAGCCTCACCAAAAAAAAAAGATCAAAATATTATTTAAAAAATACTTAAAAAAACATAAAAAATAATGTAACAAAGAAATGTTAATAAAACCACAAAAAAAACATTTTCGAGTCCTTTCTCACATAGTTTAACAATTTTTTGTCCCCCCGAGATGACTTTCTTTATAAAAAATAATTTGACAAAATCAATTTTATACATATTGGCTATTTTAAAATATGACAATACATTAATCAAAGCAAAATCAATCATTTTTCATTTTACATATTGGTAATTTTATTGTCACAAAATCAAATTTTTTTAGTTTCGTAAACATATAGGTTATTTTATGATATGACAATAAATTAATCGATGCAAAATCAATTGTCTTACATTTTCATACTGGTAATTTTATAATATGACAATAATTAATCAATGCAAAATCAAATTGACAAAATCAATTTTTTTTAGTTTCATCATCAGAGTGTAATTAAGCATATTTATTATTGATAATTGTGTCCCAAAAAAATATATGAAAATATTTTTATCAATTTATAATCAAATTGGTACAATATTTTTTAGTATCATATGGAAATAAATTGGTATATATGTGTCTATATTTATATGATATAAAAATTGAATAATTACAAGTCCCAAAATTATTTTTTTGATAGCATAAGGAAATAATGTTAAAAGAGAGGAAACACACTTCATAAAAAAAGAAGAACAGAAATGAAACAAAAGAGACAGCTGGACCAAAAAAAATAAAGAAAACCCACTTCGTAAATAAAAAGCAAAACAGAAATGAAACAGGAGAGAGACGAAACAAGAGAGCAAAAGATGGACAAAAAAATGCTCAATTGGGAGTCCTAATAGAAAGACAAAACAAGAGAAAGAAAGCTGGAGCAAACTTAATTGATCTTTCATTAGAAATCGAAGTGTTTTGATTGATTTTCCATGGGCCACAGCTGCCGACTGGTAGGTATTCACTGAAATGGTCTCTTCTGTTATTTATTTTTTTGTTCGGAGGCCATAAAAAAGAATCGCTTCACCTCTACCCGCCTTGAGTTGCACTGCCTCTACCCCTTGAGGCATAAGCCTCTTCTAGATTTAAGCCTCGGTGAGTTTTTTGCCTGATTCGCCTCGAGGCATACGCCTAGAGTGATTTTTAAAACATTGACGCCAAGAGCTGTCATTGCTGCACAAAGGGTGAATCGTCATGTCGTTGAGGAGACCTACAACATCAACAAGCCATTTCCAGATTGAACAGGTGAATCTGATAGTCAAGAGAAGCTCCTCCATAGTATAACCCGTACAAGAATGCGACACGCCATATCCTCTAAAATGCACAGTACAACAGTGGTAGGCTTATGCAGATTATTTTGTCTAAATGAGTTGGACTCTTTTGAAGAAAGTCATCTTTTAATAACAAATATTTTTTTATTATTCTTTAGATACATAAGTTATTTATTCACCTTTGAGGGATTATTCATGTAAACACATTGAATAAGCATATCATAGACTTTTATTAATTTTCATTTGAAACCCCTCATCTATTAGTTATTAGATCGTAGCAAATTGTTATATCACCACATTTTTATTATTTTTCCCAGAAAATGACATATTTTATGAAAAAGATGAAATTTATTTCTTGGCTCGCTAATTTTACTGTACCGGAACAGAAGTGTACCACATTTTCAAAGGTGCAAACCAATACATAAATCGCTAGTGTGTGGCCATTTTCTGATAACATTGGTATACTTAACAAGTTGACCTGAGACACTCGTGAATTTCAAATGCACGCTCACAAAAGTGGTTACGATACGGATGGCGGTGTTATTGTCACGCTGCCTTTCCACCCCAAAATGACCAAAAGTGATAAAGTCCCGTCTTGTATAAGAGTGGAATTAAGTGAGGAGATCTTCTGAAAAGCTAATACTAGCAGGCATCAGGTAGGATGAAAATGAATTGTAGTTGGAAGGTTAAGGGCCTCAACTGTCCGAAGGAGATCGTGATTTCATCCTTGGTAAGATTTTTAGAGGTAGAATACGAGCCACAAAAGGGACTTTCAGAGGCAAGGGAAAATGCGAATTCCCTTGAGGAAACGACAATATTTTGGTATTAGGAATATTTTGGAATGAAGATTTGGAACATTGCTTTTACTCTGGTCAAAGGGTTGAGTTTAACAAAATATTATGCTTATGGTGGGGGGACGACAGCAGGGACAGTGGATTGGGGTGGCAAGGAGACGATTAGTTTGTTAATGCTTTTTACTTTCTTTTTTTTAGTTTTGTTTTTCTAATTTTTTTCATAGGTCATATGCCTTGCACAAGATCATTAAACTCAAGGTACCTTAAGGTTAATAAAAGGTATAGGTACCCTTAACAGAATAGGTACCAAACTCAAAGACAATTAGTAAAAGGTACCAAACTCAAGGGGTAATTATTGACATAATAAAGTAAAAAAAAATATAAATAAACAATATCTAGTGATAAATATAATCTATTTCTTCAAGTTCTCGGATTTGATCAACGTTCTTGATTTTTTGTATTGCCAAGTATTTCGTTTTACATTCTTGTGAAATAATTGGATGTTGGTGTAGGTGAAGGTGAAGGTGACATGTTGGTGAAGGTGAAGGTGAAGGTGACGGTGACGGTGACGTTTACAATAGCATGGTGGTGGTGATGACAGGACTTTGATGGTGTGCTATGCTTGTGGTGGCAGAGGCATGGTCATGGTGGTGGAGAGGTAATATTAGGTGTACCATGATGATGGCGACCAGAATGTCTTCACAGGAAGAGAAAAAAACACCTTTTCATTTCAACATGATACCAAATCCCATATAATATTTAAAAAGTAAACGGAGTTGCCAAACTTGTTTTTGTTTCGAGTTGGCCAAAAAAAAGGATTAATTGAATTTGTAACCCTAATGTTTGGGCTGTTTTATATCATTAGACCAATTCTTTTAATTTTTGCAATGTTAACCTTAAGGTTTCAAGTTTAAACAATTTTGGACATCCGTCAACCTCCCGTTAAAGAATTTAACGGGAAGCCAACATGGCATCCTTTTTGGCACTTTAAATGATGAAATGTTTAAACCATCCAATTATACTACGGCATGTGTCAAAATTTGGTTCTAAAAAAATGAATAAAAAGAAATGAAAAAACCAAAAACCTAAATTATTAAAAATAAAAAGAAAATCAGAAATGAGGAGAGGAAGATTATGACTCTTACAAACCAAAATACCCAGAATGGCTTCTACAATCTCCACCATTTCGTAACCCATCACTGGCAAGCACAACCTCCAGCCACCACATCGCTCGTCACCGACAACCACCGCCTCCCCCACCACAACGCCAATAAGTAGAACCCTCCCTCCCTGTCTACAAATCTGTATATAATATATATATATATATATATATATAGAGAGAGAGAGAGAGAGAGGCTGGATCGTATACGGACCTAGTTTACGGACCTAGTTTACGGACCGCTACCGTCCAAGACTTATCTAGGGACCGTTTTGTCTTTTTAGGACCACCTTTTGGTACCGCGATGTCTTTTAACTTCTTCCAAGTTTTGGGGAATATCAATTTTTACCCCAATGATTTCTAAAGTCTTTTAAGCTTATTTTAACGCTTAATTAATCTGGAAGTCTAAGTGTGGAAGTTTCAGGGCTACAGTTACTTCTTAAACTTCTTCCGTCACTATCGTATTGGAGTTCTGAATAGCGAAGATTATCTATATAAATAATTTCTTCAGGGAGTCTAGAAACTGAAAGAGGTTTTGATGGAAAATATTCTAGTCTTAAATACCTTATACGGTATCGTGGATTTATCTGTCTAGTTTCTTTATATATTTGATTAACAATATCAATTATATCGTTATCTATAAATTCGTCTAAATTATTATCACCATAAGATGACAAAAATCTACGGTATGTTCTAGGGGCAGCTGTCTCTACGTTTTTAAGGAGAGGGCGGATTCCTCTGGCTCTAATTAAAGTAGCCTTTGTTTCAGCTAACCTTTTACGTCTAATAAATTTTAATACGTCTATACTGTCTTCAAGTATCCTAGTGTATTCTTGATATTTTTCAGCTCTTGATAGTTCTTCTGCAAAATCTTCAGTTCTTAGTTTTTGTCTAAAGAGATCTCGGATCCCTGTTCTAATTATTTCTATTCTAGGTACTTCTCTTCCTAACCACTCAATGATCTGGTCTATGTATTTAAAAGTACCACTTGCATATACTAAAGCAGATTCTACAAGTTCTTTATCTTTAGGGTCTGTAAGAGTCCAGTCTTGAATTTCTCTAGTTAAGTCTAAACTTGTTTGATTAACAAATTCTAAAAAGTCTTTAGTGATTTGTAAGCTCATATAAGATTTTTCTTAAAACAATAATATGTAAAATAGTTAAGGGTTTGGTTCGAGTTTATACCTTCCTTCTGGTCTGCAATATCTTTATCTTCTTCCCTTTGTCTCTTCAGCCTTGCTTCTATTCTTCTCCGGTCTCGGCCTCCTACAACTCTCTCTTTATGTGTCGCACCTCAATCCACTACTTTGGCGGTTGACCCGTTTCCTTCCTGTACGCCTTCACGCCTAACGCCCACCTGGCTAACGGCTCACGGCTAATCGGCACCTGACGGCGGTTCACCAGTATAACACCTTGTGTGCTACACCAGAGGTTCCAGACAATAGTCCTCTATGAACAGAAAGTTGGAGACAATTTGAAAAATAATAACAACTTATCATAAGAGATTTCTGGAAAAGAAAACACTTGTATTGCATAGCATAAGTAAATACAACTCTCCCCTCTCCCCTAACTATGAGAGGTTTACTCACTCATATACATATTACTCTCTAGAAGCATACTCTCTCTAAACGTCTAACAATCTCTCACTCTCTTCCTTCTTCAACTGCTGTCTTCAACATAAATGGACGCTCCCTTTTATAGATCAAGGGCACTACAATCGACTGGCAACCGGCTATCAAAAGAGATCCGGTTTAAAGAGATACAAATTATTAAAGTCTTATACTATTTGCTTTACATAAAGTAAATCTGTCGTCTAGCAATAATTCTAACCGAACGTCTTTGCAAGGGTCTTTTTCTTCTTTATGAAAAGAAGCAATCCGGGGGCCCGTGTGGGGCATGTCTGAGCTGCAGGCTGCAGGGGAATCTAATTATAGTCTTGTCGTCTTGCATAAGTCTTAGCACAGGGCATCTTCTGTCTTCAATAATTCTTCAGCTAACGAGGGCGCGTCTTTGTTCCATCTGTGTCTTCTTCTTCCTTATCTTGGTTTGGTAGGGCATTGTTGAAAAATTCATCAATGAGGCCTACAGTTCTAAGGCTAGCTGGCAAAGCTATCTCTACCATTTCTTTGGATTCTTTCTTGAGCCTTCCGTTGAATGGCTCATCAGCTTGAATTATCAGGGCTTCTTTGTGGTAGGCAGTGTACCACCTGTCTTCTCCTGTTAATAACTCCATGATTTCTATGGTCTCCATGGCTTGAGCAATCTGGAGCTTGGACTTATCAACAATATTTGGTCTCATCATCTGATAAAATCTCAACGTCTTCGAATATATAACTGGAAAATCTAATAAGTCTAAATCCTTCAACTCTCATTCCTCTACAGGAACTTGGAGCAATTTGGTAGATTCTGGCAAATAGAGGAAGTCTTCTACCTTCTTAATATACTCATGGACTATTTTTCCAAGAGCAACAGAGTCTTCAATGTCTTTTATCTTGACGAGTCCAATGAACCCGTGGTGTGCAAGAGTTATATGAGCCATTTCTGATTTTCCAAAAAGATATATTTTTGGGACGTCTTTGAAGAAACCTTTAATTATTAAGGCATCTCCATTTATTTCTGATAATAACATATTAAAATGATCAATAATATTATTAGTTTCTTTTTTAAAGTCTTCTGTTAATGGAAGATTATTATGACCAAATGGTATAACAATCTTAGTCTTAAAAGTCTTTTTCTGATAACAGAAATCAGTAGGTCTAGTTTTGGAGGTTTCTCCAAGAGTTTGAGCATAAGTCTGAGTCTGAGGTCTAGGTGCAACAGTACCACTGAGCTGGGTAACTGCAAGTCTTTGAGTCCTCATGAATCTGGCAATGGCTACCAAATTTTGTTTGAACTTGATCCATAGTCTATTCTTCACATTCCACCATATGGCGTCTATAAGAGTATTTTCGTCTTCTGAAAATTCTCGTCTAAATTTGATCAAGCCTGGGTATCTTTGATCGGGTCTATATTGGGGAAAGTACATCTTCCCAATGAGTCTATTTTGAGAAATTATCTCGTCTAGATTTTTCAGGAGGAACTAAGATATCGTCAAAGTTCTCTAGGATAGGTCTTTCTTGAGAGTCTTGAATATGCGTTGGTCTTTGCGTTATACCAGCATTTGGTCTTACGCGTCTAAGATAGTCTGCGACATCTTCCCTGGTTAGTCTATTTGTTCCAAAGGAACTCATGTCTTCTAGGTCTTCTGTTTGCAACATAAAACATGAAATAATGTTAGTGTTAGCAAACATTGGCTCTCTTGATATAATGTCTAGAATGGTATTTTTACTTCCCTTAATATGAATAACAGAGAAGTCATAACCATTAAGCAATTGTTGCCATCTAATTAGTCTATTAGTTCTTGATTTGGACAAGTCTAAATCTCTGAATTTTACTGCATAAGAAGAGTCGGTATAAACAGTAAAATGTTTAGGTCTAAGAAACAATATATATTTTTCTATTGCCCTTACTATGGCTAAAACTTCTTTTTCATGGGCAGTATATCTTGTTTCTGGGTCTGTAAAGGTTCCAGAACTATGTCTACAAAATTTCTTCTTTTTTGTCTGATGATCAATGGCAAAGTATACTGCTCCCCATTGTTTATCAGAGGCATCTGTTTCTACTATAAACTGATCTTCTGCATTAGGCAGTTCAAGTAAAGGAATGTTCTTGACTGCATCTTTAATTTGTCTTATTACTTCAAAATCATCTTTAGTCCAATAAAAGGGGTTGGTTTTGTCTGTTCCTTTTAATTTGGATGTTAAGCTTTGTCTTTTTGAAGCAAGATCTTTAATAAAGTCTGCAGCACAATTAAGCAATCCTAAAAATGATTGTAATTGTTTCCTATCTTTGAGTTGGTCTGGGAACTCAAGAATCTTCTTAGTTATGTGTTCTGCCAAGGATAATTTTCCTTTATTAATATGCATTCCCACAAAATCTATTTCAGTCTGAAATAATTGCATTTTCCATTCGGAGATAACAATACCATGTTTGTCTAATTCTAAAATAATCTTTTTAAGATGGTCTACATGCTCTGTCTCAGTCTTACTTGCTACAAGAATATCATCTATGTAAACAAGGCAAAATTCTGAATAAGGTCTAAATATATTATCCATTCTTCTTTGGAAAACTTGAGGAGCATTCAAGTATCCAAATGGCATTACTAACCATTCGTATTTTCCTTGGGGCACACTAAAGGCTGTCCAAGTAATACTGTCTGGATGCATCTTAATTTGTCAGAAGCCTGATTTGCAATCAAACTTACTGAATATAATTCTATCTTCGATTAAATTAATCAAATTATTCTTATCTGGTATCTTATAAGAATCAAATTCACAATTCTTATTTAATTGTCTATAGTCTATAACCATTCGTCTTTTCCCTCTTTTACGTTCAGATTCATTTTGAACATAGAAGGCTAAGCTATTATGTCTAATTTTACTTTCTCTAATAATGCCTAACTTAAGCATTTCATCTATGTCTTTCTTAAATTCTTCCCTATCTTCTTGTGAGTATCCTTTCTTATAGGTTCCACCATTAATAGTGGCGTCTGGGTTAATAGGGATGATTTCACAATAGCTTTGGTCTTTATCCCACTTAGCGATGGGATTTTCTCCTAAAGTAGGCTCTGCTAGTTGCCTAATCTTTTCCTTTTCTACTTCTATATCCATTTTCTTCTGTTTGGATATAGCTTGGACCTGTAATAAGGTCTGCTGGGCTTGATCTAAAATGTCTTGTTGTATAAGCGCTATTTGCTTATAACACTTTTGGCCTGGACACTTACATTCTTTTTGTAAGGGTTTAGTAATTTCTAAGGCTTCTTGTTGGGTTGTAGGTCTAGGTCCACCATGCTCAGCTGAAAAACTCTGATGTTTAATGGACCTAAAATTTGGTTTGACCTGCATAAGGTCAAACGCAGTCTTATGATCTATTAGAGGCGCTTTAATATTAAATTCCTCTTGGTCACTAATTAATATCTTATCGTTATACTGAGTATAAGGATGATATTTACTAATAAAGTCTTGTCCTAAAATAATGTTTCCTGTGAAACTAGGACGAGGATCCATTATCCAAAACCGATGATTAACGGTTTTGTTGGTCTGATTTCCTAATTTAAAATAAATAGGAATAGTCTGGAAATATAAGGTAAATGGATCTCCATTAGCCACTTTACCATAGATTTCTTGAGTACTTTCTAAAAAGTACTCTTCAGGGAAGGCATTAGCCTTACAAATACTCTGAGAGCACCCTGTATCAATGAAGGGTGAAAGTCTTTTAGGATAGTCTTTATGTTGAACAAATAATTCTACAAAACAAGCATGTGGTTTAGTAGAAATTCCTAAATTGTTCTTTTCTAAAATAGTATTCCTTTCTGGGGTTTATCTATAAAATCTAAAGGTATTTGGTCTTCTGAACTACTATCAGAATGGTATTCTTCTAAATCATAGGAAATTCCTTTTCCTTTGAAGTCTTCATTTTCTTGCAATCTTTTAGCTATATTTCTATCAATGTCTTGATAATATGTTTTAATATCTAAGTCTATTTGAGCGTCATACTGGCTAGTATAGATTGCTCTAAATCTAGTTCTCCAACAGTCTTCATGGTAGTGTAATTGACAAACAATACAAACCATAAATAACTCTGTCTGTAAAACCTCAAAGCATTCTACACATCTAAAGTCTTTCTTGCTACATTTCATTTCAAATGTACAATAATGTCTTTCATTAAAATAGCATCTAGGTATATAGGTTAGTAATTCAGGATTACTAATTGTCCATCTTTTCTTCAAGAATGGGCTTAATATACATTTATACCAAGCATCTTCAAAGTCTATATATTCATCATCTAAATCGCCTTGATCAGTCTGCATCATATATAAGTCTAGGGTATCCTGAGAGTCTTCATGCTCATCAGTATGACTATAATCTTCTGAATCACTATCTGTATATGCACTATAGATAGTATTATCATCATCTTCTATGTCTGATATTTCTATAGCATATAGGATATCTAATTCTTCTTGATCTGCATAGTCTAATATTGTATTAATAATCTTAATACTTTCTTTATCTTTCTTATTAGGGCAGTCTTTAGCAAAGTGTCCTTCTTTGCCGCAAGTCCAACATTCTTTGGTGGCAGTCTTAGATTGAGCTATATCTTTTTCTTTCCTATAATTAGGAACCTTCTTATGCTTACTAGTATTCTTCTTAAAGTATCTTCTTTGGTTAAATCTATTTTTCTTAGTCTTAGGATTCTTTTCCCTAAAGGTAGTAGATTGTCTAAATTTATACTTCTTTGGCAGTCCTAAAGGTCTAGTCTTAAACTTCCTATGTTTCCATTCTAATTTCTTTTTGAATTTCTTAGATTCACTTCCACATCCCCATTGGATTGGAGCGATGTCTCTTTCGTCTTTGATTGGAGGGATCTGCTTGAAAGTTTCTTCTATCAACTTTCCTTGGGTTATATCACGTCTCTTAGATATGATATAGTCTTTGGCGAAATTGATTCTTTCACCAAGGGAGTTGTTCTTAACTCCTGCTATACCTGGCCAATTCCTATATTCATTAATTAGGATTTGTCCTATGGCTGGTATCTTTCTAAAGTATTCGTCTTTTAAGGTCTCTCCAAATTCTTTAATTTGGTAATATAGTTGTTCGTAATTATTGCTATATTCATTTATCTTATCTAATTTGCAAATGCTAAGGAGGGCTAACTTAGTTTTTGCTAGGTCTTGTTCATTGATCTGAGCTAGATGTCCAGCTCCAATGAATTCTGAAGTGAATAATTGAATATATTCTTCAATTGATCTTACTTCTAGGTATTCCTTCATCTTCTCAATCTTAGCTAAGGAGTCTTCATCTGTGGCCTTTCTTAAACTATCTATGTAATCTTTTGCAATACCTCTAATGGATTGCTCAGTGTACTGCTTACATGAACTTGCATCCCATTGTTCATTAGATGCAAAACACATGTTCATCTGGTTACGCCATTCGTCTAAGGCCTTCTTTCTATCTTGCACATTGTCTAGGTTAAGGTATATACCTACTGGGGTTATGGCTTGGCTTGCCATAGTCTTAACAAGAGTGAAACTCTTGTCACTAGTTGGGAAGTCTTTTATATAATCGGGTTTAGTCTTAACTACGGTGCTTGAATATATAGGAATATTTATTCCTATTGGCTTACTAAAAAGTCTAGGAGCATCTTCTAGCCTACTACTACTTCCTATCTCTTGTTTACTAGGCTCTACTTGTGTAGCTGGCATTAGCCTTTGTTCTCCTTCTATTAGTCTTAAGTTTCTAAGAAGTTCCTTTGTATTCTTAGATTCTTTTAATTTTAATATGAGATCTTGGGCTATCATATTAAATCTTTCTCTTTCTTGAAATCTAACATAGTGACTTTTCTTAAGGTTATCTTTAAATGTCTTCATATCCAATTCTGAGGGTTCATGTCCAAAGTTTTGGATCCTAACTTTTTCTTTAACTAAGTCTTTTTGTTCAAATGATCTTCTAAGTCTAATTATCGGAGCTTGTCTAAGTAAACTAGCACTAGTCTTACTACTACATTCTCCTTCTGAAGGATCATTGATTATGGCTTCTCCCATATTTCTAAATCTAATTTCTTCGGTCTGGATATTCTTATTGACAATTTTAGGAGGAACAAACTGGATGGTAACATTTCCAGTGACGTCGTCTTGATTAATAAACAAAGGTTTATTTTGTATAGTCTTAGTTTCTTGAAATTCTGGCAATTGCCAGAGGGTCTTAGCTTTTTCTTTCATAGGTCCAGTATTCCTAATATTGTAAGTATGATTATAGTCTGACACATTGGTTTTAACTAAGATTTCTTCATTAAGTCTACCGTTAGGAATTCCTGACTGCATTCCTTCATAAGGAAATTGAGAGAACTTCACATAGCTTTGGAATTCTATATTTATATTAGCGTCTGGGATTATATAGTCTTCATAGCCACTAGCATATAAGATTAACTTAAAATGTTTGGTTGTGTCTACGGTTACTGTAAATGCCGGAATGACATTAAAGTATCCTATGTTGTCTGACATTTCTAATTGGGCTATCCCAATAAGGCTTTTCTCAAAATCTTTTCATCTTTTGTCTACTAAACAGCATAATATGTTAATATTATTCTGAGGTCTATGTAATCCTTGGATTCTTGCTTGAAAAAGTCCAAAGATCATGAATTGGAACTTCTTATCAGTTCCTCTATATCTAAGACATTCTGAGTCAAATACTTGGAGCTCAGTATAGGATTTGTCTAACACATGATTTCTACAATGGTAAGTCATGTTATAATTGGGGGTCTTAGGAGTGGCACCTTCTTTGAACAAGTCTATGTATCTAACGGCTGGAAGTTGTCCATTATGAATGGAATCTTCAACAATCTTCCAGTACACTTCACCCCATTCTTTCCATTGGAGGGGGTTGGTGAAATTTCTTTCTTTCCACCATGTCCTAACATTGGAAGATGAATCCTTAAGTCTTTGGAGCATATGGTTACTCTGTCCTATATTTGGGATAGAGCTAACTATCTTACTAGTCTTATCTAATCCGTCATTTATGACTCGTCTACCTAAGGTCTTTCCTTCTCTAGTTTCTATAGAAGGGGATTCTCTAAACTTACAAGTGGTTACCTGTTTTTGCAAGTCTTTTTTCAATTCTTTCTAAGAAGTCTGAATAATCTTTTTGTCTTTTTATCTGATTAAGGATTTCTTCTTTAAAATTCTTATTCTCTTTTCTAGTCTTTTAAGAAGTTTCTTCACTATGTCTAGCTAGAGAATTAGCGATGGTTTTACCAACGTTAGTGATATAGTCTTTTACTTCATTATCTTTTTCTAGTTGTTGCATAGTTCTAACTTCTATGGCTTCTACAGTCTTTTCAATTTTATCTAACCTAGTTAGAATAAAAGGAGAGTCTATTCTGCTTGAGAAGGTTTATTATATACGGCCTTAATTCCGTTTACAATTTCTCCGTATTTTTCTTCTACTTGGGCCATGTCTAGTCTAAAGTCATTAATAATACTATCCATCTTAGATAGATTATGTCTTTCTATATTATTAAGGTAATTTGCTAAATTTTGTTGGAATTTAACAAAGTCTGTATAGAAGGTAGTTAATCCTTCTATCTTAGCATTTAAGTCTAAATGTAAGTCTTTAACAAAGCTACTATTATAGTCTTGGGTAGTTGCTATAGATGTAGAAATTAAATTTAGTCTTTCTAATATAAGTCTAGTTGCCTTAGCTGCGTTGGCAATCTCATTTTCATTTATCTTATAATAAAATCTATCATCATTTATCTTTTCTAACATTCTTTGATAAAATTCTAATAAGGTCTGAATGGAGAGGTCTCTTGGTACCTCATACCAGTTTGATCTAACTATCTCCATTAGGAAGATAATTATCTAGTCTAGGGATAAGCTTAGCTTGTTCTTTGGTAAGTTTAATTAACTCACTGTCTTGATTTTTAATTAAAGTTTTAATTTCTAAAATGTCTTTGTTAAGGACTTCTATATGATTAGTCTTAATATTTATTTCTTGTAAAACATGGACTAAGTCTATTGGGATTTGATTATCTATCTCTAATAATCTTTTAGAGATATTTTTTATCTCCGATTCTAGGGTTTGAGTGTCTTTTATTAATTGTCTTAATATAAGGAGTATACACTTATTTTGGTCTATTATGCTATTAATAGCACTAGCAGTGACTTGTCTACTGTCTACGTGTTTGGCTGGAATATATTCAATATGTGAACAACCGTCTATGTGTGTGGTTAAACAACCTTCTGAGTCTAAATCAGTTATGGGTATAGGTTGGTAGTCTGGGTTGGATCCAAAAATATCTTGGTAAATGCGAGGGATAAATCCCAAGGGCATTAAAGTCTTTTTACTTTTAGTCTAAAAGGAGCGTCTTATGGCTCTGATACCAAAATTAGGGTTTGGTCGGAATTTGGTGAGGTTCTAAAATCTTTAAGGTCTTGATACCAATTTTGGGTCTAAATTATAAATCTTTTAATTATATAGTCTTAAACTAAGGTTTTAGTATAAGACAAGAGGGGGACCATCTAGAGTAAATAACAAAAGTCTTTGGGACCACGAGGGGACCACTTTCGGGATAAGGACAAAGTCCGCATGAAAAGTCCGCACGGGAAGTCCGCACCTGAGCCTGTCTGTCTATATATATATATATATATATATATATATATATATATGAAACAATTTGGTCTCTATTTAATCTGTATATATTGAAATCTGGGACAATTTGTATTCTCTTCAAATCCGATAAGGCATGGAGAAATGATTTGGGTCTCTCGTAGGCAATATATTTATGTGTGTATATATGTACATATACCCACACACACACGTGTGTGTGTGTGTGTGTGTGTGTGTAGAGAGAGAGAGAGAGAGAGAGAGGGAGTTACAATTGATGGGAGAAAGCTATAAGGGTGGGAGTCCACAAGTGGGAGGGGTGTTCTGCAAGAGGGGAGGTGGGGGTGACAGGGCCGTAAGAGGGAAGATGAGAGGGATAGTTTCTTTTTGGTCATTTTTTATGTTCTTTTTTGTTTCTTTTTAAAGAGTTCTTGTTTTTTCAATTTTCTATTAGGTTTTCACACAATGTCATGGTATAATTGGATGATTTAAACATTTAACAATTTAAAGCTCCAAATAGGATGCCATGTTGGATTCCCGTTAAATTCTTTAACGGGAAGGTTGACGAATGTCCAAAATTGTTTAAAATTTAAATATTAAGATTAACATTGCAAAAATTGAAAGAATTGGTTTAATACTCAAAAACAGCTGAAACATTAGGGTTAAAAATACAATTAACCATAAATAAAAAGGTTGCCAAATGGGCCCTATAGTTGTCAAATCATGTATCGTATCACGTATCAAAAATCAATGTATCGGTATTGTGTAGTGTATCGTAAGATACAGAGAAAAATATAATATACATATAAAAGGTCGTACCCAGTGCACAAAACTCCCGCTTAACTATCTGGGAGAGGCAGATGTTGGTTGGCCTTACCGCCATATATGAAGAGGTTGCTCCCATGTCTCGAATCCGAGATCAACCGTAGCTTGGGCAGGGCACTTGGCATCGCACCAAGGTACGACCTCTAAAAACATGATATACATATACAGAGTAAAAATAAATAATTGCGTAGAGAACGCATCGTAATAAATACCAACACATTATAGTTTAGAATCAATCTTAAGACTGATTAACGGTAAGAATTTTGCCTTCTGCCTTGTTAACCTGTTATTATAAGAATATTTTAATAAATGACAAGGAAGTAGGAATACAATAAACTAAAGAGTATTCATTTATATTTTATTACAAGAAAAAAACAATACGGACAGATACGATACGACTGATACACACCACCAATATGGCTACGATATAGTGCTACTTGCCATACTAAGTTGAACACTGTTACTTATTATTCTGGTCGCATGTGAGTTTAGTTTTTACCCCTTAAGTTCCATCTTTTGGAAATGAAGTGGGTAAATGTAGAGTTTTAAAATAGTCAGGGAGTCTTAGATTAAAGTCCATGACAATTTTGTGCAAGATAATCAGTTGAAGAAGAATATGATGATGAAATGAAACAGTAGAGGAAGAAAAAGAAAAACCTGAGACAAAATGACAAGCTGTTCACCAGCCTTTTTAGGCAGTTCCTTAAGTGCTCGTTCACATAATCGGCGAGGTGAAGTATTATACCAGTCTTCTCCATACTCATGAAGGTATGGCTGAGTCAATGGTATAAACACCAGCCCAGCAAATATGAAATAACTAGGAAGCTTATCAAATTGATGAACAGGAACGAGGGACTGCAACTGCATGACGAATCAATTTGTATGTCAAAAATAAGAGTTATTGCCAAAATGGACAGATATTGATCATTTTTATTCAACAACATGCGCTTAACATGAAATATGGATCCTGTTAGAGAGTAAACAACTGCTGTGAGGTTATTTATGTTATGTACTCTAGAGGGTGTTTGTGTAATATTGTACTATGATGGAAACCCAAATTGAACTGTCACAGTGAATGAAATAATAAGAGTAAATAATGCAAATAACCTCACTACAATTTTTTCAATTACAAATACAAAATGCTTCAATGATAATCTTGAAATTGGGCATGCTTTTCTAACAAAATTTACAGCTTATTTAATTAACTTAATCACCAGACAGAAGGAATAAAACTTCAGTTTTGATGCATTAACAATCAGTTTTTTACTGTTACATGTCAGAAATACTTGAGACTAATTATCAGCTCATGCCAACACAAGCAGCTTCTCAACTCCTCAGTATCTTTGTCCCAATGGCTTGGAGAGATACAGAAGTCTATATACTATTAGATAGAAGTTCTGAATATTTCCTAATCTTAATAAACGCAAAGTTATATTGGATAAATTAATGTGAACAAGGGCCTTTTTGTAATTTTGAGTTTTCTTTTATTTTTAGTATTTCATTGTATTTTCCTTTTGTTTAGTATTTAGAAGAAGGAAGGTTATTGGCCCCTAGAGACGTAAATGTAATTAGAATTGTTAGCTTAGTGGCCAAGCAACCTCCTTCCAATAATTACTCATGTGTAGCCTCATTTGAGGCATTCTAGATATTGATTAGAGAGAGTTGAGACGAGAGTCATCTTTTCTTGTTCCCAGTTGGCGTCATTTGCATCAATTGGTAGCAAAGCCTAGTCAGTTCTATCTGTTGTTGTTGTAAAAACAAAAAAAAACAAAAAAAAAAAACTCAAACAACGACAAGATGGGTTCAAGAAAGGTGCAACCCCCGTGGAAATTCCCAACGAGAGTCTTGTAGAGGTCATCAACCGATTGATGGCCCGGATGGATGGATCGACACTCAACTTCCTCCATCAACCACCACCGTTGGCCGCCCTCGCACCGCTCCGGTATCATCTCAAAACCCTAATCCTAATTCCCCAAATCAACCCATTTTACATCCCTAGCGCACAAAAACCCTAATCCTACAAACCCTAACCCCATATACATCCAAGAAAGCACCACCACCAATGGTGGCGCCCCACCACCACAACCAGCTGCCCGGAATACCCAAAAAAAAAACTGAATAGTCAATCTAACCCGAAACAATCCCACCACCCTTTGAAATCCCAAACCCGGCCTCAAATCCAGTCCGATCCGCACCCGGTTCTGCCCCAGCCCACTAGAAATCAGTCCCAACCCGCAGATATCTCCTCCGAAGCCGAACGGTCCAAAATCAAGCCCTAACGACCCAGATACAGCCACCAGCTGCGTCCGACCAGCCCGACGACTTGGGTCGACGATTCCGCCACTCAAATGACCCTACCGAGGGTCTTCCAGCACTTCCGGCTCATTCCGACACTTCTTCGGCAATTTCTTCGTCATTATGTGTTCAAATGGTACCACTCGTGATCGGAACATATTCTCCAACAATAGCCGAAATGATCCGTGACATTCGACACACAAAGGGTCAAATCAAACTCATCCTCATGCAAAGGCAACAATTCCGATGCTAGATGAATCCATCATGCATCTTTACCCAAATCCTGAACAACAAACCCTAGGCTTTCAACCCCCGCACATCCCAAATACTTTTACCCTCCAAAAGTCACATGAATCCCCTAAATGCCCTCCACCACCACCCAAGCTCTCATCCCACCACCATGTTCCCTCATCACACCTCCCTCCACCTCGCATTCTTGTCCCACCCCATTCCCCACCACAAACCCACCATATTTACCCCAAACTCCTCAACATGACCACCCCCTACATCACATCTCCATTTATCCTCACCATCACCCACAAAAATACCTCAAACCTCATCATCTTCCCTTCATGCCCCGGCCCCTCTTCCTACTATTCACCCTCACCCAACCCATATTGCCTTCCCCAAGCTTCCGCCCCCACCTATTCTACACACATCACCACCACCCGGCCACACGACACATGTACCCCACCCCTATTCTACGTGGGATGCTCGCTCCGTCCATTCCGCCCCCGTTGACTCACATGAGCGGGTACGGGAGTGGATTAGCCTACCCCCACATGACGGCCCACCTTCACCCCGAACCCACTCCGCCTCAGAGTTCGAGCCCCCCCCACCCCCACCCCCACCCCACACTGAGAGGTGCACCAATGTCTCCCCTTTTGATTCTTTGGGTCCGAAGGTCACTCCATATGTACCTCTCTGAGCGACGTTTTTTGTGTTATCAGAAGGGGCACCAGATGAACTACTGCCCCTACTGCAAGTCGTTAGTCCCCGTTCCCCCTCCTTCCCACCACGAGAGGTCATTTCCCCTTTTATTCCTCCTCCGCCAGCCCCTTTACCGCCACCACCTCCAGCTCTTGATCCTCCTCACCCGCCGCCTCGGAGACAGCCACAAAGAGCACTACTTACAGAGCCTCCGCTAGGCGATGATGACCTAGATGAGGATGCCTTGGCCCTACAGGGTAGTGACGCCATTACACACTTAGCCCTTCAGTTATTATCGCGGAGTATGCAGGGTGATATTCGGGTGGATATCCCGATGTTCGATGGCCACCTACAACCCGATGCCGTTATTGACTGGCTTGCCGTCATGGAGAGGATATTTGAGTACAAGCAACTGAAAGGTCGCCGATGTGTCCTGTTAGCGACCACCAAGTTTTAAGGCTACGCGAGTGTATGGTGGAATGATTTGGAGCAGCGTCGTGTTCTTGAGGGTCAGCGTCCTATACAGTCTTGGGCAGGTCTTCGACCACAGTTGATGACCACTTTTGTTCCCCCTACTTACGAGCGAGGTCTCTTTTTGTGGGTCCATTTGCTTCGGCAGGATACTACAATCTTAGTTTACATAGAGCGCTTTCAGCTTCTTTGTACTCGTGCCCGCCTAGGTGAAAGTGAGGAGCAACGGATTAGTTGGCATATCCACGGTCTTCAAAGTTATATCAAGAGAGATCTCGCTTTACGTGACGTCAACTCCTTTGCAAAGATGGTTGAGTACGTCACTAAAGTCGAGTCATTCCATCAGATAGCCCCTCCACCCCGTGGTCGCTCCACTCCAGCTCCTCCAGTACCCGTGTCTTCTACTAACCCCACCTACCTCAGCTGTTCCGACGCCCACGATTCCACCTCCTGCACCCACTCACCCGGTGACATTCAAATGTTACAATTGTGGGGTGTTAGCCATAGAGCAGCAAATTGCTCTCTCCCACAGCGTCGCGGTCTCCTAGCTTTAGGCGATCCTGAGTATCTTGAGGAGTCGACGAAGGTTCCACCCTAGCATGCTCTCATTACTATACCCGATGGTGACACTGAAGGCCTTCCCCTCTGAGTTCGAGGACGAACTCTTTCAAGGAGGAGAGTAATGTGAATAAGGGACTTTTTGTCATTTTTTAGTCTTTCTTTTATTTTTAGTATTTCATTGTATTTTCTTTTTGTTTAGTAATTAGAAGAAGGAAGGTTATTGGCTCCTAGGGACGTAATTGTTGTTAGCTTAGAAGCCAAGCAACCTCATTCCTATAAATACTCATGTGTAGCCTCATTTGAGGGATTCTTCCATTTTATGAGATATTGATTAGAGAGAGTTGAGACGAGAGTCCTCTTTTCTTGCTCCCATTTGACGTCATTTACGTCATAAATCCAAACATCTATTAATGTAATCAATCACCTACAACAAAATGCAAATGTCAAGAGTCAACATGTGCCTAAGTTTGATAGCAATCAGTATGCATACATATATATTCTTGTTATAGTGGAAAAGCATATCACACCTGTATCTCTAGAAGCAATAAAAGCCAGTTGCAGCGTACTACATCGACTTATCCATCTTATCTTCTTTATTAACTGGATTAATAAATATTATGAAGCACGACCTAGAAACAATGATCATCTAAACAAGACTGAAAGCTATTCTGGCAAGAATTTGCAAAAGCGTATAATCAAAGCACACACAAGTCTAGAATCAAGAAAACAATATATTGAAAAACGAGGATAACAATGGGACTGTGGACTTGTAGATAGGAACCTAAAAGTCCTAATTAAACATGGCATTTAAAAGATAGAAGGAAAGATAAATATCTAATAATTAATTATTCAAATAAAAGAGATAAAACCAAAAAAAAGCCCTACTTTTCCTCGAAGAACCGGGCCTCTCTCTCTCCACAATCATTTGCCAAGTCATTCTCCCCCACCCCACCAGAAAATCTCTACATCTAGCTTAGAGGGGCACAACATTAGTGCGTGCATCTTTTTTTTTATTTTTTTATTTTGGGGGTGGGGGGGGAAGCACATGAACACACCAGTAGAACCTACCCAGTAGTAGTTCCACAAGTCGCTTTCTTAACCTCCGCTCCATCTATTATTAGCACCGGATGTTTCTTCTTGTAGGACAATTTGAAACCTTGTGTCCAAAGGCACCGCAATCAAAGCATCTAAAATTAGTTGTCACGACCTCCTCGGTAATCTTTGTTGGATTAGGTGGCAGTATGTTGCATGCTATCAGAAGCACAACTCAACTTCCAGTGCCAACTCGAACTTGTGCGCAATTGCAACCCCATCATGTACATAGTAATTTTCTGCTCTCCAGATTCATCCAAATTGGCCCACATGTAAAAAAGATCAAACAGCTCCATGTTGTGAGCAAAGTAACTGAGGTTTTTCCGAAGAGAATGCACCCAAGTAAACAAGTCCTGCTCGTAGGTCTTCCGCAGAAATACAGCTCAGAGGTATTTCTTCATCTTATCCTACATCGCAATGGGTTTCTTTCCATTCTCAGAACTGTCATTGACATAATCCATTTCACATGCCTTCGCATCCCTTTGTACTCGAAGATCTTCTTTACGGAGTTTAACCAGTCAAGAAAATTGTACAGGTCCATCTTCCTCTCAAAATTCGGCACATCCACCTGAATATATGAGAAGCAAACACCATGTAACAGGGTTCACCACACCAATAACACCTGGTCTTCAATCCAAACAAAGATTGGCATCTCCATTAACCAAACAGCGAGTGGCTAATCGACGTGTCATGACGTCTTCCATCCCTTTTCTACTACTATTATATACTTTTACCTTTAAATCTATCAAGACTACTAGCCATCTCTGAACTTCAATCTATTATTACTTCACTATTTTTTCTCTGTACTATCCTTTTGTAGCTCCTTTATCATTTCATACTTCACAGCTCTTAATTTCAATATCCTTCAATTAGTAAACTCCTAATTTAATTACCTCTAAGTAGCTTCTGATATCATATTCCATGCGACCACTATTAACCGAGATTACTAAAAGGTTTCTAGAGTCAAAAGATGATATGATATTTGATATTGCATATGTTGACGCTATTTATTCGGGTGAAGGGACAAACTCTAACTAAAAGTCAAGGGGGGAAGAGAGACATGAGAGGGGTTTATATTGCCAACATACTTGATTGCGAAGGTGGTAAATTCTGATAAATCGAAGGAGAATCCATAGTCCCATGACTTGTTAAATCAGACGGACGGGAATTAGTTTGCCCTTCTCTGGAGGAGATTTGGGTGGTGGATTCAGATTCAGGCCAAGTTACCAAATGGATAAATAAGAATGGTTTGGAACTAGATGGTCTAGTTTCATCTTTAAGTGTGTCCCTCTCTCGAGGAAGAGGGGAGTATATAATAGGCAACGTTAATTAGGTCGTCTTTCTATTATATTAGTTTTGAGGGGTGTCTTCCTGAGGGGTGCTCTGGACATCTTGATTTTCTATCATGAAAATTGATAACACGTAATCTTAAGACACTAGTTAAGAGGCTAAAATGATAACAATAAGGGTTTGCATGAGATTTGTGTCCTATTAATTGCTTGTCGTAACCTTGTTCTTAATATTTCAGGTTCTTAACATGTTCCCTTAGGGTACACGTTATCAAGACATTTTTATAATATAAACGTGAATATATATATATATATATAAACTCTAAATAGAATTGAACACCAAATTTGATGGACAACACCCAAAGGAACCTGCAGATTATTTATTTGTTTCATCACCAAACGTAGCATTAACTACGGTAAGTGTAATTTATGTTACCTTAATTGTATGAGAATGAGAGTAAACCAGACATTATTAAACATCGTAATCGTCTCATACTCTTACATATCTGGTCTGAAGATGAATTACTTTACTACTATTTATCAACAAACAAAAAAATCAATTCTAAACAAAAAAATAGTAGTAAAGTAATTCATCTTCAAACCAGACATTATTAAACATCGTAATCGTCTCATACTTTACATAACTGGTCTGAAGATGAATTACTTTACTACTATTTATCAACAAACAAAAAAATCAATTCTAAACAAATCATTGTATTTATATTGCATTTCTTACTTTTTTAATGTGGTTATTGTTCTAATTGCCAATCACCATTTTTTTCAATTCCAGGCATACTCTGTATCATGCATGTACAAACTGTAAGTGCAGAAATGATCACATTTGAGAATTTAAAAGAGACAAAAAATAGCCACGACTTACTGGACGAAGGGAGACAGTGAACTCATGCACTTCACCATCCCTCAGTACTCTAAGAGCAGCGGTTTCGTTGGGCTTCTTCATCGAAACTAGATGATCAAAAGTAATCCGCTCTCTGTTTCGAAAAGGAACTGTAAAATATAAATAATGAAACATATTTATTCATGTTATGGAAAACATGGGACTTAGGTGGTGTGATAGCAAAAGCTTATGTTGAGTAAACATGTGTTTCAGTATGAATGCACCCTGCAGTCGTTGACCTATCTACAGATGGTAGGGTCGTCTACTCAGCTTAAGGGGGACAATTACAAAGCTAGAGAGAGAGAGAGAGAGAGAGAAATCTCAACAAGGCTCAAAAGGGGGGTTTATTTCTTGAAAAGAATGCATATGGTGTTCTTAAAACCACCAGCTTTATATTTCAGTTTATAGTTCGGAGAAACATCAGAGCTCATGCCTTTTCATTCAAAGGTTATCAGATAATGGGTCGACCCTTGATGAGTTTTGGGTCATAATGGGTTGACACATTAACACAAATGGCCTACACAAAACTGGGTCATACCCATTGTCAAGTCTATTTTTGAGATATTGTTCCAATGAATCCAATGGGACCCAGCCTATAGGGCCAACACTTCAATGTGGATAGATTACTTCCACCCAAGGACTTAAAGGATAGTATGACATAAATATGTATATTTCCCTTTTCAACATGGTTGTCAGTCATAGAATTCTGGACCATTTTATTCCCATCCTAGATAAGTAGGAACTGAGAATAAAAGTAAGGATTATTTTTACTTGGATACCTCACTAATAGTCAAATTAGAATTTGGCAACACCGTAGCTGTTTTTTTAACCTTTGGTACTTTTTCGTCGCTGAATGTCACCTTTATTGGTGAAACTACTACATTTAGCAATGAAAAATGTACGAAAAAGGTACAAAAGTCTAATAAACATATATGATGGTACAAACGTCTAATTTCAGCAATTAGAAAAGGTAACCAAGGTAAATCACCCTTAAAAAAGGGAAGGAAGACAAAAGTTTCACTCACACAAGATAATTACAATCAGTAATCTTAAAAAGGCCTCGAAGGTCGATTAATCCCCCCACCCCACCCCGCCTAGGAGGTAACCGCTGAGAGTAATTGTAAGTCGGCCGAAAAATAGGTTAGTTGATTAATTGTTTGGGCGCCGATTAATCATTTATTGCTCTGCGGGTTATAAATCGGATCTGGGCCTATTTTTATAGTTGAGTTGTTAGAAAAAATCAAGGAGATAAAAGTATAACAAAGACCCTCAATCTTCTGCCCCCTCGCTGTCTCTCACTCAAAATCCATCTCTCTCATGACTTGCTGCTGAATTCCACATCTCTCGCATATTCAAATATTACTCCTGAAGTCAGAGATCTCGGTTAGTTCTCTAATTTTTCATTTTTTACTAAATTTGAGTTTTTATAATGGTCTATTTGTGCATGCATTGTATTATTTTATTGTATTTCGTTCTATTAAGTGTGCTTAAAAGTTAATATTTAGGGTTTTTTATGATTTATGCAATGTTTTTAATGGCTTCCCTGTAAAACTTTTTTAAGCCTTCACTTATTTTTCTTTGAACAAGACATTACTAATAGTTGAATAATTTTGTTAGTAAGTAGAAAAATACATAAAAAGAAAATCTGCCTAGTTGGACAATAAATCCTCGCGTAGCGATCTAGGCGCTAGAAGGCCTTTAGCTGCCCGATGACCGGTTAGCATTTTTTAGAACATTGATTACAATTGATTATTATAATCATAACCACTTAAATTTAAAAAATGGTAATAAATATGAAACAAATGAAATTGTACCTGTTCCATCATTTGCTATGGGCACACCATCAAATGAAAGGAGAATATCATCCTTTTTTAAGACCCTATATGCATCAGAAAGGGGGTTAATTTTGCTCACAAGCACCCCAGTCAAGTTGGAATGCATTCGAAAGTGTTCACGAAGTTGAACATTTTCAGTAGGTTGGCATGACAAACCCAGAGAGCAGAATCCAACGTAGTTTCCACTTTCTTCCACACCAGCTATGAAATGTTTTATTACAGGGACAGGAATTATGTAGCTGCAAAATCAACCAGGTAAGAAGAAATCTTTCAAAATCAAACAATAAAGAAATTCACATGGCTAGCGTTAGAACCTTGTCTACCATATGAGATTAGAAAAAAAAAGTAGAGGAAAAAAAATCATTTCTTCGAAGAGCTATGAAGCACAGATGCTGGGGCGAGATGCGGGGGCGACATGGTGCGGGTGTGGCGATTCGAAAAATCTCAAAAAAGTAGGATTTGGGTGCGTTAGAAAATATAATAAAAATATAAATATATTATAATATTCCTTAATTTTATGTAGATCGTACATTAATTTATAGACAAATTAATAACTACTTTTATAAATCTCCAACGTAAATATTGGACCATAACGAAAAAGATTTAAGTGATAATATTATTCTTGAAAAAGATCTGTTCTCAAACAACTTCCCACTAATTAATTTCAGCCTTCGTACCATGTATCTAACTTCCAATACCACTTGTATAAATCATTATGGAATTATTATTCAATGTCATCACTCGATGTCGAAAAATGTTGAAAGTTGATTTGCAATAACACAACAATGTTGAGCTTGAAGATCCACATCAATAAAACTTACGTCAATGACTTTCAATTCAATATGTAGCTTTCTAACCCTCGAATCTCTATCTTTGACCAACTCTCACCCTCTCTCCTTCTCAAAGTTCCATCTAATCTAGACTATATATCCTCATAGCTTCACAAAGAACATTGATAAAAAAAAAATACCAAAAAATTGGTTGACCTGAGTATTCTATACGAGAAAAATCAAAATTCTTAAAGAATCCATGAAGAATCCTTAATTAAATTTAATTAAAATAATTGGATACGCGGTGGGTACGAATCGGAGAAGAATCGGGTGAGAATCGCACCCGATTCGGGTGCGATTCGAATTCGTTTAACATTTTGAAGAATCCGTGCTTCATAGTCGAAGAGTCAGTACCCAGTTTGATGTCCATCTATTAAGGGCATCTCAAATGGTATTGTAAAAGTTAGTTTAGTTTAAAATTAACATTGAGTGTAAAAAAAACTGCCACAACAGTAGTGTAAAAGCTATTGCCAACTAAGTAGTGTATACTTTATAATTCTCTTTAAATTTACATGTCTGGTTATTATAAGAAGAAGAATGTCTTTAAAAAGCAGTCATCGAGATCTATTAAACAAGATCTTTATTAAATATTTAAAAATATATATATTTACCCATTTTACACGTGTGTTTTTAGTTTTTGCACCAAATAGTGGAAGGAAACTAATTGGAGTGCAAAATAAAGTAGTGCATAATTTAAGCGTAAAACCTACTTTATACATAGGATTTACGCTAAAGTTTATACATTGCTATTGGAGATGCACTAAGGGTGTTGGGCATAGTTGTCAAAATCGTCCGATTCGCGATTCGAATCGGACGATTCGATTCGATTCACTACCAAAACGATTCGAATCAACCTTCGAATCGCAAATGTCTAAAGAATCGGACCGAATCGGCGATTCACGATTCGAATCTTCCGATTCGGGTCCGATTCGGTCCGATTCACGATTCGGTCCGATTCACTTTTTTTTTTTTTTTTTTTTTTTTTTTTTTTTTTTTTTGCGATTTTTTTACATTAAATTAATATATAGGCTCTTTATGATATATATATATTTGTTTTATGTAGGGTGTTTTAAATTAATATGTAGGCTGTTTTATGAAATATTTTTGTTTTTTACATTTTTAAGCTTAAAATGGATGAGAACATGTACTACGGTTAATTTTTGTGATATATTTTGGTATATTATCATGTGCTATGATTAGTTTTTTGTCATATTACGCTTAATTACCAATTCTATAGTGTTAAATTCCATTTACATATGTTTTACTACGTTTTTATCGTTTGGTTCCGATTCGACCGATACGATTCACGATTCGATTCACGATTCGCGATTCGGGGGGTAAACGATTCACGATACGATTCGCGATTTGACAACTATGGTGTTGGGAGGAACAGATTGAGTACGGACCCAATCTTTGACATTATTTACACGGTGGCTCCTCTCATTTAAATCCACCATTGCAAATTACAGCCTAATGTCACGGATGGAATTTTTGGGTCATCTTATGGGAGCCTTGATAATGATTGAATTGCATGTTGTTCCAGGGAAGGGGCGTGCAGGATCATATGTGGGTAGTCTCTTTGGAGGTCAGGCAAGTTGACTCGGTTAAGTTCGGAGAACTTGTCGCTAGTCTTGGACTTGACTGTGAAGATGGGACTTGGCCATCCCTGCACAAACTGGTCGGGAGCTGGAGCCGTTCCCCTGAAGAGGCCAAGGCAGGCCGAAACCAGTCGATATGTATGCTTTGAAGGCAGTTCGTGTTAGGCTGCGCCTTATGACCGAGTGTCCCTGGCTGCCGCACGGGAATTATGCTGCGCCGAATTTCTAAGCACGTAACAAGTGGTATCAGGTCGTGTATTGGATGTATCACGATTGAGGGTTGAGAAGATGGCTAGTGAATCGAAAATGACTCATGTTGCGGGTGAGCACCAAAGACGCGAGAAGGAGAGCACAGATGCTGCCAGAAAGCACCGAGGCAAGTCCAAGGATGCAAGAGTCAACCATGAGGCAAGGATCCACGAAATTGAGGGATACCTATCAAAAATGACCCAAGATATCGGGTTAATCTATGGCCGTCTAGATGAGCTAGAGGCGGAAGATGCAACTATGCATGATGCGGTTAAAGGCTTGGTAAACCAGTTAGGAGGAGACCTTCGGCAAGCTCTACGTGAACTACGTGATGAGATGCTTATGCAAATAGCAGGGATAAAGGCACAATTTGAGGGAGCAATTAACGATCTCAAGCAACAAGTTGACGAGGTGCGTGCCAACATCTCTCTTTGTATAAAAGCTTCCTTAAACGCTATGCCGGTTGTATGCCCAACCCCAGTAGTGGACGTTCCTAGGCCGAAGTCTTATGATGGTGTACTAGGAATGCTAGAGATTTGGAAAATTCCTTTGGGGTATGGAGCAATACTTTGAAGCCACAGGTGTTGCTGACAATGCTAAGATTCGCACGGCTACACTTTACCTCACTGATACGGCTGCTTTATGGTGGAGGCGTAAGTTTGGTGATATCGGTAAAGGCTCCCGTGCCATGGATACTTGGGGAGATTTTAAGATAAATCAAACGTCAATTTTATCCTGAAAATGCTGAGGACGAGGCTCGTGGAATTACGTCAACTCAAGCAAAAGGGGACGGGAGTACATTAACGAGTTCATCACCCGCGAGAAGGATTCCTACTTCTACTTCGTTGATGGTCTTCAAGATTGGGCTAAAACAGAGTTGAAGAGACGTGAAATACGTGACCTCACCAATGCTGTAGCCGAAGCAGAATCATTTATCGATCATGGCATAGGGAAGGAGAAGCCTAACCGAGATGCTTCGCCACCAAAGAGCCGGATGGATGACGATGGCAAAGGTGGGGGAAATAGACCTCCCAATGCCAATGCGGGAACTTGAGGCTCACCCATGGGCAAGGATGGGTAATATTATAACAACCAAGATAGGAGGCAACCCAAGCCTGGGTCTTACATGATATGTGATGGAGCACATTGGGAAAGATTTTTTCCAAAGAAGAAGGCCCTTAACTCCATTATGGCTAGGTACGAAGCCGCCCAAGAGTTTCAAAAGCAACATGATCATGAGGAAACACAAGTTATGGGTTCACTCCGGGTTCTCAATGCTATGAATGTTAAGGAAGGGACCGGGACACCTAAGTATCAAGGCAATGGACTTATGTACATGGATGCTACTATCAATGGGTGTCCTACGTGAGCACTAGTCGACACGGTTGCATCACATAACTTTGTCTCCATAGAGGATGCAACTAAGGAAGGAGGAAGGATCAAATAAGTAAATGCTTCTGCCAAGCCTATACATGGAGAAGCACACGAGGTGAGCACAAGTATTGCAGGTTGGCATGGAATGGTCGACTACACAGTGGTTCCCATGGATGATTTTAAGGTCGTCTTAGGTATGGACTTCGTAAGGAGGGCAAATGCATTAGTGTTTCCGAGTGCTGCCTCGATATGCCTCATGGGAAATGGGACTCCATGCGTAGTTCCAACATCAGTCGGGCGCACAAGTGGGATATAGACTATGTCAAACATGCAGGTTTTAGAGGATGCGTCTAATGGCAAGGCAAAAAGAAGACGCAGGAGACGTCGAAGGCCAAGGCGCACGACTTAGGTGCAACGAGGGCATTGCACGAATTTGGTGGGGGAGGATGTCATGTACCGGGAATTTTCTGCAAATTTCTAGCATAAAGGCTCCATCCCTACACCATTTTTCTCCGAAATATTCTGGAGTTATCTAGTATTATCTAGTATTGTCTAGTATGTTATGGAATAGTGTAGGATTTTCTAGAGTAATCTAGAGTATACTTGTATTGTTTAGAATATTCTAGAATGATAAGGAGGTGTGTAGCTTTCTGGAATATTCCCATAAGGAGGTGGGAACATTCTGGATAACTAATATGGACCATTGATGTATTTTGATCTCCACCATCCATTAAGGAGGTGGGATGCCTATAATTAGGTGGGGAGGTCATTTGGCCAAACCATCCAAGCCAAGCTTTGTAATCTCTTATCAAGTAATACAAATACTTGTTCTTTGTGTTCTACTTGCTCCATTCTTCTCCCTTCTCTAGCACTTTTGTTATAACTTTGCTAGATTGCTAGGCTTACTTAATAGCTCATCGGTCATTGGGGTGCTAAGTGCCGCACGGAGGAGTAGCTAAAGTCTAACCCCGTGACACTAAGATTTTATCATTCTTCTCAATGGGTATATATTATTATGATCAATAATTCATAATAGCTTAAAAGCATAGAGATGATAAAGATCTTATCTTAGTTCATGTTCTTAAATGACAAACCAAATTCACACTAAAATACGCTGATTTTGGTTGTTCACCCATCTAATTAGTCATGCAATATTTTTTTGCCATGGAAAATTCTGAAATAGATCGCTTAATCCTCTAATTATCTATGGATATCTAGTTGTTTATTAAATTATCATCACAATATACCATATCATGAGGGTCCTGAAATGTAGTGCAAAGGGAGTTTTTTCCAAGGTAAACAATGAACAACCTAGTACACATTGTCGTCAGGGACTTGTTATGTTCAGTAGGGTACTTATGTGTAATTTCTGAAACTTCATGTTACATATAGAATGAGATGGGAGATTGATATAGTTTCATTCTCTCCCTTTTCCTCTCTCTCTCTCTATCCATCCTATCTTCTTCTTCAACTATTGTCTTCGTATGACTCCTAAATCTAACACACGTCCATATTGTTCTATGTTTAGAGTAACCGATGTAGAGAGAGTCATGCCAACATTTACTGTTTGATGCTTTAGAGATTCAGCCACTAGACACTGCTACAAGTGCATAGGGTCTCTAATTCTACTTTACACTGATGTTAGTTAGTGTTACAGGATGAAGCATGGACGCGGAACAAGGGTACGACACGACACAAACATGCCAACGCGACAAATTCTAAAAATGAAAGACATGAACATGTAGAGGACATGTCAATAAAACATATACTTCTAATGTATAACTCAAGTCTGAATAATTTAGGAAATTACAGCTTTATTTATAAAAGCTAAAAAATCCTAATTTAAAACAAAGACTAATTCTAATAGATAAATACTATCTAAATCCTAACATAGGATAAATACTAACTACTAAATATCCCAAATTACGATAATATATCCACTTTAATTCGAAATACCAAAAGAAAATTAAATATAACTAGTACTACAACTAAAATTCTGTGAAGCTGCTCCGCATCATTCTCCGCAACACTTGAAAAAACTAGACCTTGAGTTTTGTAATAAGGATAATAATCCATAAGCTTTGACCTTGCATCGAAGAAGCCTGAAATCTTGGGGTTTGACATTGAGCCAATGTTTTAAATTGCGCTCGCACAGGGTGTCGCGTTTTGGTTCCGAAATTGCGTCGCGCAAATAGCGTCACGTATCGCGCAAGCAATTCGTGCATTCCAGATTTTTAATTTGAAAAAGCAAATAACAAATATAAATAAATAGATAAGCTCAAACAATCACTCCAAATCATTTCAAATATAGCCGTAAAGTGCTACAACATTCCAAATAAAACACAAAAATAGGACCCTATTGTTCCAAACATAGGACCATATTGTTTCAAAAATCTCAAAGGCATGAAGTTTCAAAAATAAATTAACACCAAATGAGGTTTTTCAAAAATTGTCAAAACATAAAAAATAAAAAATAAGAATTGTGTAAATTCTTACCAAAGTTGGATCGGGATTGCCAAACTGTGGAAGGAAGAGTTCGGAGCACTGTTAATGAGTTTTTTTTTTGTTTTCAAGACCGGGGTTGTTAAAAGTGATTGAGGAAGGGTTTTGTTAATTTGGGGTTGTCAAAACTATAATAAGGAAGGCTTTTTTTTAGATCGGGGATGTCAGAACTAAATAAGGAAGTGTCTGCGTTTTTTTAACCTTTGTACTTATCAAAATCACGTCGTTTTGGTAAGCCAAAGGGTTTTAAAAAAAACCATGCATCGCGCGACTGTAAGGTTTGCGCACTTTTGCGCTGAATTGCGCCCAATAGCGCACGCAACATCAGCATCCCAATTAGCACACCCATTTGCGTTGCCTTTTCCCATCGCAAAAGGAAATTGCGAGCTATTGCGTTCGCTATAGCGAGCTATTTAAAACACTGCATTGAGCCGAGGTATTGGAATCAACAAGTGTAATAAAGAGTATCTTATATTTTCCGTTTCATCACTAAAGCTATTAGGGGTGATGAAATCAATGTGTTGAGCTTGAACCTCAACAAAGAATGCTTAATTATCTGCTTTACCTTGTCAATCTCATCTTTAGATTGTTTGGGTACACAATCATCATGTAGCATAGTAGTAGAAGGCACATAAATAGAGTCTAACAAATTTAGACTTGAAAAAATCCAATTGTATGTGTTGACCTTCATGCTTGAAAGTATTTGTGTTTTGCCTCTTCATCGTGATCCATACTTAAGCACTTAACTCATGGTTGACCAAGTAATATGTGGTGCAACATTCATCGAGACAGTATTACACCAAATACTTGCCAAATAAATCCCCTTTGAATCGAGAAAAGACAACTTTCTAACACTGTGTACGGAGTATGATTAACCCATGGTACTTCAAATGGTTGCAAATGAGGCTCCGGCGCAAGTTGCATTCTCTGAGTTTCCAGTTTTGAGACAATATTCAATTTGCATTTCCAATCAACAATAATTTTACACACTACGGGTCCACAACGAAGGTACATCGTGAAAGTACCAGGGCGCCTTGATTCTTCTTGCTTCAACATTTGCAGGAAAGAGCCATAGCGAAAGAGTAGGAGAAAAGATGAAAAGTAACATTAAAAAGGGCTCTGTTTTGAGGTTATGTTCTTCATTTCTTTTTCTTTTATGTTTTAGACTGGGCAGGCCTGGATTTAAGTCGGGTCTGGGTTGAAATTGTTCTGTGTTTAGGGTTGAACTAGGGATTGGGTTCTAGAGGACTAGAAAAGTTTTTTTTAGTTGGACTAAGTTTGATTAGATTAAAAGAATGAACCTGGGCTTGCTTAAAGGAAAACTGGACTTGGACCAAGTTTATAATGCGGTGGGGTTTTTTTTTGACAGTTCAAAAGTCAGCTGACTTGGGATTTAATAAAAGGAACTGAGGGTCCGTTTGATAGCACAAAAATTCCAAGGCAAATTCCCAAAAGTTCGAAAATTCTGGTATTTTCCAGCTTTTAGGCTGTTTGATAGCCTTAATTTGCCCTGGAATTTGTTTTCTATGTACAACACCCCTTAAGCACAATTTGCCACCCTAGGGTGGAATTCAATTCTTTGGGGGGGGTCAGGTTTTTGTTTGCCACCTTTGGGTGGCAAATCACTTGAAACCAACTTTTTTTTATAACTCTATATATTTCATAAATATATAAATATATATTGGTAATAAATATATAAATATATATATTTTATATATTTTAGCACATATATGTATATTGCGTATATTTCGTATATTTATATACAGAATAATGTATACAGAATAATATATTATACAGAATAATATATACATTATAATATACATACAGAATAATGTATATTATATATGTATTGTATATTACGTATATATATTCATATTGTATATTACGTATATATATTCATATTGTATATGTATTGTATATTATATATGTGTATATATACATTATTCTGTATATATATTCATATTGTATATGTATATTATATATGTGTATATTATATTGTATATTTCTGTATATATATTCATATTGTATATGTATATTATATATGTGTATATTATATTGTATATGTATATTATATATATGTATATATACAGACATATTATATTGTATACGTATATTATATATATTATATATACATAATATATATGTATATATTCTGTAAATAATATATATACAGACATATTATATTGTATACGTATATTATATATATTATATATACATAATATATATGTATATATTCTGTAAATAATATATATTTAGTATATATATAATTTACATATGTATATATTCTGTAAATAATATATATTTAGTATATATATAATTTACATATACACAGAATATAATATTATGTATATATTCTGTAAATAATATATATTTAGTATATTCAGTATATAATATAATATATATTCATATATTCCGTAAATAATATATTATATTTTCATAGATTTTTTATATTTAATAGATTTTGTACATTTAATAATATAAAAATCTATTATATATATTTAATAATATAATAGATTTTTATATTATTAAATGTAGAAAATCTATGAAAATATAATATTTTATTTACGAAATATATTCATATACTAAATATATTATTATATTTAATATATGAATATATGAACATATATTATATTATTTGCGAAATATATATATTTCGTAAATTATTATTAATTTCCAGAAAAATATACAAAATATATGAATATTCCGAAAATTAATAATAATTTACGGAATGTATATATTCCGCAAATTATATTAATTTTCGGAATATATATATTCCGCAAATAATATAATATATATTCATATATTTTGTATATATGGAATATATATATTCCGCAAATAATATAATATATATTCATATATTTTGTATATTTAATAATATATATTTATTATATATATATATATATTCCGTAAACAAATTTTCCACTTTTATATCTATTTTCCAGCTTTTGCGTTTGATAGAAAATGTGGAAAATTGATGATTTTCCAACTTGTATCAAACAGACACAAGTTGGAAAATATTCATTTGCCTTGGAATTGTTTGCCCTGGAATCAAATGTCCTGGAATCATTTGCATTTTCCCAGTTTTCTATCAAATGGACCCTGAGTGAGATTTATTAAATCTGGGGAGCCAGATGTATCCGATGGCAAGAGGTAAACATAGAGAAATCGAGGGTGTGGTTCGCTAACAAAAATGACAATGGAGATGGCAGAGTGGCAATGGGGTTTTAACGATTATGAAGGCGATAAAGATCCTTCTGGTAAGTGTCGACGTCGATATTATTTGTGATGAGAGTCCAATATTTTTGGTGTCGACAATGAAGATCTTTCTCACGTTTTTTGTCATTTTTTGTTACTCTTCAAAACGAAAGCGGGATGTAAGATTTGGAGATATGGGTTGCTAAAGTACCCTAAAAAGGGTAAGCGAGAATTGGAACGTGATAGTAAATGGGGAGAGAGTATCTGGTAACATTGATTTTAATCCGTGGCGGAACAATGGTGGTTCGACGCGTGAATGGAAAATAGCGAGGCGATTTGCAATGGCGTAGTTATGACGAGACTTGTAAATGCCCTGGTCTTCAAAGGTACATGATGAAGACAAGGGTTTGGTTGCTGATAGGGGCACTAGTTTTTTTCCAGCCAGTGACGAGAGGCTAATATGGGATTATCAATGGTGTGATTATGGAAAAAGAAGAAGTTGAGACAGAAGAAGTTGGTACAGAACATTAGAAAAGTACAGAAAAGGTGACACCAAATAATGGCAGAGGAATAACTGGTTAGATCCGAACTCCAAGTTGGGCTCTGATACCAAATTGATGCCATATGACGATGAATGGTAGAAGATAGAGAAGATGGGACAGGAAGATGCCCGAAGGTGGCACACGGCCTAAGCACTCTTTCTTAATTAATTCATACATCAAATCTGGGTTATAAAGGAGATTACAGCCCTATTTATAAGCTAAAAAATCCTAATTTAAATCAAAGACTAATTCTAATCGATTAATCAGTCATTCTCTGGCACAGACTGCAGAAAAACGGACCTGGAACGGACAGGGCTTCCGTGACAAACCCCTGTCTGTTCCTGTCCGTTTTTTGCAGTCCCCACCAAAGAATTTCTCATAATACTATCTAAATCCTAAACTAATGGATATTAATAAATACTCATTAGTAATTATCCTGAATAACGATAGATAATTAATATCCCCTTTCATTCTTAATAGATGAAGAATATTAAATACAACTACAACTAAACTTTCATGTAGCTGCTCCGCATTAGTCGTTTTTCTACATTAATATACATTTTTCCGCTTCTGCCTTAAGGAATATTGTTTTCCGAACATCTTGACAAGGCTAGCCTTTCTTATAACCAGATCCGTCTTACTCTTCAGATTCTCAAAAAAAAATTATCATTGCATTTAGCGTCAATTTGGTGCATTAAAAAATAAAAAATTGTGAGACAAAGAATGTTTCCCCATTGCATTTTAATATATGTAAATTATATGGCACCTTACTCATCTAGTTTTCGATAGACAACTAAGTAAATTATGTGGCGTTGCATGTACATAATCATCTAATTTCGACAGTCCTATATCCATACATCATCATTTCAACCTATACATGCAACTTGGCATATAGATATATACAAAATTTAAAACTCACCCAATATTCTCTGCACCTGAAAGGTTTTGAAAAGCTACACCAGCAACCGTGTCACCCATGATTGCTGGGCCTCCACTATTCCCTGGATTTATAGCAGCATCTATCTGTATTGCCAAGAGTTGGGTCGCACCATGTACGTATTGTGTAGGCTCAACTCTGGAAACAACCCCTTTTGTAACAGAAATGTTGTCCCCTCCTGTAACAAAGTAGACAATTGTGCAATTTTTTTATGGCAACGGCAAAAAAAAGTACTCTTCCAGTGAAGATGGTGAAGTAAACATTGATTTTGTCACAGCAAAATTTCACATCTCTAGCTATGCTATGATATAACATGTCCAAAAGAAACTACTTGTCCTTCCACCTTTCCCAAATTTAAACAATGAGCAAGGAAAAAAGAAACTGACACTAGTCAAGTTTCCTCCTAAATATAACGATTCCACAGAAGCTGCATAAACACACACATATCACACTGCAGATCCAATAAATTAATTAGGTATACTCAAAAAATGAATTGCGTATTAAGCTTATAATTTTTATATTACCAGTCGGCTCTAAGATTGAGCTCTATTAGAAACAGTAACACGCGGTTCACGCTGAGTAGAGTCTGGAATGAACCCAACTACCTTAGAAAGTCTTGAAGCAGCTAAGATTAAGGTACTTCTTCATTTCGATAAGTAATCAATTATTATAGCAAGAAAGCCGACTAAGGGGGCGGAAACCATATACATCCTGATGTATATAGACTAGGCCAAAATACATTAAAAATGGAAGCACGCTACTCCCTCCAGCCCACCTCCACCAAAAAATGAACCAACGACAAACAGTTAACGGATACCTCTCTTTATACCTCAGAAATACAACACACCATAGAAGTTCGCACTCCGGCAGGTGACAGCTCAACCCATTGAAACACCTCCTATTCCATTCACTCCACACCGTCTACATAATACAAGCTGGAATGACCTTCCATAATTTTCACACCCGTGTTCGCCTTAAACCGGTCCTCCACGGAGTCCACGCCGCCAACAACTCCATCACAGATGAAGACATCACCCATTGAATGCTAAAAATGAGAAGACAGCATGCCACAGGCTCCTAACCAACTCACAATTAAATAGTAGACCATCCATGGCTCCTCTTCCACCTTACACATCCAACAATGGCTAGCCATGTGCTGTCCCCTCCTCTTCACATGGTCGGTTATTAGAATAGCCGCCTTCACTGCTGCTGTCTGGACCCATTGTCCTCCAACTTTGTTTCCGCAGAAACCAACATGCGCAACTCCCAGTTAGTTGGTTATAATAATATCTAACAGAGAACTCTTCCCTACCTCCCATCCACCTCAAAACATATCAACCCCATCCGTTGGCAAAGCCTGCCTCCCCAACATCTCCATAACGAGCCCTCCTCCATTTCCCAATCCTGAAATGCACTCTTAAATTTAAGGCTCGACACTATCCTATCATGAATCCGCGTGACAAAATCGGCTACACTTCCTCCTTTGTTCGCCGATACACAATAAAGACTCAACACCATAACTCCTGAAGGTGTTGCAATCGGTTAGGACTTCAGCCTCACCAAGTAGCTTCCTCCGAGCGAGTTGTTCTCAAGTTAGAAATAACAAATGCACAATGATATATAGTGGTTCAGCACCTCTGCTGAGGTAAAACCGCGTGCGCGCAATGGAACAGAGAATCCAAGGTCTCGAGAGGAGGCTACAAATGCTAAGAAATGAGCAAGAGCTTTTGGTGAAATCTTCTTTTCGTGAAATTTGGCAAATCCTCTTCTTGTCTTACGTATGTATATAGCATTCAAGTACCTCTGCTGAGGTACCTACGCCCACTTTTAAGGCGTTTCTCACTAGTATATTCAATAGGATGGTGAAAAATACAAGGGCGATAGCATTCAAGTACCTCTTCAGCTAAGGTGGCACGACAGAGTCAAAGGTCTTTGTGATGAGAAGAGGGCTCTTAAGAAGCAACTGATTGGTTTTTCTAACAACTCCTTACTCACTTAGGACTCGCGAGACTAAAACAAAGTTAAGTCACCTAAGTGTGGTGCCTAGAGTATGATATCAGAGTTAAAAGTGGTCTAGAGTTAAAAGTGGTCAGACTCTTGTGTACATTTGCTAAATATATATTTCGTCTTGTTAAACAAATTACTTGAATTCAATATCTTAAAACCTTCACCAAGCACTCCTAATATAACTAGTTGCTACCCAGCACCTGAGAAGTGACGGGCGAAGCATGGGAGGTCAAAGTTGAGCTTGTTGTGGTCTGGTTGTGACACCCCGCCTATTCTAATACCGGGTGATCAATCCTTTATTAAAATAAAACAGGAATCCAGTATGATTTCATTCTCAGCATCACAGTCGCAATAAGTAATAAAATATAAAACTGAATAAAACCATACATACAATAAACTAACAGAATAAATTGATATGCATAAATAAGTAATGTGAACCGAATAAACAATTGGTCACTGCAAATAATCATCCAATGTAACTGAGATAAATAATGAAGTCTAACATGAAATAAAATCCTATCTAACTACGGGCAACACATCCAAAAGGAAAAACTGAAATGAAACTGCATCCTATCTAAATAGAATCAAACTGAGGCGGCTAAAACAAACTTGTAGCATCCACAGCTACGGCGCGCAACGGCATGAAAGATTTACCCCTGCTGTCCTTGTTGTTGTTGCACACCTGGGGCGTTTGAAAGAAAACAAGAAAAGAGATTTGCCCACGGATCAAAGCCCGAAAACGTTTGAAAATATTTGCAAGTAATTAAATGCTTTAAATCAATAAAACAAGTAGTGTATTACTTTCACAATTAATTAACCGGCCGCACTCACATGAGACTTATCCTCACCTCTCATCTACAGTGCGCACCTAGCGCATTCATTTTATTATCCTAATCATGCTACCCAACCTAACTAGGACAACAACCATTATCAAAGCCCATCTCTTCATTCTAATTCTCCAAGTTTCAATCTTTTAATCTCATATTTTAGTTCTTTATTAATCATGAATGTAATTAACTACATAATTGCAATCTAAAGCAACTAAATACTTGCCCTTTGGATATGAATCCGAAGTCTCTCTCTACGTAAGGATGATTTTGAATCCGAAGATGCTCTTCTCCTCTCTTCTCTAAGGTTCTTCTCTCCCTTTCTTCTCTTAAACTCTCTCTTAAGCACAATTATGCAGAGATTAAAAGTGGGTTGTTATCCACCTCTCTAATCCTTATATACTCCCTAATTACACTCTAATCCAGTTTTTAGGTGAAACCGTAAGGGTAAAAAGACACAAATACCCCTATACGGGATTAACTACTTCTAAAAAGTTCCCAGAACCCAACTATAATCCTCGGGTACCTAATATGGACTATTTTGACCCATTCTGAATCATCGGTGCACTCAAAAAAGTCATCTGAGCCACCCAACTATAAATATGCCATCATCTCATTAACCAGGCCCGACATGTGCGTACAGTACGCGTCGCCCATAATATATATCAATCCGCCAATATAAATCTCTATCGACATAACATAATAGACCGTCGTTTTTCACTCATAAACGACATATAATAAATCACATATTTATTTACTTATCACACGCAAGTAAACAATAATAATAATAAATATTAATCCTTAACTTGCTAATTAATATTTACTAAAACCAATTTAATTTCTCCAATTAAATTAATAAATGCATGCACATGTGGAAATTAAATACTCATAAAAGTACAGGCTATTACACTAGTGAACATGTTTGAAGTATGTTCAACTATGAAGCACGGACACTTCCCCGGAGGTGTTGTACAAGTGTCGGACACTCGAAGGACATGGATACTCAGAGGACACGACATGCACACGTGTCTGATACGCCACGTGGCGTGTCGGACAGAAACGGCATTAAAAAAAGTTGGACACGGCAAGGACACGCAATGGACACAGCAAGGACACGGCAAAGACACGCAATGGACACGGCTGGGTAAAAATATAAAACTTTAAAAAAAACGGGGGTAGAAAACATAATAAGTTCTAAAAAAAAAATGGGAGCAAGTTTGTTATTTTAAAAACTTAACTTGGTTTAAAAACTTAACTTATATTAATGTGATATCAAATTTTTTTTTAAATATAAAAATATTAAATAAATATTTGACACCGTGTCCCCGTCGTGTCGTGTCTTGATTTTTTTGGATTTATCGTGTCGGCGTGGCCGTGTCGTGTAGGACGCGACACGCGTGTTCGTGTCCGTGCTACATAAATGTTCAGCCTTGGTGAGGACTTGTTGGACCATTGTTATTTTTATGATGAGGTGTGGGCTCTTCGTGGGATGTCTAGAACTCTTTGATAACCTTCTGGTATCTGATTGAATGTATTGGGAAGGAGTGTTGAGGTCCTTATTCTGCCATATCAGGACAGTCGTTAAGAATTGAGGTCTATTGAGGGAGGTTCTTCTGGGTACTTGATAATCTCCTGGATACTTCTGCCTGAACCATGGCCTGACGTTTCGATGGAGTTGAAGATTTAAGGTATGAGGTCCTTTCCTTCTATATTTTGATCTCGGCGCAAGACTTGGGACCTCTTCTCAAGGTTTAGGAGTGCGGATCATACTTGGTATCATCACATC
This sequence comes from Sambucus nigra, assembly GCA_949130495.1. Taxonomy (NCBI): domain Eukaryota; kingdom Viridiplantae; phylum Streptophyta; class Magnoliopsida; order Dipsacales; family Adoxaceae; genus Sambucus; species Sambucus nigra. Next base: position 14,679,700 of record OX422213.1, on the reverse strand, counting down.
CTACCACTCTTCTAACAGATACTTGGAAGGGAAAGAGACACAAGGAAACATGTTGTCTAAAGCCAAATTTGTGTCTAGGTCCCCTATATATCATTACACCCTCAATCTAGTGTAGATTATTCAATCCCACTTGTGGTAAATATTGCATTACATAATCTTAGTAGTAGATAGTGCATTCAATTCTCTAATTACCTTATATAGCTCCTTCATAACACCTTTATTATGCTTCATTGATAAGCTCAAAATACAAATTTCCATGTTCTTATATTTTCTTTTACAAATTCTCCATTCTCTTCCTCTAATTTGTCTATCAACTGATTACCCATTTCACTCCTTACAATACTAAGAAAAAGTTTGTTTTGTTCCACTCTTTTATGCACTTTGCCTTTGTTTTTTATTCCAATATGGTGTAGAACCAAAACAAAACAAAACAAAAAACGAATTCTAACTTCTCAAATATAAATAATCAAGTCTATAAATAGTCCGAGTGAAAATGCGTCCGACAAACTTATATATAAGAGAACAAGTTTCAAATATCGTCCGACAAGTTGACTCGATGGATGTGAGTCGATGGGTTAATAAGTTTAATTCAAATCGATAAAACTTGGTAAGAGATCAGTCATATCAGGAGACGAGAGGGTGAGTCAATGAGATATCGGTCATCACGAATGATAAATCGGGGGGAGATTCTCCATATTGCTTTCCTTGATATCCCACTGTAGGCGGGGTCTAATGATGAACCTCTCATGAAGTCGATAATACACTAGCAAAGCAAGATAGAACATAATATAATCAGAAATAAGCCCCATCGATGAAGCAAAAGCACTTGCATAGCGCCTCAGCATTTCCCAGGCAAATAAATCTGGATCAGTAATGAGATCTCTTAGTACCACTGATGGACCAAGTTTGGCGGGGCTTAGGAGAGTCTTTGAATAACCTCTATCGAGAAAGATCATTAATGGGACTCTTCGAGGGAATTACATTGGAGGATAGGGAACAAAGCACTGTTAAAATCAGACTTAACCATTCCAAGCACGATGGTAAAAGTACCAAGGTGGATGGTCATGCGAAACACCTCATTCACATGCACTATAAAGTACACATATTTTGGCACCAAAAATTGCATATCCTTTCGAAAATCCTATTAACCTAACATGTCAAATCACAAACATACCTTGAACTAACTTTTGGCAGGTTTGATTAGTGCTCAGCCTGCCTTGTGTGCTTGGAGTGCTTTCCCACTCTCCCTTCGAATCAACTCACGCACGGGCCCTTTTTGTTATTTTTTCACTTGTATTATTTTTATCTATTGTATTGTCACAAGCATTCCCCTTTTTATAGTCAACCTTGCAATAATATCGTAAACTATTGTTGGAATGGGAGTATAACAAATGCCTTGCCCCAAGTTAACGAAGTTGAGTGCCCGTAAAAGATTAAAAGTTTACCCTCCTACACACCAATTGGTTTTAGGTGAGATGGTGGTTTGACATCCGACTAGTGGTATCAAAGCCAATGGTCATGGGTTCGACTCTTGTCTGTGTCACTTGTTGGGGGGATTGTGTTCAAGTGAGAGTAAAACAAATGTCTTGCCCAGGACAATGAAGTTGAGTGAACCCATAAACGATTAAAAGTTTGCCCTCCTAAACACCAATTTGTTTTAGGTGAGAAAGTGGCTTGAGATCCAACTATATCTGCCATTGATACGAGTAACGCCTCGCACTTATCATTAAGCACCCAAAATTAGACTACTCTATTACATCCGCACAATCTCTCAATAGTGGACTTCGCCACCGTGAAGAAGCTTGGCCCACAACGGTGCTCTCTCTTTGAATGAGTGGCAAAGATCAAGAAGGGTTCACTCTCTTTTCAACGAGCATGGATGATAGAGCTCCATCAAGGGTTTCTTTACTCCACGAGGGCCTCTCTCTCTCTCCACTCTTAACAAGGCTAGAACGGTTACATAATATTTGTCATATTTTGTTTACTGTTAATTTGTTGCTACTTAAGTATGAACAATGCTATATGCACTAGGAATATGTCTTGGGTTTGTGTCCCAAGAGCATAAAAGTTTTACATTCATCAAAGATATAACCATTTATTTTGCACTTAAAAACACAAAACTCGAGAAATACTTCTGGAACGTATAGAGTTCCCCCTTGCTAATATGTTACTTTAGTATACTAAAGTACTCTTTATTAAATATATATACAACATATAATTTGTTATATTATATTACTAGTACAATATATTACTAGTACTATTATTACTAATAGATTGGGTAATGGTGATTAGTGTACGGTGAAATTAATATAGAGATTGATAATACCCCCTTGATGTAGCTTATAATTTCTGATCATGTTAAACCAGGTCAGTGGATTAAATTATCCAACGTATCAAATAAGTTAAGCGGGTGATCTCAAGGAGTTATAAGAAGTCAATTTAATATAACTGTCAGTAATTCAATTTAATCGATGAATATTTATAATCTTAACGTGGCGAGATCATTAAGAATTTAATAACAAGGAGCTCAAAATTATAATTATGAGATAGTGGACTAGAGTGCAATTATTAATATTTATTAGAATGAACAATAATTTATAAAAATATGGTATAAATTTCAAGTTTAATTAGGATTCCTAATTTTATTGGAACCTAGGCTCTTATTTCTCTCGGAAGAATTCCCCGTGTAATCATATATATGCAACCCCATGTCTCCTAATTATGAATGGAATCATTATATACGAGGAAAGTACATAAGGAGTGGTAGGATTGTACACCTTGGTGCCCACACATCAATGGCATGTCTTGGCTTGAAAGAAATAGCATGGAAGATCTTGAGGTCTCTTTCACAGAACATTAAAAAATTGATTCCGGACAATTAAAGCATTAAAAAATCTGAAATTAATAGCTGTTTATTGAAAGACGCACACCAAATTTTAGGTCGTTCGGAGATCGTCTCGTTTGTATGCATGTGCATCTTTTGAAGACAATGATTCATAGTTAGATCTGACAAAATGGAGTAGATCTGGACTTGAATAGAGAAGAATTAAAGAAGGTTAATTCAAGTACCGAGAATGTGTTCTCATACATTCAGACTATCATATAACTCTTTGGAGCATCATGGATATACATATTAGGGGTGAAATAAATTTAATTACATCAATTTTCATCCGACACAACATGTGACGGGAAAGTGCTCAAATCGCTACAGTTCATGCCAGAAAGAACCGCAAAGGTTATGAGATATTGAGATCTTGAATCTCCTACATAGATCCACCATAAATATATTTTCGTAACCCAATTATCGGATATAAAACGACCCGGTACATTAAATACCCAAAAATTAGTATCAGAGGTATTTTAATTTACATGATAATTGGAAAATGCATATTGTCCATAAAATTCGTTTTAATAATTTAGGTTTTAATCTTGAATGTATGGGATTTAACTTTATTTTGCGGAGACTCATAAATTATGTCACTCCATTATGCTCTGAATGCATGTTATTTCATTTTATGTAATCGAATCCTACGTTGGTTTCTGCATAGTTGTTTTTTTGTCTTCAATTCGGTCGTAATTATTACATGTAATTTTTTGGTGTGCCTGAATCAACACCGATTCATGTGCCGAGCACTGAAGGCAATTTTTACAAACAATGAGATTTGGCAGATGAAAGTTTGAACAAAAATGACGATGTCATATAACATTAACGAGATATAGTAAACAGTCTAAACAATCTTTAATTCTTCTTTATTTAAATTTAAATCTACTCCAAGTTGTCAAATATGAACGTGAATCATTGTCTTGTAAAGATGCGTGAAGCAGACCAAACAATCTCTGAATGACTTGTAATTTGGTGTGTATATTCCTCTCTTTATCACGAACTGCTAATTTTTTCAGTTTTTTTCGACACTCCAATTGTCCAGAATCGATTTTGAAATGTCAAAGTTGTGAAATAGACCTCAAAGTCTTCCACGATATTCCATTCAAGCCATGACATGTCATTGTTGTGTGGGTACCGAGGAGCACGACCCTACACCACTCTTTATGTATTTTTCTCGTATATAATATTCCCATTCATAATTTGGAGACAAGTGGTCGCTTATATAGGCTAGCACAGGATCCCAAGAGAAAAAGCTTCCAATAGAAGGGAACCTAATTGAACTCTATAATTAATTCCACAATTCTATAAATTATTATTCGTTCCACTAAAAAAAATAATTGCACTCTAGTCCACCATCTCAAATTATAATTTTGATCTCCTTGTTATGAAATGCTTAATGATCTTGTCACGTTAAGATTACAATACGCGTAGATTACATTAAACTCCTGATAATTATATTTAATTCACTTCTGATAATTCCTTGAGACTGTCCGCCTAGCTTATTCGATATGCTGGGTAATTATGTCCACCAGTGGGGTTTGACTTCATTAGAATTTATAAGTTACATCAAGGGTATCATCAATCTTTATACTAAGACTTGAATTCAATCCATAATTAACTTTCACCTTACATTAATCACCATTACCAAGTCTACCAGATTCATAAATGAATCTCACCCAATATGTCAAAGTAATGAACAAACAATGCACGTGTAATCAATTATATTTGAATTATGAGCCTAAGCATTCAGAATAATCATGAGATGTGAATTATCTTATATGGGTAGTACAAGGACAACTATCTCAAACTAAATCGGTTGAATATACGAAGTCTACTAAAGCAACAAGTCGAAAGTATACTCTTTCTCATAATTAAGACAAATCTACTTAGGGGTGTAAATAGATATTCGAAAATCCAAATTCGTTCGATATTCGAATCTGTTTTTGTAAATATTTATTCGAATAGAAATCCGGAAGAGCGGATTCGGACAACACTTTTTGATATCCGGGAAAACGTATATAGTAACTAAGGTATTCATCACATATAATCCGTTTCAGAAGTGAACTATCTGCATTTATGAATAACCGTTGTAGATTTCTATATTTGTAGTATTACATATTATACATTATTCTAATAATATATATTTCTAATTTGTTTATCAAAACGATTAAATGAAAATAAAATAATCTAACCTATTCATTATTTAAAGAAGAGTAAATTACTCATTTGGTCCCTAAACTATCACAGTTGTTCCAAAATGGAACCTAAACTATTAAAAGTGTCAATTTAGCCCCCAAACAATGGGAACATATTTAACAAGGCCCTTCCGTTAGTTTAACACTTAAATAATGCACATGACTATTTTAAGGGTAAAATAATAATTTGGCTTTTAAAAAAGATTTAAAAAAAAGGAACTATCTCTCAATATTAACCCAAAAAAATCCACTCTTCAAACCACCACGCTCCCAAGCCACCCCCTGTCACCCCCGACCCCCACCCCCAAACCCCTCATCTCCTCCTCCTCCACATCCATCCCCACTCTGCAACCCGTTACTCTCTTTCCCTTAGTGTTTACCCAAAAAAAAAATCACTCCTGCCGAACTCCCCACCACCATCGCCCTCCTTCTCCTCTCCCGCCCCATTGCACCACCGACGAAGGTAAATCAACAATGGCTATGGGGTTTCCGGATTGAGGGTTTTCGAGTAGGGGATTTCCAAGATTTTGGGCGGAGGGGGGAGGAGGAGGGGTGGTGGAGCTAGGGAGTAGGGATTGGATGTGAAGGAGGGGAAGGGGAGGATTAGAGGAGAGGTTTTTTTTTTTTTGTGTAGGGGGGGGGGGGGGGGGGTTAGGTTTAACACACACACGCAGAGTGCTTTGTATGGGTTAATATCGAGAAAGAGAGTTCCTTGTTTTATTTGTTTTTTTTCCTTTTACTTTTTTTTTTTAAAGCCAAATTACTATTTTACACTTAAAATAGTCATGTGCATTGCACATAACCTTTTTCCGTCAAATTTAACTCCCAAAATTAACGAAAGAGCCTTGTTAAATATGTTCCCATTGTTTAAAGGCTAAACTGACACTTTTTATAGTTCATAGGCCATTTTTGAACAACCGTGATCTTTTAGGGTCCAAAGGAGTAATTTACTCTGTAAAGAATAAACACAATAAAGAAAAGGGCTTTTTTTACTTAACCCCCACTTTTTATTATGCTATTTGACTTAACCCCCAATTTGCTAATCTCTTTGACTTGCCCCTGCACGAGGGGGTTATCTCAAAATAATGAATTATTTTACTTAACCTCTTATTATTATTTATTATTTTGAGATAACCCCCTCGTGCAGGGGCAAGTCAAAGAGATTAGCAAACTGAGGGTTAAGCCAAATAGCGTATTAAAAAGTGGGCGTTAAGTCAGAATCTCTCTAAAGAAAAGTGTACCCCTCAGTCTCTTGAATTTACTACCATCTGAAGTCTCTATTTTACTTTGGTCTTCTTTATATTTAATGTCACGATGACACTAGACGTTATCCCTTTTGTTGACATGTTCATGATAACTCATTGATAATGGTGTTGTCAATGTAGCGTAGTTGGGGAAAATTAAGTTACTCTAACGTGATCAGTTTTTCTTCCTTTATGTGTTCACTAAAATGCTTTTTCAAACTCTCATTTACACGATATGAACAGCTATCATGTCAATAAAGAGTCACTTAGTATGCACTAAATATCAATACTTGTTTTTAAGCCTCGTAAAATTTGATTCTCAATTTTTCTCTCGTCACGTATATAATAAATGTTTCATTTTATTAAGAGTTTATGTTGAAAATATTTTTGTTAAGATTTGGAAAATTGCCAAATCAATGTTAGATAATACAATATATGTAAATGTGATAGGAATAGTTGTGCATAATATTCGGGTGGATACATATAAGGATACAGATAGTGCACTCCTAACGGATACAGATAGTGCACTTCTAATCAGGCGCTTTGTGAATAAAACACTATTTATATTTATTACAATTAATTTAACCCAAATACAAAAATTAATTCTTAAAATGTAAAATTCTTCTTTTAATATATTTTCTAACACTTTGTTTCACGTCGTTCTCCCCATCATTAAGCAGGGGCAACATTCATCACAATTTGGGAGTCCCTGTAATACCCGTATTTTTATTTAATTAAATAAATGGTTATTTAACAATTATTTTAATTTAGTGTGCGTGGTTGTTGAGTAAATTAAACATTAATTTCATGTCATAATTAAAGTTAAATCGAGAATTTAATTTTATACGAGCACCACGTAATTTAATAATAGTGTTGTTAATTATTTTTGTATTGCGAGTGTGTAATGTTAGACTGGGCTCTATTGGAAACAGAACCCGAAGTGGTCTTTTTAGTATGTTGGATTGGGCTTTAGGGTGGGTAACCCTTTGGGCCAAGTTTTGGGAGCATATAGGTAGTGTTTTGAGCTTATTTGGAGGTCTTAAAGCAGGCCCATAGTAGGTCTGTGGAAAATAGAGAATAATAGAGGTTAAAGTTAACCCTCATAATAAGCATAACATGACAAAAGACTAAACCTAGGTTGCAGAGTAGATAATTTAAAAGCAAGCGATCCAACAAGTGGCTAAGTAAGAGATATAACCTAGTGATTTTAGGAAATGAATAACTTGTTTTACTACATATTAACTCTAACTTGTTTGTTCAATTACTCATATGATCTACAATAGTTTGGTCACATGCTACTTTTCATCTTATGATAAATCATGGAGGAAATTAGGTTTATCCATGTTTAATGTCTACAATTAATTAGATTTAATTGTAGGGGAATGATTGATAACAATGATTCACATGCTTAGGTTGAAAAATTATGATTAAATCTACTGATAATTGATTCATTTCATAATTACTTGAACCCATATGAACAACATGTTGAAATTGATGATTAAGCCCTTATAATGATAGACTTGATCTTGCTAATAATTCAATTGGAAACATGTTTAGGATCCCTTGAAAATAGTATTTAGGTTATTTTGGGATTAATACTAGGTTTAAAGAACTTTTGATTACATTCTGGTATGAAGAAAATCTAGAAAAATATAGTGTGGATTGAGATTTGTATTACAGTGTCGTTGGCAAGGGATGATCGATCCCTCATTTGAATGTGTATAGGGGGATAATTAGGATAGCTAGCCAGTGAGGGATATGAATACTAAGGATTGATGAGTTTTAAAACTAGGCCAATGAGAGTTTAGTTTGTAAGGGTATTGTATGATATAGCAGTCTAACAATATGAGTACAATTCACCGAGATGTTTGATAATATCGAGGTTAGCCTAGTAATGAGTGCAGCATACGTGGTTAGCCTATTAGTTGGTCCATAAAGAGGAATTTAACCTAAATTGGGTATCGTGCGGTATAGAAATACTACGGGATTGTTGGTTTTGGTATTTTTTTATCGGTGACGATATTGGGAAAAGGCTTTGTTGAGTTCAGTTGACGATATTGCTTTGGATACTTCGGGTTTGGGAATGGCTTGGTATTTGTTTATCAATGACGGGACAAGGTAGGACTTACGCATGGTACACGATTAGTCTTGGGACTTAAGTCCTTACGTTGCTTGGTATTGGATTGGCATATGGATAGGATACAGCTTTGATAGAGGTAAGGTGAGGTGAGGTATTTTTGGTGTGAGCGCTAACGGAGACGGCATAAGACGTAACTGAGTCGCACTTAATTTTGTTCAAGTAAAGTTAGCTATTTTTCACAAAATGTGGAGTGAGACCTACGATATTTTCTTACAAATCTTTTCAGGTGTTCCTAAACCGAAGCAGCAGGATTGTGCAGGCAGACTTGCAGCGTTCCAATCTTTTAGTTTTCCTATCAATGGATGTCGGATGTTTATTCAATTTCAGTATTCACTTCTGTCATATATACTGAAATAAAAGTTAGCTATTTTTTACAAAATGTGGGATGAGACCTACGATATTTTCTTACAAATCTTTTCAGGTGTTCCTAAACCGAAGCAGCAGGATTGTGCAGGCAGACTTGCAGCGTTCCAATCTTTTAGTTTACCTATCAATGAATGTCGGATGTTTATTCAATTTCAGTATTTCACTTCTGTCAAACTGATATTTTTATTTATGGCCCGTGGTGGGTTCCAAAGTTATTATCTCATTTGGTTTTGAAACATTTACTATTGTGGTGACTTATTCAGCTTTATCGATTCAGTTTTTTAGACTCATATTTGTTATCTAGTTTTCTTAGCATCTTTTATTTATTGTTGTGGATGGTTTTAGTATTCTTAATTCATCGTTGATACTTACAAATTGTTTGACATCCCCAATCTTCGTCATACAGGCTGTAAACACGTGAAATATAGGGGGTGCTACAGCCCCTTGGTGTATCATCACTATGGTGAGCTTAGAAACCAATGAACACTATAGGAAAAGCATCTCCATAAGCCTCATGGAAGCAATTGAGTCTGCGTGTTGAACCTAGAGCAAATCACAAGCTTTAGGGAATGTTCAATAATCTTCTTCTCTTCATTGATCTCTACTTTATACTCTCTTTGGAACCTTCCTCTTACAATGTGCTCTTCTTTATATTCTTCATTAATTTTCTTCATCGCATTAGTCTCCATGTGTGGCTAGTTGAAGAGGTAAAGGCTCCACAATATTAGGCCCATTTGTAGCTTCACCTTCAATGACGTCTTCAATTGTAGTTGTTTCCTCCAACTGTTTGCACAATTTCGGATTTAGTTTTCTCACATCATGCTCCTGAAAGCAAGTTCCACTTTAGAATATAACAGGTTCTAACTTATCCAGTAGAGATTTGATGTTTTTCAATTTTTTTCTTCCCTTTTTTTTTGCTACTTATTTTTCTGCGTTTCTTTTTTCTCTTAAATTGGCTGACTAAATGAGCAAGTGATTGAGAAGGTTTTCATCAGCTGACTTAGTAACCTAAGTCTGGACTGATGTTAAATGGTGTGGGTTGGGAACATATTGCTCTATGGACCAGTACTAAACCCAGTTAAATTTTAGTTCATTACATAGAACAGGGTTAGACAAACCCGGGCTTTAAATAGAGTTTTGTTAGAATCTTGTAACTATGACCCAGTAACTTCTGCGATCGATTTTTTTAAGTGTATCTGCAGGCTGCAGCGCCTCAAACAATGGAGGATAACAAGTGGGTCGCGACGTTTTCGGCGAGCTTTAGGTAGTGATGATGTAGCAACTAGGCTTTGCAACCCTACGAACAAAGAGGTTAATAAAAAAACAAAAAGTGATGTGTGCGTGTGTAACACCCACACCCCCTCTCTTGTTTTGGGCCCCCCAGGAGGAAAAAAGAAAACGAGAGATTTATTTTCTTGTTTTACTTTGTTATTTATGCTATTATCTCTTAGTTTATCTTTAAGAGTCTGGTTTTGAAATAACATCAAACTGTAAAAGTGAGTTTAACCACTAGAGATGAAGGAGTTCCATGCCGGAGGGTGGGTATACTGAAGAACGGCAACAAACATATTCAGGCCCAGTCACACAGGTAAGGGAGCTGTTAAGGAGGCCATCCTGGTCAAGGGTGAGGTTCGGGTTGAGTTCATGCCTGTGGTCTGCGTCCTCCCATGGAGGCAAGCTCTTTACGATGAGACAATGTATAGGGAGGAAGATATGTGCTTACACTTCCTGGAAGGGGAAGGGCCCCTCTTTCAACATTGTTATAAAGGGAGATTCGTCAAGAGTCCATGTTCAGATTCCCGAGACCTCCCCGGGTAGGAGATGGGGTGCTGTAGGAGAGGAGTTCAGAAGCATAGAATAAACGGTTTCATGTAATATCACCATAGATGGAGGGGTAATCAAGGGCAAGAGGTTGGAGGGAAAGACTTACTTGCAGGCAGCAGCGGTGGAGTCATGGCCTGTATCGGCTATTAACATCTCCAAAAACTCCTCATTGGTAACTGACCTAATTCTCAGAGATGAATCATGCTTCTCCAGAATGGAGTTCTTCAAAAGAGCGCTTGTCGGAAGGTTTGGTGGTCCGGATTCTGCGCCACCTGAGATTGGGAAAGTCATTTTATGGGCTGGGCAACGTTGGAAACCGGTTGGCACTTTTGAAGTCGAGCGGTTTCAATCCTCTTCTTTTCTGTTTGTGTTTGCGTCCAAGGAAGAGGCTGATAGGATGTTAAACGAGAAGCTATGGATGATGGAGGAAGAGTTGGTGTTTCTCCAAAGATGGCACCATTTCATGGGTTTTGATGCAGACTCTCGTATTGTTGGCAATCGTTGGATTCCTGTGATGGGTACGCCCCTTCACCTGAGGGGGGAAGAAGTGTTTCGAGCCATTGGAGAGATTTGTGGGAGGTTCATTAGAGTTGATCATGAATCGTTGGTAGGGAAGAATATTCAATGGGTGAGAATCTTGGTGCAAGGGCAGGTCTCTATCCCTTCGAACATCACTATAGGTGTGGGAGGCTGGGCTTATGTTCTAAGTGTGTGGGATGAGCTTCAGTCATGTTTCAACATTGGAGATGGAGTACGTCCGAACAAGGCTGCAGGAAGCACTGGTGGGATCCCACAAAGAGGCTCTGTTAAATATGTACCTAGATGTTCTACATACAAGGATGGCTCTACAGCGTTGGTTCGCACGGTGTTGGGCTCGGAGTTAGGTACTAGGGAAAACCATGTGGTGCCAGATTCTCTGGTTAAGGTAGTTGGTGGTAGAGCAGAATTTGATATCAATAACGTTGCAAAAGCGGGTACTGAACAGCAAAGTCCACCGGGTGGTAAGGATTTGAGTTCCTTGTTAATGGCGGCAGTGGTTGTAATGGATCGGGACGGACAGAAAAGGAGCTGCGTCAACACGGTTGAAGAGCTAGATGCGCTGGCGGCGGTGGAGTCAGCAGCTGGACGTGTTGATAGCACAAGCAGGAAAGGAGCATCTACTGTGGTGCAAAAATTTGCGGCAGATGGATATGCAGTTTTAGATATGGAGTTGATACAGCAGGTCGAGGATACCGGACCTATGGAGCTGGTGCAGCAGGTCGCGGACGGCGGCGTGAGTGGTGGCAGACGCGAAGAGGACAGCGTAGCTGCTGGCGACAGGATGGGTTGGGAGGGGGATAAAGCTGAGTGCAGGGGTGCAGCGTGCATTTGCATGTCTGGCATGGGGCTGGGTCCTATAAAAAGCACACAATGTGATGGGCACAAAACTGTTTTTAAAGCCGCGGATGTTACAAAAGGAATAGAGTTGAATGTTAGTGGGTTAGTGGACAGTGGGATGGTAGGGACAAAAGTTTTTGAAAGTGCTCAGCTTTTCAAAGCCAGAGCATGTGTGGGAAAAGAGAGATTTTATAAGGAGGATATGGGGACTTTTGAGGAAGCTAAGGTTAGTGCCAAGTCAGGCGGATGCGTAAGTTTGGGGGAAAAGTGGAAGGTTATCAACGAAACTCACAGTAATAAAATAGGGGCTCAAGGTGGTGGAGAAAAATTTATAAAAAATATTAGCACGGGGGGTTCAAGCTGTGTGTAAGGAAAAGGAAGTTAAATCAAATTTAAACCTAGTTAGTGGTTTCAAACACCAAGAGGCAGGGGGGCTCAGCCAGGCAAAGGGTTAAAAAAGTGGCAATTAATTTATATGCTGATGAGAAGGACAGTGGGGTCACAAAAAAAAGGGGGGGCCAGAAGAGGTGTTTTTAAAAATAAAAGAGAAAAAAGATATTTATCTCGGCACTTCACTGCTTGGGCTAAAAAATATTAAAGCCATTAGGAATGCAGGAAAAAATGGCAATAAAGGCAAAGTGTTGGGAAAGAAGAGTGGGGGTAAACAACCACAGGTCACGGTCAAGCGAAAAGTAGACGAGGGAGGAGGGGACTTGAAAGTGTTATTGGAAAATGACTGGAAAGCGATTGTGGTCGCCAGCGAGATGACAACGGGGAGGGGTCATAGCAGAACAGGCTCTAGTACTATGGAGCGGGGGAAGGAGCGAGGTGATACAAATTTGCAAGAATTAAACGATTCTAGGTTGTGGGTCGAACTAGTGATACATAATAATTCAGAAGAAGAAAACGATGTGGACTATGAGGAGGAGGGATGGGATGAAGACCCAGTGGGATGGAGGGAGGATTTGCTAGGGTCATTTAGCAATGATTCGGGTGTTGGGTTTGAGGGGTGTGAGAATGAGGCTTGGGAATTATTCGAAAAAATCAATACGAGTGGAAAGGGAGGAAGGGGGGGGGATCGAGGAGGGTAAGGGAGGGGAGGAGATACTGTTAGTTTAACATTATTACGAATTATTTCGTGGAACGTGAGAGGGTTGAACGACTTTAACAAAAGGGCCATAGTGGGTGGGGCTATTGCTATGTGGAAATCCGACATTTTGTGCCTTCAGGAGACCAAGATGTCCAGCATGGACGAGGGGATTATTAGATCACTTTTGGGGGGGGGGGGGGGGAGGTATTAAATGGGTTAGTATGGATGCAGTGGGGGTGTCAGGTGGGGTGGTCATTTTGTGGAATACAGTAGTGGTCGACCTTCTTGAAAGGTGACAGGGCAGCTGGTCTATATCTTGCTTATTTAAAAATAAGATCGATAGTTTTACTTGGAGTTTCTCGGGGATCTACGGCCCGGTGGAGGACAGGAATAGGTGGGAGTTGTGGGAGGAACTAGCTGGAGTGAGTAGACTTTGGGATGTCCCCTTTTGCATGGGAGGGGATTTTAATGAGGTTCGGTTTGGAGCGGAAAAAAGTAATGGTGGCAGAACTGACAGGTATATGAGAGAATTCTCGGAGTTTATTGACGAGATGGAGCTGATGGACTTACCTCTTGAAGGGGGTTTGTACACTTGGTCCAGTTTTAGGGATACTCCTTCGATGTCTCGACTGGATCGATTTCTTATTTGTCAGAGGTGGGAGGAGCACTTTCCTTGGGTGATTTAGTCTTGTTTACCTAGGGTGACCTCGGATCATTGTCCTATTACAGATTGGCAGTTAAATTGGGGTTGCTTAGGGAAGATCTCAGGGTATGGAATCGAGAGGTATTTGGTAATGTTCAAACGGTCACAGCGAGAATTTTGGAAGAGGTTAGGAGGTTGGATGAAAAAAAGGGAGAGTTGGGCTATCGGAGGAAGAGAGGAGGGCTAGAGAGGCTAAAAAGGGGGAGTTAGGAACAGGTTAATTCAGGAGGAAATTAGTTGGAGGCAGAAATCGAGGGTCGTGTGGTTGAGGGAAGGAGACTCAAATACCAAATTCTTTCACAGAGTAGCTAATTCACATCTGCGTGGGAACCATATAGGTAAGATCATGGTGGGCGGAGTGGAGTTCCAAGAAGTTAGTGAGAGCTATTTAAGGAAGAGGAGTGGCGCCCCTCGCTTGATGGAGCTGATCTAGAGAAAATATCGGCGGGCGAGGCAGATTGCATTGAGGGCCTATTTTCCGAAGAGGAAGTTGTTCGGGTTCTTAAGACTATGGCAGGGGATATGGCGCCGGGACCGGACAGTTTTTCAATGGCTTTCTTTCAGCGGAATTGGTCCGTAATCAGGTATGATGTGATGGCTTTCTTTGATGAATTCCACGATATAGGCTACTTTGGGCCTAGGATGAATGCAACTTTTATCACTCTAATTTCTAAGAAAGGGGGCTCGATTGACATAAAAGACTACCAACCAATCAGCTTAATTGGGAGTGTGTACATACTTCTCGCCAAAGTTCTGTCATGTAGACTCGGGAAGGTTATTGATCCACTGATATCGGAGTCTCAAAACGCTTTCGTCGGTGGTAGGCAGATTCTGGAGGCAGCGTTGGTGGCAATGAATGTGTGGAGGCGAGGATAAGAAGTGGGGTTCCTGGCATAGCGTGTAAACTGGACATCGAGAAAGCGTACGATCATGTTAATTGGAGGTTTCTTCTCTACCTGCTGAAGAGGACGGGCTTTGAAGACCGGTGGTGTCGGTCGATGAAGAGGTGTATTTCGACGGCTAGATCTCAGTATTGATTAATGGGGTTCCTGAAGGTTTTTTCTTGAGCACTCGTGGCTTGAGGCAAGGAGATACGTTGTCCCCTTTTCTGTTCATCTTGGTCATGGAGGCATTTATTCGGATGATGGGACGGGTTGTAGAGGCAGGTTGGATCAAGGGGTTCAGCTTTGGGTCAACAAGTTCGAAGGTGATAGTTGTGTCCCACCTTCTGTTTGCGGATGATGCGATTGTTTTTTGTGACGCCGACCGCAGGCAAATCCGTGCGCTCAAGCTTCTCCTGATTAGCTTTGAGGCGGTTTCGGGGCTCCGAATAAACGGTGGGAAGTGCGAATTAATTCCAATTGGGGCGGAGGGGGCAGTGGAGAGCTTAGCAGGCATTATTGGTGGTAGGGTTGGGTCCTTACCTAGTTCTTATCTGGGGCTGCCACTAGGTGCTAAGTTTAAGTCTAGAGCTATGTGGGACCCGGTTTTGGAAAGAATGAGAAGGAGGTTTGCAGGGTGGAAGAATGGCTATCTATCAAAATGGGGGAGGCTAACCCTCATTAAGAGTTGCTTATCCAGTCTGCCCCCCTATTATATGTCCATTTTGTCATTGCCTGCAACGGTGCGTGTCAAAATGGAGAAACTCACAAGAGACTTTTTGTGGAGAGGTACTGAAGAATGCTTCAAACACAGCCCGGTTGGATGGGAGGAGGTCTGCAAGCCCATCAAGGAGGGGGGCGGGTGTGAGGAATTTGGGGGGTTTTAATAGAGCTCTACTAGGGAAGTGGCTATGGAGATTCCATCGAGAGGAGAATAGATTATGGAGAAGAGTTGTTGAAGACAGATGGGGTTCTTCCCAAATGGGGTGGAGGCCAGTTGTGGGGAATTTAGCTAATGGAGTGGGTATGTGGAAGCACATTGCGTGAGGTTGGGGTGATTATTCTAGTCACACGAAGTTTATTTTAGGGAAAGGGGATAAGATAAAGGTTCTGAAAAGACAGTTGGGGCGAGAATGGGTCCATTCAGGAACTTTTTTCTGGGATGTTCAGCTTAGGTCGAAATACTGACGGGATGGTGGCCGAGCATGTGACTGTTAGCGGTAATGTGGTTTTGTGGAGGCCTCAAGAGAAGGCTTTGGGACTGGGAGTTGCAGGAGGCGGACTTATTTATGGAGTGGCTGAGAACGGCTCCAAGTCCGACGTTTACAGAGAATTCGTTGGGGTGGAAGGGGGGACAGAATGGCATCTTCTCGGTTCGCAACTACTATGGCTTTAATCTAACACTGGAATCCCAGGGTATATTTTCCATGGAAGAAGATTTGGAAAGTTAAGGCGCCGCCTAAAGTAAAGTTCTTTGTTTGGACTGTAGCTAGACAGGCCATATTCACGATAGAGGGGTTGCAGAAGAGAAGATACGGACTGGCTAGTCGTTGTTGGTTATGCAATGAGGAAGAGGAGAAGACCAATCATTTGTTGTTGCACTGCAGGGTAACGAGAGGATTATGGAACGTTTTCCTTGCCATAACTAGGACGGTTTGGGTCATGCCCGAGTCTGTTAAGGCATTGTTAGAAATGTGGAGCCCTCCGTGGGGCTGGTTGGGTGGTAAGCGGGTTTGGAGTATTGTGCCTCATTGTATTTTTTGGACTATATGGAAGGAGAGAATTATGAGGTGTTTCGAAGGCGTAGAGACGCCTCCTGCGAGACTGCGTTATATTTTCTTGAGCACTCTTCTCTGTTGGTACAAGGAGAGGATCACTGTTACGACCCAGGAGTTTCTTGAGTTCGTGGAAGAGATACACTTGGCTATGTAGTGGAATTTGAGAGTTAGTGTAGATATGGTCCGATTGTTGCTTTTTTTATTTTTCTTTCGGTCTCAGTGTTGTTTTTCTTTGTATACTCCCTGTATACGGGTTCGCTCCCTTAGCGCTTGGTTATTGAAATCATTTAATTATCCAAAAAAAAAAAGAGTCTGGTTTTTGTGTTGAACTTTTATTTAGAGTTCGTGTCTATCTAGGTCTCTTTAAATAAGGCACTTGACCAAGCATTGTCATCATTCATTAATATATGAGAGTTTAAAGCATGTTTGACGAGACCCACAACAGCAAAGTTTCCCACCACAAGGAGTTTTATGATGATGGCAGCGAGTTGGCATTGATCTGATTTGTGCAATATGAATTTTTTCCGTCCCCTTTTTCCCCTCTCTGAATAAGTTTGGTGGAGTAGTCCATGATTTGGACAGCAGGTTTGTTGGTGGGGTTCGAGACAAGGATTTCATTATGTAGCAAGGAGATGATGAAGAGGGGATTGCCAGATTGATTGATGGTCGTTCAAGACAAAGATGGTACGGTGAGATTTGTGGGGGACAGACAGGACAGTGCTTGATGATGATGATTTAGTGAGATGGCTTTGACAAAGGAGGATACGGAAGGCCGGTTTTAAAAGACATAAATTGGTGATTTTGAATATGGCAACTTGAAGTGTAGGAACAAGGTCTGCTCTGATACCAAAATTGGTGTAGAACTAAAAGAAAAGTATTTCTCTGTGACTTCTAAGCTATCAAATATCAATAAACAAGTCTCAATAATAATTGTTTATACCACATCATAGTCTTTTGGGGGGTTTGGGACTGACAATTAAGATAAAGGCAGGTAGTTTTGGGGCAGTTTAGAGCATTTTCCTGGGCAGTTTTCGGATTGCTGGAGTTTTGAGAGAGAAACTCAAATTTGAAAGTTATGGGTAGTTATAGCCTATGGGGAGTTATAAACGGTTACAAGCAATTATGATGGCAGGATATAAAGGGGGCTGCAGGAAGAAGGCAACAAAAACAGTTCAGAAAATTTGGTTTTCATTTCATGTAAATGTTGTTTAAGAATGTAGTTCAATGTATCCTCATTTCTGTAATTTTGTTTCTCACAATTTCGTTTCTAGTTCACTGTTTAGCACACTTCGAAAAGTGTTCAAGTCGCTTTACAATTAGACGAGAGAGCCGTGGTTTAATAGCAATATATGTTGTTCGACTTGAAAAACAGATTAGAAACTGACAAGCTCTCCAGATGGTAAACAATAATGCATCCGCATTGAGGAGGATTACAAGAATATTTATAAGAGACATTAACCATAGTTCTACTAGGGCTAGACTACCAAATTAGAATAACTAAACTACTCTAAGGGTGTGTTTGATTACAATGTTGGAAAATGACAGAAAATATAGTTCATTTTTTGAGAAGATGGAAAATGAGAGGAAAAAGATGGGGCTGGTTAGGTCTTACATTTGGAGTTTTCCATGGAAATCATTTCTTTGAAGGTGGGTTAGAAATGTTTTGCATGGAAAATCATAGTACTATGAAGCACATTACATATTTATAACTATTGTTTTCAGAGAATGTATTTAAAATCAAGCACGTGAAAACTAAAAAAATTGAATCAAAAGAAGTATTTTCCATGGAAAAGAAGTCAGACGCCAATCAAACAGACCCTATATAGGATAATACCAAATTATTCTTAATAATCTCCACCATAATACAGCTAAAAGAATATGAGTTTGACGAGGACTTATGTGGATCGTATGTAAAATTTACGTTATTTGATCATAAACAAGAAAATTTATTATAATAAAGAGGACAGATTACAAAGGTAAGGTGAACCAGCAATCCACACCTAGCACAAAAATACAAAAGAATTATACGGAAAATGACAACAAACTCGAACCGAAAAGGACCAAAAATTGCTGCAAAGACATCACTTCATAAAGTATCACGAAGCAAAAGCAACCTTTAACACCCAAAATTGAAGTTACTTCCAGGATATACTTCGAACTCTATGAATGAATCGCTGCCCAGCTCATAGAAATAAGGCAAATCAGGCTTAAAGGATGTTTTCAAAAGGTATCATTAAAGAAGCCCATCAGGATGCAATAAATTTAATTTTCTCCCAAACCCACTCCTTACTCTCTTCTCTATCTTCAAAAACTCTACTATTTCGCTCATTCCAAGTGTGTTAAAACATTGCATTACAACACACCTCCATAAACAAGCAATCTTAGAATTATCCCCTAGACCTATGATGATGTAATAGAGTGTGGAAGCGTAAAAAAAAAAGTTATCTATACAAAAAAAAAAAAATTAAAAAAAAAAGATCGAGGGCTTCTTATTTCTTTTTCTAGTCTCTCATTCTCAATTAGGCAAAAGTGATACAAATGAGGACCTTCTAACTATTTATACTAAAGGTACAAAAGGGTAAAAATAACAAGAAATTAATAAGAAATGCAAAAATGACGGATAGGTCCCTATGCTCTTGCATCATTCTCCCCTACTTGAGAGAGCTCGTCCCGAGCAAAGAAAGTGTGTGCTAAAGCATCATCCGCGGGCTCCCCTACTTGAGAGGGAAGTCATCCTTTAAAGCATCCCGCATAACGACTCGCAAAATATCCTCGAAGAGAAACCACAAAATTACGCCATGGCCGATGAATAGGAATGTGGCCTGTAATCAGTCCAAATGACGAGCTAACACAAGATCGACGCGGAGAGGGCCATTGATGCCTAATTTCATCCCAATTCCTTGTGATGTGCCTCTGTAGCATCAAATCATGTAAATGAGTCGTGGAGCGCTCCTCATAAGTAACCTAAAAAGGGTCCACAAATTCCACATCAATCGTGATCGCCCCACGCAACATATACTCCTCAAAGGAAACAATCACCGAACCATCATCAGAAAACTCATCATCGTGACCAAAAATTGGAAAGAAATTCGTCATATCTAATATTTCCACCTCGCGATAGTGAGTACGAGTCTCCCAACCATCTTCAACAAATAAATCGAAAAATACATAGAAAGTACCCATCATCTTCTATCCCTCCACAATCTCAAATGCCTCCAAATCCCGATGTCGAGTACAAGTGATCCACCCATCCTCCTTGAATATGGGAATAAAGTCACAAGGAAGGAACACGTAATCACTATCAAGCATCGGCGGGGTCTCAACAACCTCGAAGGCATCCTCGTGAAGCATAACCGAAGAGATAGTATTATCGATGTGAGCGGGAATGACATCGGATGTAGTAGGTGGTACACCGGTGGACAAGTACTCGAAATATTGGACCAAATGTCTCGCTCGTGCATGTACCCACTGTTCACGTGTCATCTCCATCTCAAGATACTCAGCTCGACACCTATTTAGGTGTGGACGATATATCTCATACTTTCTGATGGAGTAAGCACTATACGCGAATGTGTGAAGCTTTTGAGATAAATATGAATCCGTCGCGGCCCAAGAATCTAGAAGACTTTGGAGTTTCTTGATGATGGCACAACTTACCTTGTCAAAATCGGCACATGCATTCATATCGAGCCCGTATTTGGTACCATCCCATGATAATTTGAAAGAAAGGTATTCTTTGGGTGGGGGAGGTATGAAATCGTAGGGTCTTGATAGATTTGGGCAAATTTGTAATTTTTAGAAAATTCAAGGGGTTAATTGTAATTTTCATAAATTGGTTGGGGATTAGTGTGTTAAAAAGGTCCGGGTGGTGGGAAAGTTTGATTAGGGTTTGTGATGTGGTGGGAGGTTGTCGAGGTTGAATATGAATGTCTATTAGGGTTAGGGTTTGGAGGTAAATAGGGTTTGGAAGCATTTTTTTGTTGAAATTGGTTAGGGTTTGAGGTGGAATGTTTCTTGATTAGATCCGGGTGAATCTTGGATTGCTCGGAGTTGGAAAACAGTGATTCTTGTTCAATTGCAACAATTTCTTGAAATGTCGGCGAGTTATTTTCTATTTCAGACTTGCGATCTACCCGAGATGGTGGTGGAGAGGCCGACATAGGTCGGTTCTGTAAAACAGACCCGACGGACTGTTTTTCTGACAAATCCGACGCGTGTAGGGTTCTGAGAAGGCTGTTCAGCATTTGACTCGCATGGGTCAGGTGCAGGGTGATGTTCGGTTATGTCTTCCGGAGGTCCCTAGCAGTAATCCGCCTCTTTTGGCAGATTATTGGGCGGGCGACGCAAGGCTGGAATTCCAGCAAGTCCGGTGGTGTCGCCCTCTGTGTTTCGGTCTAGCGGAGGTATTTCCGACCCTCCTCTGTTGTTTTCCATTGGAGTTAGGATTTCTAGGGTTTGGGAAGTATTTTGGGGAATAATCCGAATATCATCCAGATGAACCCAATTCGAGTTCCAATCTTCTATGAACATGATTAAGTCAAGAACAAATCTGGCTTTGATACCAATTTGATGTAATCTAGGGTGCAGAAGTGTAAAAAAAATAAGTTATCTACACAACAAAAACCACAACAAAAATAGATCAAGGGTTTCTTATTTCTTTCTCTAATCTCTCATTCTCAATTAGGCAAAAGTGATACAAACGAGGACCTTCTAGCTATTTATACTAAAGGTACAAAAACGGTAAAAATAACAAGAAATTAATAAGAAATGCAAAAATGACGGATAGGTCGCTATGCTCTTGCATCATATGAATTACCATAGCAACAAATCCATGGGTTTCAAAGGCAAAGCCCCTAACATATTTAATTCCCCCAATACCTTTTTCCATAAAAATAAATAAATAAACACTGCACTAAGCAATGTTGAAGAAGTTTATGATCTAAGAGCTCCTCGCCTTTCTTACATAAACAGAACCAAACCGGAGAAAGGTGAGTGAATGGTATTCTTATCACAAATGTTAACCCTCTCATGAGCTACTAGCCAAGCAAAATCCTTAATCTTTGAAGGGATCTCAGTTGCCCATGTCATTGAAACTTCAAATAAATGAGCATCTGAGTCATCAAAAAGAAAATGGAAATAAGATTTGCAGGAGAACCCCCTCCCATCCAAATTCCACCTCCTTTTATCCTCCGCCGAAACGAAGACAACACCATCATGTGGTTCAATTATCGTGGTCGATTATCGTGTTAGTTTTTCTTAGAAATTTAGATTCAGTTATTTTCTTCCCCACATTTTAAAATTAAATCCCCGCATGTATAATCCAGTTCGGTATCAGGGATCAGGAATTTTATTCTACTATTAATGAGTGTTCTAAATGGCGCACCTAGGCAGGGGTTAGGCGGCCAAAAAAGTGGGCCAGGAGAATGAATAGTCTTTTGTAAAAAAAAATCTCAGTTCTACATAGAAAGTACATAGTACTAAAGTAGCATAAATATAAGCATAGATCTGTGTTTAATTTATCCACACACACACACACACACACACACACATATATATATATATATATATATATATGATATATATATATCATACATATGAATGTTGCTCTTTATATATACAAATGATCATAATATAATATTTTTAAATGTTACTCAGTTTTAGTATCTAGAATAGTATACACTTCATTCTTGGAGTCGAGCAGACTCCTCGAACTCCTTGATTCTTCTCCATTGTTGCAACGCCTTCTCCTACCTATGAGGTTTTGGCTCGAAATTCAGCGCGGCCATTCGTTGGCACTTGTTGCCCGCAAAGATTTCGCTGATACTTTGCTGGATTGAAGCATTACCATTTTTACCATATCTTTTCCATAGGATAGTGGATCAACGTAAGATGGTTGATGCGGAGATAAAGAAAGAAGATATGAACTTTTTGCTTTTTATATCTTCCGAATTTATATGTAAACATAATAACCACCATTTTGTATGGAAAATATACAGTAAAAATTAATGAGGTGGAGTTAACTATAGTGTTATATGACACGAGGAAGTCTTTATAAAAGGTGAGTTTAAGCTCGGTATTGTGTGCTCGGGAAAGGAATATCAGTCAGGAATATTTGGTAGTAGGTCTAAATCAAGGGGTGGTAGAAAAGGTCGACAATGTTACAGGTGTAAGGTGAGGACTCACGAAAAGCGAAATTAACCTTTGAAGAAGGATGGAGGTGGCTCCAGTAGTGCATCAGTGGCATGAGGAAGAAGATTTTGGAAAGTATCTCACACTTTCCAAAGGTAACTCTCTATCTCAAAATGAATGGATATTGGATTCAAAATCTTCGAATCATGTTTGCTACAAGAGAGAATATTTTGACACGTTCTCAGATTAGAGAAAAGGTATCTTGTCTTTGCTTAACAGGATAAATGAGCTGTTTAGGGGATGAAAACGGTGAAAATTAAAATGTTCGATGGGGTGAAGTGCATTATTGTGGTGTAACATATACCCAAAGTGGCGAACAAACTTATCCATTAGTCAATTGGATTCAAAGAATTTTCGGGTGTTGGTAGCGGGTGGAGTCTTGAGAGTCACACGTGGTTGTATGGTCCCAGCAAACAAAGAAGCAAGTGGAGGTTTGTATCGCCTGAAACAAACTTTGAAAATAATAGGGAATCGGCGTGCACAACGTATCAAGGAATCAAGTCATGTAAGTTCGCAGATAGAACGGAGATATCGTTCGCACGTTTCCTAGCAGAGGACAATGGTGGGAAGAAATGCCTACTAGGAGAGGGGATGCACACATGCATTGGTCATTGATGAATCAAGAGGAGTTAGGATCGTGTTGGATTCAGTGGGTGTGCAACTAGTACAATGAAGGCCAATGGTGTTTAAGGATTAACAAGCAGGAAGTGTCAATTTAATTGAGTAACGCTTTTCTTGCCAAGGTGGAGATTTGTGAGTTTGGGGCTTGAAATTCACCCCCACGCATTTTTCATTGGGCCATTTGTTAGCTGTCAGCGAAAATTTCACGGGTTATTCGCTAGTAGTTCCGTCCCCGCGGTGTTTGGGCTGAAACTTGGGATTTATGGGATGGAAGGTTCACGAACAGCAAATTGGTTACAGAGAAGGTTTCTTTGGCTAAAGCAAACAGGTCGCAATCAGCGAACAGGCGACAAAAAGTGTAATAGTTGTGTTTTAGTGGGGGTGTTTAGGGTGTCTTCACATGTATTACATGAGGTATAAATCGAATGATGAGAAGGATTTCTCATCAAGGTTTTATTTGACATTAAGAGAGTTATTCACGATAGAGAGTTAAAAAGTTGAGAGGTTTAGGGTTTCTAAACTTTATTCCAGGGGAGATCTGGGTGTATTTGGGCCTTGTGTTGAGAGTGAGTATAACTCTTGTATAATCCTGCCATTGTAGCCTATTTTCTCAAATAGTCAGATTGTCCTCTCTTGTGGATGTCGGAAAGGTAAGGTTATCGAACCATGTTAAATCTCTTGTATTCACATTGTATGCTCGAAAGAGCTTAAAGGCCATTTTTTAGAACTTCGCGAAGGTTGTATGAGTGTGATTAAGCAAGTGGTGGTATGGGTTTCAACCGATAAATCGTTCGGTGGTGTGGGCCTCTCTAGCATTGAGCATCACTGGAAGGATATTTTTGAATGAGGAGATGCAGGGGTTTCTGTTTCTGGGTGCAAACTAAACGGAGAGGACGGCTAATGTGGATTTCATGTTAGTTACTGATACAAGCATTGCTCAAGTCTAATGCTAAAGATCTCTCTCTTTGTCGTTTTCCATTGTTGCTTCTGTTTGATGCATTCTTTTTTCTTTTTCTTTTTCTTTTTTCTTTCAATTATACATGATGAACTTCTCGCCCTGTGAGTTGTAATGTGCTTTTTATTTTAATATAATTTCATCTCCTATAAAAAAAATATTGAAACTAAAACATGAATCACCGAATCTTTTGTATCCCTTATTACATGGACCAAGTCTAACATGATAAAGGAGATTAATTTGAAAGAAAGCCAACTATCTTGTCAAATCTGTTACTAAGCTGCCTCCACCAACAGCTATTACTCTTTTGTTCTCATTATAATTCCCTGAAATACGACATAAGAAATGGGAAGAAAAAATAAACTATCTTGTTAATTCTATTATCATCATTATTTCCATCATTTCATTGTTACCTTGGGGATAACCAACAACAGCAACAGCTTCTTGCAAAAATGGAATGTCACCAAGCTCCAAAAAAGTCATGCCCTCCCAGAATTCTTCACTTTCAACAACTAGAATAGCCAAGTCACATTCATGGCCAACAGCTTGGACTTCTGCTCTATACTTAGTAGGGGAACCATGCTTTCTCACTAGTACAAATGTATGATCAGCCACTACATGAGCATTTGTTAGGATCCTCTTCCCGGGAATAACAAATCCTACAGGATTGTTAAAGAGATATTGAAGCATGTTCGTAAAAAAGGATAGGTAATTAAATAAATAAAACTAGAAAAGAAGAAGAGTAGCTGTTTAGAATTTTAACATCGCAAAATCAATAAAGTTGAATTCATTAACTTCAAGTATGGGCATAACGACGAAACTTGAATATAAAAAAGATATGCATGACATTAATCGTTGTCTACAATTTTTAAACTTACCTTTTTTGTATATAATCAACGAACCAAATTCCACGATACTAAACAAGTATTGATCTTGACCGTTGACCGTTGACCGTTGATTAAGTGTATCCTTAATTTATACAAAAAGAAGACGGATGAAAAATTTGGGGCGGAGTAATTATAAGAGTATAGTGATGCTCTCAAATTTACCACTTCAGACGTGCAATGCTAAGGGACGCGGGACAGGAGCACAAAGTTACGCGCGGCAGTGCCAATGTCGTGGGTTCCCTTCACATTCCAATCACAATGCTGCGCCAACCACAAACAAATATACACAATTTAATTTGACGTTGTGTCTGTTTTTTCATATAAATTTGAAGTCCGAAGTCTGAATCTTAAGTCTGATTTCTGAATCTGAAAATTTTGTTTGTTTTTGTGTCTAAACTTTGTATTTAGACAGATTCAGATTCAGGGGTAATTTTACCTCTTAACCATTCGGAGGCAAATAGAGACGTTAGCCTCTTAATCATTTAAAAAAACAAACTCTATTTTTGGTACTGTGAATGTATAATTAACCCCGCATCACTTTAAAAATACACCATTTAATCTGAGTTGCACACCAAGTAATCTGAGTTGCGCATTTCTTAGGCAGATAAAATTAAACCCGCATCACTTCAAATGGGCAGCGTCTAACTTACTTTTAGTTAAGCAAACTAGCATTGGCTATCCACAAAGGAATTAAAATGAAATGGTAATTTTTAAATATATATGAAAAGGTGTTAATTTAACGAACCAGAACAGAACCCATTGATTCTGGGACTTATTCTGTCACGGAAGAAATTAACTAAGGCTGCTTGAAACAATAAATATCTTAACCGCCAAGTCAAGTGCCAACTCTATCTCCGAATACGCGTATTCGAGCAGTCATTGTTACACCACTATTATTATTATCAGCATTACCAATATAACATGTATATTTTTAGGGCTTTTTTACTTTAATGCATTGCTAATTTTCGACTTTAGACATTAATACTACTTAATAAGTTTATTAGACTTTAGCATAGTTGTCAAATCGTGAATCGAATCATGAATCATAAACCCTATGAATCGTGAACCGTGAATCGAATCATAAGAATCGGTATAAACGTAAAATATGTAGGAAATAATATATAAATACAAAGAGAACACGTTAAGAATATGTAATAAAACATATTATGACGTAAAACCAATTATAAGACATGATTTCATTAAAATATAATTAACAAAATCAGCTTTCATGTCCAAATTATGACCAAATTTTAACAAAACCACCACCTACAATGTTCAAATTTAAACACAACAATATATTATACAATATAATAACACAAATAAAGATTAAAAATAACGCTATAAAAAATATGTTATAATAACAAAGCCATATAATATAACTTACAAAATCCTTACACAAGATTTGTTGGCTTCAATCGAACACAAAGCTACCTTCCTCTCTCGATCAACTTCAAACAGAAGAGAAGAAAAAGTGATCGCAACATAAAATATAGAAAATCGCAACTTCGAACAGGTTAGAAGAGAAGAAGAAAAATGATTGCACTTATGGTTTCATTCTAGCATGTGTGTCAGTCACTATCTCTTTCACAAAGGGTAGCTTATGTTTGTACCAACTTCTTATTATTTTAATAATAAAATATTATTTAGGGTTATTTTAAAAGGAACAAAAAACGAGCACGAGCTTTAAGTCGATTGAAAATACCCAACATCCTCCTAGAAACATGAATCGCACCTAAATAGTGACTCATTCAGCCCCCAAATTGGCCGATTCAGTCACCAAATCAGTCGATTCGGACCGATTTTTAAAACCCCTCCAATTCCATTCTCGATTCGTATCAATTAGTATGTGAATCGGATCGAATCGGATGGATTGAATCGCGAATCATAAGATTCTGACAATTATGGACTTTAGTATATTTTTTATCGCTAAAAATGAAAATTTCACCACTAGGTGCCATTTGGTGACGAAAAATGTCATTTGGCAACAGAAAATGTCTTAAAGTTTAATAAGACTAGTATAACAGCGTCATAATATAACATCAGGACCGCGCATAAGTACAGTATATTTAATATGAAAAACGCGTAAAATTTAACGAACCAAAACCCATAGATTTGCGCTGGGACTTATTCTGCGACGGAAAAAATTAGCTAAGGCTGCTTGAAACAATAATTATCTTAACCTCCAAGTGAAGTGCCAACTCTATCTCCGAATACGCATCAACAACACTAGCAATTCGAGCAATCATTGTTACAACACCAGTATTATTATTATTATTATCATTATTATTATTATTATCATTATTAGCAGCATTACCAATATTACTGGCACCAATAACACTAGTACCACATATTGAATTATCAAACTGGGTTCCGTTAAAATGACCGATAATTTAGTATAACATGTATATTTTTACGGGCTTTTTTACTTTAATACATTACTAATTTTCGATTTTAGACTTCAATACTACTGAATAAGTTTATTAGCCTTTAGCACATTTTTCGTCGCTAAATGTGAAAATTTCGCCATTAGGTGACATTTAGTGACAAAAAATGTAATTTAGCGACAAAAAATGTCCTAAAGTCTAATAAACTGATTAAGTTGTATTGAAGTCTAAAATAGAAAATTAGTAATATATTAAAGTAAAAAAAAAAAGAACATATTTTTAATATGACTAATATAATAGTGTCATAATATAACATCAGGATCGCGCATAACGACAGTAGTTAAAAACTGTTGATTTGCGCGGTCCACATAAAATGATTAAAATGAAAAACACGTAAAATTGAACAAACCAGAACCCATAGATTCGCGCTAGGGCTTATTCTGCTACGGAAGAAAGTAACTAGGACTCCTTGAAACAGTAAATATCTTAACAACCGAGTTGTCAAGTGCCAACTCTACCGCCCCATATGCGCCAACAACACTAGTAAATGGAGTGGTCGTTGCTAAACCACTATTATTATTATCATTATTACCAATATTACCAGTACTAATAACACTAGTTCTACAAATAGAATTATCAAACCGGCATGAATATTTTTAATATGACTAATATAACAGTGTCATAATATAACATCAAGACCGCGCATAATGACGGTACTTAAAAACTGTTGATTTGCGCGGTCAAGATAAAATGATTAGAATGAAAAATGCGTAAAATAGAACAAACCAGAATCCATAGATTCGTTCTGAGACTTATTCTGCCACGGAAGAAAGTAACAAGGGCTTCTTGAAACAGTAAATATCTTAACAACCGAGTCAAGGGCCAACTCTATCACCCAATATGCATCAACAACACTAGCAATATTACCTCTACTAATAACACGAGTCCTAAAATGACCTATATTTAATATAACATTAATATTTTTAATACAACTAATATAATAGTGTCATAAATTCATAATATAACATCAGGACCGCTCACGCGCATATGCGCGGTCTTGATAAAATAAATTGAATGAAAAATGCGTAAAATAGAATGAATCAGAACCCATAGATTCGCGTTGGGACTTATTCTGGCACAGAAGAAAGTAACTAGAACTACTTGAAACAGTTAATATCTTAACAACTGAGTCATCACGTGCCAACTCTATCGCCCAATACGCATCAACAACACTAGCAATTACACTAGTCGTTGCTAAACCACTATTATTATTATCATTATTACCAATATTACCGCTACTAATAACTAGGGATGGCAATTTTCCCCAAAAATCCGGGTACCCGCGGATACCCGAAAAAAAATCCCTGAAAAATCGGGGATCGGGGCGGGTTCGAGGAGTTAAAAAATCCCCGAAAAATTTCGGGTCGGTTTCGGGTATAGCCTCGGGTCTCCACGGGGATACCCGAAATATTAATATATTATAAAATATGTTGTATATATTAATATTATAATAAATATATAAGATATAATAACTAAAGAATAAATGAGAAAGGGACGGACATAACTCTCTCATAACCCTAACTCTCCTCTCCTTATCTTGGCGCCTCCCTCGCTCAAAACCAAAATCCCTCAAAATCCCTCCGCCACTGCGACCACGCCGTGAGCTGCGCCGGCGAAATCCCTTTGCTGCGCCGGTGACCTGTGTGGGAGGTCAGGTGTTCTTTATTTTTTTTCCAGTTGCGATTTTTTTCACCAACAAGATAGTATTTATTATATTTGCGACCACATTAACCCTTCCCCCCTACTCTCACTGGACCAAGACAACGACCTTTCAATTCTCTTCTCCAAAGAACACCACTACCACTAGTTGTGCAACAACAACAACAATCCTTATCTGGGCTTATTTCGCCGCGAGGCTGTGGATTGGATATTAAATGCAGTTACCCATTACTCATTCTCCACCCATACAGTTGTTATTGCGGTGAACTATTTTGATAGGTTCATTTTTAGCTTCAAATTTCAGATTGATCAGAAACCATGGATGTCTCATTTAGCATGGATGTCAATATCTTTATTTCCAGTTGCGATTTGTCACAGAAACCATGGATGTCTCATCAAATTTCAGTATTGATTAAATCTTCTGGGTATTTGGTTTATGTCAATATATTTGTTTATACTACTTATTTTTTATTTTTAAGATTCCTTTATCTTTGTTTATAGGTAAAAATGCCCTTTATGTGTGCGGACAATATTTTTGTTATAAATTTAATAAATGTTGATAGAAGGAAAATATTTAGATGAAATGAATTTTTTATATTAAAAAAATGTATTTTTTTATATTAAAAAAAGGAAACGGGTTCCCCGCGGGGAAACCGATAGCCGTTTTAAACGGGGACGGGGATCCCCGAACCCGTTATAATGGGGAACGGGGCAGGGACGGGGAATGGTATTTCTACCGGGGACGGGGACGGGGATGGGGAGTTAAAACCCGACCCCGAATCAACCCGTTGCCATCCCTACTAATAACACAAGTCCTAAATTGACCTATAAATATTTTTAATATGACTAATATAACAATGTCATAAAATCTATCAGGTTTGAGTATTACGACATTTTGCGTGGTCCAGAAAAAATGATTAAATGAAAAACGCGTAAAATATAACGAACCAGAACCCATAGATTCACTGGGGTTTATTCTGCCACGGGAGTAAGTAACTGGAACTACTTGAAATAATAAATATCTTAACAACCTAGTCAAGTGCCAACTCTATTGCCCAATATCAACAACACCGGTAATCGTTACTAAACCACTATTATCATCATCATTATTACCAACATTACCACTACTAATAACACTAGTCCTACAAATGGAATTATCAAACCGGCATTCATATTTTTAATATGACTGATATAACATTGTCATAATATAACATCGGGACCGCGCATAACGATAGTACTTAAAAACTGTTGATTTGCGCAGTCCGGATAAAATGATTAAAATGAAAAACGCGTAAAACGGAACTAACCAGAACCCATAGATTCGCGCTGGGACTTATTCTGCCACGGGAGAAAGTAAGTACGATTGCTTGAAACAGTAAATATTAGCAACCGAATCAAGTGCAACTCTATCGCCCAATACCCATCAACAACACTAGCAATTACACTAGTCGTTGTTAAACCACAATTATTATTATCATTATTACCAATATTACCGCTACTAATAACACAAGTCCTAAAATGACCTAAAATTTAATGTAACACGAATATTTTTAATACGACTAATATAAACCGCGCACACGCATATGCGCGGTCTAGATAAAATGAATTAAATGAAAAACACCTAAAATAGAATGAACCATAACCTATAGATTGGCGCTAGGATTTATTCTTCCAAGGAAGAAAGTATAGAAAGGTAAATATCTTAACAACCGGTCAAATGCCAACTCTATCGCCCAATACACACCAACAACACTAGCAATTGGAGTAGACGTTGCTAAACCACTATTATCATTATCATTATCATTATTACCAATATTACCACGAGTAATAACACTGGTCTTACAAATAAAATTATCAAATTGGCATGAATATTTTTAATATGACTAATATAACATCAGGACCGCGCACGAGCATATGCGCGGTCCTGATAAAATGAATTAAATGAAAAAAGTGTAAAATTGAACGAACCGTAACCCATAGATTCGCGTTGAGACTTATTCTACCACGGGATATAGTAACAAGGACCGCTTGAAACGGTAAATATCTTAACAACCGAATCGAGTGCCAACTCTATCACCCAATA
Organism: Sambucus nigra; assembly: GCA_949130495.1. Classification (NCBI taxonomy): domain Eukaryota; kingdom Viridiplantae; phylum Streptophyta; class Magnoliopsida; order Dipsacales; family Adoxaceae; genus Sambucus; species Sambucus nigra. The sequence continues at coordinate 14,648,380 of OX422213.1, read as the reverse complement.
TGCACCAACAACACTAGCAATTGGAGCAGCCATTGCTAAACCACAATTATCATTATCATAATTACTAATATTACCGCTACTAATAACACTAGTCTTACAAGTGGAATTATCAAACTGGCATTCATATTTTTAATATGACTAATATAGCTAATATAACAGTGTCATAATATAACATCGCGCGATCCTGATAATATGAATATATTGAAAAACGCATAAAATAGAACGAACCAGAATCCATAGATTCGCGATGGGGCTTATTCTGCCAGGGGAGAAAGTAACTCAGACTACTTGAAACAGTAAATATCTTAACAACCGAATCCAGTGTCAACTCTATCGCCGAATACGCATCAACACTAGCAATTGGAGTACTCATTGTCACACCACTATTATTGATTATTATCAGAATTACCAACATTACTAATATTAATAACATTAGTACTACAAATGGAATTATTAAAATAGGGTTGTATTAAAATCACCTATAATTTAATAATAAAGAGTAAAATACACTAATAGTTCCTAAACTATCACTCGAGGCCTTAAATAGTCCCTAAACTAAAAATTGTGTCAATTTAGTCCCTAAACTATTATTTTAATCCCTTAACTATACATCTTTCAACTTAGTCTCTAAATTATAATAACTGCTTCAACTCAACCCCTCGCAAAAATTTAAAATATGTCATAAATTAGTACTTTGTCACATTATATTCGCATAATATAATATCAGGACCGCGCATAACGACAGAACTTAAAAACAGTTGATTTGCGCGTTCTTAATAAAATGATTAAAATGAAAAACGCGAAAAATTTAACAAACCTGAACCCATAGATTCGCGCTGATTTGCGCATTCTTGATAAAATGATTAAAATGAAAAACGCGAAAAATTTAACATCCTGAACCCATAGATTCGCGCTGGGACTTATCCTACCACTGGAGAAAGTAACTGCGGCTACTTGAAACAAAAAATATCTTAACAACCGAGTCAAATGCCAACTCTATCGCCCAATACGCGTCAACAACACTAGCAATTGGAGTAGTCATGGTCACACCACTTTTATTAATTATTAGGGGCATTTACACTTAGGCCCCTCACAAGTAATTTTATTACTCTAAAACCGGAATAATATTTTTTTAAACACCTAGGCCCCTCAAACACCCATTTACCCAAACTGGGTGCCGCTAGCGGAGACTTTTAATACCAGCCTTTACAAATAAAATAGTATTAGTTAAATTGGTGTTTGAGTGACCTAGGTGTTTATCCCGATTTTAGAGTTTGTGAGGAACCCAAGTGTACTTATCTCTAATTATTATCTGAATTACCAACATTAGTAATACTTATAATTTAATAAAACATGAATATTTTCAATACGACTAATATAACAGTGTCATAATACAACATCAAGACCGCGCACGCGTGTATGCGCGATCCTGATAAAATGAATTAAATGAAAAGCACGTAAGATATAACGAACTAGAACCCATAAATTCGCGCAGGGACTTATTCTCCACGAAAGAAAGTAACTACGACTACTTAAAAAAGTAAATATCTACAACCGAGTCAAATGTCAACTCTATTGCTCAATACACGTAAAATAACACTAGCAATTAGAGTAGTCGTTGCTAAACCATAATCATTATTATCATTATTACCAACATTACCGCTACTAATAACACAAGTCCTAAAATGACCTATAATTTAATCAAACATGAATATTTTTAATACGTCAGGACCGTGCGCATATATGCGCGGTCCTGATAAAATGATTCAAATGAAAAACGCGTAAAATAGAACGAACCAGAGCCCATAGATTCGCGCTGGGACTTATTCTGCCACGGGAGAAAGTAACTAGGACTACTTGAAACGGTAAATATCTTAACAACCGAATCGAGCGCCAACTCTATCGCTGAATACGCGTCAACAACGCTATCAACAACACTAGAACTAGTACTATTAGTATCAGCAGCAGCATTGGCAATGTTTGTAATACTGCGAATGGAATTGATGTAAAATTTTGGTTTTGGGGAGTGAAGGGTTATTACGTTGGAGTTTGGGTATAAAAGAGGGAGTTTACGGTGGGTGTTGTTGATCCTACGAACGGTTCGGAGGAGGGTTGATCTGAGCATGTTGTTCGGTTGGGAGATTGGGTTTGTTTGAGGGTTTTGTGTTTTTTGTGTTCTTATGCCCTATTTGCTAGGGTTTAATTTGAAGTCATTAAAACCCCTCTTTGCCAATGCGAGGGATGACAACGGGTCGGGTTTGGGACAGATTTTGTTTAATCCGTTTCCAACTCGATTATATTTAGGGGAAAGTACTCTTAGATTCTCACAAATAAATTTTAAACACTAAAAGAATTTTGACAAATTTTAAATACTTAGGTCCACTAATTCTCTTCTGGTAGAAATCCACGCTAGTGACATAACAAGTGAACATAATTGTAAATTGTCCTTAAATGTTTAAAAATTATTACCAAGGGAGCTAATTGTAAATTGCCCCTATATTTATATAATAAATTCGAACACATCTCGTTTAATTAATATAATTTTTTTATAAAACTTTGCTCGCTCTGTTTATTTTGAACGGGTTTTTGGGTGGGAACCAAGAGTCATTCATAGCCAATTGGAGTTGGATCACACAATTCACTTTATTTTAATGGTGGTAGTTATACTTTTAAAATATTTTAAACTAGAATATAATATAAAGTATTCATTGTAAACCCTAACATCCAAATGAAACTCATTTGAAACAATAAATCATCACTTTCCATTTCTACATCTTCGCCTCGCTTTTTATCTCCGATCACAATATTGATCTTCGATTTGTTTTATATGTGTACTTGTGTGTATATGATGTGTATGTGTGTATACGGTTATATGTGGGGGGGGGGGGGGGGGGTATTTGTATGTGTATGTGTGTACATGTCAATATACACACATACGTGGAAATAAAATTAATATTTATATGGAAATAAAATTTACTAAGAGTGGTTAAGTAAAATTAATAAATATGTGTGGTTAAGTAAATTTACTAAGTGTGGTTAAGTAAAAATTTAGGGATAATAAAATTAATATTTATGTGGAAATAACATTTACTAAGTGTGGTTAGGTTAAGTAAATTAAATTCAATAAATTGTTAGTACATTGTAGTGAATATAAACGATGGGGATTGACGATATCTCAACCGAGGCATACGGGTAGGCTATTTTTTGGTTGAGATAGAACATTGATGATTGGTGGCTCGGATGGCGATTTCGAGTTGATCTGTAATGGGTCGAAATAGTCAAAATCAAGTACCCAGGGTAGAGTTCGATTACTGGAAGCTTTTTTAACTAGTCGAAACCCACTGGGGGGCATATGGATCATTTTACGTAGAGGGGTTAACCTAATTTCTAGATTAGGGACTTAAATATGAGGTTAAGGGTTAAGAGGCAACCACTTTACATATAAAAACCTCTGAGAGTTTTTTGGGTGAGAAAAGAGGGAGAAACACACAAGGGAGATTGGATGAGGGTTGATTGGAGGCCAATCATCCACCTTACAAAGAAGAAGATCAACGCCTATTCCTTATGTGACACCCCGACTGATTAAATACCGGGTAGCTACTCCTTTATTAAATTAAATCAAAATGCCAAGTTGGCTCATTTAATAGCATCACTGTCGTAAACATTTTATTATTACTAACCACCTAGTATTTAAAAAGTAAATTGTCAAATTTTAATTAAAGTCTGATTAACATGCAGTAAAAGATTTAAAGCAAGAATAATATCACCATTCACCATAACGAAATAATAGAATAACCATCACATGATATAAATAAATCCGGAGGAAAAACTCCTCACAACAAATCCCACAACTGAAATAAGTAACGAAATACTGAATACTGAATTAATACATGCCAAAGTCTGAAAAACTGAAATGGAAAAGTCTCTAATAGAATTTGGGCAACATGCCCTACAACTGAGGAATACTGAACATGGAATCCAAATGATAGAAGCGTCTAAAAGCAAAACCCTGTAACTTCCACAAACAGCTATAGCTCGTCATCTGAGTGAGAATCCTATGCATGGTGTCCTTGTGGCTGGGCACCTAAAATGGTTTTACAAGAAAAATAGATTTGAAAGCAAACGGGTCAGAGCCCGAATGTGGAGATATTTTAAAAACCTGCAAGTGCTTTAAAAACATTTAAAACATTAAATGCAAAGTACATGTTAGGACGTGCACTCACATGAAATTCTCACCTCTCGACTAAATGTGCACTCCTAACGTAAGTACCCATCTAAAATGACACCAACCACTAGCTAAGTGACATCATATCTAGCTAGACTGTCATAGGTTCTACCCTTATTACTCGGTTCCCATTAACATTATAACGATCTCAATTAAATAGGGGGCTTAACGTAAATTCAGGTTCTCATATAAAAGTAATACAACTCATTATAGATCATCCCTTTTTTTATTCCATAGTTATACACACAATTCCATATGAAAGTTCTCATTTTACTAAGTGTATATTTTCCACAACATAAATATACAATATAAGCACCCCGAGACTAAGCTGTGATGCGCACATACTCTGCTATCCATCCCGGTACATCACATACATAAGGATCACATATTCCGAATCTCTCAGGAATAGTTCACAGATAACAACATCACAAATAATGGAGGCGAACATAGTCACATCACATGGGTCACGCACATACCTGCGCTCCCACGATCAGCAGACTTATTAACAACCCAATAAGTCCTTCTCTGACCTATGTTCATCGAGGTAACCGGTCTAAATCCGGGCAACACAAGGATTAGAGGGCCCTAAGCGAACGCAAACCTCTCGTGATAGCAAGTATGGTAGGTATGTCATACACACAAATCATATATTAATACTAAGTAAACACGCATCTTAGTAATCACCGTAGTTTAATTGTAGTACTTATCGTCTTCTCGTACTAACTTATAATTTATACAATTTATATAATCCCGGTTCATAATTCATACACGCCATAATTTATTCTCACGTCGTAGTAGGCACTCACGTCTCGACTCAAAATGTCTATATGAATCGTTCCACAATTATATAATTTACTCCTCATTATATCCCAAATGTCCCAAGTATACCAATACATCATCAAAGGAATGTTATCTCTATCATCGAACAAGTTTACGGGACTCCCAAAATCAAAACAGGCCAAAAGGCCTAAACTGCCAGCTCGTTAGAAGTCTCGTTCGAACGAGGCTGTTCGAACGAGATTTCGTTCGAACGAACTGGGCTATCTAACGAGATCTCGTTCGAACGATATTATCGAACGAACATCCCTCTCGTTAGAACCCCAAACTGTCAACTCGTTAGAAGCTCGTTCGAACGAGCTCGTTCGAACGACCTGGGTAGGTCTTCTAACGAGTGACCAGATTCAAGCCCAGAAATCCTATCTCGTTTTTCACCAATTTCTACACCTCAAATCTCAACCAAAATTCGTCCCAACAATGTTTAAAGGTCTCTAATCAATCCTAAACATATTAAAATCACATACTAACGTGTTTTAAGGAATTAATTCATCCTCAACATCATTAAATCATCAAGTCTCATCATTTTTCTCCAAATTCTCAAGAACATAAACCCTTTAATTTTAAATCTTCCATTCCCAGAAATAGATCCGTTTTTGTATCACATAAATTAGTAATTCTCTTAATTCGATCTTCCAATAACATTTCTACATGCAAACCTATCTCCAAAATTAAACTAACAACTCCAATTTTATGGGTTTTTATTTATCTCTCAATTAATTATGATTATGGAATTGTCTAAGCATGGAAGAAGCATTTACTGCATAAAAATGTAAATTAAACCACTTGCCTTGATTCAATCTCTGATTTTGATGACGATTTGAAGAAGTTCTCTCTCTCTTTCTGCAGAATTCCCTTCTATCTCTCTCTCTCCAAGCTTTCTTCTCCAATGGCTATGGTGGTTAGGGTTTGCTTTGGGAAATATTAGAAAACCTAATTCTAATAACCTATGTAGCCTTCTAGGTTAATATGGGTTGTTAATGGGTTAAGTGGGTCAATTCCCAATCAGATAAAAACTCCTAATTTTCGTCACTTTTAATTCCCAAAAATACAAAATTACCAAAATACCCTTTATGTTGACGGTATGGCCTAAAAATACCCCGGGACCCAAACTAAACCCCCGGCTAGTGTTTTCTGACTATCTCGACCCTTCCGGACGCGTTGGCGCACTCAAAACGACCATACGGTTAATATAATTTAAATTTCACTTTTACAATCAAAATAATTATATCCTGACGCGACTGTCTCACGTGTCCCAATAAAATGTCCAAATTGCCGTATATCAATCTCACGACAAATTTCATAATTCAACATTCATATATCATCATATATACTCAATATAGTCAACTACCAACTCACATCTCGCTAGTATTTTATCCGGATTAATTTCATAATTCAACATTCATATATCATCATATATACTCAATATAGTCAACTACCAACTCACATCTCGCTAGTATTTTATCCGGATTAATTCCCAATTAATTCTCATTTAATTAATTAATCCCAAAATAAATATCGCCAAAAATACGGGGTATTACATACTTCCCCCCTAATAACAGAATTTCGTCCCGAAATTCGGAACTAGAAAGTACCTGATAAAAACAACTCTAGATAACGTTTGCGCATCTCATCCTCGCGTTCCCATGTGGACTCCTCGACATTGTGATGTCGCCACTGAACACGCACTAACGGAACTATCTTTGACCGCAGCTTCCTCTCACTTCGGTCCAAAATAGCAATTGGCCCCTCCTCGTAGGAGCTATCAGGCTGTAGGTCAATCTCCTCCAAAGCGATGTGAGAATGAGCCAAATCGTCCCTGAGATATTTTCTTAGCGAGGAAATATGAAACACATCGTGAATCCGGTGTAAATGCTCCGGTAACCCGAGTTTATACGCAACTGGTCCAATCCGCTCAATAATAGGAAATGACCCCACATACCTCGGTGCCAACTTCCCCTCCTTCCCGAAACGCATAATCCCCTTCATAGGAGATACTTTGAGCAAAACCTGGTCCCCCACTTGGAACTCCCTGAAAGATCTCTTCGCATCAGCATAACTCTTCTACCGGTCTTGAGCTACCCGAATGCGACTCCGAATCAAATCAATCCTTGCCGAAGTATCCTGAATCACTTCCGGCCCAAGTAGCTTGTTGTCCCCCACCTCTAACCAACATGCTGGGGAACGACAAGGCCTACCGTACAACGCCTCAAACGGAGCCATGCCAATAGTGAACTGGTAGGAGTTATTATAAGCAAACTCTACTAGTGGAAGGTATTGCTCCCATCCACCTCCAAAGTCAATAATGCACATGCGTAGCATGTCCTCCAACATCTGATTTGTGCGCTCGGTCTGCCCATCGGTCTACGGATGATAAGCCGTACTCAACCGCAATTCCGTGCCCATGGCCTCCTGGAAACTCTCCCAAAACCGCGAAACAAATATCTTGTCTCTGTCAGACACGATATTTAGGGGCACACCGTGAAGTCTCACAACCTCTGAAATGAAGAGCTGGGCATACTGTCCCGCAGTGTAGTCAGTCCTTACGGGTAAAAAGTGAGCGACTTTGGACAACCTGTCCACAATTACCCAAACGGAGTCGTGACCCCTCTGTGACGTAGGCAACCCCGTGATAAAGTCCATGGATATGCTCTCCCACATCTACACCGGGACCTCCAACGGCTGTAGAAGTCCTGTCGGTCTCTGATGATCCATTTTTACTAGCTGGCAAGTGGCGCATTTCGAAACAAACTCAGCAATATCTCTCTTCATACCGCTCCACCAATACTGTCGTCTCATGTCTTGGTACATTTTGTCCCCTCCGGGATGTACCGCGAACCGTGATCCGTGCGACTCTGCCATCACCTCGTGTCGCAATTCCTCCCCTTCCGGAACCACCAATCTCCCATTGAAGCGTAATCCCCCGTCTGAGCTAATGGTATAGGACTCGGCTCCCTCTACTAGTAATCGAACTATCTGCTCCTGACAGAACGAGTCATGTGCCTGTGCCCGTACTACCTTCGTGACAATCTGCGGTGTAACGGTCATCACAGACATGAAAGATCGGGCCACTGCATCCTGGTGTCCCAACTTCTTCCACTTTGCCTTCCACACCCCTGCCACCTCATCTGCTGGCCTACGGCTCAACGCGTCTGCTACCACGTTAGCCTTTCCCGGGTGATACTGGATGTCGAACTGGTAGTCTTTCACAAACTCAAGCCACCTATGCTGCCGCATATTCAACTCCTTCTGCGTGAACAGGTACTGCAGGGACTTGTGGTCCGTGAATAGTTGGAACTTCTCCCCCAAAAGATAGTGCCTCCAAATCCGTAGGGCAAATACCACTGCCGCCAACTCCAAATCATGCGTGGGGTAATTCTTCTCATGAGGCTTAAGCTTACGGGAAGCATAAGCTATGGCCTGTCTCTCCTGCTGCAATACACCTCCAAGTCCTTGTAAAGATGCATCGGTGTAAACCAAATACTCAACTCCCGGTCTCGGCAATGATAACACAGGTGCTGAGGTCAATTTATCCTTCAACTCATCGAATGCCAACTGACAGGCATCACTCCAGATGAACGGCACACCTTTACGAGTCAGATGTGTTAAAGGACCTGCTATCTTCGAGAATCCCCGAATGAACCTCTTGTAGTATCCTGCTAGGCCCAAAAAACTACGAATCTCAGTCGGTGTCATGGGCTGTCCCCACTCCCTTACCGCGGATACCTTCCCCGGATCAACAGATATCCCCCGGTCGGAAATAATGTGTCCCAAAAACTGGACCTCCTTCAGCCAAAACCCACACTTCTCATATTTTGCATACAACTCGTTCTGACGAAGTGTCTGCAAAACTTGCCTCAAATGCTCGGCGTGCTCCTCCTCTGTCTGGGAGTAAATCAGAATATCATCGATGAAGACAATCACAAACTGATCTAGGAAATCCCTGAACACTCTGTTCATTAAGTCCATAAACACTGCTGGAGCGTTGGTCAAACCAAAAGGCATAACCCGAAACTCGTAAGAACCATATCTCGACAAGAACGCAGTCTTCGAGACATCCTCCTTCCTGATACGCAACTGATGGTATCCCGATCTCAAATCAATCTTCGAGAAGAAAGAAGCTCCTCTCAATTGGTCAAATAGGTCATCGATTCGAGGCAACGGATACTTATTCCGTATCGTGACCTTGTTCAACTCCCGGTAGTCCACACACAATCTTAGTGAACCGTCCCTCTTCTTCACAAACAAAACTGGAGCGCCCCAAGGTGAGGTACTCCTGCGAATAAAGCCCTGACCTAACAGCTGCTCTATCCGATCTCGTAGCTCCCTCATCTCAGCTGGAGCCATACGGTACGGTGCGCGTGCTATAGGTCTCGTACCTGGTAATAAGTCTATAACAAAGTTTATATCTCGACTGGGGGGTAGGCCTGGTATCTCCTGAAAGACATCAGAATACTCCCTGACAACTGGGATCGAATCTAAAGGAATCACAACCTCCTTAGAGGTATCCTCCTCTAGGTAATACAAATGAGCGTTCGAACCTCCCTCTGGGCGAGGCATCGCCACTACAAACATCTCTTGCCCCGGAATGGCAAAAATAATGCTCCCGCTGAAGCAATCAATCATGGCCCTATAAGCTACGAGCCAATTCATACCGATAATCACATCGTGAACATGCATATCTAATACCAACATGTCTGCAGGTAATACCAGACTACCAATCTCTACCCCCACTCCCCGGCATATAAAGAAAATTAGTGACCCACTCCCCAATGGTGAGTCTACACACGTCACTGTGCTCTCTGCCGTAGCTAACAATCTTAAGGCTTTCGCGAAATGTGTAGCTATAAAACAATGTGTAGCCCCCGTATCAAACAATACCCGACCCATAGTGCCATGGATAGGAAACGTACCCTCAATCGCGGGCGGTGCCTGTGGAACTGCTGCCTGGTGGATGTTATAGACACGTCCATACTGTAGCTGCCCCTGCTGAGCTGGGACTACTGGAATGGGTGGCAATGCTGCCATCTGTGGCGGTGCGGGGAGAGCGGCGGGAAACATAGGCCTCTGCGGCTCCTGACGAGCACCCTGTTGCTGCTGCTGTAGGGCCCTGCCCCTATCAGGACAATCCTGTCGTTTATGGCCAGTCTTGCCACAAACAAAACACTTCCCTGGGAAGTTCCCTCCTCTCTGCCCCTGCGGTCCCCGGCCCTGGTGGCCGTTATCGTTCCTCCCTTGGCCCTGCTGGCCCTGCTGAAACTGCTGCCCATTCTTCCCCTGTTGGCCCTTATGGTCGTTTGGACCCTGATGGCCCTGACGGAAACCTCCCTGTCCGTGCCTGTAATTTCCTGATCTGAACCTCTTCTGATCCCCCTGCTGGGAACCCTGCTCACCCTGTCTCTGCCCCTGAACAGATTGTGCCCCACAGGCACCATGTCCTCCAGTCCTGCCCTGATGGCTAGACTCTCCCGATCTCTTGCCCTCAGCCATATGAAAGCGGTGATCCTGGCAGTGTAACAAAGCAGCGTTAACCACATCAGAATAAGTGGCCAACGAAAGGTTCCCTAACAGATGCTGACGGATCCTCCATATCAACCCGTCGATGAATTTCTCAATCTTCTTCTTTTTTGTCGGTATCTCATCCGGAACGATATTCAACAGATTCGTGAACTCGGCCTCATACTCGGCCACGGTCTTACCCTCTTGCTTCAGACTCATCAATTTCCTCCTCATTTTCGTATGAACAGCGGACGGAAAGTACTTGCGGTCAAACCGCACACAAAAGTCCTGAATAGTGAGAGTATCCCTATCCTCCACGGTGGTAATAGACTCCCACCACTGCAGTGCAGATCCAACTAGCTTGAAAGTAGCTAGCACCTGCTTTTGAACGTCCGTGCACTCATACATCCTCAAGTGCCTCTGCATATCCTTCCTCCACTGGCTCGAGACCACCACATCTGAGCTACCTGCAAACTCTGGCGGATGCGCTTTCTGAAAAGCGTCACGTACACGTTCCCAAGCAGACGGGAATGCATTTGCCTGTACTGGCGCGACAACCGGCGCCTGAGGTGGTGCCTGCTGAACTACGGCAATTGCGGCATTTATCGCTTGGGCTACAATGGCTGCAACCTCAGCGGCGTTCATCATGCCCTGAACTGGAACGGGCTGGGGTTCGAGCGTCGCATCCCTGGGAACTCGTCGTGCACGTCGTGGAGGCATCTGAAATAAGAATGAAGTTTATAAGTTCGCTGTTTATAAACTTAAAATAGCTGAAGAACGAAGCATACACAAAAAGAGTACAACAGTCCTAAAATATAGGGCTCTATATCAAAGAAACTTAGCGGAAACATAATAGTCGTACAGATCCTAAGGACACTAGAACCTGATGCTCTGATACCACCTGTGACACCCCGACTGATTAAATACCAGGTAGCTACTCCTTTATTAAATTAAATCAAAATGCCAAGTTGGCTCAGTTAATAGCATCACTGTCGTAAACATTTTATTATTACTAACCACCTAGTATTTTAAAAAGTAAGTTGTCAAATTTTAATTAAAGTCTGATTAACATGCAGTAAAAGATTTAAAGCAAGAATAATATCACCATTCACCATAACGAAATAATAGAATAACCATCACATGATATAAATAAATCCGGAGGAAAAACTCCTCACAACAAATCCCACAACTGAAATAAGTAACGAAATACTGAATACTGAATTAATACATGCCAAAGTCTGAAAAACTGAAATGGAAAAGTCTCTAATAGAATTTGGGCAACATGCCCTACAACTGAGGAATACTGAACATGGAATCCAAATGATAGAAGCGTCTAAAAGCAAATCCCTGTAACTTCCACAAACAGCTATAGCTCGTCATCTGAGTGAGAATCCTATGCATGGTGTCCTTGTGGCTGGGCACCTAAAATGGTTTTACAAGAAAAATAGATTTGAAAGCAAACGGGTCAGAGCCCGAATGTGGAGATATTTTAAAAACCTGCAAGTGCTTTAAAAACATTTAAAACATTAGATGCAAAGTACATGTTAGGACGTGCACTCACATGAAATTCTCACCTCTCGACTAAATGTGCACTCCTAACGTAAGTACCCATCTAAAATGACACTAACCACTAGCTAAGTGACATCATATCTAGCTAGACTATCATAGGTTCTACCCTTATTACTCGGTTCCCATTAACATTATAACGATCTCAATTAAATAGGGGGCTTAACGTAAATTCAGGTTCTCATATAAAAGTAATACAACTCATTATAGATCATCCCTTTTGTTATTCCATAGTTATACACACAATTCCAAATGAAAGTTCTCATTTTACTAAGTGTATATTTTCCACAACATAAATATACAATATAAGCATCCCGAGACTAAGCTGTGGTGCGCACATACTCTGTTATCCATCCCGGTACATCACGTACATAAGGATCACATATTCCGAATCTCTCATGAATAGTTCACAGATAACAACATCACAAATAATGGAGGAGAACACGGTCACATCACATGGGTCACGCACATACCTGCGCTCCCACGATCAGCAGACTTATTAACAACCCAATAAGTCCTTCGCTGACCTATGTTCATCGAGGTAATCGGTCTAAATCCGGGCAACACAAGGATTATAGGGCCCTAAGCGAACGCAAACCTCCCGTGATAACAAGTATGGTAGGTATGTCATACACACAAATCATATATCAATACTAAGTAAACACGCATCTTAGTAATCACCGTAGTTTAATTGTAGTACTTATCGCCTTCTCGTACTAACTTATAATTTATACAATTTATATAATCCCGGTTCATAATTCATACACGCCATAATTTATTCTCACGTCGTAGTAGGCACTCACGTCTCGACTCAAAATGTCTATATGATTCGTTCCACAATTATATAATTTACTCCTCATTATATCCCAAATGTCCCAAGTATACCAATACATCATCAAAGGAATGTTATCTCTATCATCGAACAAGTTTACGGGACTCCCAAAATCAAAACAGGCCAAAAAGTCCTAAACTGCCAGCTCGTTAGAAGTCTCGTTCGAACGAGGCTTCGTTCGAACGAACTGGGTTATCTAACGAGATCTCGTTCGAACGAGATTATCGAACGAACATCCCTCTCGTTAGAACCCCAAACTGTCAACTCGTTAGAAGCTCGTTCGAACGAGCTCGTTCGAACGACCTGGGTAGGTCTTCTAACGAGTGACCAAATTCAAGCCCAGAAATCCTATCTCGTTTTTCACCAATTTCTACACCTCAAATCTCAACCAAAATTCGTCCCAACAATGTTTAAAGGTCTCTAATCAATCCTAAACATATTAAAATCACATACTAACGTGTTTTAAGGAATTAATTCATCCTCAACATCATTAAATCATCAAGTCTCATCACTTTTCCCCAAATTCTCAAGAACATAAACCCTAGAATTTTAAATCTTCCATTCCCAGAAATAGATCCGTTTTTGTATCACATAAATTAGTAATTCTCTTAATTCAATCTTCCAATAACATTTTTACATGCAAACCTATCTCCAAAATTAAACTAACAACTCCAATTTTATGGGTTTTTATTTATCTCTCAATTAATTATGATTATGGAATTGTCTAAGCATGGAAGAAGCATTTACTGCATAAAAATGTAAATTAAACCACTTGCCTTGATTCAATCTCTGATTTTGATGACGATTTGAAGAAGTTCTCTCTCTCTTTCTGCAGAATTCCCTTCTATCTCTCTCTCTCCAAGCTTTCTTCTCCAATGGCTATGGTGGCTAGGGTTTGCTTTGGGAAATATTAGAAAACCTAATTCTAATAACCTACGTAGCCTTCTAGGTTAATATGGGTTGTTAATGGGTTAAGTGGGTCAATTCCCAATCAGATAAAAACTCCTAATTTTCGTCACTTTTAATTCCCAAAAATAAAAAATTACCAAAATACCCTTTATGTTGCCGGTATGGCCTAAAAATACCCCGGGACCCAAATTAAACCCCCGGCTAGTATTTTCTGACTATCTCGACCCTTCCGGACGCGTTGGCGCACTCAAAACGACCATACGGTTAATAGAATTTAAATTTCACTTTTACAATCAAAATAATTATATCCTGACGCGACTGTCTCACGCGTCCCAATAAAATGCCCAAATTGCCGTATATCAATCTCACGACAAATTTCATAATTCAACATTCATATATCATCATATATACTCAATATAGTCAACTACCAACTCACATCTCGCTAGTATTTTATCCGGATTAATTTCATAATTCAACATTCATATATCATCATATAAACTCAATATAGTCAACTACCAACTCACATCTCGCTAGTATTTTATCCGGATTAATTCCCAATTAATTCTCATTTAATTAATTAATCCCAAAATAAATATCGCCAAAAATACGGGGTATTACACCTTATACAAATGCAAGTGTTTAAACTTGCTTTATATTTTTTTGAGTATTATGATCCATATCAAAACTTGGTAGACAAATAAACCAATTTTGTGAGTGGCATTTATTTGGAAAAAAATGGGATGTTAGAAAGATGAATATTATGGTGCTCTTATGATTTTGTTAAAAGAAAATCCTACATGAAAAATTGTTATTGATTAGAGAAACCCATGAATAAATATTGGATATATTAATCCCGAATGGAAAACACTATCTTGAATTGAAATGGTGAAACCTTAACCGTGAATTGTGACATAATTGATGTTGGACAAAGAATGACGTAAATCCCATGAATTAATTTAGTTTTAATGAATTCAGGACAATTAATACATATATTCATGTTCGTAGTTTATGGGGTTGGGATATATGATATTGGGATGAAGATTAGAACCACTTTGGAATGAAAAGGTAAGAAAAACTTGTATTAATTGTAGCATGTTCGTAATGCAGTCTTCCAGGGACGAACTGGTTCGCCTCCTGGCCAAACCGGTTCGGTTCCCCTACCAATCCTAGTTCCTTTGTTTTATTTCTATATAAAATAACTTGGAGTCCGAAAAATTTTAGGACATTCATAAATGGAAATAGAACTTCTGGAAATTAATTTTTGATAAAAATTAATTATGAGGATGGTTAGGATAAAATCCAGAGTGAGTTAGGAGGGGCATTTTGGATGAACAACGCATGAAATATTTAATCTATAAATTCGAAGGAAATGTGGATAACGAAGGATATGAGCTAGTTGTGAAGGGCTTAGTGTCCAGAATTAATAAACTATTTGTGTAATCAAAATAATAAGGGATTATGTATTTTGGAGTCGGGGTCGACTCGGGATAATTAGGCTAGTGCATTGGGAGATATGCACGAATTATAAGGTCTTTGGGATTATATATATGTATGTGTATGTGTATGTGTGTGTGTGTGTGTGGTTAAGAATATTTGTGTGTATGATATTTATGTGAAACATACTCATCCTAGCGGATATGCTATCGGTGGAGGTTGCGCGCCGTAGAAGGTCACTCTGGCGAATCTCAACAAAGGTAGTAACATTCCCCAGCGTCATAGGTTTGTGCATACCCACGTTGTGTAGGGTTAGAGTCTCGTGGAATAATGTGGTATGGTTATGACCACGGACTTAAGGCCATGATCGCCTCCGATTTTCGTTGCGTTTTGGGTTCGGTGCTGAGATTCCGACCCGATTGCCCAGGTTATGGTGGACTCTGTGGAGCTTGGTAGAATGCTAGTGATTTCGCATCCAGTGGAGTAAAGCTCGAAGGGATGACAATTACATATATATAATGAACGATATATGTGTTTAAATACATTTGATGTGTTTCGATTATATGTATATAGATAGATAAATAATTATATACGGACATAAGACGTTATTTGTGAATATTATTAATAATCGAAGTAAGGATATGAGAATGAATAATAACGGTGTGATGATTAACTAATTAAGCAGATAAGTAAGTTAAGTAATAAATCAATGATAAGCAATACTCGAGTCAGGGTAGTACGTTACATTGAGATTACTGATGATGTTAGTTAGCTAGGGTAACATAATTATGAGGGTTAAGAGTATACATTAGGTGCATTAGATTATGGGTGAGGATTATCTCATACGAGTGCGCTACCAATTTAAATATTGAAAGTTGTTTTACATATTCATTATTGCAATTTATACACTTGCTAAATATTTTCAAAAGTTTTAGGCTCTAACCCGTGTCAAATATTTTTTTAAAAACTTTTAGGTGTCCAACCACAAGTACGCCAAGGATGACTCTTCTTTCAGGGATCACATAGTTGCAACTGATGTAAAGCTTGCATGATTTGGAATAGACGATTTCATCATTTTTATCATAGATTGGGATCTCTCTTCAGTTATCAGTTGGACATTTTGTCCTTTTATCAGACTAATTTATTTTCAGTTTTATTTATTTCAATTTAGATGATTGTATTGGATTGTAGTAGCCGATGATTTATTCGATACTTGGCTTTAATTTATTTGTGCATTTAGATTCTTTATTGGTATTTGTGACACCCCGACTAATTAAATATCGGGAGATCAGTCCTTTAATAAATTAACATCAAGGTGAACGGTTGGTTCATTCTTAGCATCACTATCGCAAAATAAAATTTCCAATTTAAACACCCTAAATAACTAAGCTAAGTGTCAAAACAATTTAAACTTTATTTCTATTTTACTTAATTCCATTAAGAAAACCTTTTCAATAATTAATAGTTTAAGAATCGTATAAATGTTAAAGATGGCAATTAACACACAAGAACTTAACCATTCAGATAAACAAATACCGAGTTTAAAAACTACAAATAAAATCATCCTGACACGAATTGCATCCCAAAAAGTACCAAATACTGAAAATAAATGAACATAAATCTCTAACAAATCCAACTGAATAGGGAAGCGGGCGACACATTCCCCAACTAATCAAAACTAAAATAAGAGTAGAGTAAACACCGAGGTCGTCTAAGCAATAGCATGCAACTCCCACATAAGCAGCAGCGCGTCCGTTCCAAGGAATCTAAGCATGACGCTCATGTGGCTGGGTACCTGTAATATATACATATATATACAAGAGAAGAAATAATAGGAAACGGGTCAGAGCCCGAGTGTAAAACAGTTTAAGAGTAGTTTAGCAAGTATTTAAAATGCTTACCGGCTAATGAAACAACCATGTTAGTATGCGACACTCGAGAAATTCTCACCTCTCATCTAGTGTGAACGCCTACCGTACTATTAATCTCAAAAGTTTATTTTAACTTAACTTTCCCATAAGGTTTCATTCCGATAAATACTATGGCTAAGATAATTAATTTCTGAAAATTAAGCTCTCTCATATATCTTATATTATTTAAAATAACCCAATGATGTCACAAAATTCCTAAACACTTATAATAAAGTTGGAGTATTTATTCATTACTTAACTACTTTTATGCACAGTAGAAAGTTCCCATACTTAAGTGTGTGTGTGTGTGTGTGTGTGTGTGTGTATATATATATATATATATATATATATATATATATATTAGTCACTCATATAATATATATACTATCGGCACCCCACATAAAATATATGGTGCTGGCATATTCTGCTATCAAGTCCTCGTATCACTCGTACTAAGGGAAAATACTAGTTCGGAATCACTCTTGAACTGTATTAACATAAAATACATACAATTGGAGGCGAAATATAGTTTCAAGTCACTAAGAGGTCAGCACATACCCTCACGTCTCTTAGGACCATATGACTATCACTCAAATAGCCAGTATCAAGGATACTATCTTTTAGGGTACAAGTCGTTATCCCCCATAAAGGCCCAATCGAGATAAAACTGTCCCGAAGCGGAAACCCCCGTGATAGTAAGTAGCTCGGGTATTATTTGTACGCATATATATTTAATATATGCACAATCACGCAATCATATATATATATATATATATATATATATATATAAATATTCACATTTCTAAATTAGGTGCGCCCACGACCCATAATTATAATTATCCGTTCTTAGCACATTTTACTCGGTTATCTCGCATAACGGACTCATCACTTTTATTCTCGTATATAAGTTACTCCATACTTACTTCTCATCTCTCGAAGTATTCTATCTCTGTAAGTATAATTTCAGTAGGCATACACTCACTTACCTTCTGGTCTAACTCCCTTACGAGTCTCAATCTTTTATTAAACGTACGCATGATTTCTTATTGTGTGAATAAGTCCTTGTTAACCCATAATTTTATCCTACATTAAATTTCACTCAACGGGGTCCACCTAGACCCTACTGGTCCTCTTTATATCTCATTATGCTCTAACAATAATAATCAAGGGTTCCTATGCATTTTAACCGGATTAAACCAACAGAAGAAAAATATGCAGTTTTCCAGGAGGGTCGATCGATCGAGGAAAGGGGATCGATCGATCGATACCGTTGATTGATCAATCAAGCAGTTATAACGAATTATGCCATTGACAAGTTACAGGTTTACCTCTCCAACCTCTACCAAATCTCCATTATAGATCCCCAAAGTCCTAAACAACATTACTACAGGTACTATATACCTAACTACTTGATTTTTTTATGTAAAATATGTCCGATTTCATCAAATATAACGATTTAATGGAGTAATATTGACATAAACTTCAAGAACCCTAATTTTTTTCTTTAATTTCCATTATTCCAATTCTTTTCCAGATTACTTGCTTCTAAATCCATACAAATTTGTGTCTTATCCTCTACATGTGATTTAGATGTCCAAAATATGTTTACTTCCTCTACAACATATGATTTTAAGTCTCAAAAATATTAATTTCTTCCATGAAACATGTTTTAAACAACCCTAGACTAACATGATTGAAACATTAACTAAAATAAAGCAAGATAGATACTTGCCTGGAATTTGAGTTTCTGATTTGTGGACGAAAGAGGTATGGCGATCTACGTTTTGTTGGTGGTGGCGGTGCGAACGGGTGAGTCTTTGGTCTTGAGTTGCTTGGAAAGCTCTCCAACTTCTTATCCAATGGTCGTTCTTTGATTTTGTGTTTGTTAACCTAGAAGGCAACTCCTAAAGGCTAATTATCCTTAGGAAATTCGTGGGTTTAATTACCCAAAAATGTCAAATGTCTATAATACCCTTCCGGGATGCCAATTAGGCCTAAAAACACCCCGAGACCCAAACTAAACCCCCGAGTACATTATTTTGACTATATCGACCCTTCTGGACACATTGGCGCACTCGAAATGACCATATGGGTGACTTGTAATTTATTCACTTTTAATAATAATAATAATTTAGTCCCGACACGATATAGGCGCGTCTCGACTTAAATTTCCATAATTGCCATTTTATTCACTTGTGACAATTTTTATAAAATCAATCTTATATATTACTTTACTCATTTAGTAATATTCGATCAATTCTCAATAATTACTACCTCTCGTCACGCTAGTAAATATTTGAATAAATTTTCGGATTAATATTAAATTAATATCTCAATTTAAATCTAATAAAAAAAATCCCCAAATTTTAAAAGCCATAAAAATACGGGGTATTACATACATCTCCCCAAATAACGGAATTTCGTCCCGAAATTCGAAAAAATAAGGTATAACTGGTAAGAATAAATCTGGGTATCTCTCGTGCATATCTGTCTCGCTCTCCCAAGTGGATTCGTCCACATTATGATGCTCCCACTGGACCCGTATAAGTGGGACTACCTTCGACCTCAATTTCCTCTCGCTATAGTCTAGGATAGCCACGGGTCTCTCCTTGTAAGAGTTGTTGGGCTGTAAATCAATCTCCTCTATCGCGATGTGGGTGTGGGCTATATCATCCCGAAGGTATCGTCTCAACGACGCATTGTGGAATACATCGTGAATGCGATGCAAGTGCTCTGACAACCCCAATCTGTATGTCACCGGGCCAATCCTCTCGATAATGGGAAATGGTACCACGTACCTCGGAGCCAATTTCCCCTTCTTTCCAAACCTCATCACTCCCCTAATAGGAGACACACGCATTAATACTTGGTCCCCCACGTTAAACTCTCGAAAAAATCGTTTTGCATCGGCGTAGCTTTTCTGCCTATCCTGGGCTACCCGAATGTGACTCCTGATAAGCTCAATCCTAGCTGAAGTTTCCTGAATCACCTCTGGTCCGAGTAACTTGTTATCCCCCACCTCTAGCCAACAAGCAGGAGAACGACAAGGCCTGTCATACAATGCCTCAAATGGGGCCATGCCGATAGTGAACTGGTAGGATTTATTATAAGCAAACTCCAACAGTGGAAGATACATCTACCATCCTCCTCCAAAATCAAGGACACACATGCATAGCATATCCTCCAACATCTGATTGGTACACTCTTTCTTTCCATCCGTCTGCGGGTGATAAGTTGAACTCAATCTCAACTCTGTACCCATGGCCTCCTGAAAGCTCTTCCAGAAGCGCGACACAAAAATCTTATCTATATCAGACACGATATCTAAGGGCACCCCATGTAGCCTAATAATCTCGGTAATGAATAACTGTGCATACTTGCTCATGGTATAGTTTGTCTGTACTGGAAGAAAATGAGCTACCTTGGTCAACCGATCCACTATAACCCATATGGAGTCGTGACCCCGCTGTGATGTAGGCAGCCCAGTAATGAAGTCCATGTAAATACTCTCCCACTTCCATGTAGTTATCTCCAATGGATGAAGTAATCCCGACGATTTCTGGTGGTCTACCTTTACCATATGGCAAGTAGAACACTTGGACACGAACTCGGCAATGTCCTTCTTCATCCCACTCCACCAGTACTGTCTCCTCATATCCTGGGACATCTTATCCCCTCCGGGATATACCGCAAATCTAGACCCATTAGACTGTGTTATCACTGCATGACGTAAGTCTTCTCCTTCTGGGAACACCGATCTTCCATTAAACCTCAAACCTCCATCAGAACTTACTGAATAGGACTCAACACCCTCAGCGAAAAGCTGTATAATCTGGTCCTTGTAAAACGAATCCGCTGCTTGTGCCTGTATCACACTCATAACAATCTCTGATGTGACTGTCATAACAGATATAAAAAAATGGGCTACCGTGTCCTGGTGACACAATTCTTTCCACTTCGCTTTCCAGACGTTCGCTACATCGTCCACCGGTCTACGGCTTAATGCATCAACAACCACATTAGCCTTTCCCGGATGGTACTGTATCTCGAACTGGTATTCTTTCACAAACTCCAAACATCTGCGCTGATGCATATTCAGCTCTCGCTGAGTGAACAAGTAATGCAGTGACTTGTGGTGTGTGAACAAGCGAAACTTCTCCCCCAACAAGTAATGTCTCCAAATCTTCAATGCAAAAACGATCGTTGCTAGCTCTAGATCGTGGGTGGGGTAATTCCTTTCATGAGGCTTTAGCTTGCGGGAGGTAAAAGTTATAGCCTTCTCCTCCTGTTGAAGTACTCCCCCGAGTCCCCGTAAAGAGGCGTCAGTGTACATCAGATACTGTACTCCCGACTTGGGCAAAGCAAGAACTGGTGCCAAAGTCAACTTATCTTTCAGCTCATCAAAAGCTAATTGACAAGCATCATCCCAAACATACGGAATTCCCTTGCGAGTCAGATTCGTCAACGGATCCGCTATCTTCGAAAAGCCTCGGATGAATCTCCTGCAGTACTCTACTAACCCCAAGAAACTACAGACTTCCGTCGGTGTCATGGGTTGTCCCTACTCCCTCACCGCCGACACTTTGCTCGGGTCAACCAATATTCCCAATTTCGACACAACATGCCCCCAAAACTGTACCTCCCATAACCAGAATCCGCACTTCTCATACTTAGCATACAGTTGATGCTCTCGTAGAGTCTGAAGAACCTGCCTCAAGTGCTCGCCATACTCCTCCTCAGTGTGTGAATATATTAGGATGTCATCTATGAAAATGATGACAAACTGATCCAATAACTCTCTGAACACTCGGCTCATCAAGTCCATGAATATAGCTGGAGCATTTTTCAGCCCAAACGGTATGACTCTGAACTCATAGGACCCATATCTCATCAAGAAATCCGTCTTCGACACATCCTGCTCCCTAATCCGTAGCTGATGGTATCCGGATCTCAAATTTATCTTCGAAAAGAAGGTTGCTCCCCTCAGCTGGTCGAACAGGTCATCGATTCGAGGCAACGAATATTTGTTCTGTATCGTGACCTTATTCAGCTCTCGGTAATCCACGCATAACCTCAGTGAACCATCTATATTCTTCATAAACAACACTGGAGAGCCCCAAGGTGAGGCGCTCCTACGAATGAAGCCCTGACCTAACAGCTGCTCTATCTAATCCCATAACTCCCTCATCTTTGTTGTATACATACGGTACGGTGCACGTGCTATCGGCCGAGTGCCCTGCATCAAGTCTATGACAAAATCTATCTCTCGACTGGGGGGTAGGCCCGATATCTCCTGAAATACATTGAAATACTTACGAACGACTGGAATCAAATCTAAGGGAATCACAATCTCCTTAGAGATATCCTCCTCTATATAGTACAAATGGGTGGAAGATCCTCCCTCTTGGCGAGGCATCGCCACCAAAAATATCTCCTGCCCCGGAATGACAAAGACAATACTCCCACCAAAATAATATATCATGGCTATGTACGAAGCGAGCCAATCCATGCCAATAATAACACCGTGCTCATGCATCTCTAAGACTAGCATGTCTGTCGGTAAAATTAAGCTGCCAATCTCTACTCTTACACCCTGGAATATAAAGAAAATCAAAGACCCATTCCCTAGTGGTGAGTCTACGCATGTCATAGTGCTCGTTGTCGTGTCAAATAACCCTAAGGCCCGTGCAAAATGAGTAGCTATAAAATAGTGCGACGCCCCAGTATCAAATAAAACCCGACCTATAGTGCCATGGATAGGAAACGTACCCTTAATCGCAGGTGGTGCCTGAGGTACTGCTGCCTGGTGGACGTTATAAACACGTCCGTACTGTAATTGCCCTTGCTGAGCTGGAGCTACTGGGATGGTGGGTAAGGCTGGCACCTCAGCTGGCACTAGGAGGGCAGCTGGAAAGAGTGACCTATGTGGCTCATTACGGGTACCCTGCTGCTGTGGCACCCTATCTCCCTCTAGGTAATCCTGGTGCCTATGGTCATTCTTGCCACATCCGAAACATCTGCCCCTGAAGTTACCCCCCTCTACCCCTACTGACCACGACCCTGTTGGCCATTACTACCCCGCCACTGGCCCTACTGGAAACGCTGTTGTTGATGTAAAAAACTAGATTGCTCTAATTATTCAATCACAGATAAATAAATAAGACAAAGATTTTTAAAGTGGTTCGGCTAGGAATAAAGCCTACGTCCACTGTTATGTTATTGCTGAGTATTTGCAGAATTCTTGAATACAAGTTCTCTCAAGAATTTTCGGTCCCTTTGAATGAGGGTGATACAAGGTATTTATAGCCCTTAGGCTGTACATGAATGGGTTGATACATTAAATGATATACGTATGAAAGGGTAATACATTTAATGTAGCGTGTGTGTCAAGATGATAAACATTCAATGAATAGTTGAACTGTTGATATTCTGGCAATTAATCTTACGGCCGAGATGCAGCTCGGACCGCCTTAGTTGCTCGTTGATCAGGAGTTCCTCGGAGCGCTAGAGTACCTCGGAGTGCTGAAGTTCCTCGGTACATCCTCGTTGTAAGGAGAGAACATGAGTTGGTCGGGGAAATGAACTTCCTCGTTGTTATTGTACCACGTAGATTGACACGTGTCTTCGTATGATTCGTCCACATCAGCATATTAATTTTGGTATCAACAGAAGCCCCCAATGTTTTATATTTCGAACTTTGAGGAGTGTGAAACATTCTTTCTCGGTATTTGGCCATATTGAATGATCTTCCTGGGTTTTAGGAGCATCGTATTTAAATTTATTTCCAAATTCGAAGAATCCGCCTTTTTTCGAACTTTTAAGAGCGCTTCGATCTTAGTGCCCTTTTTGTCCTTTTAGCCGCCGGAAGTTCAATAGTTTCTTTTTTGTAATCATTTCCTTCGCCGCTTCCCAAGGCAAAGTATTTAAACTTCTTAGGTAACCATACCGTCTTCTTCTTTTCCCAATTTCTTGTATTCAAGCTTTCTATTCTCTCCTTCTCTCTTGTGCGTTCATCCTTGTTTTCGTTCGTTGTCAACATAGCTTCTTTCTTCCTGTAAGATCTTCTTCCTTTCTTCTTTTTTATTCAGTATGGTTTATATTGTAGAGTCTGTTGAGAAATTTCGTTCTGATTTTTCCATTCCTTCCTGGGTAACTCTAGAGGTTCTTTCTGAGCCTTTAGATTATTTTCGATTGGCTGAGGGACATTGGTTCCCCGGTCTATTTGTTGCTGAATGTGGATTTTCTTTTCCACCAAACCCATTGTGCCTTGAGTTTTGTCAGTATTTCGATCTTGTCCCTGCAAAAATAGTCCCCAATTCATGGAGAATAATTAATGGGGTGTACAAATTAAATCTAACTCATGGGACTCGTATAGGGATCCCTGAGATTATGTACTGCTATAAGTGGGCTACTCTAGATAATATTTATTACTTAAAAACTAGGTTTCTGAATAGAGCTCTTGTAGTTAACCTCCCTGATTCAAATAGAGATTATTTTGAACATGGGTTAGTTATTAAAAATTGGCAATATGCCCCTTTAGTTGGAGATGGAGTATACAACGGTCCCAGATGCCCCCCATATGGCAATGGGATAGGTTTATTTTTCATTTTATTTTACTTATGAAATTATGCTTTTATCATGTTTGACAAAATGTATGACTGATATCTCATTATGTATTTGTTTGCAGTTGAGAGTAAAAGAAAAACTCCTAAAGATTCAGAAGTTAATATCAAGCATCTGAAACTTATCTGGGGTTTGCATAAGAACGTTGCAGACGAGCACATCAGGTCTGCATCATATTTGCTACAGTATTAGAGTTATACAACCTCTTATACTGCTCGCCTTGTTGAACCAGCTTCCACTCCAGAAGACTCTTCTTCAGATTCTCATCTTCCTTTAAGTCAGAGAATGGGCAAGAAAGAGCTCCTCCTTCTCTATTTGATGACACTACTTCTGCTGCTGGGGCTAAGAAGAGCAAAACTGATGTCCCTGAGGGGACTAAGAAGGTGGATACTGCACCTTCCAAAGCTACCGAGAAGCCCCCAGTGGCTCCGAGCAAGAAAATTGCTCCTGTGGAAGTGATTACTATCTCTCCGACCAAGAGTTCTTCCTTGGTTGAAGCTGCTGAAGTACCTCTGAGAAGATTGAGGAAATCATCCTCAGTTAATCTGGCTGAAACTGCCTCCTCTTTACCTGCTGGTGGTGTTGGTGTTCCAACTATCATTCCTCCGAGCTCTGCAATGAGCTCGGTAAAAACTTGGATCATACCTGAGGTCCAAGGGATTGATAATAATATTTCTAGGGATATGTTGACATCCCTAGCTACTCGTCACCTTGCTTCGGTAAATTTCTCACATTCTGAATTTCTTTCTCTCTCTGAATGCTTGCATTTTTGTATTGACTTTAACGTTTTTCCCGTCTTTCAGCTGGTGAACTGTTTTAATAACATCGTGAAGAAGGATGAAGCTATTAAAGCTTCAAGCTCCTCGTCAGGTGTAGAGGATGCTCTATTGGGTTTGACCCAATCCCTGAAGGAATCTCGCCAACAGTATAGTGAGGACAAGGCTGTTTGGGAGAAAAAGTTGTCTGCAGTTGAGGTCGAGAAGGTGAAGATGGCTGAGATCTCCAAGAATTTGGAGGATAAAGTAAAAGGTTTAGAGGTCGAACATCAGAAGTATGATGTCAAGCTCAAGAACTTGGGAGAGCTTGAAGATAAGTTGAAGAAGGCAGAGGAGAAGTTGTCCGCCCTGCAAGATATCAAGGTCCAAAAGGAAGAATTGGATGTGAAACTCTCCTCGGAGAGACTAAGAAGAAAAGTCGCAGTCAAAAAATCTTTCAGCGCTGGCTGGGAGAAAGGATGGGATAAGGGAATTGCTGCAATGACATCCCAAGTTCAATATGGGAAGTTGAAATACTTCCATGATGGCTGGGTAGCTGCTCTGTAAGAGTTGAAGATTAAAGACGACTCTGAGCTATTCCAACTACACCTCCCTGGTCCTCCTCCAGCAATTGAGGAAGAAGAAGAAGATGAGCCTGTCTCTGATGAATCTTCTATGGCCATAGGTGATCAAGTCTCTGCCTCTCAACCCTCTGCCACCGAGAACATTTCTTCCATGCCTCCTCCTCCTGAGAAGATCCCTGCTGATCAAGCCGCAGTTACTACCGAGCAACCAAGCTCCTCGTCCCAGCCTCCCGAGAAAGTCTTGGGAGACAAGGAAAAGGTGTGAAGTTGTTCGGTATCATTTCTATCTTTCATTACTTGTAATCGAACAATGTAATCTTTTGATGATTTAATAAAATACATCTTCGTTCCTCTTCATTGTTGATACTCTGTTTGCTTTTATTTATTAACTCCCGCTTTCTCTTCTTTATTAGTTTTTTTGCCAGAATGGAATTGATATCTGCCCCTGATACCGAGTTGATGCAACAATGCAATGGATATTATAAAGCTGGTCATACAGACCTGAGTGTATCAGAGATTGTCGACATCCTTGGCCAAGATGCCTCAGAGCAAGCAGTTGAGGCTTACCGATACTTGAAGGATCTACTTGATAGATCTGTGGCCAATAATGTGGCATACTACGAATTGATCGAGGAACTTCATGGTTCCATAGAGGATCTTCAAAATCAACATAATGCATCAATGGCTTCGCTGCACAAGGAGTATGAAAATAGATATCAGCAGCTTTCTTCTGAAATAGGCCATAAAAAGATCCTCGCTGGATATGATGTTAGGGAAAGAACTCTAAGAAGTGAGGCTGAGGCCTGCAGGCAGATTACTGAGTTGCTGGAACAAGAGAACAATAATTTGCAGAAAAAATTGGCACAGTATGAATCTGCAGCATCATCTTCCACTGCTTTAGTACCTGTTACTGATGAAGGTTTCTCGTTCTTAGAGGTTGAAAATGCTAAATTAAGGCAAGAACTGGATAACTTAAGAAGATCTGGCATTTCTGCTACTGTTCGAGGACGAGGAAGAGGTTCTCGGGGGCGAGGAAGAGCTGTTCAAAATGTTGCCGAGGAGCAAGGTTCTCCAGTAGCTGCTCGGAGCCGATCAAGAGTTCTTAGCCGCAATGTTGAAGAATCTCGTACCCAGTCTACTTTGGAAACTCAAGCATTTCAATTAAACGCCAAAGATCGGGCTTTATCTGAATTGTCTAAGAAAAATCTAGTCTTGGAAGATCAACTTACTGCAACAAAGTCTGCTCTTCATACTAAAGATCTTTTTGCCAAAAACCTTCTCGAACAATTAGATAGATTAACCTTCCAATTCCATAAGCAACCCAGGGAATTCTGGATGGCAGGATATAATGAAGCTCTTGTTCACTTGGATGCTCGTATTGAACATGCCAACAATGAAGGTTATAAGCAGGGGTGGTTGAACGCACTGGGTGTGTTAAAATTGGAGCAAGGGCATTATTTATGGGATTATCATGCTCCAGGGTTATTAGATTTGCCTGTGCCACCTTTCAAATTGGACATGGCCTGGATCCCAGCTCGTTCCATTCCTCGTAGCTTAATTTCAAAATATCTCGGCGACTATAGTCTTCATTCTCAGACTGAATTATCTCGCCCCGAGCATCTCTTGGATACACCTTCTGTGATGAACGTCAGAATGCTCAGAGATATTAATTTCATCAATTCTCCCCTTTGCCTAGAAGACCCTCCTGCCGGCGAGGAACCTGTTTCTAAAGCAAAGGGCAAGAAACCAATAGAATAGGAATATCAATGTAATAATTAGTACATTCATGTAACCTGTAATTTATTTTGAATTTAATGAAAGAATTTCACTTTCTGTTTGCAAATTTGTATTGCGATTGTCTTATGTTTATCAAACATTCTTACATTTGTGTATACGTATCTGTTAAAAAGATAACAATATATGTGCTTAGTAATCAAACTTACAAATATCAATGTTGCTCAATCACTTAATAATAAAGTAATGAGTACAAAATGTTCAAAATGTTTCCAATTAACCAGGGTGGTTAAATAATGTTTGTCGACCAACTACAGTTGATGGGATTTTATCCCCGACCAGCCATACTTGGTTCAGTTTCAAATATTTTCATAACATGTGTCCGACCAACCAAGGTCAATAATTTATCCTCGTTGGTCAACTACAATTGGTGGGTTTTTATCCCCGACCAACCATACTTGGTTCAGTTCTCTGAAGAACTTTTGTAATAATATTACCTCCCGTCCAACATAAGTTGGAATGTGAGAGTATATTTTTCAAATCCAATCAAAGGAGTATTTTTGGTTCTTTCGAACTGTCCACTAGTTATCTTACCAACCGTAGTTGATCACGCTAGTGTCGCCTCCTAACCAAAGGAGTATTTTTTGGTTCTTTCGAACTGTCCACTAGTTATCTTACCAACCGTAGTTGATCACGCTAGTGTCGTCTCCTAACCAAAGGAGTATTTTTTGGTTCTTTCGAACTGTCCACTAGTTATCTTACCAACCGTAGTTGATCACGCTAGTGTCGTCTCCTAATCAAAGGAGTATTTTTTTAGCATAGTGTATTACATAGTGTATTACACTAGTATTCCCCGAAAAACTTTCAACAGAAAGAAAATGGTGAAACATCCTCGTTTTATTCATAATGAAGGAAATGCTTTACATTTTACATTACTGATAATACTTGCGCAGGTGTTCAGCATTCCATGGATTCTTAAATTCCTCTCCCTCTAGAGTGGCTATTCTGTAAGTTCCTGGTCGAACAACTTCTGTAACTCGGTAAGGTCCATGCCAGTTTGCTTCCAGCTTATTATGCTTCTGAATGACTTTCTTTAGTACATAATCCCCTTCTTTTAAGTCACATTTCTTCACCCTTTTGTTGTAGAACAAAGCTGTACGTTGTTGGTAAGCAACATTCCTAATGGCTGCCTCTTCTCTAACCTCCTCGAGCATATCCAAATCCAGTCTTCGCATTAAATCGCTGATTGGGGAATTGAAATTCAGCACTCTATGTGTTGGTAGGCCCAACTCGGCAGGTATTACAGCTTCACTTCCAAATGCTAGCATATATGGTGATTCTCCAGTTGCTGTTCGGGGAGTTGTTCGGTAAGCCCATAGTACTGATTGGAGCTCATTAATCCAATTTGCTTTAGCTTCACTTAACCTCTTCTTCAAACCATTTAGTAGCGTTCTGTTCGTTACCTCAGTCTGCCCATTGCTTTGAGGATGACCTGGTGCTGAGTGGGTCTTCAGGATGTTTGATTGTTGACAATAGGCAGCAAACTCCTCATTGTCAAATTATGTTCCATGATCTGTGATGAAGGCATGAGGGAGACCATATCGACAGATGATATTCTTCCAAACAAACTGGTATACCTTCTCGTACGTCATATCGATAAGCGACTCTGCTTCTACCCACTTAGTAAAATAGTCTACTGCAACGACGAGGTACTTAAATCTTCCTCGGGTGGTCGGCAGTGGTCCAACCAAATCAATTCCCCACATGGAAAATGGCCAAGGGGAAGTTATGGGTGTCAACAACGCTTGTGGAGTTCGTCGGATGGAGGAAAAATGTTGGCACTTGTCACATTTCTTAGCATAGGCTATACAATCAACCCTCATCGTCGGCCAATAGTATCCTTGGGTCATTACCCTTTGTAAGAGTGTTCGACCTGCTACATGAGCTCCACAAGATCCTTCATGGATTTCTTCAATCAATTCTTTCACCTCGGAGGGATGTACACATCTCTGCAAACCTGCCATAATTCCTCGTCTATATAAAATACCATTAGTTAATACATACCGAGCAGCTTTATACTTCAGTTTCTTGGCAGCAAGCTTATCCTCTGGCAGTTCTCCATCTTCAATATATACCCTGATTGGATCCATCCAAGATGGTCCTAAATCAAGGGCAATAACATTCATCGTCAAGTCTTCATCTATGCTTCGACTTTCCAGTATTTTAATTGGTATTGTTCTTCACAGCTCGGTACGAGTAGCTGACGCTAGTCGGGCCAGTGCGTCTGCTTGTGCATTTTCTATTCTGGGTATTCTGATCAATTGAATCACATCAAATTCTGCCAATAACTCCATTACCTTGGCATGATATTTGATCATTAATTCTCCTTTAACTGCATACGTTCCCATCATCTGATTCACAATTAATTGAGAATCACTGAATATCATCACTTGTTGCGCTTCCATAATCTTTGATAAATTAAGACCTGCGATCATGGCCTCATACTCTGCCTCATTATTGGAAGCTTTGAATTGGAATCGCAAAGCATATTCCATGTCAATCTCATCTGGGGTGTTCAAAACAATTCCTGCCCCACAACCTGCTGTGCAAGATGAACCATCTACATATAATCTCCATATGGGCAACCCATCTTCAAATTTCTTATCTGATAGAGTTCCTCGGTGAAATATTTGTTGCTTCTTTTCATCTTCCTCTGACACTTTTCGCTCCTCGTTGACCATCTCTTTTCGTTCTTCATCCAACCGGAGCTCATCCGAGTTTGAAATTGATGATCCTTCTACATCCACAAACCCTTTTACCAACCGAAGTTGGTCTAGACTTATGTCTGTTGATCCTGTAACATCCACAGGTTGGTCAGCGAGCAGTTTTTGTTCCTCGGGGGTATCAGGATATGTAAACTCTGCTATAAAATCTGCTACAGCTTGCTCTTTCAATGATGATCTGGGCTCATACACAATATCATATTCACCAAGCTCTATTGCCCAGTACATCAATCTCCCTGACTTTTCTGGCTTATGAAGGGCTTGCCTCAGTGGCATATCGGTATAAACGATGATGGTATGGGCCTGGAAATATGGCCTCATTCTTCTACTTGCTTCAATTAACGCCAATGCTAATTTTTCCAGTTTTGGGTACCTGATTTCTGCACCTCGGAAAGCCTTACTTGTGTAATAAATTGGCTTTTGGACTCCATTCTCCAATCTGATCAATGCTGAACTGACTGCATTTTCTGATACTGCCAGATACAAATACAATTTCTCTCCTGTTATTGGCCTAGACAATAATGGAGGTGCTCCCAAATACTTTTTCAAGTCTTGAAAGGCCTTCTCACATTCATCAGTCCATTCAAAAGTTTTTCGAAGTGTTTTGAAGAATGGAAGGCATTTATCAGTTGCTCGGGACACAAATCTGTTGAGCGCTGCAACTCGTCCTGTAAGACTTTGCACTTATTTCTTTGTTGTTGGATATCGCAACCCTAAAAGAGCTTTGATCTTATCTGGATTTGCTTCAATTCCTCGCTGATTGACAATGTATCCGAGAAACATTCCTTCTCGTACTCCAAATGTGCACTTCGTCGGATTGAGCTTCATTTGGTATTTATCTAGTTGATCAAATGTCTGAGCTAAGTCAACTAGGTGATCTGCAGCTTTCTTGCTTTTTGTCAGCATATCATCGATATAGACTTCCATATTGCAACTGATTTGTTCGGTGAAAACCTTGTTCATCAGCCGCTGGTATGTCGCTCCTGCATTTTTCAAACTAAAAGGCATAACATTATAGCAATAAGTTCCCCTAGGGGTAATAAAAGAAGTACTTTCCCTGTCTTCAGGCTTCATTTTGATCTGGTTGTAACCAGAATACGCATCCATGAAGCTGAGCAGCTCATGTCCCGAGGTAGCATCCACTAGCTGGTCAATTCTGGGCAATGGAAAATGATCTTTTGGGCACGCTTTATTGAGATCAGTGAAATCAACACACACTCTCCATTTATTGTTCTTCTTCTTTACCATCACCACATTTGCCAACCAGTCTAGATATTTCACATCTTCAATGAATTGGGCTTTCTGGAGCTTCTCGACCTCCTCTTGTATGGCCTGATTCTTCTCGGGACTAAACACTCTTCTTCTCTGCTTCACAGGCTTGATCTCCTTGTTCACATTGAGCTCATGACATAAGAAATTTGGATCTATTCCTGGCATGTCCTCATGACTCCATGCGAAAGTTTTCTTCCTGTTTCTCAAGAACATTATCAACTCTTGTTTTATTGAAGCATCCAACGACGAACCTATCTGGGTTACTCGTTCAGGGTGCTCCTCGTCCAGAATAATATTTTCTGTAGATTCCACCACCTGTCCTTTTACAAGTTGAGATTCATCCCTAGGATCAAGAGTTTCAATTTCTGTACCTTCCTCCACTTGGTAAGTAGTAGTCTTTTTTCTTGATTCTTCAAGTTCTTCTTGCTCGGCAGACGAATAATAGCATTCCCGTGCTACTTTTTTATCACCTTTTACAATTCCGACTCCAAAATTTATTGGGAATTTCAAACACTGATGTACTGTAGATGGAACTGCTTCGAACTTCTTCAATCCAACTCTTCCCATGATGATGTTGTAGGCTGACTGCACATTCTTATCCATCACAAAGAAGCGTATTCTTTCTGTTCGACAAGCAGGCCAAGTTCCAATGAGTATATCCAACTTGATCGTCCCAAGTGGAAAAACTTTCTCGCCAGCAAAACCCAGAAGGGGTCTGTGATAAGGTTCCAATTGAGATAATTTCAAATTCAAGCTATCAAAGCACGAATAGTACATGATGTCTGCCGAACTACCGTTGTCTACCAACACCCTTGAAATGACCACATCTTTCATCCTCATTTTGATCACCAAAGGATCGTCATGAGGGTAAAGAACACCTGCCAGGTCATTTTTTGAGAAACCAATGACTAGCTTATCTTTGTTTACCTTCCTCGGACGATCCTCCTCGGCCAGATTTATTCGCTGAATATATGAACAAGCTTGAGCCTCTCCGAGGTAAGCTTTTCTTTCTGCAGTAAGGTCTCCTCCTCCTGCATCTCCTCCTGTAATAATATTACAATCAAATGACCCAAAACGTATGGAAAATACCTCTCGTTCAGGCGGCCTTGGCTTCTTGGGAAGATCGGGGTCATCATCTGGATCATCTTCGTGGTCCCTCTTCTTTTTCTCCTCTGCACGACGAGGAGATCTAGATCTCTCTCTAGTTCTATCATCATTCTTCCTCTCACCCCTGCGATCTACATATTTTGATAATTTTCCTCTTCGGATGAGCGTTTCAATCTCGTTTTGAAGGGCTATGCAATTTTTGGTCGTATGGCCATGATCTTTGTGAAACTCGCAGTATTTGGCCTTATTCCTCAGATCAGGATTTGTCCTCAGTTTATCTAGCCACTTGATTTCCTCGCTATTCCTGATTTCTTCCAAAATATGATTAATACCCATTTTCAATGGAGTATAATTATCGTACTTCTTTAGGACCTCCCATGACGTCCTATTATTCTTGGAGTGTTTGTCACCACCATTACCTTTCTGATCTTTCTTCTTAGACTTGTCGACCTCCACTTTAATTTCTTTATCCATATTCTTCTTCGCAGCCATAGCCTCCTCGGCATTCATAATTTTGGCCGCTTTCGCCATCAACTCGGACATAGTTTTAGGTGGATCTTTGGCCAAGGTGTAGTACATCTTGTTAGGCAGCAAACCACTCATCAAAGCAGTGATTGCTGTCTTTTCTTCGTAATCTATGACTTCCAACTTCTCGTTATTAAAACGAGTTATGTAATCTCTAGTACTTTCACCTGATTTTTGTCTAACACTTAGCAAGTGTGCTACTCGCTTTACCGGCTTCGCCCCAAAACAAAAATTTCCAATGAACAACTCGGCTAATTGAATAAAAGTTGAAATCTTACCCCGAGGAAGATTATTGTACCATATCTGGGCAGATCCAGTAAGAGTTCCTGAGAAGGCCCTGCATCTCATCTCGTCGGGAACAACATAGATGTCAGCAGCAGCTTGATACTGTTCTATGTGAAGAACAGGATTTGTCTTTCCATTATATTTGGGAGTTACCACAGGTGCTTTAAATTTCGATGGTGTAGGAAAATCCACAATGGCCTGTACAAAAGGTGTTCCTCGAATAAAAGTTCGTTGTAGGGGGTTCTTTACTTTAGCCATTTCTCCCAATTTATCCTCCAATCGTTGGAGAGATCCTTTCCACGCTTCATTTCCTTCCTCGGGCCTATTGGTTCGAGCAATCGATCGTTCTGAGGTAGCTTCTTGAGATCTATCTTGACGAATGACCGGTCGTGACTGTGCTGATCCTTCTCTTAGATCTGATGGTTGTCGAAAACTCCTTGATATGGTCTTAGGCGGACTCTTATTCCTCCTAGGGCCTAATCGACTGAAAGGAGACGCCCTACTCAGTCTTTCTAAAGCACTGGGTCTTTCTGGAGAGAGGGTGATATGTTGATCAGTATCTGTCGCCCTCATTGACGAAGTTCACCCAGGTTGATAAGAGAAATCATCAGACTCCTCATTGCGACGTGACTCAGTACGCCTGGATCGTGAAGAAAGTAAATAAGTTTGCCTCTGACCACTTTGCTGTCCTGAACGTGCAGGTGCACCACCATGAAGTGTTTGTAAGAGTTGCCTCATTGTGTCTTGCATGGCGGTTTGTCCTTGAGCCAGATTCGTCATAATTTCGGTCAGATCTGGCGGTGCAGAGGGATTTGGAGGATTTCCAGCATTTCCAGCGTTTCGATTGCTAGATTCTGGATT